>JAOTQQ010000001.1:25118139-25282158 GCA_026546715.1 Gallinago undulata
AACCTCCCTGGGCAGCCTGTTCCAGGGCTCTGTCACCCTCACTGTAAAGAAGTTTTTTCTCATATTTGAGTGGAACCCCTTATGTTCCAACTTGTGCCCGTTGCCCCTCGTCCTCTCACTGGCAACCGCTGAAAAGAGTCTTTTCTTTCAGTTGTATATGTTTTCCATTAATTTAATTGTCCTTTTGTCATTTCACTGAAGCTGATTAATTTTTGAACATCTTTCTGGAAGTCTGGTGACAACTGAACACAGTAGCCAAATAGAAGTGGTCTCAGTACCAAGAAGAGACATGCATTAGTTGTATATTTTCTCAAAAATGTGTATTTATTGTATACACCTACATCATCTTTGTGTCTTCATTCTCATTTGCAGTAAGAATAGCATAAAAACTGTTTGTAGAAAGGTCATATAGAACACATAGGTGCAAATGTTGAATCAGTTTTGGCCCATATGATGCTCTCTGCAGAGTCAACAAAAGGGAATTTGATCAAGGGTTAGAAATTAAAATATTTGCTCTACAGGTATCACCTTATAAAATCTAAAATTAGTGCTTTATGTTATTATTCCATCAAAGAGAGAAAAAAATTGATACTGAAACAATTATAATATGACTGTGTGGCCTCATCCTTTCCATTCAGTTTACTGCTGAAAAATGATCATTGGATCACTTCATATGTTACATACCAGTATGTGCCAAAGTCAATGACTTGTGCTTGACTGAAGTACAAATTGAGTTTGGCCAAAGAACATCTTCTTGAAAAGAATCCAGACTGGATCTGAAGACATCTGGCCACTGAGACTCTAGTGACTTCCTGTACTTTTCCCCAGCAATTAGTCAATCTCGCTGTTGCCAATTTTGGCCCAGTTTCCTATTCAGTTTAAATATCTTCCAATTATGAGTTCCTATTAGTGGGTTTGTTTTTTTTTCTTCATGAGACCTTTAACAGTCAGTAGTTTCCTTCGGCAATGAAATGAATCCTCTGGTACCCAAGTCACTTCTCAATCTGCTTTTGAGAATATAAATGGATCACATTAAGTGTTTAACCAAATGTCTGTTTATCCACCTTTAATAATTCTCAACATCCTTTTGCAAACATGGGATCATGACCTTTTAACCTGTGAACAATGTACACATCTTCAGCTACAAAATGCTAGTTATGCCATCTCCAGTAGTTCTATGGAAATATATACCATTGTGAGAACTCACATAGCTATGGTGAAACCTGTCATCTAAGATGAAGCCATGGATTTTCTAAGGTAGCAAAATTCCTACCAACATTAATAGGGCCAGAATTTCCTATAAGAGGAACTGAAATCAAACAAATGGAGAGAAACAAACATTCAAAGCAATAGGAAATGAAAGTGAATTGTTGAAACATCTAATATTAAGCCTGTAAACGAAACATGACAGAGCCTCCAGAATCTGTATGTGGTTACATTGATGTGCTGATGTGAAATAATACACACAGGATCTTAATGGACCACAGGTATAAATATTTTCTTTCAAAGGAAAATACTTTCTAGGGAATTTTACGGGGAAAATTTTCAACTCCTCCAGTACCATCGAAATCATATAACTAGTTAAAAAGCATTAAGGTGTGGGACCTTAAGAAAGTAAAAAAAATCTCCCAGTGCACAAATTCAATTTTTTAATAATAAAAAATTGCATGTTAGCAGTGTAAATGAAGTTTTCTCATTTCAGGCATATTTTGTGGGTAATCATATGTATGTCAATAGCAGGCAGAAATTCCAGTGTTGCAACAGTAACATTAACTGTTTACTTAAATTATTTCTTTTTGTTCCCAGATCCCAAAGAATGAAATAATTATTTGTACTTAATTTGATACATTTATCATGTGGATGGTCTACATCAGACCAAGCCACCTAAACTCTTTGTAGGTGGCAAAGAGGAGTGTCACCCAGAGATACAGCAATGACTAGCCCAGGACAGCGGGACTGGTAAAGAAATCCATTGCTGAGTACTCTTTTCTTTGACCATAAGTAATGTCTAAACTAGATGTAAATGTGCATGTTATAGGTAGAAAAGCTGGTGAGATGTATTCCCTCCATATTGATGTATAGATAAAGGAATTTTTAAAAATAAATGTTGGTTAAGTCAGACTAGTTCTTTGAGAGTCATCCCCAAATATCTTAATTGGTGGTGGTAAGTAATTGAATTTCCTGGCAGGGGAGGGGGAAGGGAATGCATTTTTAGGACCTATGACGGAAGAGGAAATCCTCATCAATCTTCTCTGCTTTTGAAAATGAAAATTCCCTTCCAAACCTTTCCACCACCCCTAATTGCCCCAATCAGATACAGAATGAATCACAGAATCACAGAGAATCACAGAATCTTTATGGTTAGAAGGGACCTTCAAGATCACAGAGTCAAAACAAAAAAAATACCAAACCAACCAACCAACCAAACATACAAAAAAGCAACACCCCAAACAAACCAATACATAAAGACCAAAACAAACAAAACAACACCCCATCACCACAACAATCACCACACCCAACAATCTCAGGCACTGGTGCATGCCCTGAAGTGCCACATCTACACACACGTTTCTTAGATACCTCCAGGGATGGCGATTCCACCACCTCCCTGGGCAGGCTGTTCCAGTGCCTGACCACTCTCACATAAAGTAATTCTTCCTAATATCTAGTCTAAATCTCCCCTGCTGCAACTTCAGACCATTTCCTCTGGTCCTGTCATTATTCCCCTGGGAGAAGAAGCCAACACCCACCTCTCTACAACCTCCTTTCAGGGAGTTGTAGAGGGCAATGAGGTCTCCCCTCAGCCTCCTCTTCTCCAACCTAAACATGCACAGTTCCCTCAGCCTCTCCTCATAGGACTTGTTCTCTAGACCCCTTACCAGCTTGGTGGCTCTCCTCTGGACATGCTCCAGCACTTCAATGTCTTTCTTGTAGTGAGGAAGAAGTGATGAAGATCAAGTAGCCATATGTTGAAGCCACTTCAGGACAACAAATCATAGATTGAGAAACCTTCTTTTTCCTCTTTGGCAGCTGGTATTTTTACTCTGGGTAATTTCCAAGAGGGTGAAAGGAGAGAGGTAAATATAAAGTGGTAACCTCCCCTCAGGGCATCACAGATATTTATCATTGTCAAGGATTTACAGCTGTATGAATGTGCACAGAAGATGTGCAAGATGAGGTAAGGATGGAGGGTTGAAACTGGTTTAATGAAGAATAACTATCGCTTTGTTCATGAAGAGTGCCCAATTCCTCTCTGTGACAACTGGAGTCAATTTGACTTACTCAGGAAGGGCATTTCCCTGCATTGGAACAAAGGCTCACAAACTCAGTTTTCTGTCAAAGTATGGAAGTCCAATAATGGTTTAGTTTGGAAACAAAGTGACAACATTTAACTGTTTTCAAGACAAAATATGCTTTCCTCTCTGCCTCTTTGCCCAGAGAGCAGAGGAAAATCCAGGGATCCCTGGTTACCAGACCTCTGGCTGACTTACAGACTGAGCAGCTGCAAGCATGGGCAGGCTGCCCAGTGCACAAATATGTGAAGGTTATCAATAAAATCAGAGATTATGTACTCCTTATACTTGCTTAGTGTTTGTGTGCACAGTGGAAATGCAACTAAGGTCCTCCTAACAAGCATGATGTTTGACAAACTGCTGCCAGTTGTCAGAAGGCAAAAACCACAAACATCCTGGTAATTAGTGGTGGATAGGCTGAGATGGCTAAAAAGCTAATATTCTGAATTAGCAATGGATTGAATGGAATTTGACTAATTATAATTAGAATGTAAGCACCTGACTGAGAGGACATGTCCTCAGCTAAAGCAGAGATAGTTAAAAAGTAAGGTTTCAAAATTATAAAGTTAAAGATAAGATAAAGATAAAGATAAAACTGTAAGGGATATTTACACTGAATTGAGATGGGGTGAAGAAGCAAAAGTTTCCACGTGAAACCAAAGTATCTTATACTCAACGCAAACTGCATAAAAATGATGCTTTTTATGCTGGGTCTGAACATTTACAAGTCATCCGGAACATTGGCCAATGGGTACTTTGGAAAAGCTAGCAGGTTTTTGCTGCTGTAAGAGTAAATTAAAAATTTTTCATCTTTAACAGCCCTGCTGCAAGTCACATGATGTAATTATAAAACAATTGCTTACTCTGTTGTAGGCATACCTGTTCTTCTACTGTGCTAGAATTGGTTATTATTTTGGAAACCGAGAGTATGAAACATCAATTAATGGGTGCACCTTCCAAGTTCTTTGGAATGCACCACTCTTAAGAAGACCTGATCTAAGATGAGCATACGAATTTTGATAATGGGTCAGATCAAAGGTCTGCTCAGTCCATTAGCCTGTCTCTGACAGCTGCCAAGAATAGAGGCTTAAGTAAAAGAAAAGAGTCACAGTAAGAATAGCTTATAATTATAGTGCTCTTCCTTCTGGTGTATCCTTTCAGGTTCCAGCAATAAGTAGCAATGGCCTGAGCCACAAGTCGCATCTCAACCAACCTAAGACATATTATCCATGAATTTAGTTATTATTTCAGCTTATGTATATGAACAATCTCCTAATCACATGATTTAAATTGCATACTAGATGAAAGCAGGACTTCCTTTTGATCAATTTAGAAGTGCTACCTGATATTTTAATTCAGATGTTCCCGAATTCTTCTGTTGTGAGAAGCTTAGAGAAATCTTTCTGCTTTACTTTCTTGCCATTCATAATTTTAAAGAAAACTATTGTGTCTCTTTTCCAAGATGAAGAACAACAATCTATTCTGTCTTTGCTCCTTCAGAATCTGTTCCTTGTGTCTGATAATACTTGTTGACTTCCCTGGTAGTTTTTCTTTGTACTGTCTTGTTTATTGCAGGTCCTAGAACCTCTTAAAGAGGCCTCTTAAAGGCCAAAATATCAGGCTAAGCTAATAATACCTTTTAGGAATTGTACTAATGATTTCAAGTTAAATCATATGTTAAATTTTATGTGAAAATCTTTCAGAGTCATTTAGTTGCTTGTAATTTTCAAAATAAAGATGCACTACAGGCATATTTGATGTTATGTATTTTTTCTCAAATTATATCTAAATAAACATAGCGTTTATTATGCCACTTTGTTTTTTGTGTCTTCCAATCACTGAGGTATATTTTTAGAAATTTATTAATGATGACTCTTTTCTGAGTTGCAAAAGCTAACTTAGAATACATCACCATATAATTGTTGTTATATGTTTGGCGACAGTTTGGTTTATGTCACTTTGAACCTACCATTACTTAATTGACTGTTTTTATTGTCCAGTCACTCTGTGTTTGGGATTTTTTATGGAAGTCTTCACAGTCAGTTGTGGATTTAGCTACTTTGAATAGTTTAAAATGTGAACATGCCCTTATTACTCTTTTCCCTTCTCATTTTCTCTACTCATTTATTATGGTATTAAATAGCACTTTCCTGGGAGAAATCCCTGTGGCACATACAGGAGAAAATCTATTCAAACAAGCCCAATTGTGCACCTGTTGAAATCAAACAGCAAGCTGTGGATATAATGATTACTGTTCATGTTAATATAGGGGGGCTTGTGCACATTTTAATTATAAAAGAATAAGAAAGTAAAACATTTCAGATTTTTTGTCTGTCCTAAGATTTCCCTTCTGTTAATACTCTATACAACAAAAATGGTTCTTCTCAGATACTGCTGTCATATGTCTTCTACAAAAATGCATATTCAGTATTACAAACTGAATTTCCTGGAGACTAATGCCACATCATCTTCATGGATAAAGCAAGAGCAGCTGTTATTTAAATTTTCCTAATATGCATAACCTAGGATATATTTATTAGGATATATTTTTTTAGGATATAAATAGGATAATATTTAATATGCATTCATACCTCTGACAATCAAACCATTTCTACAATTTTATTAAGGATAAACAATTTTATCTCACTGCGTTTTCTATGTTCTGATACCTAAAGGTTGCATGAGGATGACAGGTTTTATCATAAATTGTGATTCAATCAGGCATCACATCTCTGAAAAGATAAAGTGGGGTTAATAAAATTGCTGCTTATTTTTTCTTGTAAAGTTTTTTGTTTTTCCTCTTTCATCTCCTGTTTGCCCTTGACAAAGATTTCCCGTGCACAAAGGTGCCTCTGCCCTTACCGAAACAGGGAATTGATCTGGATGTTCAATGACTCTCACTATTAAGATTTCTTTCACTTCAGCTTGACAGCAAATACCTAAAGGAACTGGAGTGTTCACGATTTTTCCACAGTCAATTGGTTACTGACAACTGTCATCTCCCCGTCTATCAGCATGACTTCTTTGTCACATGACAGAACAGAGAAATGATTTTCCATACAGCTTTATATTTCCATATCCCAGGGCCAGTATGGTGAAATGTTAGCTTAACTGCCATCCAAATACAACACTTTTATTTCAAAACAGTCCTTTTCAGCCATCCTTTACAAACACAGCCTCTCCACCCAGGAAAGGTAGTTATAGCATTTACTTTAATGTAAGTAGCTCTGACCAATAAAGAAGAGTAATTACCTCGACCATTGAAAGATTGAGAGGATATAATGTCTTGCTGTGATTCTAGCTGTTTAAATACTGTTTGAAAGTCTAAACAGCAGCAACAACAGAGCTAGTTTATTGTTTATTACTTTTTTTTTTTAACAGCTTGTGAATCCAAAAATGTTGTACTGCAGAGTCTGGCTAAGTATATATCACCTCCATTAATTTCCTGGATGATTGATTTCCTAATTCCTTTAGATTTCAACACTGAACAACATTAATCTTAACCAAATGTCTAACTACTTACAAAATATGAAGAGACAACTATAATTACTCCATTTAGTTTAAGTTCTTTCCTGAAATAAGGCATGAGGTCTAAACTTCTATAAATTCATACTTGCATTTTGGAAGGTGAGTTTATACTTCCTAAATGTTAAAATGTAAAAAATATTAAAAGAAAAAGATAGTTTTGGCAGTTTTAGAAATCACTGTTTTAAGATACAACATAGAATTTTTAGTTGGACATTTTTTTCATTCAGAGTGCTGAAAAACTTCCTACAACACAAATTTAAAGATGCACAAGAAAGGACAGTCACGTTGCGAATTTAGCTGGGCCTGCGTTCATAAGAGAGTATAACATTAAAACAGGTATTACTAACAATCCTGGACACCCAGTTGTGCCCTAACTCAAAGCACAACACTTTCAACATCTACGTTAGTTAAGGGACAAGATTTTATAACAGAATTTCTTTGTTTGTGAGAGTGGTTTAAACTATTCATTAATGGAATGTAAGCCTAGGCTTTGAGTTAAGTAAGCCTTTTAAATCATAGAATCATAGAATCATATGGGTTGGAAGGGACCTCTGGAGATCATCTAGCCCAACCCCCCTGCCAAAGCGGGTCTACCTAGAGCAGGTTGCACAGGAACTTTTCCAGGCAGGTTTTGAATGTCTCCAGAGAAGGAGACTCCACCACCTCTCTGAGCAGCCTGTTCCAGGGCTCTGCCACTCTCACTGTAAAGAAGTTCCTCCTCATGTTCAGGTGGAACTTCTTATACTCAAGTTTGTGCCCATTTCCTCTTGTCCTGTCACTGGGCACCACTGAGAAAAGACCAGCCGCGTCCACATGTACATTAACTGTACAGAGTAAATTTAATAGCATTACATGGGTATAAGGCAGGATAGACTTTGGCCTAAGAATTTTATGCTGGGTTTACATATGAAATGCTGCATTATATTTTCAGCTTCCAAAAGCCAGTTTGAAATCTGATATGTTAATGTGAGACAGAGGTTTGGAGAACAATAGGGGCTAGTTGGCTGCATCCTCATCTGGCCAAGCAAATTCTGTTTCCCCTCTTGTGGATATTACTGGTTTTATAAGGTGATGTATCATGATGAGAGTGTCAGCTGCATCGTTCTACAGCTGTGCTAAATCCTTCTTCACACAATGATGTCCATTATGGTGTCCTGATACTAGTAGGCTGAGTTACGAGCTGGACATGGAGTGCTGTGGAGTGCTGAAGTGATGTGGCAGCCAGCCAGGGACACGCTACAGTAGCGTGTGCTTGGTGGAGTGTAGCAGATGATCTCCCGGTGCTGGAAATTGCAGTTCTCTCGTGCTCTGCAGAGTTATGATAGGGTGTGATGTGTTGGTAAGGGGGGGGTATGATTTTATGGTAAAATTGAACCACAGTACTGAGCAGGATGAAATTACTTAACAGCTTTAGTTTGTCAGGATTTGACTTAAGCCATTTTTTTTCTAGTAATGAACTAGGTCAAAGTGCTGTGATTCAGTACTCCAGGAATGTGGCCATTTCAGCTATGAGTGTGGAGGTGCCTGTCTACTTTTAGTTCACTTCTGGTTGTGTTTTGTTTGAAGAAATGGCACGAATTTAGAACAGATATTCTCATGGGACTGTCTCATGTATGGTACTTTAGTTCAGGAGAAAGAATATTAGCGTTCACACAATTTCTATCTGTAGGTGTCTTCTGTGGGATTTCAGCATTTAATACTGACTCCTCACTGGGTTTTTGCTGTATGTATGGTCACATCCTAATGAACTAGTTAGGCTTCACTGATTGTTTCACACAAATGCATTTACTCTCCCTGGAACACAGTTGATAATTCCATTGATGAATTTTGTTACAGGGTTAAAAAATTCTGACGTGAATTCTGAGAACTCAGAAGGAACAAGACCTTCAGATGTGATGATCACCCCATTCCTTAATTTAATTTCTCTCACCCCATTCCTTAATTTAATATTTTGCAGTGAAAAAGAAAATAATCCTGTCTATATGGAAAAAATCTTTTCTTGAATTTAGGTGTCATTTAAGAAGATGTTTGTTGTTTTTTTTTCTGGTTTTGTTTCGAGTTTTCTTGTTTGTTTCTGTGGTTGGTTGGTTGATTAGAAAGGATTTGGAGAAAACTACTGTGGTAGCCAATTAGTCTACATTTTTAAGAAGAATCCTTTTAACCATGGAACCTGCCTGTACCCTATAATGCAAAAGGGAACAAGAAATTATAATTCAGAGAGTAAGTCTTCCAAGTAGGAGAGATTATTTAGTTCTTTACTGATCAAAGCCAACAGTATGTCATTCAATATGTGAATTCTGGAGTTGTAGTGTCTAATATACACAATAAAGAGTGGGCACTGAATTCTCCACCGTTTATCTCTTCAGTCTAGCCCACAATAAGCATATTTAACTAGTCTTGCCTGAAAGTGCCAAAAGCATGGGCCATGGTACTGGTCCATCTCTGAAGACATACAAAAAGAACATGGTCTTTCATGAGAAGAACTTAGGCTTAATCTTTTCTATTTGGGAAAGTTTCCATTAGATTTTCACACCTGAAAATGAAGGTGGTCAGTTTTGAGTCACCTGTCCTGTCTGCTCCTCCCCACAGGTGTGACCCCTGCATGCTTTTCTGGTTCTGACCCTCCAACGGGGCAAATAATGAAGTTACCTGACCTTGATTGTTATGGTAATAAGAATAAACAAGGGCCTCTCTGCATACTATTTATTCCTTGGTATAATCAGGTTTTTTCACTGTGAGAGTGAACGGCTTCTGAACAATATGTGGTTAATTTCAGAGTTTAGTTAGTTAGAAGGGGCCCAGCTAAAAAAGTAAAATTACTGAAGGGAAAATTAGTTTTGTTTTACCTCAAACCAGGACAACTGCAATTATTATTTTTTTTATTGTCCAAATATATGGTTAATGTTCTAGATTCTGAGACTATCAAAATACCCACATGCCATCATTCTCTCACTTTTCATCTCCTTCAGACATGAAAAATCAATTTGCTTTAATCAGTGTCCTGATTGATGCAAGTAGAATATTTAATACAAGAGAAAGATGTAAAACTGGGAATTGTCAAGATGCTACTCATATTTCAGCTGACATCTCCTCACCAAGTCCTAACAATCCAATAATTCCTTAGATTTAAAAGAGGTGACAGCAGCTTGAATCTTAAGCATCCTGTGAGAACAGTTAGTGTGGAGAAATTGCCCAACATTCATCTCACTCAATCTGCATAGAAAGAATGAAGGGAACAGTAGAATAACCTTGTGCACTCAGATGCATGCCTACACCAATTTTAGGACCCAGACTATCAAAGTACCTAGTGATTCCATAATGGCATGAACATTAATGTTTAGTTGACATCAAGAAATCATCTATCAACAAGTAAATATATTGCTAATGAACTTCAGCTAGAACCCAGCACGTTTCTGTCTGTCCTACCTTTTTCTTTCTTAACTTTTTCCATAACCTTGAACAGAAATCAAAGAGAAGTGGTTAAAAGTCAGCATGAAAGGTGCCATAAGAAAATTAAAAAATACTGTTTTTTTATAGCAGTTATCTTCCAGATCTCATCATAGAAGAACCTGACCTCACAAAATAAAACTGATCTATGGTATCTAAAACCTCCATGTACATCACTTTCTTAAACTTTTATTAATAGCTATTATTTATTTTTCTGAGTACTAGAATGTATTCAAGGGGATGAAATTTAAATCTACCCTTGAACCTTATTCCCATGAAGGATCATGTTTGTTGTTAAACATTTGGATTTTTATTTATGTTGTTGTATTCAATCAAGATACGTATTTTTAAGTTTCTTCATGTGTGTTGATTTCTAATTTTATGACTTTACTGAATACTCTGATGTGTTAATATGTTCTCTTCTGTGCTATAGTCCCATCTCATAATATTTTAATATCAAGTATTACAGGAACCACCTTCTGTGTTGTAACTTCTGTGCATTTTTAGACTTTAAAAATAATACATATATATATTTACACACACTTTAATTTTAGCCATTTCTTTAAATTTTGTACCTTCTGAGACAGCCAAGAACCCAGAAAAATCAGGAGTTCTGCAGCTGAAAGTACTATCATAGAATCATAGAATGGTTTGGGTTGGAAGGGACCCAACCCCACTGCCATAGGCAGGGACACCTCCCACTAGAGCAGGTTGCTCAAAGCCCCATCCAGCCTGGCCTTGAACACTTCTAGGGATGGGGCATCCACAACTTCCCTGGGAAACCTGTTCCAGTGCCTCACCACCCTCAAATGTTATCATTCTACAGTGCTACTTTTGAATGATGGCTACAATGCTATCATTCAAAAGCTTATTGAAAATATTGGGCTATTATGAACACTACACTACGGTCTAAACAGGAATGAAGCTGGACTTAGCTGTTAATTCTTTAAAGTTTGCTTGTTAGGACAAAAAAAAAGTTTGGAATGTAACTGCAGAAGACCTTGAATTTTCAGTGGTTTTGGGGAACTCAACCTACAACTATAGCATGGACGACAGCATTCCAACTAAAATTTCCAAAATTGAATGACTGCTAAACAAAAGTTTTAGTTCCTGAACTGATGCCTATTCTCTTCAAACGCCTATTTTATTAACTTAAACTCTAAGGGAATGACAAAATGACAAGCTTTTCTATCAGTCATGTTTAAAAGAAATTAAAATTTCAGTATGAGATACCTAAGAAGGGGAACATTTTTTTTTTGTTAAAAGATGGTTGCTCATTCTAAAGAAAAAAAAACAAAATATGGAGGTGGTACATACCATGGAGCAGATTCACAAAGACTATACATTATTAAAAGCTTATTTATGAAAATGGCACTACACAGAAATCAGCTAAAGATCTATTACAACTGTGTTACTTATTGTTTAAAATATACTTTTCTTAATGTATGCCTTACTATACTCTTCTCATCTTTCAAATAGTCATAATCCCAGAGGCTTTTACAGGAAACTATTATTCTTACATAATGTAGAAATAATTATATACATATATAAAATATACTTGCATACAAAAATAGATTAGCCAAATTACTGGGTTACTAAGCAGAAACCGTAAGACATGAGCAGATTTTAGGCTTGAATGTATATCTATGGTTATCACAACAGATAACAGTATCAGATTTACAGTAAAAAATGAAAAGTAACATAAAACAATTTTTTAAATATACATGACTATTATTTCCTGGTAGCTGGGTTGTTTTGTTTTGTTTTTCTTTTCTTTTTAAATGGCAGCTTTTGTCTTACGATAATTGCACTCAATGGGGACTTCTGAGTTTCCTATATTGGAAGAAGTATCATGTTGTATATTGTTGCCTGACTTAAAGAGTAAACTAAAAGCTCTAATAACTTTTGTTGTTGGCAAAGAATCAGCAAAATGCAATATATGTGGCTTATGGATTAGCTGGTATTTAATGTAAAAATACACAGGCATCATAAACAACCCGTTCTTCATTTTAATTGGCTTTACTCTATTTGAAATTGTGTGCACAATTCCTATTAAAATATATAGCACAGGATGAAATCAAAAGTGGTCACAAAAATAATGCAGTAGTTTATGGCTTAATTCATGCAGCACATCATATCACCTCGTTCATAGACCAGTCAGCCAATTCTGATCAAAGTACTGGCTTGCTAGTGGCTAAGATTTTTATGGATAAGAACTCATTACAACAACACTGTCTTTTTTAGTTTATACATTTTGACTACACAAAGCTAAGAACAATAAAGTCATCTGACTAAATGCTTAATGAATTTTAAAAACATTTGGGATATTAGTCCACTAAAGTGTTTCAGTGTTTTCCAGTATTTATCCTTTTCTTTTTTTCTTTTCTTTTTTTTTTTTTTTTCCCCTGCATACAGGTTGAGGAGTTTATCTAGAAAAAAATCTTTTTATTTTAATTTTTTGTTTCTCCTGGAACCAAAGGAGAATGATAGCCTCAATATCAGGTTTACTGCAGAGAGAAAGAAACAGAGCTCGTGACTAGTAGATTAACATACTGTATATTCAGAAAAAAGGAATTGCCATAGGAAGGATTTGAATTGCAATAAATCAGTTTCAAGAATAAAACAGAACCATTTATTGTTATGCCACAAAGCCTCTTAAGGATATACTGATTTATTTCCATTGTCTACATACAAAAAATGTAAACTGAAATGATGATTGTAATAGAAGAGGAACACTTTTTTTTTGAACGCTCAAAAAGATGGTTTTAACCAGAAAGCTGCCAATATCTATTTCCAGTCATTCTGTGGAAACCTAACTGTGACAGATGGCATCCAGCATGCCTGACATGAATTTTACCTGCTGCATATTCACTTATGATTGAAATGACTGATACCTATCTGTCTGTACTTCTACATACGTATCTTAGCCTATCTTTCCTTATCTTGATTTATGCTGCATGTAAAAAACCTACTCTTCTGGCATGATAATGATGCTGTAGTACAAATCTTTTATACAAGGACGTTTTATTTCTTGCTTTTTCCATTTAATTTCTAGGCAGGATCTGTGACCTATTCTCTTTGGACATCTCAGTTCTTCTGGATGAACACATCTCATCCCTGTGGACCCTCTCAGAAGCAGCCTTGGCACAGCTATGCTATTCATTCCATTTCCTTTCAACCTATTTCATTTTTCCACTATCTAATTTTCTCTATGGAATTCAAATTCCTTTTCTTTAATTTTTGGATAGAGTATTTTATTTTATTTTTTGCTTTTCACTTGATATTCTGCTACACCAGCTAAATCTTTCCCTTCTTCTCCATCTTCACATTCTCCTCCTCATTAACATGTTGTCGATGTTCAGCATTCCTCCATCACCTCACACACGTGGAGGTGCTATCTCTTATTCACCTCCTTTGGTGGCAACAGTCATGAAAGTGCTACAGTAGGAAGGATGCCAGCATTTTAACTACTGTGTTGTCTCAACCTGAGCAGATGGTCTTGTAATCTCCTAGGCAGAGGAGGCTTGAATGTGTCATAGATAAATTCTTTGGGGTGAAATTGTGGGAAAATGGAGGGCTCTGAAATACATGGCGCACTAATGTCAATGTTTTAAGGGGAACCTGAGAAGTACTTTGACTTTTCTTCCTCCCTCTCTTTAGAGTTTCATCTTAAAATTTAGCCATGACAAAGATGAGGGTTTGGCAATTTTCATTTCACGTACGCCTGGCTATTGTACAGCCAAGGACTTCATCCCTTCTGCTTAAAAACATAGGAGCTTTCCTCTCTAAATAGTGTCAGTCTCCCAGTGTCACTGGTGCTTAACCTCTCTCCTAGAGGTCCTCTCAGAGCTGTCTGCAATTCAAGGATTGCTTCTGATACAACACGGTTGTGTAATCTTGGCTCAAACTTCTGAGAAAAATGTTAAGTTGTGAGAAAGAGCTGTGAAAAAGCTTTAAGCTAGAAAAGAAGGGTAAAATGACAGGCAGAGGTAAGATTGTTGAAACAGGGATAGTTGGCATCTCAGTGATTCCAGTAGAAAAACACTGACATGAGAAGATATAAAGATGGCATATCAGCAGACCTGAGGATGAGCAATGGAGGCTGACCCTTTCACACCTGCCATCAAGCTGTCTGGCCAGCACAGTCTTGCTGCAGAACTTACTGGGGGTTGTAAGCACTTTAATACATATTCTCCTTTCTTGCTTGTTCAGATTCTCTATTGTGTGTAATAGCCAAAAATAACTGCTTTATGCTCTTTGGATGTGTACATCCTTCGTGCAGTGTCTTTGTTCAGAGTAAAAGTTGTCCAAACAAAGTGACGCAGAGAGGGCAGGTTACAGACATCAGCTGAGCAAGGACATCAGCCCTTTCAAGGCAAAATGTCAGGCAGTGATTAACCAGGGAGATTTACATAATAGCTACTGAGTGGGAAAGCTCTCCCTAGAAATCAACAACACTGAGAAAAAAATGCACCATATAATTCTTAATATATGCAAATGGAGAGCTAAACACTTTACCATTATTCTTCTCTTAGTGATCACTGCACTGCTACTTCTGAAACCAGAACTTTGCCCTAAGGAAGTAAAGAAAAACCCCTTAATTTACTGCATCAGTTCCATTAATTGACTGATGTGGACCCTCCTTGCCCCAATCTATCCAAAAATACTGATTCAATATTAGAAGGTAAATTTTCCCATTGCAGTCATATTGTACCTTAATTACAAGAAGCTGGATGCAGAAATTTCTAGGGAGAAATTTTTCCTCCTGTGTTTGACATGACACCTTCCATCATGATCCAACAGACCACTTCCACCCCTAAGTCCATAAATGAAATCCTGGATCTGTTAATAGCAGAACTCCCTTTCATTCAAATTTGAAGTCAGAAGACCACATGGATCTATGAAATACTAAGCATTTTATCAATGCTAATTCAAGTATATTGAAAATAATGAAGGTTTGTGCAAGTCAATATTGCACGATCACTGGAATGGATTTCAGTAGGATCCATCTGTTTTGGCATTTTCTAGTGGTTCCTGCCCTTACATTTCTGAACAGTTATGAAGTAATTAAACTGGAATTAAATCTCATTATGACTTTGACTCTTTATTTATCTCATTAAGGGATGTTCTTTTTTTGGGTAGCCAGATGTGACAAAACCTTTCGCATTTTAGAGGACAAATGTACCCAAAAGAACATCTGTGACTCGAAAACAAACAGGAAACAAATGCATGTGCCCTCTTTGATTCACAAGTCAGTATCTACAAAACCATGAAAGAAACCAATTAAGATTGAATGCAACTTTTATTCCTTGTATCACACAGTATTTCCCATGAGCTTGTTTCGTGAAATGTAAAATAATACAGTGAAAACATACTGCATACTGTAGTTCCATTTTCTATTTTATATATGTCGTGATCTGCCTCTAGGAAGAAAATATTTCCATAAAACAACAAGTAATTCTTCTAACTGTTGAATGTTAGATCATTTTAAGTTGTTCACTGCAGTTGTGACTTAAGTTTGTCCAGATGCTCTGGATATTTTTTAATTGATTATATTACATTATGGATTTAAAATAAGACATTTATATGTCTACGTACATTAAATACATGTTTCTGGTACAATCATAATAGGAAATTTTCTAACATTCTAGAGTTTTGTAAAAGATTTGATTTCTTTACTCTATTTTTATTTTAATAGCATTTGTATTTCTAAGACAGAAGAAAAAAAATCCTGCAGTCTGTGTTTGTTTTTATGCAGATGTGCTTTTTCAGGAAGTATTGAGTTTGCTACAGCATATGAAAGTGATTCAAGCAATACCGTTACTGTTACTGCTTGCTATTTCAAATACATTAAAACACTCAATTCCCCATTCAATGCAGCTTGACCTACAACGCTAACAACTTACCATTGCCAGAGTATCCAAAAAAAGACAAGCCAAATGGGATTCATCAGGAGAAACACTTTTGAAATGTGGAATTCTCCTAATGTACAGTAAACAGAATTGAAGATGGAAACCAGAAATTCATCACACCTTTGTCTATTCAAACTGCATCTAATTATTGAAATATAGAAACAATTAAGAAATGTTAATATTTGAAACCAGATTTATATATTACAATACGGGAAGTTACTATATTTCTAAAATTCATAGTGAAGATATTGACACTATTTTCATTCACAGAGAAAAACTGTGAATGCTGCCAGTGTAACTGCCAGAACACAAGCCAACTGTTTTCATGTTGCAAGTTTGTTTTGTAATGATTGCTATTGGGGTCTTTCTGTAAGCAGTGCTGAATAAAGAGGGGAACCCAAGCAGTTCCTCGACAAGTAAGGTGGAGAGCAGAGACGTGGGAGGACGGCAACATGGACACAGTGGTTGATTGCTTGAATATTGCATCAAGATGAATAGCTTGAGAGACAAAACACACAATTGGGAGCAGTTGAAGTAGTCTGTGACAGGGGCCTGCGGGAGGAGGACGGGCCTTCTGCGTAAGGGAACAGGTACAGTGAGATCCATACTGAGACAGGTTTCTTTTTTCTGTTTTCATAAGAGAAAGTAGAAATCCTAATGCCACCCTATCCATGCCCTTGAAGATCTTCAAAGTCTTCTGAATAAATCAGGTGTGCCAATGTGGTTCTACATCATAGGATTTTTTTAACTGTACTTTATGTTTTAAAGTTGAGAACTCTGAGACAAAAGAAACTCAAGCTGCCTTACAAGAACGCTGTTCTCTTTGCAAAGTCAAATACATGAGGCTTATGTAACAGCATAAATAAGATCGCACTTGCGTCCTTACCTCAGCTTCTTTCTGAGTTTATTTGTATGATTTATTTTGTTTTCTAGTCACCAGGATATCGGAGATCCTCATAGTCTTTTAGATTTTTATCTTCACAGCATCCTTGGGAATTTCTTCTCAGCACTGGCAAGGTTGAGTCCACTTTTGGGCTCCCCAGTACAAGAGAGATGTGGAACTTTTGGAGAGAGTTCTCTAAGATGATTAAGGGACTGGAGCATCGCTCATCTGAAGAAAAGCTGAAAGAGCTGGGGCTGATCAGCCTGTAGGAGAGTAGGCTCTGCTCAGGGCGGGGGTGGGAGGTGGAGGAATCTCATCAATATGTGCAAATATCTGAAGAAAGGAAGTCAAGAACATGGATCCAGACTCTTTTCAGTGGTGCTCATTGATAGCACCAAATGCAGTGGGTACAAGCTGAAACACAGGAAACTCCATTTGAACACTGGGAAATACTTTTTATCTGTGAGGGTGACCAAGCACCAGCAGAGTTTGCCCGGGGACATTGTGGAGTCTTTATCCTTGAAGAAACTAAAAAGCCATCTAGACACGGTCCTGGGCAACAGACCTTGCTTGAGCAAGTGACTTGGACCAGGTGACCTCCAGAGGTCCCTTCCAACCTCAACTATTCCATGACTCTATGTGAGACTAGTACCTCATAGTTTTTCTCATTTCTGCATTTAGAAATCCAAGGTAGTAATGATGGGATTCAGACCACTTAAATTCACCAGCTATCTTCCAGTTTGACCTGGAACTTTCCTTAGGAACTACAGGTTAACTATATTTGATCCTCTTCCATTCATGCTAGGAGGCTGAATTTAGAGTAAAAGGAACTTTTGCCACCTTAATATTAATATAATGTGCTTTATATTCCCACTTTATATGACTTACATAAAATCATGTGGTTATTTTGTGGTTGGATTTTTTTTTATTTTATTATTTCTTCTGCCATTACCTTCTCCATTTGGCCTCTGAATTCCTTCTCATCCCTCCTCTCCCCATTACCATTCCCCAGAGCCTCCTCAGCCCCTTGCTGCCGCTTGCCACCTGCCAGACAGGAGAAGCAGGTAAGCCCCAGAGCTCTATTTCTCTGCTGTTGACAACAACCCTGTGTGCTAATTCTGTCACGCATGCCATAGGCTCGTTGTCACTGCTTATTATAAACTGTAGATGTGCATGAAGACTTGTAATTTGAACCCCCATATCCTAAAGGTTTGGATAAATGTGGACTGATTTTTAGAGAAGCTGCACATTGGCAGCTCTCATTGACCTCAGTGCTGTTTATTTAAGGGTGTGCAGAAGACACTTTTAAAGCCTAATTCATTAGGAAATATTAAAAAAGAAGATGAGTGTCCTTGGAAAAAAGCGCAAAATGACTAAAAGAATGAAAATATTACCAACCAATTTTAACTTCATTTTCCAAAATAAAAAGTGGTGGTTTGAAGTTGAGCAGTGAGTGCTGAAACCCTTAAATATCACATATATATCTCATATAAATAAAACAAATTTTTCACATATGTGCTTTCATCAACCTACCTTTAGTGGAGTGAGCTGTCTCCAGTATTTGACGCTTACTGCTTGCAATTTTATGCCTTGATTAAAATGTGTATTTTCATCCAGGTAAATATTTTGATATAATGTCTGCCACGCTATTAAAGATCTTGTACTACGATTTACTCTAGTTGCTTGTCACATTTTCCAAAATAGCAGATATTTAGTGCTGACTACCTCTAACTTGCCTGTTGGAACACCACTAAGTATGGAGCCCACAGTCTTAATTTAGGTTCCCAAGTTAGATGTCAGAAGTTAGATGATGTGAATACCCCCTCAGAGAACAAGCCATATAAAGGAACAGCAGCTATGTATAGAACACGGAGCAGCCTGATATAAATCTCCCGAACAAAAATGCTATATGTCTGTGTTTGGCAAGTGAAAGCCTGCTCCTGAGAGATGCTCATGCCTCTTAACTCCAGTGAGAACTTCAAGAGAAGCTCTGCACCTCCCGACACAGGGCCTTAAAAGATCAGGCATTTCTGTCTGCTGCCATGCTCTACCTTGCCTGCTCTCAAGCGGGGTAATTACAAGAACAGGGATTACACATCATTTCCCTCTACAGTACTTTGAATTATTTAATCAATGTGCTTTATTCCACAAGCCATTCTAACCATGCTTGTGAGGATTGAAATCAAAAGGTTGCATTGTTACATGAGCAATCCTTAGAGGAACAAAGCGCCCTGCTGTATTCTCTGTGGCAAGTTAGAACAATGGCATATACTGTTTAGACCCATGGCACTAACAATGGTTCCTAGTCTGATGTATTATTCTAATATTCTCCCAAGTTTCATTATGATGTTATGTTCATCATTCTGCTGTTTGTAAATTTAGGAATGACTCACTTCCTGCTGGCAGGTACAGTAAGAGAAGATAGTACTACAGCTGACATCAGGCATCTGTCATTAAAACTGTCAGGAGGCTAAACACAAGCCACTAAACACTGGCCAGAAAAAAATTCCCAGAATTTTTAGCTTCTATATCCCTGCTGTGTATCTTGCCATTATTAGTAATGTTACAATGGCTACTTCAATTATGAACATGAAATAACTTTTTTTTTTAAGCTAAAACAATGTTAAAAAAGGATGTAAACTTTTTTTTTTCTGTTTTAAGTGCATCATTACAGTCTTTCTCTTTCATCATCAGCATTAAAGAGACCTTTTCCAATTTTCAAATCTAAATCCCATACTACTATTTATAAAACAGTCAAGATAGTATTTAAATAGTAAAAGTAATGTATTTTTAAGTTTCTTTACATTTTTAATTCCACTGTATAATTTACCCTACTTATAATGCTTTCCTTTAAAACTGAAACATTTACCCTAAGATAAAATTATTGCTTTGTGATGTATAAATAGTATTTCAATTGCTTAACAAATAAACTTTACTATGTCTTTCAAAATTCATTTTCAAAACAAGATATGTAGTCTAAAGAAGACACAAAATAACTTGTGATGCTAATAAAAAGCCAATTTATTCCGACATTAGTCCTAGAATTTCAGGACAGGACCCTATTATTTGGGTTCACTTGAGATTATCAATTTATAAATGGGTTTCAATCGAGTATTTAGGGACTGTTGCCAAAGGACCTCTTTAACCAAATCAGGGGCCATCTATAAAACCATTTGTTTGGAACATTTATCTAGAGAGAGCGTAACCTTCTGAATTGGCCTGATTCCTCTTGGAAGAGAAAATAATAAATGCAATAAGGAACAGGTCCATAAATGGTGTATGCATTTTTGGACTAAGATAAAAAACAAATGGCTTGTGATTCTGTCAAACCAGAAGGAAACCAAGCAAATAACCAGACCTGTGAAGAGGAGGAGACATAGGTTCCTTGTTGTGCTAGCCAGGTTCCTAGTACTTTAAGCCAGCAGAAGCAGTTCACATCAGCATCAAACACCCTGCTTTGAGTCACATTTTTGTCATTTACTTTCTCTATGATATCAACAAAATTGCTTAGTTGCTCTCACACTTGGTATCCCCTTCTGTAAAATGAGATGACAGTAATACATCTCTCTAATGTCACGATTATATTTTTGTGAAGTATTCTGACATCCATGTATAAAAAGCTCTACAAATGTTTTATTCTATATCAATGCACAGAGAGGAAAAGTTTCAAACATCCTAGTTGCAGACTTTAATAAAAGTTTAACCTAAACTAAATATGGTATCTGGTTTCTGTGTTGTACGTTTTTGATGTTTTACAAAAATGCCAATCTTCCAGCAAAGTTGTACTCTCTTTCTGGGTCATGTTAATCTGTGACCATTCACCTTGAGAAGAGGATCTCCACTCTGTGTCCTCCATTTCTCAGAATAAAATGATTTTTAGAAATTAAATTAAATAATTTTTTTTCTGGTGTTAGTATTTGAAACAGAAAATAAAATGTTTACAGTATACAGGATTTCTCAAAACATGATGAGATTTCAGTATCAAGGAATTAAACTACCTGGAATATTTTTTTTTTTCCTTAATGATGTCCAACAACATGAACAATTCATCCTACCTAGCCTTCAATATCACCTTCTAGGCTTCTTAGATATTAGCATTAGAAAACGATTTCTAGAATGGTATCTTGGCCAAGCAGTAGGTTTTCATAAATTCCTAGATCATAAACTGGAAAGGACTTCAGGAATCATTACTACTTACATAATACAGATTGCAGGGCTTCCCTGAGGTAAGTTCTTGTCCAAATAACACATTTCAGAACAAGCAATTAATCCTTATTTTAAAAGTACTTTTGATTCAACATCCATCTCTAATCCTTGGAATTTGCCAAAAATGCAGATTAAGCTTTTTCTTGCTTCAAATCTAGCCAGTGGAAAAAATAATTTCTGTCTGTTAGATTATAGAGTTATGATTGTTACCCACAACACCAGTACATGCCATGGACAATCTTACTTGAATTATTTTGTAAAATAAATATATACAGCTTCTCTAGTCTTTTAATGTATACTGTGCTTTTCACTTGTTTAATACTTTATAAAGTTTCTCTGTATTGTTTCTGTATCAATATGCTTCATGTAGTCATCAAACAGGCACAAGACCACTGGGCAACTGTATCAACACTATAGACTGAAGTAATGGAGGGACTTTACCCATTGCTTGATATAGGTCTGGGCACCTCAGAACCATATTTAGATTTTTCTGCTGTGGAGTTACTATTTATTTCATTATTTATTAGTGCCCTAAGTTCTGTGTCAACTCAAAACTTTGTATTATATTTTTTTCACCATGTATTAGTTAAAATAAAATGAGGCTGACCTCTTCAGAATAGCAGAAGTTTCCTTTCACATGTTCATTTGAGATGTGTGACTTAACCCTCTCGATTTTATAGTACATTTTTATTCCCACATTTTTCAAATCAAAATAATTAACAATGTTAAATCATTGTCTCAGACTATGTTAACTATAAGAACAAAGTTTATTAACAGAAATTGTGTTATTAAAATGAAACTGTGTTTGAGGGGAAGAATTTTCCTTCTGACTTTCTGATTGTCTTTCATTCTATTATTCCTGTTTAATACTTATTTAATTGAGGTCTGTATCACAATTGCTTTTCCTATAGGTTAATATTTCCCAAGTTGGCTTCTTTACTCTTCTTAAATAATGATATAATAGTTATTTTCTTCCACTGTTATGGAATTTCTCTCTTTGTGCCAGGAAAAATAAAAAAAAAAACAGTAGTAATAATCCAGATCTCCTTAATTTCAAGAATCTTGGATGCAAGGTATCTACAGATGGTAGCTTGAAATCATTTGACTTCAGTAGCTACTGTTTAACCTCTAGCTACAATTGAAACAGAAAATGTTTTTCCTCACTCTGTGATGTGACTATAGCATTTGGCTTTTTCCCCAGAACAGAAATATTTATTGATTTTTTTTTTATTTTTGAGAGTTATTACTATGTTCAACTATTTCTGAGTAATGTATATTCTAAAATCATGTCAGTATCATAATGAAACTACAGTCCTGAGTTCTTTTTGTTAATTGATGATGCCATACGAACTAGCTTCAGATATTTTAAGACCCAAACCCTAGGAAGCTTTGTGCATCTTTGCAAAATAATGAATATTCTCTGTGTGACAGATAATCCTAATGAATAATCAATACCTCAGCAATCGATATTGCTGAGAAATTAAGGACTATTAAATAAATGTTTTCATATGCACATACATGCACATATCATATACATGCAGCCACTTTCCTTTTATACCTGTGACTGACAGAAATTGAGCTCCTGCTTAAAAATATCTTTTAAAAGACTTCAAAGAGCTTAGATTTTTTTTCCTTCCCAAGAAGTACAGAGATGTCCCCATTATCCCTCCATGTGCTGGGGAGACGTGAATCATTAAAGTTCAATTCATGGGTGTATAGCACCTAGTGCAAATATTCACAGACATTATTTTGATTTGGTAGTAATTCTGCATTTGCAAAGGACATGTGTAAAGGATTACATGAAGTGCAGGGCTCTAGAGACTCAGTATATTGGAACATGAAGAACAAATTACTCTAATCAGGATATAGGAAGCGTTAACACATTTATAACGTCAATGAAACTACTGAAATCAACTTGAAATAAGAACAAAATAAGAAACAGACGACATTCAAATGACTCTGGGAAACATTGCCATACAATTTAGGAGGAAACTAGGATAAATAACAAGAACTAGAAGCCAGGGTGGTTTTGGATGCACCTGTGCAAGTAGTTTTTTTCATGGTGCTAAATATAGGAGACACATTCATGCTTGATATAATAAAAGATCAGACCTTTTACTTCAAAGAATCTAAGGGGTATAAATAGGAACAGAGAAAAAAGGAAGCGTATATGTATGTATGTGTGTGTGGTTTCAGTTTATAAAGATGCAAGTCCTTCTGACGCACAGAGGGATAAACTACCAACAGTCTGCAACACTAAAAGGCAGGAACTCTGGCAACGTGTTTAATGCTGGATACCACATATTTCTGTTTTCTTTATCAGTATGGTTGTACTTATATAGTCTGTGTGTAGTTTCAGTGAACGGATAGCCTATGCTTAGGAAAGATGTGATTTCAGTTCTATTCTTTTGAATTGATTTGACAGAATCATCTCCCTTTAATTAGCAAATAAGACTGATATTGGGAAATGCTTAAAAAGTCATTTATCCTGATGAAAATAAAACCAGACTTCTGCATCTTGTAGTTTTATGAAAAGCATTGCTAGACAGTTTGATACCATCCTAATCTGTGACCAGTGATGTGATCAGCACAAGATGTGAAAGAAAACCTTAAGTCCAAGCCCTTATCATGCCTTATCCTGTGACCTTTTGGCTGAAGTCTGCTTGCCATGGTGTATTTACTCCTAAGCAGGAATTCAGTATAGTTCATAGTCAGATATACACACTCTTTCTAAACTGGAAAAAATATGTTCAATATTTCTTTGCATTATTTTAAACATCATACAAGATGTAATCAAAAGACACACCTTTTTTTTTTTTTTTTTCAGAAAAATCCCCATGAAGACACTCCCCTGAAGGAGGCTTTTGCAGCAGTGTAAAGATCCTACAGAGGTGCCTGAAGGCAGCTAGCCATGGGTTAGACTAGGGCAGCACAGGAATATGCATTGGCAGCTCCTGACCAGTGGATAGCCTTTGGCTGCCCCTATGATCCCAAAGCTGCAGTTCAATTTTCCATTTCAGCTTCACCCAGTGAACAGGGTCAGCACACACTGTCTGCAACAGATCGATATCTTAGGTGCATGGCCATTTCAGGGGGTGCTTAGGGTTCCTCTACATAATCCCTCCTTTCTCTTTGTTGGAGCTTGCTTTATTTCTTTATTAACCCACTGTTCATTCCTTTTTACATCATGTATTTTCAAAAGACATAATAAAAAGCACATGATTTTAACAATAATTTAGTGACAGCTTTAATGATGTGATATAGCATTTTTAGTTTATTTTTAAAGCTTAAATTCCTCACTGTTGCTGCAACAAGGTGGTGTAAATGAAAGTTAAAATGTTGACTGATTAGGTTGTTATACATCACTTCTGTGTGATGCAAAATCATTGTGGCTGTTTTCTCAAGGGCTGTTCTTTTATGAGACTGAATTACATCACTGCTTCACAGAAAGCATTTTTGTGCACTCTATCAGGACGCACACAGGGTGAGAAAGAGATGAATGACAGCAGCCAATGGGAGATGCTGCTTCTTAGCATTACTCCGTGAAGACACACTCCTAAAGGCATGTTTAATTTTGAGCATCAGTGGCCCCACTAAAATCTGGAAGACTGGTCACAGGATTACTGTTCTTTTAGGATGCTCTGGGTATATTCGAAGGACAGTGGCATATACAAGAAGATTTCTTCCCCCTTTGTCCCCTCAACTTTCTCTTTCACAGGCACACTAAAACAATGGCCTCAACTTGGTCACTTCCCTTTCAAGCAACACAAGAACATCAAGGGCAGCTGTTCTCATCCTGCTCCCTGACTGCAGATATCACTTATCTTGCAGTATACCACCATATGCAGTCAGAGATAAGCTCTGTGTCCACCCCAGAATCATTAGAGTAATGTCTCTAAGAAGGACAAAGACAACTTGGTACATCCAACTGATGTTTCTGATGGTGTAAAACCCTTTCCTTCCAAAACTCAGGATGACTAGCAAAACAGAAACAAATTCTGTCACTGGCAGTGTAACATGGTATTTCTTAACAGGAAAAATAAAACTTAAAAGTAAAGGAATTACATGGTAGAAATGGTTGAAGGGTTTAGTAAGGGTTTGATTGCATCCATAAGGTACAGCCCTTTATAGAGTTAATATAGAACTCTGTTCTTAGAAAAGAAAAAGAATCATAGCAAAAGGTTTCAGGGAGAAAAGCTCATGGGCTTTTATATCTTCATGTACAATGCAGGTTTTGTTCACTATGGCGCACAACAAAGAAGGCAAAGTCATAGCTTCTCTTCATAGACCAGCAGATCTTCAGAGAGAGAGGGACAAGAGAGTAGCAAAGAGAACATGAGGTCTGCATGCAGAGCCAACTTTTTGTCAGGCAGAACAGGCAAAGGCAGGGATAGAAAGAAAGGTTGTTTGCGTATGCCAGCTGTGTCTTTAGAGTTCCAGAACAGCATATGAGCTAATTGCAAACTGCCCTGCATGGTTAAACTGAACTGACGGACAAAGAAACTGTCTGGTGATGTGATATTTGTACAAAAATCAAATTAAAGCTGTTTAAAATGGGCATAATACTGAAATGACCTACTAGAGCTCAAACACTCAGGTATCTCTGCTGTCTTAATCAATACACAGGAGACGCCAAGGTCATGCTTCAGAAGCAGCATATAAATTAGAGCCTGTTTCCTGGAAGGAAAATCACATAAAGCTGAAGAACATACATATAGAAGAAAAAACATCTGTCAAAGTCTACTACTAACAAAGCAATACTTAAGGCTTTGAAAATTATCAAATATTTTGTTTAATTAAGACATGGCAACATTAACATTTATACTGCTGAGGAGTGTTTTGCTTCTTACACTATTTTTCCTCCCAACAAAGAATTCTGGGAGGATGGTTGCAAGAGAGAGAGATAGAGAGAGAGTGGGTACAAGAAATCTACTTTGATCAGGGCAGAATGGTATCTAACCAGGATTCTAAATGAAGAAAATGCAAGAGGTAAGCCTATTCCATGTTATAAATTCATTTCTTTTCTTCAGATCTAAATCAGTCAGCATGTTGTGGGTTACTGCCTCTGAAATATTTCTCATTTATACCTTGCATTTGACAAGTTCTTTTTTCCTCCCTGTCCAACCCTGCAACTGCCTCTGTGAAATCCTCGTTCCCCACCAGTTTTCTAATTCTAGGTGCTGTTGCCTCCTACAGGTCTGCTTTCTTATACCACCAGCCTCCCAGCAGCACTGAGTCCTAAAGGAGATGCCATAAAAAAAGCAGCAAACCATGAAAAAACAGTACAGAGGCTAGCAGACTAAGATGGAGGAGTGGTTTCTCAGGAAGCATAATGTCATCCTATTTTAATAATCATTTTTGCTCCCTCTGTGTAGTAGCATGGACGCCAAGCTAACAAACCCTCCTGATCTTGTACTCAGGGTCTTATCTATGATGTAGATAAGGTTGGTATCTGCTGCTTTAGATGCACATAACAGGAACCAAGTACAAATTTGCTCCCTTGAGCAAAGGTATGGTAAAGAAATCTATACTGGTTTTCTTCAGTGTTAGTTATGTCTGCACTTAACCGGATTGGTGACCGTGGCAGTGCCCCAAATCCTTGCATGCTCCATAGACCGCCTGAGGTCTGCCTAAAGGATAACCTGCAGACAGCTTGTCTAGTCATGTCCAGTTGCATACTGGAGTACCCAATGTGCTCGGACTTGAAGGAAAACTCAGAAAAGAACATCAGTTCAAGATGCAGTAGAGAAATTGTTTCCAGACAGGTTTTACAAAGTACTGAGAAACCCACCCCCGCTGCCTGCTTTTCCATGCCACCCCAGCCAGCAACCAGCATCATACAGCTGTGGGCTACCACTGATCGCATTAGGGCTGCTCAGCTCCTTATCTGCCTCTGACAGGATGCGTACAGCAATCTCTTGCTGAGCGACTGGTGGAGCTCTGACCACTTCGAGTTACAGTCTTTGAGACTGACAGCTTCTGCGCCCAAAGGGATCAGAAATACGACTGGGAAACAATTTGAATCCTAGCTTTGACACTGTCTTCCTGTATGACATTAGACATATCAGCATCTTTCCTCAGGGTGCTGCGTAGGTGACTGTGGAAAATAATAATGCATCATCCTAAATTCCCTGGAGACTGGCTCAGACTTCCCAAGCCCAATTGCCTCAGAGAGAAGACTTAAATCATATTCTAGGGGGTATTAAGAGATACCAGAGTGTTCATGAGGTCTAAGCTGAGGACTCTTGCCAATTTTATTTTGAGAATAAACTCTGCTACCTTTTAAGGAAGATTGTTTGGAATGACACAAAAAGAAACTCTGAGGAAGCCCCTTTTCTTTCCGCTCTTTGCTATAGTTTGTCTGATGAATGATGTGACTCAACCCCAGAGGACTGCAGCAGTCTGAAGCTTCAGATGAGAGTTATATTGATCAAGGGCAACATGTCTACCTAACATCTCGAAATAACAGTTTCATCTATATTCCTATGTTCTTTCTTATTATATGTAGCATATTCCCATATTCTGTGTCCTATATTCATTTATACCCCTATGTGTTTTTTTCTATATGCCATAAAGAAGCTTTGCCTGGTTTAGCAGCATTAGGGAAGAGTAAAAGTCCTTCTAGCTAAAGGAATTTCATTTTATTCATAAAGATTCACCAAGTTTAAAAGACATTTCTACCCTTTAAACAAGTGTTTTCTATATGCTTCTTTCAAGGAGCCTAAGGACAACAGATCTGGTTCTCAGAAGTTGAGAGGGATGAAAATTCAAGGGGAAAGCTACTCTGTTGATCATTAGAAGAAAGTAGGATCCTGAGATGTCAAGAATGAGAAAATATAGAGAGATAAATTTGAAGGATTATAAGACAAGCGGAGAACAGGGGAATGTTTGGAGTGACAACAGTGATGGGAAGATAGTGAGAACCAAAACAAGTTTCATGTCCTTCAGCCTAACTTTGTGCCCAGAATAGCTTCAAATGGAGATTAAGTTGCTGTGCTTCACTGAGACTGATTGCTATTTATAGATCCATATTTGTCCTAGTTCTGCAGCATTTATGCATTTTTTTTTCCTACATTAGAGCAATCAAACAATAAAACCTGAAAACATTTGCTCTCAGTGTACAACGTACCATGGAGAACCTACTTGACTTTAAAAAATGGTATTTTGATACTGAGCTACTTCAATGATTTTTAAATGATTTCTAGTTTAGGTAGAAGACATACAGGTTTTAGACAACGTAGTGTAAAAACTACCGTTTCTAAAATATTTCCAAAAGTCAGATTAATGATATGTTAATTTTTAGAAACTAACTTTTTAACATTGAGGATTGTGCTACTTATTTTTACTCACAGAGACAGACATTTTATTTTTTCCAGGTTTTCATCTGATATATAGAATTGACCACCACCATTCAAAAAGTTGAAGATTTCAAGGTATTTCTATTATTCCTTAGTAAAAACCTAGACAAATATAGAAACTATC
The DNA here is from genome assembly GCA_026546715.1 of Gallinago undulata. Lineage (NCBI taxonomy): Eukaryota > Metazoa > Chordata > Aves > Charadriiformes > Scolopacidae > Gallinago > Gallinago undulata. Next base: position 25,146,891 of record JAOTQQ010000001.1, read on the forward strand.
AATATCAATGTCCAGCTGACAGGTTTCTTTTGAGATTCAAGCTAATTTATGAAGTTATTTAATTGTACCATGTATCAGTTTTTAATCAGAAATTTTTATTAATATAAGAAATGAATGCTGACCTGATATAGGCTGTTTTTAGAATCAAAAATAGATGGCTATGCATTCACTAGACAATCATTTAGTATTTTTCGTGAAATATTCCAATAAGAAATTGAGGAGCTCAGTTTATCGGTAACCTGAAATAAAATGAAGCTATCATCTTGAAAGTTTTTATATTTAAATATTCAGATGTTTACACAATCAGAAGTTAAATGAATGATTTAAGTAAATTTTACTGTAGCCAAAAAGAAAAGAAAAAGGATCTGTAGAAGCAAACAAACGTACAAAGAGCAGAGACAAGTAACTCAGCTTGTGACAGGTGATCTGCAACACTTACTGAGATTTTAATACTGCCCTGAAAGTTAAGTGAGACAAGGAAGGCTGAATTTGTCATTGGCTAATAATCCATTCCAGCACATGATTTTAGAAAGTATTGTAAGATATTATTCAACCTGAATATGGAGGTGGGACCAGCAGAAAGGAAGCGCTGGAGCAGTAGACAGGAGATGAGAGGGGGTGGTGGGAATGACAAAATTGGGGAAGTGGATGTGAGAAGAGCCAAGAGTGAATGCTGAAATGTAAGATGCATAACAGCAATCGAGAGAGCTGCCTTAAGAAGATGCGGAAGATATAGTGCTAGGATAGTTTAGATGAAAGGGTATCTATATAAATGACAATATGATAAATTAGGAAAAACATGGGTCTTGTTTCCTATTTAGGTGATTTATGACCTTAGAAGTCTGTAGGCTCATCTTGCTATTGTTCTCAAAAGGGGACAGTGGTGGAAAAGCCTTAGGCCTTATTATTTGCTCTGCTATGAGAGAAAATAGATACAATCACCAATTTATCCTCTGTATTTACAGCAGAAAGTTGTATTGATTATTTTTAGGAAAAAGAAATATGTGATGGTCATCAGGAATGATGCGTAATGATTAAATAATGTAATAAAGTATTGATACATCATTTCACATGTAAAGAAGAGCAAATTGAATTGTTACAGTAGCTTATATCAGGCATGAGACACATCCAGCTCTTTGAATCCTATTTGAGAAGCACTGGTCTCCTGGCTGTGCATTCAGAGCCTCATCATGCCACCTACCCTGTGTAGCCCTTCTAGTTCACCTCAGGCATTATGAGGAAAAAGACAACAGTGGGCACAGGAAGAGATAAAAATTATAAGGAATGGTGTGAGACTTCAAGGAAACAAAGGGCAAAGACAGAAAACAATAGAGAAACTGCAAATATCTGAAGAAAAAACACTTAAGGCAATCTAAACCAATATGTCCTGCCATGGGAAGAGAAATTTCCTCTTGATAAAAGCATCTTAAAATCCACCATGACTTTTTCCTGTGAGCTCCCATTACTGTTAACTAAGCCATGTAGTAAACTGTGATACCTTACAGTAATCCTTGATTTCCTCTAGGATTTTTGGATATTTTTCACACTCATCCATTGTGGATTTTTTTCCATTTGAGAGCATGAGCTCCCTGAGGACTAGGAATTGAGGGCCAAATTACCAGACAGTGTAAAATCCATTGGTTGTTGAGTTGGAAATTCATTGACTCCATGTCAATGTCCACTAAATGCACCACTAAAGACTGGTCCTCATGTTTTTACTTGCTGCCTGGCACTCTGTGGGGGAGGCATAGTAATGACATCACAACAATGACCATTATTTAGATATCAGAGAATATTATACCATTAAAGAGAAAATTTTAAAAAAAAAAGTCTGCTCTGTGCAGTTACACCATTTTTCACTCAAGATAAAAAAAGATTTTGTTGCGTGCATGAAAAACACAGTGAAAAACATGCAGTAATTTAGACTTGATCTGCATCAATGTTTAGATGTGTCGCTTGAGCAATTTTCCTAGACGACTTCTTATTTCAAAATCTACTGTCAAAACATTTTATGATATTCTGGACTTTCTGTTCTCTATGAAAAATCTACAGAGATATACTCAAAAATATTAGAACATTTGTATGAAAATTATTGTTTAAAATTGCTTCTGCCTTTCCCATCTTTTTACAGCATTTTGAAGAACATCTACAGTTATTTAGTTATGTCAACAAAGTAATCTTAAGGGAAAAAAAAAGAAAAAAGCTATGCAATCATTCATTATAAAATGGTTATGCTTTTATGCTTTTTTTATAACAGTCTCCGTAATAACACCCCACAAGAATACTACTGCAAGGATGTAAGGTCTATTCAAAACAATTTCTAGGAATGGGTGCATTATGCTCATCTGGCATAATATGGGATAACAATCAAGCAGAGAACTGAGTATTTTTCCTTGAAAAATATTTTAATTCCAACCCCAAATCTAGAAATTCCATTTTTTTTTAACCTGATTTTACTATAAAAGGCAATCTCAGGAAGAAAATATCCTGTAAAACCCGTTTTACATGTAAGACATGTTTTACATTGAGTCTATGGCATGCAGTATGTGGTAAAAACCCCAAATCTTTAAAATAATAAAATAAAAAGAAAGTAGATGACCTTTTTATGCTTTCACATATTAATGGATTTATAGTTATGATGCTAATACAAATAAAGTTCATACAATGCTAAGATCCATAAAATGCCTTACTGTAACAGTCATATTTGAGGGATTTATATGATTAACATTACATAAAAGTGACCTTCCCTTTAATGTACTGGTATTATCATTCCCAGTGAGAATGACCTCACTTTGTGATATCTTATCTTATTAAATCACAACATTTTAGAAGACAGTCCCTAATTTGCTTCTTAATGTAATTTTTGAGAAACTATAATCCAGTGACTCTTATAATATGTCTAATGTTTCCTTTTTGCATCTATAGGTGACCTACCCACGCTGTTTACCCTGAAAGCAAAATGAAGTTGCCCTCCTTCAGCAATTTGTATTGTGACAAGAGTTTTCTCTTTCAGTGCCACTATTTTAAATAGTCTCAGCACTAAATTATACCATTCCATATCTGGAATGATATAAAGTGAAAGACTCTTTTAGAGGGCATGATAGAATGAACATACAGCTATGTAAGTGAATTTGTAATTTTTTTTTACCAAAGTCTAAACCCAAGCAGAAGCAAGGTCTTAACTTACTAAATCCTTGGGTCCTAAAATTGATTCCTAATATTTACCAACCTATATTTTTATATTGTTTCTCAGCCATTAACAATGAAAAAGGAAGTCTATGAAAATAATTTAAATGAGAAACATGCCTCAGTAAGAGAATCTCAAAAATACAAACATGAGCAAACAGACTCATGTCTGTTCTTAGTTTTACTTCAGATATCTCTTTGTTTTTCTCCCCTAAAAGTATACTTTCATTAACCTATTTCTCTACAGAGCAGAGCAGCAATAATTCTAGCGCACAATTTACCTTTCTGAGTAACCTATAAGGGGGTATGGACAGAAGGGAAGACAACTGTGTAGCTGCCAGGAATATAACACAGATTGCCTCTAGCGAAGGAACATAAGGAGCTAATTACCTTGAAGGTGCAAACTAATCAAGTTAGGGCCATAGCATGCTCACGTTATTCACATGAATAGCCCAGATGGGGTTACTGAAAATAGTGCAAGGTTGCGGATGAAATGGACAGTAACATTTAAAGGCGTATGCCCAAAGGAGCCAGTCCTCAGTCCCAACCTCCATTCTGTTCCACTGGTCCTAAAGTTGAGATTTCCCATCTAACAAAACATCTGAGCTGAACCCCGCATGTTATACAAAAAACATATTAAATTGTTCTTTCCCCATATGTCTGTGGCAACCTGCTGCTTTTCCAGCTGTTCACCAGTCCTGAAATGTAGCAACTATCTCCCTGTGTGCATAAAGTCCAAATAAACGAATCTGTATATCATGGGTATGGCTTCAGTTGGACTCGTATGTTTTACACCTGATGCAGTCTTTTGAACATGCATGGTTTATCTGTTTGGGAGTGAAAAGGATTTCAAACATCTCTCTGACAGAGGTTGCTCATGTCCAAAGGGGTAAAACCAAAATGCCCTGAAGAAAAGGATCGTTTGTGGATGGTGCCTGCTTTTGCTAAGCAGTTCTACATCAATTCCTTGTAGATTAGGACTGAATTGCCTTCCTATCTTTATATCTACAGTAATATCGAAAGGTGAGACTTATAGAAGTTTGAATCAATGCGTAAAAGGTTTCCAACTCATTTAGAGAGAAATAATATTGTTCACTTACGAGAAATGGAACAACTCTGGTTTTCCTCTCCAAGATGTTTTACACTAATGTAGCTCCCTTCAGAAAAGTGATTTACATCATCATAAACAGGAACTGAGTCAATAACTACTGAGACAAATAAAAGAAATCTTAATGAGGCTCTTGCATGTGTTTTTTTTAAAATGTTAGGTGAATAATTGCAAGAAGGGCACAATTATGCACCATTAAAGGCTGTTGCTACATCAGCCTGAAGAGGCTGGAGGAAGTTTGCATACCACCACAGCTGGGACAGACAAGTCTGATTTTGGCTTGCACTGCTCTCCCTACACAGCAAACGCTTGGCCACCAAGCATAAAAGCTTTTTGCTCACTGGATAAATGAGTTAAGATGGAGTATAAGGGGAGGGGAGTGCCTTTGAACAATTGACCTTTTTCCCAGCTGCCACACTTGAAAGGAGTAGGTACTCCTGCTCTGCTGAACATACTGATGTGGAACTTTTCATAACGGGTAAGAGAGGAAAAAAATTGCCAGTTTCTCAGTGCAGTCTGTATGCACTGATATTCACTCTCATTTTTATTTGACAAGACCAGATCCACTATCATAGATGTTAGGGGTTTTATTTGCTTTCTGTTTTGTGTTTGATTTTTTTGTTTTGGTTTGGTTTGGTTTGGTTAAGTTGTTGGTTTGATTTTTTTGAAGGGGGGGGGGGTTGGGGGATTTTTTTTGTGTATTCTGAAAATTTAAGGGTGATCAACAAATGTAGCAGGTCAGACAACATCAGCCAGCATATCATCAAATTTGGAATAAGACCATCTATTCTGTATTTCATTTCTTCATCTGTAAAGAAGAAACTTTATTTCTTGAGCTTTCCCTCAGGTAGGTTTTGAGTAAAGTTGAGCAAAATGTTTCAGAATTTATTGATTATATATAAACAACTGATATAATCAGTTGACCATATATATATCTTTGAATTATATACTATTCACCAAAATATTTTATTTTAATTACTTACAATTTTTTCTGATTTTTGATTATTTAAAATCAAAAGCTGTCTTTTAAAGATAAATTAAAAATGAATTGTTTGAAAATACCTGCCTGTAAAACATATGAAAAATACTTTCACTTTTCCCTTAAAAACTTCCCCTTTAAAAAAATTAAATCAGTTGAGGATGGTATGAACCTCACTCAAAATCAGTGAAACTTTCAATTATTGTAATATAAATATTTTGCAGTTTGGCTAGTAAGCTAAAAGGAATCAATTCCTTGCCCAGCCCTTCTTGTGATGATAAACTTCATTAGTTCAAGAAGTCAGAAATACATGAGTAGAATGTAATTATTAGCTGAAGTCAATGTGTATTAAATGTCTGAAAATAAACAGTATGGGTTATTATATTGTTTGGTATGTGTCCAACTCTAAATTTTCAAGGAGATTTAAGAGTTTATGTCAGAGATTTAATCACTTTTCCAGAGATAAGGCTGATTGGAGATAACCTTCAGCTGTTCCAAAGTTTCTTTAAACTTTGATTTGTCATTAGGAGAATGAATTAAAGTCTGTTTTATTCCTGAATACTTCCATCTTTGGTATTCATTAAGGAATTGTGTACATGCTTTGGAAAACAAAGAGTTGCCCTGAAATTTTTGCTGTTTGCATATTTTAAACAAACATGGAATTGGTTTTATTCAGAGTGACAGTCTGTATACTTTGGAAATCTATACATGGTAATAGAACTGCATTCTTTGTTTACTTTAAAAGAAGCCAGCCTCAGATTATTCTTCAAATGATAATCACATTTTCAGCTCTGCTTTCATATATTGACAGTTTTAAATTTCCGTGAGACACGATGCACTTTTAAATACCTAAAATATTTTCCTGATTGCCCGAAAACATCTGCTTCCTGACAGAGGAAAAAAGTAGAAATGACACAAAAAAATCCTCATCTGTAATTTGGAACACCTCAGAAAATGCCACAGCTGGGATTTATTGGCTACAACAATCCCAGTGATTTCAGTGCATTTTGAGGGCCATCTTGAGACCTTCTGAAAAAACAGATTTGCTGTGTCAACAATTATGCTATGATTATGGTGGCAGGCATAGCCAGAGCCTGATGGGATCCACATGCCTGCACATATCTACAGGCTTCAGCAAACAGTTGGAAACATTTTGCAGGTGAAGCACATGGCTGGAAAGCTGATAGCTCACCACCATGCCTAGCTCATGAGGGTTTCAGGACAGCTAGTCATTGGGGCTAGACAAGTAGACAGAGTATGTCCACAGACCAACTACTCGTAACGCACTGATTATTCAGTTTGAAAAATCATAAATTGGTGTTACTGATAAATTCCAGTTTAGGCATATATAGAAAAACCCTAATCTTTCTGCAATTTTCAGATTGTCCTTACTTTTGCATTCCTTTGGCAGTCTCAGTAAGAAAAAGAGTTTGCTATAATAATCCTGAGTGTATCTGTGAATTGCCAATCAACATTTGAACCCATTGATCAAACTTGCAGTGTTGATAATTCACTATAGGAAAATCTCTTTCTTCAAGTTTTAGGTTCAGTCTGAAAAAGAGACATTGGTTCATATTCAAAACTTATGCCCACAGCTATCAGATACTGAACTATTACATTTAAAATGAAAATATACAGAACTGATATTTGAAGAGCAAGACTAAATTAGATTACTAGACCAGGTGTTTGACATGAGTGTGAACCTTTCAGAACTTAGTCCTTTTACTAATAAAAAAGTTGTGGTTTTTAATGTATTTTTGTATTACTAGTAAACTACATGTTTGTTAATTTTAATTCATCATTTATTTGTTTCATGCAGTGTTGTTATCTTCCAGGGTGTGAGGAAACGTGCAAATCATCCAAGGGATGGGTTTGTCCTACAGTTCAGCTCTGTGTTTCTTTCTCATGATAAAACATGGCTCTGCATGTGCCTCAGTACAAAATTCTGATCCACAAACATCAACAGGTTTGCTGTAGAGTCTGATGTGACTATATTTTCCAGGAATTTGCACCAGATTAATGATTATAAAACAGTGAGACAGAAGGGGGAATAAATTTGATGACCTATGGAAGAAAAAAAGAAAAGAACTAATAATAGATTGGTGATCAACAATATACCTGGCTACTCATTTCTTACGTAACTGTCTAACACTGTTCACAGAGATATGTGTATTTTAATGAACTGTTAATGAATTTTCAGAACCACTGCCTTGGTGTAGCTTTTACACCAGAGTTTTCAGGACAACACTTCAAGTTAGAACTACAACTGTCAATACCCTGGACGTCAGCTAGATTACATGTTTATCTACTCAGAGGAATTACATTTTATCACTCATTCTCACTGCAGTTTTGCCTGTATTCTTCTGCTAAGGTTCTACAAAACTCCGAAAGACCCCAAGATGAGCTCTTTAACCAGAAATAATGAATGCTAGAAGATGCCCAAATCTACATTTATATCAAGCATCTTGATCACTCCACCAATGATCCAGTTTACACTGAAAGAGAGATGGCTTGATTCTGCTTTAGCCCCTGGTAAATCAGTTAACCTTATGGTGCTGAGCCTTATGAATATTATTGGAACAAAATATTTTGCATTTAAAAAAGTCTGTCTTACTTTCTGTAAGTGACTATTACAATTTACTAGCCATTTATTTCAGCTTTATTTTACTTTCAGCTACAAATGAGCTGTTCACTTAAACTGACATAAATTTTCTGCACAGATTAAAGTGGAAGACACGAACCATTTACTGCAGAGAAATGTAATATTACGACTATGATTATATCACCCCTTCAGTTTTTAAAAAAACCTTTTAATGTGCCAGATTTATTAAAAAGTTCACATGTTTATCAAAATACCAATCAGCTATCACCAGACACTGAGAGGAAAAAAATGAGTTGTTGGGGAAGAGTTACATTTGGTTTGGATTTCCCTGTACTTAACAGCAGAAGATATAGGATAATGTGTCAAAAGATGGACATTCCTGGCATTCACTCTTTCTTTAGCTTTAGAAACACTGTATTCTATGGTGTCAAAAGAACTTTTATTTTTTTCTCAAGCCAGAAATAAAGAATGAAAAAATCCTTGAGCCTGGGAGTCCAAACCTTTTTCTTTGGATGACCAGAACCACAGCATTAGGCAAACACATACAGACTGCCTCCATCCCTTTTGTGCCCTGCTGTTTTAAAAGGAAAGACTGATTCAATTACCCATGCTCAAAAGGGATCACTGACTTTTATATATCCATGTGACGGTTACTAGGCTATTAATTTCAATCCCATGCAGATGCATAGTTCAAGACAGGAGTTAAGTTTTCTTGTAATTCTAAATGTACTTGCATGTCTTAAATGCAGAAACCACTGCTGTGTTAGGTCTACCTGGATGAAACCTAGACAAGAATGTAAGTCCATATAGCTTGACATCTGGTAAGAAATGGTGGTGTGTTTCTGCAGCATGAAAAGATTTCGGGTTAGCTGGCCTTGAAGTTTAGGTCAGATTAGATATTTGCTTGTGTAGTACTGAAGTAATTATGTTGCTTGCAACCTAGAAACCTTTAGGGAACTCTAACATGGGTTTGTGTGTTGTGTTTTACTGAGCATAAGAATATGATTTATGAGCAAAACAATATGTGTTCAAATTCAGGAAACCAAACTCCTTAAAGTGTAGAGTTACAGAAAGGAACAGGGGGATTATGACAGAGATGTTTTCGTTTTTTTTTAATATCCATTCTTTTAAAAGAACATTAACATAGCAATGCCAAACAAAGAAAATATCAGTAATATCTCTGCATTTTACAGGTCTTGGAGAAAAATCTTAAAATAACCTGTACCATGAAGTAAACCCTTTTGATGGATCCAAACCTTTTGAAATGGAAAGGCCTGCATTAAAATCTGGTTTCATAATATACTTAAAAGTAGTGTTTTCAATGTTAGAGAAAAATAGTGATACTATGTACATCACAAAGCAAAAAAACAAGTAAAGAATTCTTGACTCCATAGGTCTTTGACTCCTGCATTCTTAATCTCTTTTTCAGAACACTGAAATAAAATTAAAACAATCTAGATTTAATTGACCACCTGTCCATTTTGCTTTCTTCTGCTGTCTTCACAGCTTTGAATTCTTCATTGTGTTTTCTTAAGTTCAATACTCAGTAATTCACAAAACCCAAAGTACTGGTTGGTAAACAGAAAAGAAGGTGATGTGAGACAGTATAGTGTACTTCTTGATAATAAATGCAATGTTAAAGCATACTAATCCATAGTGCAAGAATCAGACACTAAGGGCTAGATCTGTTTCACATCATTATAATCATCCTAAAGTTAGTTATTTCATAAATTTCAGTCATGTATGCTCTCTTTCTAATCAAGGGAGAGAAACAGATACTTCCAGAGGGTAATAAAAAGAATATCCACCCTCATAAGATTCTCATTCCCTTTCTCTTCTTCAGTGCTGGAAAATGTCCATGATTTACCTAAATTATCTATACCGGTATCTATAATCTGAATTGGGATGAAACCCAAGCTAAAACCTGAAGCTAAATTCATATGCATGCCATGAAAAGTAAAGCGTTTGACATCATTTCCCACAACATTCTTCTGGAGAAACTGGTGGTTGTGTCTTCCCTGGGTAAAAAAATGGCTGGGTGGCCGCACCCTAAGAGTTGTGGTGACTGGAGTTAAGTCCATTTGGTGGCCAGTCACAAGTGGTGTTCCCCAGGGCTCAGTACTGGGGTCAGTTCTGTTTAATATCTTTATCAATGGCCTGGACAAGGGGATTGAGTGTACCCTCAGTAAGTTTGCAAATGAGTAAGTTTGCAAACCCAAGTTGGGTGGGAGCGTTGATTTGCTTGAGGGTAGGATGCCTCTAAAGAGGGATCTGGACAGGCTGGATCCATGAGACGAGGCCGATAGTATGAGGTTCAACAAGGCCAAGTGCCAGGATCTGCACTTGGGTCACAACAACCCCATGCAGCGCTAGAGGCTTGGGGAAGAGTGGCTGGAAAGCTGCCCAGTGGAAAATTACCTGGGGTTGTTGGTTGACAGCTGGATGAATATGAGCCAGCAGTGTGCCCAGGTGGCCAAGAAGGCCAACAGCATCCTGGCCTGTATCAGAAACAGTGTGGCCAGCAGGACTAGGGACGCCCTCTGTGCTCGGCACTGGTTCCACACTGGAACATTGTATTCAGTTTTGGGGCCCTTGCCACAACAAAGGCATTGAAGTGCTGAAGTATGTCCAAAGAAGAGCAATGAAGCTGTTGAAGGGTCTTGAGTATGTCTTATGAGCAGCGGCTGAGGGAGCTGGGGCTGTTCAGCCTGGAGAAAAGGCAACTGAGGGTAGGCCCCATCACTCCCTACAACTACCTGAAAGGAGCTTGTAGCGAAGTGGATGTTGGTCTCTTCTCCCAAGTTACATGCGATAGGAGAAAAGGAAATAGCCTCAAGTTGCATTAGGGGAGGTTTAGACTGGATCTTGGGAAAAATTTCTTCACAAGAGTTATCAAACGTTGTAACAGGCTGCTCAGGAAAGCAGCAGCATCACCATTGCTGAAGGTATTTAAAAGATGTGTAGATGTGGTGCCGAGGGACATGGTTTAGTGATAGACTTGGCAGTGCTAGGCAAATTGCTGGACTTGATGATCTTAAAGGTCTTTTCCAACCCAAAATGTTCTATGATTCTGTGAAATAGTATATTATTTATTATTTGCACTTCTTTTTATATAATTCTGGGATATGGGCTGAAAAGCCAAACTTCAAATGTGTAACAGGCATAAATCATGTATGGATTCGTATGCCATGAATAACACACCAGTTCTATTAAAAGCAGGCACACAAACCTGTGCCTGTTTGTATGGATGTGTCTTTGATAGAAACTTCTGCCACAATTTCTGTTTTGAGCCATGCAAAGATTTACTTCAAGATTGCTAGGGACATAAAAGCTTGAAACTCCGTTTGATTTTGAGAATGACAGGGAGACACTGACTCATTAATTTGTTTAGGAGCCTCTTGTGTTCTTTGCTTTTTTATGAACAGAATGGTTATGAAAAGGGATAGAAATTTGATTTTAGAGCTGCTAAAGAGGTTGAAAGAACTAGTGCTTAGTTTCTTTTGTTTTAAATTAAGGTCTTTCTATTTGACTTTTTTTTGGGTGTGTTTAGCATTCTGTTTGGATGGTAGGTCACTGGATTATTTCAGCACACTATTGTGCTAACTTTTTAAAGTATATTGTGAGCCCTAAATCTTATTTTTATGCCTTTCCTGAAAGAAATGTAATTTTATGCCTATGATAAATCAATTTCGGGATCTGATCCGATCTGATTTCGGAAGCAGGAATGCCTCCAAACTGTGCAAAATTGTAGCCCCTGATACGAACACAGAATTATCATAAGTAGTTAGGCAAGCTAGGCTTTTTGTACAGAAATGTTCAGAATTGTAAAAACAATTATTGTAGTAAAGCAGGCAGTTTTACCATTTCACTCATGTTTTGTGTGTTGGCCCTGGAATTCTGTGTATTTAAAAAATCAGTGCTGAATGTTAGTAGTAGAAATACAGCATTATAAAGATAGGGTTTTTTCAGAATTTAAGGGCCAAAATTATTTTTTTAAAAAGTTATATTTTTATAGAGGTGTATTTTATGGAAACATGATGAAACTGTTGGAGAAATCCTTTCTAAAGAAAGGATTTTCTTTCAGGCCCAGTCCCAGTCCCATGCTAGCCAGTTTCATAATTGCTTTGCATTATCTAGACCAATAAAGACTGCACAATAATCTAGAAATTATATTGTATCAAAGAAGTAGAAATAGTTACCAGGGTATACAGTTTTTATCTTCCTGTAGTTTCTAATTTTATATAAGCTTCCTTATTTCATTCTTCAGCTGTTATGGTCAAACCTACTAGATTTCTTCAATGCTTTCAAGTTCTGTGATTTCACATGCACCAAGCTTTTGGAGGGAGAATTGACTCCCTCCTCCTTTTGTGAAGAGTACCCATGAGATTTATTAGTGGACTTCCACCAGGACAGCTTAGTACTTACAAAAGCATCAGACTTATCCAGCCCTGTGCAACCTAGCTAATATGGAAAATAATCCATCCAATTCTGCCTCTATTTTCACTGGAGGCACCTGTATCTCCTGTGGTAATAAATGTAACTATACACAAAGTGTATAGTACAGTGTGGTTCTAGCCTTAGGCTTTTTTTTAAACCTTCATTGCATTGTATATGAATCTGTGTAAACAATGGCTTATGGTGACATTACTCGAGAGTTTCAGACTGTAGTAGATTGCTCTGTTTCACAGGCAAAATGCATTTTCTAAAAACATAAAGTAAGCTAAAGTGCATAATATTTAAAAAGGAAAAGGATAAAGCTTCTCTGCATGAAAGTAAATTTCGTAGCTCTAATATGAAGATGTGGACTGACATAAAGACACAATCAAGCATAAAGATCAACATCCTGTAAAGAGACATAGAATAATAGAAAAAAAAAATCTTGATTTGAAAAAGAATGAGCTATGTTTATGTTATAAATGGTAGATAACTCAGTTAAAGTACTCTTGAACTGTTTAAAAACTATGGAGATGGACACCATACAAGACACAGAGAAAAAAATATTCATAGACCTTCCACCATCTTAATGAACACTGATAAATCCATACTGTTTCACTATTGCCTACAAATCTTTTTGATACAATATATTTAATCCATATTTAATCCGAAGGATTATTATGAGAAACTGTACCTCCCATAAGTGTAGTATTTCTTCGAAACTTACATCTTATTCACTTTGGACTAAGTGAATAACCATCTCTTTTCATAGGTTAGTCTCTGAATACTATGCAGAGACTCTAATATGGCAAAATGACTGTAATACTTAGAAATAATTTGAGGATATGTATGATACGAAAAGAAAAACTGACTTAATTAGCTGTAAGCAATCCTTCTGATGGGAAAAAACTTGTTAACTGGATTTTCAAATGCTAGCCCACAGTTCATTAGGTTTAATTTAACTAACCATGTCATATAGGAGGTAATCTTAGTCTACACAAAATTTTGTTCTACAACTTGTTGGGTACACAAAAACCCCCATCTCCTTTGATAAATTCAGGTCCATTTTTTTAAATAAAGAGTTATGGACATATTGTTTTAGTAGTGCTTTAAACCAACATTACCAATTGAAACATGTGTTTAAATATCCCTTGATACTTAAAGATTTATAGTAGGTCACACAGTAATTGGATAGATAAAGTTTGATAATGGTGACTAACCTAGTTTTCAAAGAAAAGAGGTGTGGACATACAATTTAGGAAGTTTTAAGACAACTCCAAATAACAGCCAACTCTTTGATGATCTAGCTAACAGAGAAGGTGATGGAAAAGACATTCTATATTTGCTGTGAGAAATTATGTCATTTAATGCTTTGAATGTAATAATAAAAAGCTTTAATAATTACTATAAATAAATGAAATTTAATTGTAATTATTAATCCCCAAAATAATATTATGATTTTCATTTTGTTGCTCCTTCCTAAAAATAACATTTGAGAAGTAACTTTTTATTATTAATAATCATATAATGCAAGGAAAACAGGCTTTTACAAAGCCACCCTGGCTCTAGCTGGAATAGCAGTTAAATCCTAAATTCTCTAAGAAAACCAGTTACCTGGACACCAGGGGCAGATACTTTTGTCTTTCTAGAACTGTGCCATTAAAAGACATTAAGTCCCAATAACATTTACTGAAATCTGCTTTTAAGGACCAGATTTGGGGATGTGCCTGCATTGTCTATCCTGTTGTTCAGCTGTTAACTGTTGTTCTCAAGACCACATTAGTAGTGGTGTGTAAGTTCTCTTTGCTCCCCTGATGTGAATGCTGACATCTCCCTGCTAATGCAGAAGTGCAGGCAGCACTTTTTCTGGTCATGCAGCATGGGGCAGTTAGAAAGGCCACCTTCTCAGCAACAGCAGTTGGCTTGGCTTCAGCATGTTCACCTTAATTCCCAGCTGGACTGCTTCACTGCAGTCTTATGCTCCAATTCCTGCCTGTTATCTGTATATCCTCTCCCCTCTGATTTTCAGTTTTTTAAGCTACAGCTTAAATTTATCTTCCCGGAGCAGTTTTGTTTTGTCTAAGTAATTATCTAACAATTGACACGGAGGCTTGAGCTTGGGCTGCCACTCCCAGGGTAAATGCTCTACAGAGGAATTGTAAGCCTGTCCTTCACTCTTTAGTATTTACAGAAAAAGGAACGGTTCCACCAAGCAAGAAACTGAAGCTCATGGAGGCAAAGGCAACTGTCTCCTGCTTAGACAACCTTCACCCAAGGCCCTGTCAGGTGAGCAGGGAAGAGCTCATGTCTCCTACATTTCTTATGGGTATTCCTCTCACTATAGGTTTTTAAATAGAGGAAGGGAATCTTTCTTCTAGATTGTAGGATGATGGCTGTGAGGAACACAACTCACGGATGAAGACACTGAGAGAATGGAAGCATTACTGAGCTGACTTGGCTACACGTATTTCCTCTCCACCATTTTCACTTGCATTTGATTGCATGCATCTGAAGCTGTATTCCATGCCAAGTGTTTCTGGCAGGCTGAGGTCCTTGACTCTTGACTTGTGGTATTGGCTGGGCTCAGAAATTCATGGCACAGTAGGATGACAGTGAAGCCACATGCTGCTGAGCAGAACATGATGAATACTCTTAAAAGCTGGCAATGAACTGCAGAACTGTGTGCAGTACTTTTAAAATCTAGAATGAAATATCTACATCACTGTCTGCAAATAGATCCTACACAACATGGTTTCCTTAAAAAAATCTAAAGTGTGAGATTTGCCCAAGCTAGTTCAAAACCTCTGTAGCAGGGAAAACTGTTCCCTGGTTTCACCCCCTCTTTATAAAGGATGGACCCATGAGCAGTCTATGAGTCACTCACGCCAATGTTTGTTAACAAATATGACGCTGAAGAAATGCACTGAGTTGTGAATCTTACTTGAAAAGGACTTAAGCAGTGCCTGAAGCACCAGGTAGGCTATCAGCCATGGAAGAAAACGTACAGATAGCCTAATTTAATGACCCTGAAGATTTACATAGCACTGAATCTAAGGTTGCTACTGTGGGAGAGAAAGCTGCCTCCATCCCTCCCAATTTTTCGCACCTTCATTCCCAGCTAGTTAAAAAACAAACAATCCCCATGCTTCCAAACAAGGACTCCCAAAACAGTGATTATTTCTTATCTGGAATTCCTGGATAATTTGTACCCAAACCCTAATTTACTTACACTCAGTTTACCTTTAATCCAGAAAAAGTTGATATAAACATTGTAATACAATCTGCTCCTGAGAATTTGCATTTTGTGTTAGAATATGCGACAGCTTGTTGTAAAAGAAACTGCGAAAATTCAAACAGGCCCATAAAGCAGAACTGTACTCCTGAGTGCAAATTCAGTTTTCAAATGAAGAGCAATGTTAGTTTAGAATGTACCATTCTTGTTTCCTCTACCTCTGATGGACATTTTTTTCCCATCTGGCCTCTTTCCAACATTTTTGTTGTGAGCATTTATGTAGCACTCCAAGGAGTTAAGGATAGAATGCTTTTATAAATAAAAGATATGTTTGTATAATTATTAGGTAGAGAAAATCACCATTTTCTGGGTTTGCTTTATTTCTTTTAGAATGCACACAGGCTGCCTGCATTTTTCCTTTCCACTTCTGGTCAATGGCCAAAGTCCTCTTTAGAATCTTGATATATGAACACAAATTCAAAATATTGCATGGTGTGACAATGCTTACAGAAATAGCATTACCTCTCTACAGCTCTCTTTAGAAATAAGATATATTTCTCTTTAGGTGGCCAGCTTAAAAGCCTTCTGGTTCAGTGGCATCCTGTAAATAGCTTGGTAAGTTAAAAAAATTGAAGGGTTGGATGTTTTAGTTATAAAATCAAAGCCTCAAGGCATTAGATAATACTGATGTTATTCATTTTAGAGTTATGGTTTAAACAGCTTATTTTCTTATTTCTGTCATAAAATTCAGCTGCAGATGAAATTCTGAATTAGGATGGTAGGTCTTCTAGGCCTAGAATTAAAGCAAAACCAAAAGGATGAACTTGAATAAGTTTTATGATTTTTTTTTTCTTTTGGTGATATTGATATCAGGCTCTTAAACCAAGCATCTTTCCTTACTCTAGGAAAACAAGAAAGACATGGTGGTAAAGGTGGTATCTGTGCCTTAATGATGAAATACTACAACACCTACCCACTATACAGAAGAGCACATCCAGCTTCAATGTTTATCTTTGCTTGATCTTCAGTAAATGTTCATACTTAGCTTTCCTGTAAAAATACCCTCTTCTACTGGACACTGAAAAGTGAGGTGCTATGGAAGTGACAGAGTTAATGCATAGCAAGTCACACAGTCCTGACTTCTAAAATATTGGCAAGACATTACCCCAGTAGAGCATGCTTCAACATGTCCTTTATGGATCAATGCAGTTTTCTCACACTTAATTTTTTTTCCAATGTACAATGAACTTGCTCCTCATATTTCCAGTTTGCAGTCTGCTCACTGCTTTTATAGGGAGGATGGTTATGGTTTGATTGCTCAAGCATCCCCTTTTGACTCCTGTGTCTCTGACCTTACTCCCTCCTCTTGATGCTGTTCCCCTTCATAGAAAACACTCAGATATCATCCTAGGTAGTGACAAGTTCAAGCTGATTTCTGAAGTCTTAGGTAATCAGAAGGGGAGAAAGAGATCAAAGACCATGTGACAGAAAGTGTACCAGAAAGGTACAAAAAAACTGCATTATGGTTTTGCTTCAGGGGAGTTGAAGCATGCAGTAGGATAGAAGGATTCCTGAGTCACAAGAATGGGTTCCTGGTTTGGGAAGGTGGAGAACTCACAAACAAGGTAATTTTTTTGCTTTTACAGTAAAATCTGGGCCAGCTCTAAATCTTTCCATAGCCATAAAGGGGGGAATGAAGCAGTTAATGAAAGAGGAGAGGAAAGAATTTGAGGTTATTGCAATGGTGGAGTAGAAAGATGCAAAATGAGTACAAAAAAGGACCTTCAGGTACCTTGGGCTTTCTTCCAGTCTGAGACCTGCCTTCAAATCTAGATCTAAATTCAAGGATCTGCCTTTAATCTACTTGTTGGACATTGAAGATATGTGACTGGACTTTTATTTTTAGAATTAGGTAAAAAACAGGACACCCTGTGTGAGGCCAAAAGCCTACTTGATGCTACACTTGATTAATTGGTAGGCTGGGCTGAATTCATTTTAAGATTAATTTTGTTTTATTTCTTTCCAGTGGCATTATGTCAAGGTGAAAATGTATTGACTTATATTAATTTCTTTTGTTCTGGCACATACTATGTATTCAAGTTAATTTATAAATGGGTTGGTATAGTCTGGTTTGGCACATCACCTTGATAGTGACTTTTTAAAGGTACTGGTTAGTGTAAATGCTGTTGAAACTCTTTATGCAGCTGATATTTTAAAATCTCTTTAAAATAGTGCAATCTGATGTAGCAATTCATTATCATCCTGCCACCCAGTAAGAAGGATGATCTTTACTTCAGCATACCTTTGACTGAGGAGAACTTACAATGATTTACACCAGCTCACAAACCAGTTCTAACTTCCTAGCCTTGTAACTGCAAGTTAGTCATTCTAGGAAAGATGACATAATTGTTTCTGTTCTACCGTCCATTTTCTGAAAACCAACTGAATAATCTGTCATCTTGTGAGAAGAAGTAATCTGGACACAGAGCTTCATCTTTCACCTCTTGTTTTTTGTGCAGAAATTAACTTCTGTGCAAAATAATTTGCAAATCGGGTACAATACAAAACACTAGCAATCAACATAGTTGTATAAGGCCCAACACAGTATGTAAGAAGGCAGGGGAGAAAAGAGTAATATCCTTTTTCATTGCACTTCAGTAAAATGTGACTCAAATATTTCAGTAATTTAGCGAACTACAGTGAAATTAAGTTTTCCTCCACTGGAAAAAAAAAAGGAGAAAAAAAAAACAGGTGAGCATGTGTTGTGAACAACTTCAGCACTGAAAGGATTGAAAAGACAGAAAATGCCAGTGAAACTACCCTCAATCAGGACGAATTTCCAACTGAAATTGCATTTGAATTGACACCATTACACTTCACTGAAAAAGTCTCTCCCTATAAGCACAGCAAACTCTAAGGAGTGGTAACACACAAGAGCAACCCAAAAGCTTCCTTCCTTTGGTTTCAAGGGAACTATAACAAAGTAAAATATGACTGGATCTTTTGGAAATCAGGCTACTGATGACTGTGCACATAGAAAATTTCCTAAGAAAAGTGCTTTAAATATATGGAAATGTAAAGACTTCTTTTGAAATCCTATGTTGTTTATCTCCCTAGCTACTTTTCAATAGGGAAAGAAAGTATGTGCATTTGAGCTGGACCCTGCCTATTGACAATTAGTGCTACCTCTGAAAATGAAGGGTCAACAAAGAAAAAAAAAATAAGAGAAAAAAAAATGGAGATGACAAGGGAGATAAGAGATCATAGCAAGTAGAAAATATTGGTAAAAGATAGGAGGCAGAAGATGAAGAATGAATAAATGGAGTAAAGAATGATGGGAATGAGCGAAGTAGATTGCACAGACTGGAGCGTGGTACCAACTGTGAAAGCTGTGACTGAGATAAAACTCATCACGTCTCTGACAAGAACCTTACAGTTAAGAGTGGAGACACCAAAATGTGTGATTTGCTTCCTTAAACTACATTGGCCAAGTAGACAAAATGTTATACTTCAGTCAGTAAAGCTGTTATTTTGTTTTAAGAAGCTACATGAGACTTCTAGTGTACGGGGTCCTGGAGGCTAGTAACTCAAGTTATGTGTTTACAGTACAATAAAACCACTTTTTTATTCACAACTAATATAAAGAAGAATTGGGTTGTGTAGGACAACAACCAGGGAATTCCAGCATCCTGTCGACATATATCTGAAGTCTTTACATGCAGTGTTAAATTATAGCTGGGTAAAGAACTACATTTTACCAGATATTAGTGATTATCCATAGTAAAGACAGTGCAGGAATATTAAAAGCTGAAAAGAACTGATACAAGGTTCAGTACAGCATTTTATATTTTATTTAATCCTTATCACTTTTTTTTTCCTGTTTTGTGATTTTTAGGTAAAGAACAACAGAAATGCAAAGGGGAAAATTGAGCTGCCATCACAAGGCATCTACAGTAAAAGAAAGAGTAGGGAAATCATGGCTCTGCTGCTGGATGGGGCAAGCTGACAAAGGGCATGAAAAAAGCCAACACATCAAGGCCTTCTTTTTCCTCAGGTTTGTCTGGTATGATGAGACTTCAGGAATCACAGGTCCCTGGATTGGAGTGGAGGAGGATCTGATCAGGGAATATTTAAATGAAGTAAAATCCACAAAACCCAATGGGATGCACCCAGGAGTGCTAAGGAGGCTGGCTAATGTCATCGCGGAACAACTTGCAATCATCTTTGAAAGGCTGTGGCAGATGCTGGAGGCTTCTGAGGACTGGAGGACAGCAAATGTCATTCCTGTCTTTAGGAAGGGTAGGAGTGAAGATCAGTAGATCTACAGGTCAGTATGCCTCACCTTGATCTCTGCAAAGATGAAGGAGTAAATATTCCAGGAAAACATTTTCAAACATTTGAAGCACAAGAAGGTAATTAGGAATTGTTAGGATGGATTTGTGAGGCATTCCTCACTGACTTGAAATGAGATGACTGGCTTGGGGTTTGATATTTGCCTTGGCTTCAGTAAGGCTTACAGCATGTATATGGTGCTATAGAGAAATTGATGAAGTGTAGGCTACATAATGTGTATGGTGAGATGATCTGAAAACTGGCTAAACCATTGGGCTCAAAGGGTTGTGGTCAGGAGCATGAAGTCCAGATGGAGATCAGTCACTAATGGTGTACTCCAGTGGCTGATACGGGGGACAATATGTTTTAACACCTTCACTGATGACTTTGACCACAGGACAGTGCATTCTCAGCAAGCTTGCAGATGGTACAGAACTGAGAGGAGTGGCTGATGAACCACATGGTTATGCTGACATTCAGAGGGATGTCGGCAACCTGGAGAAACTGGACAGTCGGGAAGGAATAACAGTGTGTACTGGTATGGGCTGGGGGCTGACTGGCTAGGAAGCAACTTTGCAGAGAAGGCCCTGACAGTCCTGGTGGACCATAAACCAGCAATAAGCCCCTGTGGCAAGGAAGGCTGACAGCTTCTCCAGAGCTCCAGCAGGAGCAGCATCATATTGCCTGCAGGTTGCGGGTGTGATCCTTTTGCCCTCCTCAGCACTGGAGAGGACACATTGGTAATGCTGGGTCCATTCCTGGACTACTTGGTGCAAGAGGGACATGGACATACTGCAGCAAATACAGTGAAGAGTCACAAAGACAAAGAAGGGCTTGGAGCATGTGACCTGTGTGCAGAGGCTGAGACAGCTGGTCTTGTTCAACCTGGAGAGGAGAAAGCTCAGGGGCATCTTATACCCTACCCCTACTTAGTAGGGGTGGATGTTAAGAACATGGCGCAGATTCTTCTCAGTGGTGTCCAATGACAGGGCAAGAAGCAATGGGAGATGTTGAAATAGTGAGGGTGTTTTCCTATAATGAGGACCAGATCTAATACAGAATAATATATTTTCTTCTATATGTAAATATTAAAAGAATTAATGTATATAATGATTAAACCTTGATCAATCTCCATGCTTGGTATCTATGCCACTTCTGCTGTATGTTTCTGTCAATTTTGTCAGCACCACAGATTCCATTTAACCCTCCCATGGAACATGCACTTCTCTATTAGAAAGCGTTGGTTTGAGTTGGATATTTCAAAGTCTGAAAAGTCTTCCATTTGTTCTCTAATTGAGAGGAGAAATTGTTCTTTGTCAGTTGACTTCAGCAAGACTCAGACTGAATGATTATGAAAAAAATTTCTAGCACTATGGAGAAATTAAAAGAACTGTGGCATTTCTAAATGCCCTTGAAGCCAATCCAGAAGATGATGTCATTCGTATTAAGATTCTTCTATATATGTACAGACAATATGGTGGGACTTTACAAAACAGGTTTGCTTTGAAATAAAAAATTCCTGTTTGTTATTTTCTTTGGCAGCCTTTTTTTTTCATTCTTTCCCCTTTTTAGTGAGGAAACTGGACAAGAATGTATTCCTTCTCCTCAACCCTGGTGCTTTCAGCACAGCTGTTTCTTTCTTCATGATCATTTAATGGAACTAAGGAAATAAGGAAGAAAAAGAAAATGGAATATGGCATGAAAGGAAGAAGAAATCCTAATACAGATAAGTAAAATTAAATCTGGAAGGAGAATAACTGATGAGGCAGGAATAGCTGTGAGCATTCCTGTAAACCCCCCAAGGAATACGGGAAAACAACACTGCAATTCCTAGGGAACTTTCCTGCATATCTCTTAAAGACAGCGTATGCCACCCAAATTTAAAGGGTTTTTTTGCAAGATTGAAACCAAACATTTTATCCTGAAAGAAAACTTCATAATGAAACATTTAATGTCCACTAGACTAATCAACTTTAAAAAGCAAATAGAAAAACAAACAACTTTCCTCTTGAATATTTTAGTTTTGTTAAGCAGAGAGTTGGTTAGAAGATCTTTGACAGCCGTTTCAGGTCCAGAGTACAACAGATACCTCTGATCATCTACTGGCTGACAGTACTAAGTTTAGCTGTTACATTGTTTAAGATTTTTTTTTTGTCTGTCTGTTTTCTAGAACACTGGAGAAAAAAAAATTGGAGGGCTGTCAAAGGATTAGGAAACAAACTTTCTGGTGCAGTGCGTTCTCTGTGTAGTGCCAATCTACTTTGCAGCAATAAGAGGCAAGGGGGAGGGTCTTCCCGAGTGAAAGCCAATGAAAGTTTTTTAATCTTTTAAAGGTTATGCATTATGCTTCCACTTTCACATCTCAGAGTGACTAAATTTTAGGACAGATTTTTCAGTGAAGCATGGTTTTAAATGCTGTGATACTTTATAAGTAAATAATTAATAAACAAATCAAACATTTAAAGACTAAGTTGGCAGCCCTGCAGTGTGCCTGGATAACGTTTGCAGTGGGTGGAACACACCCTACCTGTGTTCGTGGAGCTGGGGGAGGCAGACAGCTGCTCCTTCTGGGAGCTGGTCTTTTCCAGGTAGTAGAATGGGGCAAGGAGTGAACAGAGACCACAACCCACCTCCTCAAGCAAAGATCTCAAATTCAACATCTGGTACAGCTGTAGGTAGAGAATGTTTTTGCCTGCTTTACTTTTTTTTTTTTTTTCCCTTTTCTTTCTTTTAAGCTTACATTTTAGGGAGAACTCAAGCAAACTGAAACAGGGCATTGCATCACACTCCATCCACACCCTCCCCAGAGCCAGAATTGGGCACCAGACCACATGTGACAGATGTTAGACACATCAGGTACTGCTGGTAGATATTTAGATTCTTGGCGGATGAGCACTGGGCAACCTTATATGGAGCAGAAACAGAGCCAGCAACTCCAGCAAAAGTAGTGCCAACTGTTTCCTGGAAGGAGGGGAAGCACAGATCAGGCCCGAATCCTGTCAGTCTGTCTTTTAAGGGACAGTAACCCTAAAGCCATGTAAAATCCTTTATTTTCTAAGAGTTTTTACTGCTTTGTCAACTTTCCTTAGGGCAGATTCTAGCCCTAATTAGTGCTGTGTTAATGAGCCATTGCTAAAGATAGATGAAAATTACTGTTCTCATTGAACAGTAACATCACCAAGCTGCACTGTTACCTTTATGTATGGGTCATGGAAATAATATTAAAAAGACAGCCATATAAAACATTGAAATGAATACTGAAATTACATACTGGTGTGATACTTACTAAGCAATACAGCAGACTTTAAATAATTCTGCTTTTACTCCTTTTAGTGAGAAGGTTCATCTCTCAAGTCCTGCAGTTTTATCTGCCTGGTCATGTTCCTGGGCAAGCAGTTTTGACCCAAGGAAACGAACGCTGGCTTACCATTTCAAACCAGGATTTGGGTGGGCTTTTTACTTGTTTCGTTCCATGCTCGCTTTAAATCTTGTGGAAGAAATTTACTTCTTTTATATTGGCTAATGGACTTTAATGAAAGTAGGATTGTGACTTGGCAAAGAAGTGTAATCTGGAATGTACAGGCATGGAAAAAAGTCTGGAGAAAGTGATCAGGGACAAATGAAGCATTGAGACAGGTGTTGGTGGCATAAAGAGGAATGCAATAGGGAACAAGGTTAGAGAGATAGCTTGAGGGTCTTTTAAGACAAGGACAGAGAGTCTGAATTCAAGGTGAGGTGTGTGAGTAAAATTGGACTAACTTTCTCTATGAACTGCCCAAATACATGTTATAACAAATTTTGTATTTCTGTTTTTAGATGTGCAACTTAAATAGACAGAAGCTCAGTATTTTTGGTCAGACAGATTCTGATGTACTCTCAAAGAACAACAAACATCTTAAAGTAAAGTAGAAAACAATATAAATAGCTGCAGTCTAGAAGGTAAAACAAGCCAAGGAGAAGCGAGTCCAGTTAAGAGGGCCTTGTGGTACAGTTTCCAATTAATCATTCCCTCAAGGAGTGGAGACTTCAGAGCAACATACTTAGGGACAGACGTGTGCTCCAACACTTGGAACTTCCTCTCATTTTCCCTCAGGAGCTGTGTCTTTGCAAAATCTCAGGAAAGAGAATGAGGGTATGAGTAAAGCAAGAAGCGGTATGAATGCTGAAATAAATGTTTGTCAAACTCAGAAGAAAGGAGTTGCCGTGAATCTGCAACTAAAACTAGTATTCATGGAAATACATCTGTTCCCCTCTCTGAACTACACACAGCATCAACAGAACAAGACAAAATGCTGGGATCCTCAGCATGTGTTAAATCACTGCATTATGGTTTTACAGACACTTCATGGGGTCCCTTAGTAATGTATAGGACAGCTTTGCTATATGAGTAACAAATTTTGACAGATATTGGTGGTGCATGGTTCCAACTTTGCCCTAACCAAAATAGCCGAAAATATCTGGAAATCTAAAGGAAGGTTAACCTTCACTTAAAACATTGGTACTGTTTCCCGAACAAGGTTCAAACCTATAAGAATACATTTGAATTATACATACAGTAAATTATCAAAGGCTTGTAACAGTCTTAAAGAAAATTCAAGATTATGTCAGTACCCGAGGAACAGAAGCAAGTAAAAGCTTAGAGAAAACACCCTGAACATTACCATTTCAAAATAATTCCTCTAAGCAGGGGATCCACATTTAACATCCAAGAACATTAAAATGGTTTTATATTCACAGTTATTTCATAGTATAATAATCATAGTTATTTCTCAGCAGAATATCACTTCACATGAAAATGCCAATTTTCAAAACTGGAACTTTCTGAATGGATATACTGGGTTCGCTTTTGCTTTCATTAGACTAGCCCCTTATATCTAGAACTGTTACCTGAGAGCAGAAAGCAGCCCAGAACACACAACTGTGTTACCAGTTACAGTCACCTTAGATACGGAAAAATGGGTTTTCAAGTCCTTGATGTAAAGGAGGTCATTTTTTGGAAGTCTCCTACATCATACCATCACATCAGAGAAGATTTTACAGCCCTGCAGCAAAATCATTGATGTCAGAGACACAGGTTGACGGCCCTGCTCCTTCTAAGACCTGGGGTCAGGACAAGACATCCCATGTTGCCTTTGAGCACTTGTGCTACTAGGCTATTGCACGGATGGAGAGGTGGCAGCAGATGATGTAAAGAAATGTCATCAGAGCCTTCAGATTCCACTTTCTGTATTGTATAACTAATTACATAAGAATTCTCACTAAGGCGGCTGGGACCTAGATATCAAAAATGGTTTTGAAATATCAACTCTAAGCTGAAGAAACAAAGCTCTTGAATTGTTTCTAGTTTCTACCTCTCTCTCTTCCCAGGCATTACCTTTCAAAGCACCATGGAGAGCTTTTTTGATGGTAAAAAATACATCTCATATTTTTGATTCTGTCTAGGATATACTTGAGATTAAATATACAGAAAATCCACATCAATATTTAGAATGAAGCCTTTCAGTTGACAATAAAATTGTGCATAGAAAACATTAGACATTTCTATAATTTTCTTGCAACAAGATTTTTCCACATGAAGTATTTGTTTGCCAAATCACAGCCATTGTACAAGATAAGAATAACTGACTTGTCTAAAGTTAACTGTCTTGTGAAAAAGTAATGAATCAAACTGTAAGCTCTGATCACACGGGACATAATCTTTCCCACCAGAGCAGTTTTTCTTTCCTAATCTCACTTTTCAAAATCACTGTTCTTCAGCAACACTCCTTCCACTGTGAAATGCTGCCAGCGATACAAAATAATGTAAATTCCTGATAGCATATTGTGATAGTAACAGAGCAGCTCTATTTTTCAGAATAGTTGGACAAAGACTATTGACTAAACACATGCATTTGCACATATATATATATAGAGAGAGAGAGAGAGAGATGCATGTACATGTGCTTATGTACACAAACTTATTTTCACACATGCAAAGATATTACATTTAAGGTAGAAAAAAATGAGCACTACTGTTCCCGGATCCTACCAACTGCCCCAGCCCTGCTTTTTTAAACTGCAAATGCTTTTCATATCTGCTTTCTGTTCAGCAAACCAGCAGTATCTTTTCTGGTTTAGATGTTATCAGCATGATACTTTGAGAAGGCATCCGGAATTGGGTATTGCTTTGGAAAAGCCACAATCTGTAATTAGTGACGTCAACCATATTATTAAAATGTAATTACAGAAAGCACTTTAATAATAAAACACTAGGATGAATATTAGAGGCCTTTTTCAGTATCATAAGCACAGTGAAAAAGATTTATATCACAATACTTTTTTTTGTTTTTGAGCCTGATTGATACAGTTTGAGGATTTTGTTTGTTTGCCTATGAAAATAATCTTAGACATAGCTTACAAATACAGTTTTATAACTCAGTAAATTCAGCTGGCTTAGAGGATTGTTAAGCCATAAAAAAGCCTTGACCATATTATTTGCCTTGATTTCCATCTATCTTTAGTAGGAAGCTGTCATATTAGTGAAAATCATCCTGCAAACTGTGTGCTTACTAAAAATGGAGAAAGCTAAGTACCCAAACCTAAGCACACCCACAGAGACCTTCATGGCAACTGAGGATGGACACAGAAATAAATAAATAAATGCAAGGAGATAAAAAACTGAGACAGGATGAGTCATTTTGTATCAGTCAGTGCCAGCTCTACATTTGCATTGTGGAAGGTCAATTATCTCACACTGAAATATAGCTGAAACTATGAACTCAGTAGCTCTGGGCACTTAACACTGTTTAGATCTGTACTTTAACACTTAATTTAATATTTTTCCTGAAGGGAAATGATTAATAATTGCATTCAGTGAAGCATACACTTTAAAAGATTGACCCTCACAAGCTGTTGTTTTTTTAGGATTAGACAAAAGTAGCTGTTTCCCCAGACACTATCCACTTACGTGACATTTTTTACATTCACAAAGCTGCCGAATGTAATGTGCTAAAGGCAAAATTTAAAAGATAACTAATTAGAAGAGTACTTTGCAATTATGTTTTAGACCATTCAGCAACAAATAAGAGTGAAGTGCTATTTGATGTTGAGTCTGATATTGATGAAAGTTCAGACTTTCCTGCTATTGAATTCAGTGTCACGTCTCATCTACAGCTAAAGTGGAACCAGGGACCAGGCAGGAAACTCTGTCTGTTAATTCTTCAGTTCCCATACTTCAGTTCCCATACTCCCCTCACTATTGTTTTGAAAGGATTCGCTCCCACCGATATCCCATGTATATTTTGAGAAACAATAAAATTTAAGCAATGTGAGACTGAGACAAACAAATAATAGCATTAGGTAAGAATGCTTGATTCAATATCGTAGTGTCAGGTTAGTAAGAGTTGAGAAAAAATTTTCCAAGTGTTTTTTAAGAGCTAGAGCACAAATCAGTTGAAAAATTAATGTTGGAAGAATAAAATAGTAAATTTTCTGCTTCTTTTGATCAAAAGCTTCTTTTGATACTAAGACCTCAATTACAATAATTAAAATTTCACATTTTCAGAGCACATTGCAAACAATAAATAATTTTGGCCCTGAAGTAGATAGGCATTATTCATATTTTATTGTGTTATATATCAGAAAACTGGAGGAAATTATGATTTAGAAATAGATATTCACTGATTTTTTAGTATATGAAGTTGGAGATGGGAACCAAGAGGATTTTTAAAAGTGCAAAGATTTTTAACTCCTATAGGTTATAAAAGCCCAAGCCTTATTTGGTTCTTCAAAGCAACATTCATAGTTAATGAATTTGTCCAAAGAAAATACTGACTGGACAGAGAAGAGTCCAAAAGAACACAAAAGGGACAGAAATATTGGTTAGAAACCCCCATTCAGAATCTAGCTACTTCTGCACAGACCAACACAGCAATTGCTATATCATCATAATATTCCAGAAAAATTTTGTCATGTCTCCATTATATTTCAAGTGTTTATCTCGTATCCAGCCAAGGCTGCTCACAGTCAGGTTTGTTGTGTTTGTATATTCGTATGTGGATATAACACATTAGGAAGTGCACTGAAAGCTTAGCCACCAACTTTAAAGATCTCCAAAGAGCCATTTATTTGCAATAATTGTTGGTCCACATCTGCAATAGCTAATCTTAACAGTGTGTTAGGTGCAGGAGGTACTCTGCTCCATGCCAATGCTTTGAGAAAAGAATAGGCTGTTCAACCTACTATAAAAGCAAATATTGTTAAGCAAATGACCATAATGTACTCTCTCAAAAAATATTCCCACTCTCATATAGATAGAGAAGCATATAATGTAATTATTAACATATGATCTCCTCTGTAATCTGAGTATGCAGCTGGAATATGCAGTATAACTGAAAAGACTCTCCATTAGTACAGTGGTAAACTAAAAACAAACTTGCAGCTGGGCATTCAATACTAACGTGCTTTTAAATAGAGGGGGAAGGTTACGGTCAGTCAATATAATTAAAAAAACACTATTTATTTTACTGCTATTGAATGAAATGTGATGTGTGCAGACAGATGTTGCACAGCATACTGCATGTCATTTCACACATTCTGCAGTAAATTAGGCTTCATAGTTTGAAGTATTTACAATGGAAATGAAATGAAAAAAAATGCTCAAGAAATACAATTTACATTTCCAGTGTATAATTACCACCAGATTTAATGACACAGTCCTTTCTCACAGTATTCTTTCAGTTCCTTAAAATAAAGCTTAATTCTCTGATGCTTTGCACATGTTCAAAATGAGAACAATATTTTACAGTTTTGCACTTAATGGTCTGGCTTATCTTCTCTACTTTCCTCCCTCTGCACCAACCAGGTGGCACAGAGGAGTGAAAAACATCTCACCAGCAGGTGATACTCCTAGTGTGATAGATTCCCTGGCAGTCAGAGAGCTGGTAAAGCTGCTTTCTTACCCCGTCTCTCTTACACCTTCCTGCTTTCCCTGGGGTTAAGACGACAGCAGATGAACCACAAGGAATAAGCTCACTCTTTTCTACACACCCTGATTTACTCAAGAAGTAAATGGGCCCATTTCCCAGCAAACAGAGATTAACGCCATCAATGCATACATTTTTTTTTCCCCAGAATTCATAATTTGAATAACTTTCAACAAGGCCTTAGAAATCTTGTAAAGAGGAGGGATTTGATCTCTGCTTACCCCGCTTCACAATACATTCATCAATGAGGTGGCCTTCATTAGCATTCTGATACCTGAGGAGAACAGCAGGCACCAAGAGGACTATTTCCAGCACCATTAATTCTCATGAATATCTTTACAGAGATCCTGCAAGGATGCTCCTTGGCTTTGTCCATCATGGCTATTTCTGATGCGGTGCTCCAGTTAAACAGTGCCAAAACTACTCAAAATGTGTGCCAAGGAGGTTCCTGCTATTCTGTAAGTATTACAACTTCTGAACTGTCAGCTCCCTGCCTTGGTTATTTCTCAAGTTTCAATCCTCTCCTCATGCCAGGAGTACACAGTTTTCTTTTGTTTTGTATTAACATTTAACTGTTTTTATCACTGGTCCTTTTACTGAAATCACTGCAAATTTTGAATGTGTGCAAACCATTATGTTACAGCAAAAGTGGTGGGTGACGCTTCTCTGAAGACCTTAATTTACTTCAGTTAAGAAAGAAAAGGAAATATTCAAAATGCCTTACAGAACTCCGAATCATTATTCTCACCAAAAACTAACTCCCACTATTTTTTTTTAGTAAAACTGATCAACAGAATAGAAGATTGACTTTCACTTCTGTGATAACGAATATGCACCTATTAAATAAAAGGATAAGTCCAAGGTAAGTAAAGCGTAAGTCCATTATAAAAAAATTTCCTTTAAAATGACGATCTATCAAAGGCTTATTCATGAAAGAATTCTGCTGGAAGAACTCTTCAAAATCAGCACACAGAACAACCAAATGGTCTGGCCTTAAATACAGTTTTTATAGCCATTTTACCCCCCCTCTGACAAGCTTGTCAAACATTTCATTCCATCTATCTTCTTTAAGAGGTACAATATTGATCCTTCCCAGTGTGCCAATTAATTTTTCCAAAAAATTTACAGAGAAAATGT
Organism: Gallinago undulata; assembly: GCA_026546715.1. NCBI lineage: Eukaryota > Metazoa > Chordata > Aves > Charadriiformes > Scolopacidae > Gallinago > Gallinago undulata. The sequence goes on from JAOTQQ010000001.1 coordinate 25,176,864, forward strand.
AGTTATATTTATCTCTAAATCAATATTCAGTTTTCTAGTTACAGTAATCAGGTTTGGTTCAGTTCATGTAATTTTAGATGGTTCAAACTTACACAGAAGAGAACTTGGGGTTGCAAATACAGAATCAAGTGCTTATCTGGTGTGCACAGAGGAACACGGACATAATGTGTTTTGTAACAGGAGGACTATTTAGGACACTAAGACAAAGTAAAACATAAGAAACAGCTTGCTATCTGTAACCAAAATAAAGGCTCGTAGATTTAAAGTGGTACTGAACTCAATAAAATTTTAGGGTTTGTATATAAATTTAACACCTACTGTAAACAAGATATTTTTAAGAAAAGAGTATTTTAATTCTTTTTTTTTTAGATATACTGAGAAGTCATGCATTTGTACATTTGCCAAAATTTAATATTCAAAGTATAAGGATGTTATATATTTTGTAAAAGCATTAAATATAGCGGAGTTACTGATCATGACTTGTATGAGTTGACAATTTACAACAGAATCCTAAAATTGCTTAGTAAGCTTTTAAGTTCTCCTGTCTTATTTAAAGGCTTAATACTTAATGACTTTCATCATGGACATGAATTGAAACTTAGGCTAAAATCTGACGCTGAGTCTTTCCTCTGTTGTCAAAAGTCACTTGCTGTGCAAATAAGGCCTGTCAGAAACCATTTGTTACACTTGTGTGTTTTTCATTCTCTTAAATTTTCTCCTCTCTCAATAATATGGGGCAGAATGAGTCTTTTAGCTGTTCACTTGCATGACTATTCTGGTGTTCAATGGCACATGTATCATGACATCTCTCTAGCTTTATTCTCACCCCAGTTCTCACACATTTCCATCTTATCTTTGGATATCTTTAGATAAAAATATTGTTGAACAGCAGTATTATTAATATTTTGTACATATTGATTCAATTCAATATCTAGCATTTTTCAAAGGTGTTTGATTTTTGAAAGAAATGAGACTTCAGTCTATACCTTTGATGGATTTACATTCTTCACATCCATATGTTAAAATGAAAATAACATCTGAGCTGCAAATTTCAGAATTTGATCTTTAAATAGTAGATTTTTAAAAGCCTTTTTTTTGTTTAAGATGATGAATGTGACTACCATCTTTCCAACTGATATTCATTTCCTTCCAAAACACCCCAACTGGTTTGAATGCTACTGCCAAAATATGCAAACTGCTTCATTGCTTGAATTCCTCTGATTTCTAAGGCAACATGGGTTGCAAAATGAAGAGCTCTGACTAGATGTTCTCAGCTAATTGCTACTTCCACTTTCTTGGGATGTCAGATTGGATTTTCTGAGGTGGTTAAGGAAAGAAGGCCTTTGCTCCCTTTTAGGCACCCTTCCACTCCCTGAAGACAGTGCTGAGGACTTGTATAAACCCCAAGGGGTCTCTCTCTCTCTCTCTCTCCCTCTCTTTCCTCGGCTTCTGTGGGAAGAACCCTATGTTCAAATCTGTGCTCAAATGCTGTGGCATGGGACTCAGTGTAGAAGGAGCAGGAGGAGGAAGGCCTCCTTCCTCTATTTTGATCCAAAATGCAGTGGCCCAGATGCACACTTTTCCTCACAGTAAGTCAGAGGTACAGAGGTACATCCACTCTACTTAACTACTGGTTATCTTTAGAAGAGCTCTAATGTCATCCATAACTAGACCTTCTAGTGGGCTGCGAATGAACCTTGTGATGCTTCTCTTGTATGCAACTTCTTTCCCCCCTCCTCCCCCCTTGCCCCAATGAAGCCAAGAGCAATGCGAGGTAGAAGAAAGAGAATACAGTGGTTTTGTTGCCAGCAGCAAATGTTATGCCAGCAGACAACCCTCCTACCTGCAGCAGGACTCTCCGGGCACAGGCCTGCAGAGACCACTTTGAATGAGAGAAGTCACTACCTGCTTTCCAGTCAGACTTCCCTCATGGTGGTATCTGTCAAACAGCAATACAGCACAGAAAATATATTTAAACTTCTAACTGTAAACTTCAAAGAATTCCCAGGAAGTGTCAGAAGTGCATGCAGTTTCTGAAGCTGGTTTTAGTTTGCTTCTCCTTAGCAGGGCAAGGAAGTACGAACTGGTTTCTTACTCTGCTGTCTTTTCAGCTGGTAAAGTGGGAACAGAAATATGTTTCATGTAATTTTCTCAACTTTAAGCTTGCAAGGGTATATCCCTCTGAAGTGGCCAAAAATAAAAAAATAATCCCAGTGAACTCATTTAAAACCTCAGCATGATTTCTCCCAAATCTGAAAGGATGTGCATACTGCCCTCATTCTGCACGGGGTCTGTGTCGGCACATGTTCCCAATGTTCTTTATGAACCTAAAACAGAATATCAGGTTGGGATGTCTCAAATTCTTCCTGGGCTATTTCCTGTAAAATAAGCAACATTCTCAACATTCTCTTTCAGTACTTGTACCTCATAACCTTGCAAAGAGAACATACTAGCTTAAAGTTTTATGTTCTCTCCTTTTTTTTTTTTTTTTTTTTTTTTTTACAGAGACATGCTTATTTCTATTCTCTATGTGTATTTTCTCTAGGTAATGTGCGACTATACTGGGAAGGTAAAATCTATTGAGAATTAGTTTGGGATGATATGTGGTAGTTATAGCTTCTTCTCAGGTGTGCAGGGGATTATTGTTTCCCATTTATTTTTATTAGACAATAATCTACAGTTTTACTCAGAGCTTCAGCACATTGAAAGCACCTGTCTGGGTGCTTATTTACAGAAAATGCCTAACGAGCACTCAGAAGTGTCCTCCTATGTGTATTTCCTAACTCCAGACTTGTGAGACTTAAATTTTGGATTATGTGAATGGATGCATACAGTTATATCCCATTGCAGGCAAGGTATACACTCAGGCTGTGCTGGTGGTATGCCCAAGAAACTTCCTGGGCATGTTGCTTAACAGTCTTGAGAGGAAGGAAGAGGAGGAACAGAGGATAGGAAATTTCTGGTGGAATTCATAGCGAAAAAGCCCTGTGTCCTTTGTTTTATCTAGCACTTCTCATCCAAGAACATCAGAACCCTCAGTCTTTGATGGAAAGAGAAAAAAACTTCAAGACTTTACTGCTACAAACCTTTATCTAAAGGAAAATTAAGCCCATGAGTGTTAGCAGTAACGAGGCCTAATTTTGCAAATGATCAAAGGCAAATGATCAAAGCAAATGAGCAGTATTTCAAGCAGGTTGGGTTACTGGCTTCCCACACATCTCTCTGAATTATTATTAAACAATGTCTTTGCAATCTGGAAAGTATATTTCCCCTGGAAAATACTCTGAGAAGAGCACATTTTGACACAATATGGAAAAAACCTCTGCCAGGTTTAAGGAACGGTGACAAATAGCTGGTATACTTAAAAAAGTTGTCCTAAAAATATCACATGTAAAAGAAGTATAAGTCAGTAAGATGTGTCAGAATACTTCAAATTCATTAGCTGAGATTTGTTATAGTCCCAGTGAGATGGGTAATGAACAGATTTTCTTTTTCTTATGATTTCTGAAAGTAGCAGTCCCTAGCCAGGTACGCTTGCCCAGTCTGGTTAATACCTTCCTTCAGTGAACAAGATAAGCTAAATTTTGCTAGTATAAAGTTGATTTGACATGCTATTGACAGTGCTAAGGAATGCTGACTTCACAACAAAATATGTCATGACAACAAAACAAAAGCAGCCATCTAACCTTATAACAAGACAAAGAGGAGAAAAAGTCCTTACAAATAGTGTTAATTGCATTTAGCACTTAAACAAACAATTCTTTTAAAATGTTACACGTTTACAAAAGGGTCTCTTTGGTTTACACATAACTTAAGAGGGAGATTCTTATTTAAGCATAAAAATCTTGATTTAAAAATGCAAATCAGTAGTCTAAATCAAATATGTGAAGGGGCTGATTAATGCACACCTTAAGTACACTAGGGGCTCTTGGCATCAACAGCACCTTGTGTATGCATCCAAGTATATTTTAATCAGAACTATTGCACAGTTTGTGATCTTCTTTCTTAATCAGAGCCTTCCTTCTTGAGGGTTATGGCTATTTGCTCATCATTGTTGTCATAATTATAAAAACAAAACCAGTAAAAGGTTTCTTATGTAGTTTTGACTGGGAACCTTTGGGGAAATACAGTTAAAATTTTAGTGTCTTCCAGTCTATATTATGAATGTAAAGCTTCTCTGAAGTCTGTGGCTTTAAAATAATACAACTCCTTTAATAATACTACAACCTTTTTTTTTCGTCTTGTGAATCTGTTTTAACATCTGAGCTGGCAGGACAGAGATCTAAGCCTCCAAGTGATAAATAAAACAATAGCACTAAATTCCCATTCCCCTTGTCTAGGAAAGTATTCTAATTCTCAACAAGGACTTTGATGGAGATCGAAAAGATCTCTCATCAGATTTGGGGAAAGTAGTAAAGAGGAGGAAGACTTTTTTACACTTGATAATAATTGATATATATTAGGAAAAGAATAAAGTAACTGTCAGAAATGCTAAATGCATTATTAGGTTTAAAAATAGAACCTGAGGAAATATTCTCACTGTTAAATCAATATTAGAATTATGTTTTAAAGATATTCACTTATATATTGAACATGCTTTTTCCAAATTAAGACATTTACTTCTCATTATTCTAATCTTGTAATCTTTCTCTTGCCATGTAATCTCAGAGAACTCTGCAATGAAAAGATTCATCAACATGATGAGTATGGGCAGAACAAAGTGCAAATCCTGTTAACTAATTAATATTTATTTCAGATAAATGTAAGTATACATACATATATATATTTATGTGTATACATATGCACACACAAGCAAACAGGGCATAGACATGTGCACGTGCATTCTCTTAATACCAAATTGCTTCCCTGTCATAGAGTAGGCAAGGAAGAATGCCTGCTTAAGTGCTTATAAAAATAATTTAATTTTAGATTTATCTATTTTGTTTTTTTGAAAGGAGAGGATTGAGTGTGAACCACTAGCAGAGTCTCAGCATCAAATATGACAATGCAATATATATAATTTTGTTACAGTACAAAATAAAAGTTTAAGAACTGTAATAATAAAATAATAGCTTAAGAACCCCAGTAGCAAAGTCAGTAACATACTTTACATGAGAAATATTCTACTCTGGATTAAACTTTGTGTTCATATTACAAGTATATAAACATGCTGTAATGTATTCAAATTTGTTTTCACCTGCTAATGCATTGCATGTGAATCTTGTATGCTTCCAGAAGTTCCCTGAAGGAAAATGATGTAGAAGTTCTTGATCATTCTCAATTCATACACTGTGTTTCTAAAAAACTTCACTTTCTAAAATACCAAACTTTAAAATCATGTTAACTAAATATGCTTATGGATGTCAAATTACCCACAGTAACTTGGCTCTTGTACTGGAAAAAAAATCAAAGGATTAATTAACTTAGCTTTAAAAGAATTACTTGTGCCAGTGAAGCTATAAGTAGAAGTTTTAAAAAGAAGGGAGTAATCCGGTATATAACCTGAAAGTCATTTATGACAGTTAATAACTAAAAAGTATTGTTTCAGAAAGAAAATATATTAAAACATAAGTGGACCAAATGATGGACAGTCAAGTTTTTTAAAAAGTCTTGCCTTGTAAATGTGAACATGGTCTCAAGTAACAGGTGCAGCATAATGCCTGCAAATGTTGTGTTAACTATAGGACTCCAAATCAATGGTAACTTAACAGAGGGGAATAAATTCCTCACCCCCTTTCTTTACCTTAAAACAAGCAAGAACGGTTTATGAAGTCATCCTAATTCCATTTGCATTTGGAAGCCAAGTCCTGTATCCACCGTTAATCTCTCAATTAATCACTGAATCCTTAGCATTCATCATTCATCTGAGGCATATGTAAGTTAGGAGCCTAGCCATTTTACCATCTCACTTCAGTCAAGAGACAGAGATGAGTACCACCCATGCCAAGCACTTTCCGTTCCTCTACATTGACTATGGAAGAAGTGTTAAGGCACTGTCTTAATGTGGACACATCATTTAAATTTCCGGTATTAGGTGGGATTAATTTGAGCACAACTCATTCAGTTTAGGAAACTGTGGAATTTGTCCCTACTCATTATCCGTACCAGGAAGAGAGAGTTTAGGGATAGAGATTTCCTGCTGCGTCTTTCTCAGAGGGACATTTGTCATTAAACAATCAATCAAACCTCCCTTATTACTACTCTTAATAGTGGAAAAACAGGGATATGTGCACACCATTCGTACTGTGTGCACATAGAATGGAAATCTTCAGTGCCTTAGCAGTAAATGCGTTTCTCGTGTATTCCTCAGCTGGAACCAAGCAGCGTGCTGGGGCTCTATACTGTTAAACTAGGGAAAGTGGTTGTATTGAAGCACTGACATATCTAACCACTTGATTTAGAAATATAAACTGGAAGTTAATAGTATCCCTAAAATTAAAGGCTTTTTCTGCATTCAGTGATGTTTTGGCTAACTTCAAAAAAAGACTCATCTGCATCAGAGGTGAAACATCAAATAATGGCCCTGAGGTAAATGGAGACACAATCTAAGTGGCTCCTTTGATGCATTTAGTAGTGTTTAGAAACAACAGAGCCAGTGGTCAACTGAAACACTGGGTTTCTCATAGTGTAGTTTCTGAAGTTTGTAGATTTTTCTTTGATGAATTTCTAGAATCAGTGACTGTACTGCGATATGAATTCCAATGATTTGTGTGGCTCAGAAAGTCTTTTTGTATCATAAAAAAACTTTCACCTCCCATCATACTTACCTCTGAGCATCATTGCTTTTATCTTTACCATTACTTTAGAAGGGTATTTTATTGCTCTTCCAGCTAGGAGGAAAAAAAAACAAACAATAAGGTGGGAGGGGGGGAGTAATATTGCTTTATCTTTGGGAACCTAATCCACTCCTGTAAGTGATGCAACTCCTATTAACTTCAGTGACAGCTGCAGCTGTTTACACCTGGGCTGATTTGGGCAGTTTAGGCAGGGCTAACAGCACAAGCTGACATTAAACTTCCCTGACATTTCGGATTCTAAAGACTTTGTGTTCAATTTCTGATTCTTTGCCAACTTAGGCATCAGTATTTTTCTCCACTCAGAATCTGCTCAGATTTCAGATTTCAGCTCTGGGCTTAGCTGTACACCTTTGCACCTTTAATAAGCCTGGCTTGACAGTGCCTTGATTTGGAGTTGGGATTTTTGTCATGGATTTCAGTACTGCGTTCCCATTGTCCATGTAACTGTGTTGTTTTATAGCTTGCACAGATCGAGATAGGCAGAGTGTAGTCTAAAATTGGTGTTAGTGCAATTTAATCCTCTTTTTAAAAAGGGTAAAATGAAACAGAGTAAATCACATCTTCTAGAGGCTTCTCCAGCTGCACTGATGATTTGCATTAGCACAGGTGGAGTCAGCAGCTGCAGCCTCCAGGACAAAGACGATCACAGAATAAAAAGTATCACAAAGGGGTGATGACAAGATCTGGAATGTGGAGGTTAGAAAAGTAAGCCAGAAAAGGCAAAATGCTTTTGTTAATGAAACAGCAATTTGTTGAGTCTGAAGTGTTTCACTGAAGATATCTCAGATCTAACAAATTTTTGCTTATTCCAAAGTAAGACAGAAATGTGATTTACATCTAAATTTCCATTAGAAGCTCCCTGGGCCAAGGACTCTTGTGTTTCCTCAGTGTATGGCCATGGGAAATGAAATACCTAAAAAGAAAAGCTAGTGCCTGCAGAGAATATGTCTAGACTCTCAGGACCTTGTCAAATACTAGACTATCAGGCAAGTGTTTTCCAATAAATTATAATTTCTAGCAGTGATAGGTCTGGGGAATTTCAGACATGCTCGTTGCATGTTTCTGAGAAAGATATCTTACACTTCAGAAAACAAAAAAAAAGGGCTCCATTCACTTTGGATATGAAGAAATTCACAAAGGTGGGAACTCATCAGACAAACTGGGCATGAGTTCTCTTCATGAAAGAAGGAAAAAACCGACTCAAGATTTGAAAGAATTGTTTTAATCACTTTCAAGTGACCAGAATATCCACCATTCTTTATTGAAATACTAGGTTTTTGACCTTAAGTCTTCTGTCTTTGAAGACTTTATAAAATGTGCAGTTATCATCCCCAAATAGATTCTATATTATAACTTATTGCACAAATGAACAGCTTTCTTTCATCTAAAGATAAGTGGGCATGGGAATTTCAAAGATGACACAAAAACAAGATGTGCATTTCAAAACAAACCAGGAAAAATAGACTACACCTCCTACTCAAAGCTGCAACAGACATGATAAAATGGGTAAAAGCAGATATTCTTGAACAGAGAACACAGATGTTCACAGCTCAGAAAATAGAACAGACACACATTGAAGTTAATCTAAAAATAACAGACAGATTAAAAATTATATGATTCTTCCTCTGCCATTATTTTTCAGAAATATTTTTAGAGAAGTTTTGGACAAACAAAGTTTTCATTGATAAGATACTCAAAAATTTACCTGTACTTTATGAATAGCCTTATATAATGAAATTCCTCCCCAAAATTTCATATTTTTCTAAGCCTCCATCAGTCGTGTGATTGCTCAAACTTTGGTATCCTCAGCAGTACACACTTAAATACACAAACCTCATTTGTACATGAAGAAAAAAAAGGGAAGGATTTCTTTATTTGCTTGTGTATATATATAGTGTACTAAATAACAATTAAAGATATATTCTTCAAAAAACATGCCTTATTTGCAATGTTTGATCATGTAGCATTTAAGTGACTTGCTCCAGAAGCACTTGTTTTATAGCTATATTGAAAAGAGGTATTTTGTAAGCTTTGTAGAAATAAGAGTTGGAGAAAAGGAGTAGCTGAGCCCATTTCATAGATAAAACAGAAAATCCCAATTCCATCTTCTAGTCCATTAAAATTTACACACATGAAAAAAAATCATTGTTGTTATAACCTATTTTCTCAATAATATTTTCCTTCATTTATTTTGGTTGAAATTGGACCCCTCAGATGATGCATATTATGCAAAATATTCATGTAAGGTGATATCTTTGGAGTCAGTAATTACAGTTTTAAGAAGCCACAGTCAATTCAGAGGACTGGAGTAGTTTCTTTGTGGAACCAAGCGTTGCACCTGTGTGCAGAAAGACACGAAGACACTAACCTCCAAGCAAAACCACCAGAGATCTGTATTCAGTTCCCAGGCCTGCAATAAATTCTGCTAACACCAGGAAGCAATTTGCTCTCTAGGTCTCAGATTTTCCTCCATAAAATGGAGATACCGTTGTCATGCTCCCTACTGTCTACCTCTCTCTTAGTGTGGTCCCAAGCTTCTCAAAGAAGCTGTGAAATTGTATGGTTTGTAACTCAATGATTAGTGCAGTATGTAATGTGAAAAGTTCATCCAGGATAGGAAACAAGTTGAATAGAGAATGTATGGATGAACTACACTTCTCCTAAATTAACACTGATAATTTACTATAGACATCAACTATTAATTGTAAATACACTATTAGTTTGCATGCTAAGGCCAGGGGGTGCTGCTGTTTCCTTTTTAGTAAGCATTATGCAAAGGGATGGGAGGAATGTATTATTATATTATATGCTAATAGGATTTAATCCTAGCCCCACTGAAGCAGGACACCCACTGACTTGTGTGCTGCTAAGATCTTACCCAGTGTGAAAATTTCTTCCCTGAATCTTTCTGTTTTGATTCAAGTTTCCAAAAGAGCTTTGAAAAAGAAATGCAAATACCTTCATATGGAGGAATTAACATCTGCATAGAAATTGATTCATACCACTCCCCATGTAACAAAAATGTAGCACGAGTATGTACTTATTTTCCAAGGGTGATCAACTAGAATAAAATGCAAATTTCTTGTTAGCCAAAGGAAAGTAATATGCAATCATTACTGTCAGTACAGAAATCCCACTACAAACAAGCAATAAATAATGTCAGTAAATGTCAGTTTCAGAGAGGGTGTCACCATGGAAAATAAGCTTATGAAGTGCTGAAATCCAAGTGGCATTACTTCTAATTTTGAACTTTGATAGAAGAAAACAAGCCAGTTTAGAGGTACATGTCACAGGAGACAGAGTGAGTATACCTTTAGACAGGAAATTCAAATAAATCATTTTTTCAACATAAAATATTGGAGATGCAAATTGATGCCTGAGGATTTAAGGATTTAAGAATTTTAAGGATTAAAGATTTTTAAAAAAATACAGCACACACACTCACCGATAATTCACAAGTTCACTCCAATTCTCCTGATATTAGAGTCATTGTACTATTTTTTTCAGAGTGTGGCAAACTGGTTCATCTAAAGAAAAACCTAACAAAAATTTTACTTGTATTCTAAAAAAATACACACCCATTTTGGAAAATCAAACTCGTTTCATTTACTTCTTTGTCTATTGGTAACAAAGATACTGCTACTGGGGTTCCTTTCAGGCCCAAAACAATGCCTGGTCATGTCAGTGGGAATACTTCTGGTGTGTTGCAGATTAGACCCTTACAGGGCATTGCAAATGGTGCTGCTCCCTGTCAGACTTTTCATTTAGGAAGTCACAAACACAATGCTTACACTGCTGTAGACTGCAGGGAAACTCCAGAACAGGTAGATTTATGGGGAGTCCTGGTGACAGCTAAATAAATTTAGTGAATTCAGCATGTGGCAAGATTCTTCTATCAAAGAAAGCATCTATAAAAGAAGAAAATAAAGCTTTTCTGCAAGGAGATACAACTTATCTTACTTAACTTTTAAGAATCACATACAAAAATGAATCTGTAATACAGAACTTTCTACTGAAGAGAAACTTAATGTTCCTAAGGGAGTGATATCAACAAGCTAGATCCAAATACCTTGAGCACATTTTCAGCCATTGTTAACCATTAATAGTATTAATAGGGATTTCAGTTTTGTTAAATGCTTTATTACAGCAGGTGTGTAATTTTGATTTCATGTGGTTTGTTTCCTGTTTTGGCTTCAGATGATGAATTTACTATTTTTTCAGTAAATTTGCAGTAAATCATGAAGACTTGTTTAATTTTTCTCCAGGACACCTGTTATTGGAAAAATATCTATTCTTAGCTAAACCTTTTTATGTGAACACTATTTTTTTCCAAAGTTGCCGGTTTATTTTTGCATATATAGACTATATGGAGAATACACTGTCACATTTGAAGACTGATTTTTTTTAAATATAAATCTGTAGTTTCTAGAAAGGCTAAGTACCTGAACAGTTTGAAATAGGAAAGCTAGAGTTCTTCTGAATTGTAACCTAACAGACAAATCTAGATAATTACTATGAAGGAGAATGGCTATTAAAAGTCACTTCTATGCATGAGAAGCAATGACTCTGCTGAATATGCACGGCTTTAGGTTTTCATTTCTACAAGGAGATGCCTTTACACAAGTATGAGGCTTTAACAGATTTGTGACGGTTGTCTTAAGTGAGCTAAAATTCAATTGATCCCCTAGTGAAATATTAAGTGATCCATGTTTGCGGGTATGCCTGTAACAGCGTAAATACTTTTTTTTTCCAAAATGGTTTATTAAAAGCAAAGAAAATATACTGACTGTAACATTACAGGTTAAATATCTTATTCACAGGAAAAATAATCTCTTGAATTACATGTTCCAGTAATCTTTCAATAATCCTAACATAATTTCAAATTGTTTTAAACAAAGGATTAAAAATTCTCAAAAGCTATGATTGAATATTTATGGATATGCCTTTTCTAATTAAATTGAGGTTGGCAACTTTGAAAATATTCTACTCAAGAAGACACAGCAAACCTCCAGTTTTCATAATTGATATTTTTTATGATTTACAGGCAAAGAGGCATAACATTCTGTGTACTATGTTAACACGCTATCAAAGTTTAAAGCAGTTTAAGTTAAACTTAACAGTTCTTAACTAACTAGGTAATAAGTTCATTATCCCATATACTGTAGAGTAGGCCAGCAAATTTAAATTTGACTCTGAAACACAAGACTTAAAAATAAGTACAAACAGTATGTTAATTTAAAAAAAGCATTCTTTGTATCAAGTGCTAACAGGTTTATATGGAAGTTTTATTTCCAGTCTGAACCCCCAGGCTTTCAATACAGACTTAATGCACTTTTCTTATCACTAGTCTTATTGCGAACTCCATCCATTCTGTATTTTCTGCTCTGGTTATTCCCAAATTCAGCTGGCCCTGTAGTTTTCTTTATAAACTCTCTAAATGTAATTCAGTTATCTTAACCTAAGCATGTGTAAGATAGCCTAGGGCCATCTTCTCTTTCAAAAGAAGGAACGGGCCTCCTGTAGGTCATAGACACGTCTCTGCTAGGCCTGCGTGCCAGCCTTGAAAACCCTAGGGTGTCCCCCATGGCAGTCAGTACACACCTGTCTCCAGAAAACTGAAATAAACTCTCTCTTGTGTCCTGTCTTCAGATGGCTTTAGAGTACTGTAATCCATTAGGGTTGAATCTGGATTAAAATTAATATCTAAATTCATATCTATACATAAACTTGTGAATTGGTGTTTAAATGCCCACTGCAGTCAATTAGTGAGGCCAGCAATGCCTGCTGAGTGATGCTACTCAACTAAAGCACACATAGTTATAGTTTTGAAGTCTAGTGCCATTTTAAAGAGCTCTGTAGAGTTTCTGTATGTAAATGAAAGCTATAATATAATCCCAAAGGAGAAGGGCATCCTACAGGACAAGCAGATGGCTACCAAGCATCCTGTAGAAGTAGATGGCTAGCAAGCAAGTTGTCATAGGCTGTATAAAATGGCACTACAGGTGCCAACAGTTCAAGCAACTGAATCCTAAGTCAACTAAACACCCAGTTCTGTGGATAACTGTCCATACCTACCTTCTCTGGAACAGATTTTAATATGCAATACCTACCCTCTCAGGCAAGATCTCTACACAAAAGTCAGCATCACAGTGCCTAAAAAGTGGGTGCCTGACTGTGGCAGGATCTTCGGCAAGAGATAGGCACCTTTGTCTATCAAGGATCATCCAGATTTCTTGAGTTATTTACTTCATTCCATAGACTCAATGGAAAGTCTTCCAAACAATTCAGTGTACCTGGATGCCGAGTAAAGCAACATCTGGAGACAACCAGTCAGAAAGAATGGTGTTCACCTTGGACCTAGGCTATTGATAATGAAGCTGAGCTAACTTTAGAGAGCTTAATATTTTAAAAAGGACTCTAGCTGTTATGAGCACCTATCCAGGAAAGTGGACGAATTGCCCTGGGAGCAACTTCAGCTGAAGAGTAGAAACAATTCTTGCTTTTCTTCTTAATGTTCCTCTCCACCCCGATCTTAGGACCTTCTCTTAGGACTTCCTCTTAGAATAGTCCGTGTATATTGTACCCCTAAATGTTGTGCAAATGGACACTAATGCTGCTGCCCATATTTATGAACGAAGGTAATGCCATTTGATGCAATTAGCTGTTTTCTGAGTCCATCTGCTATTTTTAAATCCTTCTGGAGACTTAAGTGAGGCTTACATTTTAGCAGAGTGAAGTCAGGAAATAAATACCTGCCTGTCTATCTATCTATCTATCTATCTATCTATCTATCTATCTATCTATCTCTCTCTCTCTCTCTCTCTCTCTCTTGCAAATTTCTCAATATAAATGTGTATTGGGAGAGAACTGGATATTTCTGTAGCCATATCAAGATGGCGCTCTGGATAAAAGAGCTCTAAATTCACTTCAACATCAATACCCCAAAGGCCCTCAAATTCTCCTAACTTTTCAGAAGTATGAGGAAAAAGAAAAGAGATTAAACTTGATCATGAGTCACAGATCATGGTTTTATTCAACATTCTCCTCGATTGGAAGCACACTTTCCTGAAGGCTAAAAAAAAAAAATCTTAAAAATCAATCAATCTGATTTAAGCAAACCTGGAGAATTCTAAAATCCTTGATTCAACATATAATTACTATTGTTCAATGTATGGTATAAAGACAGGCTTTCTCTTTCACTGATAAGATTTTAAACAGCTACTGATTACCTTGTAAATTACATTTCCCCCTAGATTTACTGCTAAAACCAGGTATTTACCTTGACAGATCACTCACATTCCACTTCTCTCAAAAGAAGGGAAATCCAGGACTGAGTGGTAAATTTATATGGATAGGTACATTTGCAGTCAAATGAAGACTAATTCTTTAAGTATATTCAGCAATCAGTATTATCCCTGAGACAAATATTATGTCTGCATTCAGCCTTTAATGAGGTAAAACTACAGACGAGTTGAAAGAATGGGCTACCAAGCACTTTTTCTTACATAGCGAACATGAAGAGTGGTTTCTGTAATACCTACAGGGCAGGCGTTGAAGGGTAGGATCTAAATGATCATTTTCCTCAAAGTTCTTTGTAGCCCAAAAGTGAGTGTTCATGGTCTGGCTGTATTGGCAATATCAGTGTCACTCAGAGAGGCTTTTTGACCTTCTGTTGCAATAACAGAAAAAAAAGAATTATGGCAAGGTTTCTGAAGTCATACATTTACTATGTCTGCAGAACTAAAGGACAGGTAAATGTAAGAAATACACCAGGAAAGGCATGGTTTTTCAGCAGAGGTTACTTTTATCATTGCTGCAGTCCAGGTGTCAGCAGAGCGGTACCATGGTGTATGATGAAAGCAGAGAAGTAAAGCCTGACCATGAGCAATATAAAAATATATGAATGCCACAGCTTATGTCTAATAGCAGTTCAGGTTATGGTTCTTTCCAGGCTGTGAATGAAAAGCAGATACTACATGTTAATAGGGAGTAGAATGGGCTGCAGTTATGTTACTCGGTTCTGTACCTGGTGCAAGGTAAATAGAAAACCTGGTTTGTTTCACCTGCTGAAGACAGAAAAATACGAGTTGACAACCTGGTTTATACAGGGGATTTACATTATTCAAAAATTATATCAACATTATTTGCAATTTTCTCATTAAGTATATTCTGCACTGAGCTTCTGGACAGCTAAATAACACTGTCCAGGGATTTTAATCTTTTAGGGACCAGTTTATGAAAGGACTTAACAGCTGTAATTTCATTGTCCCGCTATTTTCCTAATATTTGATTTTGTTATTTTTATTATGCTACACCAGCTCAATGTTTATCAGTTAGTGGACATATTTGCAGATAAACAGAATCTTTAATTACATTAAATCTACTCAAATATTTAACTTCCTGTAGGAATTTATGTGAAATAAATTTACCAACTCAATGGTGAAAATAACATGTATCAAAAAATATTGAATTTTCCTGCTCAAACATACCAATTAAAATGTTATTAGAAGTATTGAAACAAACACTTAAAAAACCCATTCAAAATTAATTCAGGGAAATGTAGTATTCCAGCTGTGTTGCAAGACCAAAATGTACTGTCTTACTTACATTATATATATGTTTCATTTAGACGAGAATATAAACTTCAGTGGAACTTATCAGATTCCATGACATCTATCAACTTTAATGGCAGCACAAAACTGTTTTCCTGATCAGAAACTGTTTTCATTAGCTTCAAAGCATAATTCAAGAACTAATTTAGTCAATTTTTTACTTGAGCGATAAAGGGATTTATTAACAGACATGTTTCCTAATTTGCTATAATATTTTTTGTGTTTTTTTTCTAATGCAAATATTTTTTGCAGGTTTAATTCCTCTACCATCATATATAATGACTCATTTAAACTCAACAAGAAATATTTCCTTACAAATAGCTTTTGTGTATCTTTTATTTGGTTTATACTAATTAGTAGGATTAACACTGGCATTAGATTCTTTATTGCTTAAAGTATATCCATGCTTTTTAAGATTTTAGAATACGAAAACAAAAATAAATATAGTGTTGCTTCGCATAATGCAATGTGTTGCATGTGCCTCTATGTTTGCGCACGCATAAGATGGCATTATGAAAAGGAGTTTTAATTTTAGTTAAGATTGGGCCCTTGATCTTGGATGCCTTCTTGGAATTCTCTGCCATCAGAGAAGAAGGTTTCAGAACCTGAAGGATTAGTCATAAGCCACGGTATAAGGGAAAGCAGAAACGTTCATACTAGGAATAGACTACTTGAGGAAAAACACATTCTCAGGTACATTCTTTTTATTTGGAACATTATGCAGCATTCAGAAGGTTTGTACTCCATAGTTACTGAGCAGAATTCTTCATAAGGAAAACAACATGCAGAACAAAATTAGGAACTCCTGCTTTTCGTCTGGAAGGCACAGGCACATTTGTAGTTGAGCTGCAGTAGTTGTTGGTGGTAACGGGATTCTCATGGAAATAAATGATGACTCACTAGGATTGAGTTCATAAAGAAGTATAAGATTGATCTACTTGGTGGGCAAGCTAACAGTTCAATGAGGCAAGATGAGCTTAGTCCACAAAGGCTTCAGAAATAATGTAAACACAGGCAAGCGTATTAAATTTGGCTTCAAAAAACAATGAAAAATAGCTCATGCATACTGTATCTACAGATTATTTTTAAAGATAAAAAATAACCAGCACAAGCTGTATTATTTTGCAACAAATCAGAACAGAACAGTTGCAGAAATACATGAAGGAGACTATTGTACAGAACAGCTTTCCTTTCAGATCTTTTCATTGATAATGTCAGAAGGTTCCACTTAGCTTTGTTTAACCAGATGTCACTGAACAAAAACCCCTTTTCCTGATCTGTTCTCCAGTGTAAAGCAATGAAATATTAATTAATACTACATTTAAATGGCTATTGAATTTAGTATAGTTCATATTTTAAAGGCAGAAAAAGAGTAATTGGCTTCTATGAGCAGGTGTTCCTCATGCCAAAATCATGGCTCACTTTCATTTATTTAAAAAGCCAGGAAATGCACATTTGTTTGGGAAAGCCTTTTATCCAGAGAAATCTTTAATTACATGCACCATAAACCAGCCGCAAAATGCTATCTCCTCAGACCTGTAACTTTAAGTCATTGCAAAGCATGAACTGCCTAATTTCACCAGAGAATAACAGTCACTACTTCACTCTGCTGTTGCATGACAGCTGTATATGAACAGCTACTCTCCACTATGAAGTGAAGTGGAGGGATGCCACATGACTAGAGGCAAAGCACTGCATTGTGTCAATGTCATTTCTATCAAAGATCTTCTTGCAGACTGACATCCAGAATGGAGTCGCACATTAATGTACAGTGGATAATATTTCTGACAATATACACTGGATGGCCTTGAGGTGATTACCACTACTTCTTCAGAAAACAGTTGTTACTGAATTATTTGCTTTCAGTAGAGTCTGCCTGAGGAAGAATAACAAGCGAGACTGGATCATTAGTGCTGGATATATCATAACTTTGTAATTGCCCTGCTTTGGTTCTTGAAAACAATTCTTTGTCAAAGACAGGAAACAGCTTGCCTGTAGGTGCAATAATGGAAAGAGTAGAGCTGATCTAGATGAGCTTCTGTAAGATTATTTCATGATTACATGCTAAAACTTTAGCTAGTTAACAACAGCAAACCCAAGTTAAAGTAAATGGTATCATTAGGAATGATGCAGTCAGGGCTACACACAATACCCTTTCAATTTATTCACACAGAATATTCCTGCTGATTTAGGAAAAATTTTGACTACAATGCGCTATCTGAAAAGTAAGAAACAACTGGCATTATTGGTGTCCCACACTAATGCTACTGTCTGGTATCAGTCACGAGTCCTGCATTACAAGCAGCTTATGGGTAGCCTTTCAAATCAGAGCTGAGTCTCAGAACTGACAGTGGAACTGTGTAGGTATAGGGATTTGGGACCATTTAAACTCCATGAAGTTGTAAGACAATAGGGTGATGAGGTGAGACGATAATTTGCTGTGGAACTCAATGATAAGTCTAACCCGGATTTCTAGGTGATGAGTAGAAGTTAAGGATCAGCTTTCATCAGAAGCAGCTGTATGCATGCATACATACCTGTCACTATTTTTAAAATTATTGAACTAGTAGAGATGAATTTTCCTGTGACATTTATTCCTCAAAGAGAGATTTTCATAACAATTTACTTCAGAGGCAAGGAACACAGCTCATCCAGAACATAAATACCTGCTAGGATCTCGCCTGTGTTTAGGAGCTCCAGCTGTGGAGATTTCTGAAGGGGCTCTGCAGGCAGCAGAGTTCTGAATACCAGCCCATCATAACGAACACTTAAACAAATAAACAATAACTTCCCAAGCATGAAATCCACCTCAAAACCTGAAATTCCATAAGCAGACAAACTAGGAAGAGAACAATTGCATTGGACTATCTATTTAACTTATGAAAACCTTGAAAAACTTAGAAGACTCACTGAGCACTGAAATGAAAAGCTCAAATGAAAACTGCACAGAATTGCTCAGAAAGGCAGGATAAAGAATGTGAGAGGATAGGGGAAAAAACTGCCTAATGCCAAACTGTGATCAGGAGCTCCCATGTTGCCTAAAAGAAGGTTAAGAAAATGTCAGGGAAAGCTGAACTCACTGTTATAAGCACAGCCTGTGGCAAGACTTCATATTTTTTTTGGATGGTCTTGAATTGCCAAAAAATGTATTAACTGTTTTACATGTTAATAACTGGAGCGTCCCCTTGTGATTCTGGAATGTGTGCTCTTTGAAATACCATTATTTATAAAATTCTTTACTCTAAACATATAAAATATTCCCTGAAAAACTGGATTTTGGAATAATATTTAATATAAATATATATAAAATATACGTATATATACACAGCTAATTAGCCCTGTTTTTCTTGACACATATTTCCACACTGCGTTGTTTAAGATGACCTAAGCTGCTTTCCTATTAATGTCTTTCCATTTGGTCACATACTAACCATAATCCTCATCCCAATAAACTCCGACGACATTTGACATCAATTTCAAGAGGAATAGGAACAAGCAATTTTGTGTGTTTTTGCAGAAATCCAAATTGGCACCTTTAATGTAACAACCTTTTTGATCTCTGTTTTAGTCCTATCTACATGTGACTGAGTACCCGAAAACATATGTCTATTCATGCAGCCTCCAAACAGGTTTGTTAATCAATTTTTCCTATTCATAAAATAGGATTCTTCTACCTCATTCTTTTCCTTTAATAGTGGGTATAACCTTGCTGTGATCACTCTACTTAGACATGAGAGATACAATGCTGTATCACCTCATTAAAAGATCGTCTAACAAGGGTATCTGCCCAGTTAAAAGGAATAAAAGCAACTGTAGATTTCCTTTGAAGTTACTACTGACTCCATTCTGCATTTTCTACTTTAGAAAATTCCCACTGGGAAAAACCTGGCAGTCCTTACTAAAACCTTACTCCAGGGTGTATAAGATTAAGATAAAGACCAGTTAAAATTATCAGGTTTGCTCAGTCATGTATACAATATACAAGGTCCCTCCAAAGCGTTGGATTTACGAGGATGATGCTTCTCCTCAGTGCTCATGATATTCTTTTAGTTTATTATCTCAGATTTGACAGATTTGTGCAATACAAGTATTTTTCATTTGTCTTACTTGAAACTTCTGTAAAAATCTAATAAACCTACTGCAGATATTTTTAAAGCACAGTGCAGATAGATATCCAATGCCACTTGGAGCATGCTATAGTTCTTTGTGGCTCATGAAATCTCAGCACGTTTTCACAGGGTCAGTTCAAACTATGAATGTTCTTATTCTGCTTTCACTTAATTCTTGCCTTAATTGCTTGAAATTAAACAAAACTTATAGTGGAGGATATAATCAGCTGAATAGCTCACAGTTTATTGCTGTACACAAAAAGCCAGTGTGATTCTCCAGTTACTTGAAATTTTGTCTCTGGAAAAATACTACATACAGTACTGCTGCACGTAATTCAAGACTTATGCTGAAAATCAAGGTGAATTCTTGGAATTAGCACAAGAGTGACTGAGGTTTGGAAAACATGCTTCATAGTAAAAGACTCCAGGAGCACATTGCCCATTTAACTTCTCAAAGACACTCTATTTATTGGTGACTGATTTGATCACAGTGGATACTGCAATGTCTATCAAGAGAACACATATGAATGATAAACTCTTCCACCAAGCTCAGTGCAAATAAGACAAGTTCCAAATGTTCAAAGCTGGTGACAGAGATGTTGCATGGGATTCAGGTTACTTCTGTTCAGATGCAGCCATCTAACAAATTAATAGTTGCCTCAACTTTCTTTACAGGCTGAGGACAGCAATGAACATTTCCATCATATTACTTTTTTCATTTTAGGTAAATGAACTGCAGTCTATCACTCTATACTGGAAAACTTGCTTAGGTGTAGATAGACATCTAAATTAAAGTTTGGTGAGAAGAACTTAATTCATATTAGGAATGTCCCACACCTTTCAACAGATATTAAAAGACTGTGATGGACTCTTCACTGATGGCTCTTCAAATAGAGCAGGAAGCACTCTTATACTGTATCCCCAAATTTGAACCAGAACTATTTCAGAATACTCCTATTCCTTGAGTCAGATATTAAGTCTGACGCAGTGATCACAAAGGTCTTCTCTGACCTTAAAAAAAAATGAAAACAATTGATTTAAACCAAAAAGGAATGTCCAGAAACATCTCTTTATCAGCTCAGTTTTGCTACTTTAAAATCTTGCCATGAAACAAGTGTCATGATGTGCATAATCAAACCTAGATCTTTTATTTCTGCTTCCACTCTTCAATTTGGAGCCCTAGCTAAAATTAGTAATTAATTCTCTTACAAAGTCTGCATGAGTGGACCTTTTGCAAAAACAGAAAGATCTGTATAAATAACTTTATGTCACCAAACCTCTAATACTACGGTCTTTATATTCTTACAGAATTGCTATAAGTGCATTTCACAGATGCACTAACCTTTTACTTTTTCCTGACAGCAATGTTTGTATGCTCATGGATTAGATAATACTATTTATTCACCCATCTAAAACACAAGTTTTCACTTCTCTCCTAGAAATCAAATTGTAAGAGATAAAATAGGTATCAGAAGTAATCAAAACTAAGAACTTCATTGCCTTCCTTTCATAATACCCTTGATTAAAGAAAATATTTCTCAATATGTTCTTCTGTTTAGCAACCTTTATTATAAGCCTACAGAATTTGCTACTCAATGCTGAAATAATTCACTGTATGTAGTACTTCAGTAAAAGCTCTGCTTGTGCCAAAGGAGTTCTAACACAACATAAAAATGCTCTCTCCTATGTAAAAATTAAAAGTTTTCAGCCCTGTAACCACACTAAATTATAAATGCAACATAATGCATCACATCTTTAACATCAAAGTTCTAAATTTGTTCACTAGTTGCAAATATTTTTGGCTCTGGTTTGAACCTTCAGCATTCTCAAATCTCCTTTCTTCCTCAGTTTTTTAATCGAGCTTGAAGATAAAAAGATGTATTATAGACTTTTAAACATACTGTAGGTGCAACATTTTTTGTCTAAAATCTACCATTTAAATTTTACATAATAAACTCAAGGTTCAACTTCTCTTTTTGTAGTTATGTGGGAGCATTTGCCTTAAATTCATAAGCGTGAAGCACGTCCAGAGGTGCCTTAGATACTCTCACTCTCAACTTCAAAGTAGTAATATAAGCTCCTGCTTACAATCATGTGGGACGTGATTTGGCTTTGGGCACATTTCACTATGTAACCTATAAACGGCCAATGAGAAAGACTTACTTCTTTCCATAACCTATTTTCCCCTTATAGAAAAACTTTAAATTCCTGTGAGTAATGAGAATCACATAAAATAATTTCAAAGCCAATTTTAACATGGAAGAAGTCTGATTGAAAGAAATTATTAAAATTCCTTTGCTTACCTCTTATTCTCTTGTTTCTCATTTGGGAATCTGTCATTCTCACTTGTAAGAGTTAAGCAGTTTTCTGCTCATTTCCTACGTTTTGAAAACAGGCAGAAGACTTTTGGTGTTTTCACCATTTTTCAATATTGCCACCTTTTACGTTTGTATGTGGTGAGCTTTGATTGTGACCATGACGATAGAGAAATCAAATAATTCATGAGGGCCTAAAGGGACAGAGGCAGACCAACCACAGCTTCATGTAAAACAGTTTCATGGTACCATAGGAGTGATATGGCTCTGGAATCCAAATGTAGCCAGCAGTTAGTACAGTAATCAGTGAGCTATACTTCTCCAGCAACTTAATGCTCCATAAATAAGAATGAAATTTGTGTCTACAGCTTAAATATTATAATGCTTATAAATATATATATGAAAACATATATATATGCTTAATAGTAATATTCACCAAAAATTTTAACCCTTGTTTGATTTTGGTTTAGATTTTTTTTTTTCAAGAACCAAGACAAAATAGGGTAAAAAATTACTTCATCTCCCAACATTGTCATAAACAGACAGTAATTTAGTTGCATACTGAATGATGTCATGGAAGATTTCTAAGTGAAAATAAATATCACTACATTGACTTATGTTTATTCAAGCTCAATTCAGGATACTACCACAAACAATTTATTTCCTTTTTGGGTTTTTTTTGCAAACCAAGTCTTTGGGGTTTGCAAATACTTGATTTCACAAAGAGCAAAAAGATGGTAATTTCTAGTATTTTCTAGGCTATCTATTCTGAAATCTATTTATGGTTATCTTTAAAATTTCTTCCAAATTCTCTCCACAACACGCAAAGTTATCAAGTTTTAGTAAGACTACCCCATCACCTTGAAGATCTTGAAGATCTATACTTTTCTTCATTTTGTCTTTCCAGTCTGAGGTATGATTGAAGAAATTAGGAAATAAATATAAAATAGATTTATAGTTTAAGTTTTCTGTCCTGTTCTTTCTGGAACTTATCTAACTTTGAACCTTATTTTTTATCACTAACTAAAATGTAAAGTATATTCACAGCTGACAGTAACATTTCATATATCCCATAAGAAAATGAGACTTTTTCCATTTCTGATATTTTACTGAAAGATATTGGTTTCATATTCTGACATCTATTTCACTAAAGTTACGTGTTCAGTTTCTTCTAAAGTCAGATTATTAGAACCTAAGCTTTTTCTATATGCTTAACCTTGCAAAGACTTTTGCATGTCCTTATCTTTATGTACTAGATATAATCAAGACTGAGTGGAAGTTATGTCACTGAGTTCAGTGTGAACAGGACAGGATAAAAAGGAAAACAGTACCATTTTGATGCCCAGTTTTCCAATTGCCTTGCTTGGTTTGAAGGCACTTATGTAACTCCTGTGAAGTATTGCATTTTTAAGGATAGAGATTTTTTTCTAAGAGGTGTCTTTACCTCTGTCTCAAGATGATAACAAACAAATTCAATGAAATAAACAAAGCTCTGTAGACTCTTTCTTAAGAATACGGAAATATGGAAACAACATCTTTAAATTGTTTCATTCTCTGAAATGACATTATTTAGAAAATATTTTGAAGATTCTAGGGCTTTTTTTCAATATGTAGCCAAGATCAGATGTTCTTTTGATGTGGAATTGCCTTTGTTCTAGAGCTATTTGGGATAAAGAGTTAAGATTGACTTATGAGAAGAAGTATTGTTTTCCCTTAGGAAAAGAAAAAAGATAGATTCCAGTTTCCCCTGACAAAAAAGACATTACTAAAAAAGGATGGAAGTGAGATATTATTTGTTCTGTTATACTTGTTCCAAAACACAATAAATGCAGCATAGATACTGTAAACTACCAAGTGATATTGTATATCTTGGACTTAACAACAGCAAATATATGACATTTTAAAAAGTTGTTTTCATGGCAAATAGAAGAATTACTATTAGAGATAAAGGAATTGGCAGAGAAGATTTACTTGGATCCAATATCACAGATATCAAATCAACCACAAAGGATTAGTATGTATAGAATTGTTGCTATCTATACTGGGCATAAGTGATTTTTTTTTTTGTAGCATGGACTCATAAGTTTAATTTTAAATCAAATTTATTGGCATCTACCTCATCTGTTGAACTTCAACAGGAAACATCTTCCTGTTGAAGACACACAGCAACTCACAGCCCTCTTACGCACATATGCTCTGTCACTGCATGGGGTCAGGGCTGTGGGAATGGCTTTTTACAGCTGTCAGTCAAAGATATTTTGCTGGACTTCCTCAGTACACGAACAAACTCAACTGATGAAGCAGCTGGAAAGAACACCTCAATGAGTCCCAGAAACAGCCAAGCAGAAACAGAGAAAATGTATTGCTAAATTTCAACTTTTCTCACTAAAAGTGCTGTCTTCATAAAAAACTCTCAAAATCCATATCTTTTGAAATTTAACTGACATTTTTCTTCTTTGGAGTATTATCACATACCAAAGATTCTTAACAGTCTGATAATCAAAGCAAAGAAAACTTAATGAGCGTTTAGTGTTTAAAACTCTTTTGCTCACTTTAAAAAAAGTCTTAAAGTAGCATAAATATACATATTGATTTTTATAAGATATTTGGATATCATAGCTACGTATATATGTTAAAATGAACCTCCTACATTAGGTAGCTAATGTATTCATCTTCAGAATAAAGGAGTTAAGTTCAAGAATAGCAAGACAGAGGATCCAGGTAACTACAAGCCAGTCAGCCTCCCCTTAACCCCAGGAAGGTAGTAGAGCAAATTGTCTTGGAGGCTCTTTCCAAACATTTGAAGGACAAGATGATTGGGAGTAGTCAGCATGGATTTATGAAGGGAAAATCATGCAACAAGAACCTGAAAGCCTTCTATGGTGAAATAACAATGGATGAGGGACTATTGCTTATCTTGAATTTAGCAAGGCTATCTGCAGTGTCTCTCATAATACCCTCTTCAACAAACTGATGAAGTACAGGCTAGATCAGTGGACACTGAGGTAAGCTGAAAACTGGCTGAACTCTCGGGCTCAGAGGCTTGGGGTCAGCAGCAAAGTCCAGTTGGAAGCCAGTCACTGATGGTGTTTCCCATGGGTCAGTACTGAGGCCAATAAAGTTTAACACCTTCAGTAATGACCTGGTTGATGTAATGAGTGCACCCTCACCAAATTTGCAGATGATACAAACTTGGGAAGAGTAGTTGATACAGCAGCACTTATACTGCTAAAGGGCCCTTAACAGACTAAAGAAATGGGCAAAAAGTAATCTCAAGAAGTTCAAGAAAGGGAAACGCTAAATCCTGCACCTGGGAAGGATAACCACGTGCATCAGTACAGGCTGGGGACCAGTATTGGCTGGGAAGCAGCTCTGCAGAGAAGGCTTTGGCAATCCTAGTGGAAGAGCCAGCAAGGTGCCCTTGCAGCAGCGAAGACCAAGACCCTTCCTGGGCTGAATCAGGAACAGAATCGCATCACCTGCAGGTTGAATGTATGATCCTTCCTTCCTCCTCAGCACTGGGGAGGCCACAACTGGCCTGGGCTCCCTGGTAGAAGAGGGCAATGGACATACTGAAGTGAGTTGAGCACAGGGCCATGAAGATGATTAAGCCCTTTGAGCATGTGAGCTGTGTGGAGAGGCTAAGACAGCTTGTATTGTTCAGCCTGGAGAAAATGCTCAGGGTCTTCTTATCCATGTATATAAATAGCTGAAGTTAAGAATATGGAGCCAGACTCTTCACAACAGTATCTGGCAAAAGGCCAAGTGGTGATGGGCCACTATTGAAAGAGGAAATTCCATTTAAACATAAGAAAAAAAAGTATTCATTGTGAGAGTAATCAAACACTGGAGCAGTTTCCCAGAGAGGTCGTACAATCTCCACCCTTGGAGATATTCAGTAACTGGCTAGATATGACCCTTAGCAGCCTGCTTTTGGTGATCCTATTTAGAGCAGGAGGGGTTGGACAAGACAATCTCCAGAGGTGCCCTTCAACATCACCTCAGTTCTGCAATTCTGTTCTTCAAGAATAAAACATTGTGTTGTAAGGTTGCATCCCCTTGACTTTAAGACTCCTTCTGTAATTAATGGTAGAGCAGCTTTTCCTCCACACATGACTCAGTAAGAGACAGATAAGAGTGGTCTTAAAACCCATGGCCCAAGCCTTGTGTGACGGTTGCCAGAGAGCCTGGCACAACAATGTCAGGAAAGTTAGTTCAGGTAGTCATGAATTAAAGACTAGACTTTGCAAAACCTACATTAACACCCTTTGAGCACTTTAGAAGATAAACAGTACGGACTGAGGAGTCAGGTGAAGTCAGGGGACTTCAGAAGAATTAGAAGACATACTTATGGGTCTGGTAATTTATAAGAGTCTTTAAAACAAACTTTTCTCTTGTATTTATGTGATCTGATGCTTAAACTAGAAAATTATTATTTTAATTGTTTAAGCTCTTGCAATGAAATAT
Organism: Gallinago undulata; assembly: GCA_026546715.1. Lineage (NCBI taxonomy): Eukaryota > Metazoa > Chordata > Aves > Charadriiformes > Scolopacidae > Gallinago > Gallinago undulata. Next base: position 25,203,164 of record JAOTQQ010000001.1, read on the forward strand.
TACTTATTTTATTCATTATCTGATCTATCAAGTGTTCTAAAGCATTCGATCCAAGTTTTCTAAGAAGTTAATGGCTTCAAATTCTTAGAAGTCTTTTGAATAGATATTTAAAGTTGCTGGCTTTATGGTCACAAGCATCAGCTTTCAGTTTTTACACCCTTATAGATAAAAAAAATGTTATATACAACTACTGGTATCCTGTGGAAGCTATTCAATGTTAAAGATATTTTCCGCAACTTTATTGAGTAGTAAGATTTTTAAACAAACCATTGGAAGTAATGGTTGAGAATGTAGATACATTTTTCATTGTAACATCCACCTCTCACATTTTTCTGTACCTCTTAACTTTTTGCTAAAAAAGAAATGCCACACATACTCACTTTTCATAAAGAACAGAGTAATTCCTCAGACCAACTATGCAACAAGCAACATATATATTGCAAATTGGAAATTTACTGGCAAAATTTTTATGTTGATATGATAATTATGATAAGACAATATGATGACAATGTGTTGAATGAAAAATATTGTGTTAGAAAATCTTAGGACTTCTGCTGACCCATAGCAAGTAACAGCAGGGACATTTTGGAACTATGGAATCTCCATTCCCACAGCATGCATGCTTCTAAAGTGACATAAAGACTTAAGAATTCATAGATTATGTCAGATCAAAGATATATCTAGGTCAGGATCTTGTAGCCATTACTGACTGCATAGAAAAGAGTGAAAATAGAGCAAACATATCTGATGCTTTCTCTTAATACTGTCTCATCCTCTACCTATTTTCAGTTCAGGGATTTTATGAAGCAGATAGCTTTTCTATGTACTAGCAAACATATACGAATTTCTGTTTCATGAATTTCCCTAGCTATCCCCTTGAGGAAAAATATGTTTTAAAACATCTATTATGTGAGATACTGCAGAGTTCAGTGAGTTTTTCGTTTGAGCTCCTAAGAACTATAAACTCGGTTAATACAGGATGAAAGTAAAGGTTAATGAATCATAGAATAGACCTTAAAGATCCAATTCCCCGCCATGGGCAGGGACACCTTCCACTAGACCATGCTAAAGCATTCATAATCAAAAAATGTATACATTTAATTAAAATAATAAAAATTAATCCTTAAATTTTTAGCTTAAGCATTGTAGCTTGACCTGCCAATTATCTGGCATATAATCATATTATACATGATCTTGCTCTTCTGTATTAGCAAAATTTTAGTTAACAGAATTTCCATCATACTTATTTCCTCTAATTTATTTGCTCTATTTCCTCTACGGTCTTCCTAGTCATGCCTATGTCTGATGAATACTGTTGAAGTCATATGATTGATGAGTAAGTTAACAACTAAAAATTTTCATGGAATAATTCTCCAGGCTTCCTGCAGAACATTCAATATGGAAGGCATTGTTACTTTTTCATAGCTTAATTACAGTGTTTCAAGAGACTGAGCATTGGAACAGCCCTTGCAAATATTTAATGACATCGATCTGCTAAAAACAGACATACACCTTAGGCTCCCATTGTTCCTTCTACCAAATCCAGTGTTACTTTTTAGTATTTGCCCCTCGTTTAACTAGAGGAAAAATAGCATTTCTTGCTGAAATAAATATAGTGATATACTCTGCAAATAATCTTTTTTCTTTCTTCCACCCTGAACCTCAAAGCTAATGAGTGACTCCTGGAAAGCAAATTCTTCTTGGGAATGTCTGCTGATTAAAATCCTATTGAAAATGGGAACTTTCTTCATGAACTTTCTTCACCCCCAAACTAAAACAGTTCTTCATTTCTTCCAAAGACTGAACATATGCTCACACACAAAGGAACAGAGCTTGGACCACAGTGAACAACAGCACCACCTGGTGATGCCTTCCCTGTTGTTACCTTACCCTGCTGCCATGAACTGAGCCTGGTCTCCTCCTCAGTTCACACTACCAGGGAAGAGAACCAGTAATTTTCAAAATTCCTTTGAATCTTCCATGTTCTAATTAAAAATGCTTCTTCAGGTACTTAACTTTCAACTACACTTTCAGGTCTTGAATTCTTGTTCTGAAATCACTTCATTGTTTTTTCTCCCCATTTGGGAATTATACTGCCTGGTAAGGTTTTTTTCTTTTGAATTTTACAGAACTGAATTTCCATGATCAGCTCTGCTTTGATTTTACACAAGAATGCCAGGAAGCAATAACCTGGATATAAAAGAAGGAAGCTACAAAATTCCAAGGATAAGATGGTTTTAAAGAGAAATCCTCCTTTATCAAGCATTTTCAAGATTTTTTTTTCACAAATTTTGCTCCAAAATCTAATAATTACTGTGGCTGAAAATTGGATTGTGATGCAATTTATACTTCTACAGATACCTATTTTTTCCACTCTTCTGAGATTTTTTTCTAGTGAAGATTCTTTATTGAGACATAATCCATAACTCTCTGAAGTCAACAGGATCCTTAATGGGCATTGAATCAGCCACTAATTTACTTAACATTTGCCTAAAGGACACAACTTTAACTGTAATTATTTTTCTGTCATTAATAGTCAACTTAATTTATATTCAAAATGTTCTAAAATGATTTTGTAAAAATGTTATCTCTAGTTTTAAACAATGGCAAAGATTTTGATTAATTTTATGATTACAAGAACAAATTAGCATGAAAGTAGGTTAAAAATTGCAAACATGCCTTTGATGAAGAAAATTTCTGGGCTCCCTGCCAATTTTAAAAGAAAAGAGAGAGGTTGAAGGTAAAGATGTTACTATTTAGCTAGTGTCTGAGTCAGAATCTGGAAGCAGAGACCCTTACATTTTGAGTCCTTACATATGCAAGAAGTCTTACTGAAATTAAGTGGGGCAAAAATAAAGCACTCAAAAAAAGGAGATATAGCAGATAGCACAGAGACAAAAAAATTCACATTCAATATTTGAATACTCTTGAACATATTGAAGTATACATAAGGTGTGTCACTAAAATACATAGTCACATAAAATACATAATCACATCTAACTTTCATTTATATGACTATGTATGCTACACATATACTCTATGCTTGTGTATGATTATATGTGCATTTACATATGCACAAATACAGGTACACACACTATGCAATTATTTGGTATAAATTGTATATTGTACATTTTTAATAGGCCCTAGTAAGTGTGTAGAGAAGAAAAATTCAAATAGGCAGTAAATTAGCTTTGAGGCACATCATATCTGTGGTTTTTTGTTTCTTTTTTCAGAAAGAGCCAGATGCGTAACAGTGTAGTCTTCTGAAGATAGTTGCGTGCATAACTACAAGCTTTTTCAGGAAAAAAAATAGCAAAGGTCTCAGTTGCTTTGCAAGGCATAGACATATTTTATGGGGAAGAAGATATGTCGCTATTTGGGAACATAAATTGAGAAGATTCTTTAGATTAACATCCTTTGAGCAATACAGCTGTGTTCTCTTCCCATCGGAGCAGAGGGTGTAAGGTTCCTCTGACAGAACAATTCTGCTCTAGAAAGGGAAGCAGGAAGCCTCAGTAATTAGGGCCCTTTCCCATTAAATATTTATACATTGTGAAAAAGTTGAGGTAGGCAAAAAAGAGGGACTCACAAGGATACATTGCATGATAATTGGATTAGTTTCTGGGACTGGAAACAGAACAGAATGGTCCCGCTGCTCAGCTGACCAGCCTAATAACAACCTTAGATCCCTTCTGCTCAAGTTGTGTTCCACACATAACTGAGGAATTATTAGTATAACTTTCTTTTTTTCAATTGACTTTTAAAATTAAACCTTATTATTTTACAACTCTCCTGACAAAGTGGTTCATGGCTGAAAAGTGTTTATTGCATTTTTAATACAACATATATATTGAAAACAGAAAAAGTCTTCCACTGCATTTGAACAAGAAAATGATTAAGACATGCTATTTACTTCTTACCTTTTAGGCCAATAGTAAAATTTGCCACACAAAATAATGTTTTATTCTATTTTTTTAATCAGTTTATTCAAAACCTGTAACTGCTCAGAGGAAACTAGATTAAACTACACAACAATGTGAATATCGGATATCTGGATCTATAACTACTGTCTAAGAAGAAAGAGGCAAAATATATATTAAAAATGCATCTAATACTTGACATGATTAATAAACATATACAACTTTGGATAATTAGAACTTTTATACAGTATTTTAATGTATATCCACAATTATTCTCAAAGAAAATTGACATAGAATTTACCACACTGTATTAGGCACATTCTTTCTGAAATATAATATTTGGAAATGTTGTTGAAATAGCTTGTAACAGTACGAAACATGGAAAGTAATGAATGCAGAATTTTTCTACCACAAACCCCTTGTGGCAAAATATGAGGTTGAACCAATCTACTACCTCTTTTACTTGAAACTCCAAGCAAGGGTATCCATTTATTATCCTTGATTATCCATGTGTGGCTGCTTACTTGAATGGATTGCTGATAGAAATAATCTGTTAAACCCTCTGTATCTCAGAGACCTCCCAATCGGTCCAAAAAAGAGATTTATAATGACATGTAGTACCAAAATTAGGCCCCCAGGTTGCATCCTGGATCTCTTAATTTATTATATAAATAATAGATTCAAGATGTAACTTCCTGGCAACTTCTCAAAAAGTGAGAAGTTCACAGCTTGCTTGCTTTGACTTTTCAAGTGAACCATTCATTTGGGGGTTTTTCTTTCCCTTGCTGACAAAGAAAATATAACAACAAACTCTGTGAAGCAGCTAGAAGAAATGAACGGATACTTCAGGAACATTAAATTCTGTAGTTTACTAAAGTTTATGAGGAAGACTGCCCATAACTTGTTTGTCCAGAACGAAGCAGTATTTTATCCAGTGGCTTCTCAGTTACTTGAACAATTGGAGAACACTTGTCGCTTTACTTTCTTAAGTCATTATGGCACTCTTGTCCCTGAAGAGAAACTTTAAGTTACAATCATAAACACCACATAACAGTTGGAATGGTTGATGAAAATTGCTTCTAACCTTAGAATTTTATATATGCATCACTTGAATTACAGTAGAATTGCTTTGCCTCTTTCCTACATCCCACTACTTCAAAAGGATTTAAAATGTACTGTGCTGGCAGAGCTAAGCATAACCAATCAGGCCTCACTCTGTTGTCATGTTACTGTGAACTAGGGGTAGCTCATGAAACAGTGGATTTGCACCACTGTAGAACTGATGTAAGTGGGATAAGCAGGCAACATGGCTGGGCACCACATATGGAAATGCTTGGAACTCCTCCAACAAAAAGGCCATGCTTCAAAAGATGAACTTAATCTTTAGATGATAGATAATGGATGCAATAAAACCATAGATATTTTACATAAAGAAAATCCACACTGGTGTAGAGGCTGAGATCCATGTGTTTGTGACCTCAACGCTTCTCTGCTGCAACAATGTCTAAACTACCAAATCTAAAGGTGCTCCTATTGCTGAAGGGAAAGTACCGTGTTCAACTTGTAGGAGCATGTTTACCATACACATGCTTGGGTACCATGAAGATAGACAGAGCATAGAAACCTTAGCAGAACTGGCTGTGTTGCTGTGGAGCTCTGCCTTCTACAGCTCTGCTAAGTGGTGAGTCAAACCGAGGGTAAAGAATTATGGGGTCATGATACACAGAAATATTCCCAAGACTAACCAATGTATCCAAAGTGATTGCTACTTCTTTAATCACCACAGCTTCTGAGGGAATGGACAATACACTGCATGATAAATTCCTAGTGAGAAGAACAGGAACAAAGACAAGAGAGGACAGTGCTACCTCAATCCGTATCTCGGTGCTATGTCTGAACTCCAGAATAAAACACATTTTTCTCTCTTTAGGTCAGCCCTGCACACGCATGCACATGTACATGAGGAGGGAAAAAAAGCTAGCTTTTATTTTAAACAAGTGTGCAAGCTTCTGTCTATGTCTGCCTGCAGTCTCAGGACAGGACACCCACTGAGAATAAAGGATGTACAGAACGAATGCCAGAAATGTTCATACTTTGTAGAACCAGTATTTCATATTTGGAATTTAAAAATAGAGAAAGACTATCTCTGTACTAAACAAAAATGGAAAAAGACCTAAAGAAATAATAAAAAAAAAGGAACAAGATTTATTATTTACTAACTTCTGTATGTCACTGTAAAATAGCAAAATCGGGATACTGCTTATGATTTAAGACACCCACATTTCAGTAGCTAGCACACTGTATTGATAATTGTTCACAAAACCAGTGAAAACATATCTGTTGGCTTTACATGTACCGGTAAAAAAGAACTGGCACCATAAAATACTAAACCCCACATGTTTTTAGTTTTTCGGTCACATCTCAGTGCATTTAATATCCTTCTGTCATATTATTTATGACTTCACAAAGAAACCAGTTATTTCCCATTATCTCTTCAATAAATAAGTAAAGCAGAGCATGCTGCAGTGCTACAATTCCTTAATGAGATGCCTACAAAATCGTCACGGTGTCTAGTCTCAGAAGCTTGCACAGCATCTAACTATTAGAGTTCCCCTCAGCCCTGAAGAATAACTGCAGTTTTTACACATTGATATGTTCCAACCTGACGGCTGAGACACACATTTTTTTAGTAGATTACATAAAGTAAATAAACCTTTTCATGACACATTTAACATTTAAAACCCCCAAAATTCTAACAGTGTTTTCTGCATTTTCATTAACGTTTCCACCAGACTATCACAAGAGTGTTGTCTTCCTTTCTGATAAGGAGTGCAGGTCAAAACTGTTACTTTGGATTTCATGTGAGGAAAATCCAACACTCCAGTCTGATTGGAATGAGGTCTTTTAAAGTTATGAATTAATGACATAGAAACATTAGATTATATACTGTAAGACATAACTAGAATCTTGATCTAAAGCTCGCTGAAGAACATGAAAGCCATTCTATTAGCTCCTGTGGGCTTTGCCTTCAAACCCTGGTAGAAATAACTAACTTTTGCACCCATTTATCTGTATGGCTGCTTAGAAAAAAATCCCACACAGGTGAAAAATGTTTCAGTTGTGTATTAAACCAATAAGACTGTCACAAACGAAAAGAGACAGGCATGAAATTACTTCTACTTTTAGAAAGACAAAATATTTACCAATATTTTTCAAATACTATAAGAATAGTTCCCCCTACAGTATCTAGTGACCTTTTTATCACAAGACATAGTATTCACTATATATATTTCTTTAGGTTTATTTGCTGCAGGTTCTGTCATTTCATTTCACTAGTTTGTAGTACAGCTAAATAACATTTCACTATATCTTTTTTTTCTTCTAGTAGCATTTTATACCTGGGAATATAATTTCATCTGTGTTTTCCACTGTTTTTTAAATGCGCTATCAAGGACAGAAGATGTAAATGCTTTGAATTTTGTGTTTTCCACCTTTCTGTTCAATTATCAGAAAAATATTTACCCAGGACTCTTTAAAGAAGTGGACAGAAGCTATTGTAATGCAACTATAATACCTCAAGAGAATACGGGTACATGAGTTTTTCTGAGGTGACCTGCTCAGTATATTCTCTATCTTTTCTCCTGAGAAAGATGTTGTTACTCTGAGTGGACAATGCCATTAGGAAAATGCATCTTGAGGAAAGAAGCTTGAAAATGCAATAAGGAGCAGTTCATTATGCATTAGATCATTACACAGAACAGGACCCCAAATCTAAAAGGGAAAAAAAAAGAAAAGAGTAGGAAGTCATAGATCTGACATCATGGTCAGTTCATTTTGCTGTCCTGGAACAGGATTCAAATAGAAAGTGAAAACACCTTTGATGTATGCATGTAGGTTTTTGCATGTAAGTCAGTCTTGAAGCTCACACTGCAGTCATTGCAGTCAGGAAGTCGAGAGTGATTTAGCTCACCTGAAAGTACACACATATATGTGAGCATCACACCTAGGTCCTCTCCTGAATTATGTTCCTTTTTATTTCAAGTATGCGATTCAAGAGGAACAGAGAAAATTCAGATTATTTATATATGAGAAAAAGAAATTTCTCAGGCAGAAAATCAGGCATAACATGATTGGTAAAACTCCTAGAAACGTAAATGCCATCAGAAAAACTTTATAGTCAACAACCCATCTTGGGCAATGAGGATAAAGATATGTGTTTATCCACAAAACTCATTTACACATGCTATATGATTACTGTTTAATAAGCCATTTCCTTCCAAGAACCAGTTGTGAATATACATAAAGTCACTCATGCAGTGCATCCATGCCAAGAAAGCTGCAAAGTGCTCTCAGATGGAATAAAACCCAAGAATAAAATCTCCTCTCTCTCATTCCTTCTTCCAGGATTTTCAGAGTATTGGTATTCATGTCTCACATCAGAAAAAAAAAAAATTAACAGCAAGTATATTTGTTTTTCATCAAAAAAATTATATAGCTAATTGTCATCATGTATGGGAGGAACCTAAGAAAGTGTGGGCCTTCTCACTGGGAGTCATGGATTTTAGTGTGGAAAGTCAAGCAAGCAAGAAGTGCATAATCATTGTGTCGTTGATGTGTATGAGTCTTAGCCAGCCATTCATCTTAACTGATGATTTGACAGATTATTGTTAGGAAATCTTTATGCTCATTTAATATATGACTTTATCCTAATATAATTAAGCAGGACAATCCCAAAGTATAGGCAGAACTATCAGTTTAAAAGTTCTTTATATCAGCAGGATAATAAGGAGATTTAATATATGGCACATTTTTTACTGACTATTTTAGTAAACAGATCAACCAACAGATAAAACCTTTATTGCTCTAAATAGCACTGTTAAACCAGCCCAAAGCTAGTTACATCAGGCTCTGGCCATGATGTTCTCTGATGCTATTAATGTGTGATATCTTTTCAAGGTTGCCTCAAAGTTTCTGTGAGTTAACAACACTTTGGTAAGCTAAGGAAGAAAATATGCCAACTTGTTCCCCTTTTAGTTATAAGAAACTATGAGCAAATTCCCTACTCCAGTATTGATTATGACCAATTTCTGTGAAATACTCATGGAGGGATCCCATGTATGATTCAATCTCCATGATGAACTATTTGCTTCCCACAAAAGACTTTCTCTTGATAAACTGTGGACAGAATAAACCTGTTATATCAGAACTTGGAATCTATTATCTTACTGTTTTTCTGATGATCACACTATGCTTTAAGAAATGTAATTAAACTCTATCTTTTGATTTTTTCAATCTAATTCTGTATAAGGTATTGATAGCAACACATCTATTGCAGGAATCCCTATTGCACTGCCATGGAGTTTGGTTTAAATCTATAGAGTCTGAGATAATTCAAATAAATAATTGTTGTCCTCGTCAATATCTTGCTAGAGCTGTTCATCCACATGCTTGACACAAAGTCCTCTCAGGTCAAATCCAAGTCTCTAATTGATTTTCATGGGCTTTGGATCAAGTGAATAGCACTACATCCTGCAAGGCATTCAGCACTCCCAGGTGCTGCAGCATTTATTCATCTTCCATTGAAATGCTTATTAAGTTTCAGTGTTTTGAAGCTGACGTAAATTGTCATCACCTTGTAGATTACGACCTTTGATTATATAAATAGCTAATCAAATAGAGATGTAAGAAATAACTGTGACTTTAAAGCAGCTCTTTCCCTATTTGCACAGTTTTCAAGCTCTGTGATATTAGTGGACCCTCTGAACCTTTGATACTTAAGAATATCTATCTTTTATCAATTACCCACAATTCCTCAAAAGAATTTAAGAAAAAAAAAATATAAAACAGTTTATTTCCCTAATCTAAGTCTGATCCAACCCAGATTTAGGTCATTTCCCTGAACTAAGAACATGAGAGGGCAAGATGAAGGAGCCATTTAGCCCAATGCCCTATCAGTGGACAGAAGCAGATGACATGGGTAGGACATAAGCAAAGGTAAGAATAGACCTTAAGGACTTCCAAAGGAAGATGATGTATCTTTCATATTTGATATGCATTGGGGTTTTTTTGCCATCAATTTTTCAAATTGTTTTCTCAGTCAAAATAGAATGGAAAAGTAATGGCTGGAATGTGGCTTTTCATCATAAAATGAAATTGCTCTCTCATAACAATGTGTCTTAAAAATATGCTCCATTCCATGTATGAATGAAAAGTAAAAAATGCTTAGAACTGAAATCCCTACAGAAATTCAGATTCAACAATCCAAATGTGTTATTTAAGTTCAAATTTTTGTTCTACATTTATAAACAAAAATGAATAAAGAATAAGTGGTTTTCATGCACAGATTTTTGGAGACAGGAAATTCATAAATTATATTTTCCAACTGCATTTTTCTTTCACCAAGGTCTTACCCCCCAAAAAAAAAGTTCTTAGATTCAAGAACAGATTTTCTATTTCCTTACGTGGCAAGAGGTCTTGAAGTTTTATTGTGAAACGTCTAGAAGGTATATGAGGTTTCTTTTGGAAAAAGTTCTAGATATTTAGTTGAACATATTAATGTTATCTTGATATTATCTTAATTTGACTGCAAAAGTTCTTCATACCTTTTATAACTCCCTGATCAAATTCAGTAACAGAATCAGTAAATAATGATTCTTATACTATAGTAACAAAAACTTGTGAACAGGTACATTGCTTTTCTACCTTGCACCACAAACCTGGCATAGTGAACCTGACTGGGAGACCATAGTAGACGACAGACTTAGTGATCCACATACCGGGGAAACTAAGTGTCTTAGGCCTGTGCTGCATGTCCATCCTGGCCTTCAGGCTGGGCTGTGATGCACAAGTAACTTGTCCGTAGGTCTAAAGATCGTTGTACCAGGGAAGCCTGCAAGCAGCTCAGTAATGGCAACTATGTCACCTGTGTGGCCCTACCTCAATCTAAAAGTGCTGTGAGAAATTCTCATGAGAACATCCTTTCTGAATACAACTGTTTCATTGCTAAAAAAAGAGCAAAATTTTAAAAATTATATAATAGCACAAAGGACCAAAAAGGAGGATCTTCTCCCCATGGACAGGGTCTGTGCAGCATGCCATGGGAAAATCCATCAAATGCTACATGAATGCCCTGGTGCCCAGCATCAGAGGGGACATAAGCTTTACTAGCTATCTGTATTACCCTTTTTACTCTACCTACCTTATTAAAATAGCTAATTTATTAAGCCATTCCTTGTTGAGATCCAGAAAGAATCCCGAACCATCTCTCTCACCTTCCATCCCACCACCCCAAGCTGGTGCAGAACAGGGTACTCTTTCAAAGGACTAGCAATTCAAATTTCTAAGACTATCTTCAGCTATTTCTGAATTTCCAGTTAAATAGATAGGTAAATATTTTCTTTGCAGATGTGTTGCATGAGTTGCTGTTGTCAATCTATTTCTTAATGCTGTGGGAAAACAGTTGGCTTATTAAATATATCACTTCAAGTCCCAGAATTATGTAAATAAATACAAGGTCTGGATCCAAGGACAACTTGGAACTAGGCAAGAAGCTTAAGAAAGTAGCTATGTTTTCACCCATCAACATCAGTCTTCAAGAATGTAAAAAGCATTTACTTGAACAACAAAATGGAGAAGTACAATTTTTAAAATATAATTAAATAAAAATCAATTTCACCAAATTATAAAATAACCACTGTTGCCCCTTAAAGGAGAAGCAAATTTTCTGTAGTGGTGCAGTGGTGCAGGATAGTACTTTTTCGTTAGAACTTGTCTGGAAGTTTATGATAAAGCTTCCCAATTGAGGGGAAAAAAAAGAGGAACTATTATCTCTTCTGCAGTTTATTCTTCTCTTTCCATGAAAAAAAAAAAAAGTTTAATATGCCATTTAATGCATAAAGGAACATAATTTCATGAAATCTTGCACAAAAGAGAAACATACTGGAGGAAATGGGGTTATTTCACACTAGTATAGAAGTGTACTAGCTGGCAAATTTGAGATTTGCTGCTCTGGAAAAGCAGAACAAGAAGATTAACTAAAATGAGTTAAACCAAATCATTGCTGATAACAGGATTTCACACCAAATTACAGAATTTCCTCACCAGAGAGATCGTTATGATTTGCAGAGAAATGAACAAAGTTCAAAAGGCAAATGAGAAAGTCATAAACTCTGAAGCAGTTTTGACCATAATCCTCTCACACGGCTCTCAAGCTTCTACAGTGCTCCAGTCTGGAGGCAGCTTTAAAGACAATGGTAATTTTTAAATTGAATTAAATATGAAAATGAATACTGCAATGAGGAGAGTGTCTCCAATGAAATTTAGTTTAGTGCATCTGTATGATTTTCAGTGTACTTCATAGTTATGCATTGGCAATGCCTAACTCCAGTCTAGATCTCTGACACCTCCTGGAAGACGCTAGAATAATGGCATGGGGGAACATGCCTGACACCTCCCCATTGGGGAATAAATATATTAACCTGGTGGTACTTTAAAAACGGACAGTGGCAAAACAATTAACAAAACTAATGTGAATCAGTTAAACAGGAAGAATAACAGGAACCCTTTGAAGGTAAGGTTTTCAAGCTCTCCATATCTTAATGCAAAAGCATTGCTGTTTGGACAATGACTTCCTTCCTGAAGGAAATTACAATGGATACTTACCTAAATTTTTCTTTGGGTTTTCTAGAGGTTTTTTTCTAAACCAGCAGAAACATTAGAACTCTTTGTTATTTTTTTTTAATTTACTTCTTTTTGGTGTTGTTTCGAAAAGTCAAAAAAATTGGCAAAAGCACTGAAGTGGCCTTGAAGGTTACACAAAACAAGAACATTTTGAGTGTAAATGTAGCAGACACATTGCCTTTTTGATAAAGTGGGAATTGTCATCAAATCCCAAGCACGTACTCTGCTATGATCTCTGAAAAGAATATGTTATGGGCCTTTTGGAGTTATATAACTGGGAACAAGGAGACTAGACCAAACTAGTTAGAAATGAAGGCTGGGATTTCTCTCATCCATTGCACTTGGTATTTAAATATTTAAGTCTCTGCTAATCCTAATAAATTTCATTTACACTCAGCGCAAAGGAACAAGCACCTCCAGATGCCTGCTTCTCTTCATTACTTCCTAAGTGAGACAAGGATGACTAGTTCAGAAGGAGGAGTAAGTTAGGGCTTATAAATACCTCCCAGAGATGGTAAGCAACTGGCAGAGAAATAAGTTTGAATTCCACCTCCAGATTCTTCTATAATAATTCTATTGTTCAGTATGTCCTGATTGTCTCCTTTAAAAAAAGGATGTCCTACTTGTCTCCTTTAAAAGAGTTGTATGTTCTGATTGTCTTTTTTAAAAACCCACACACCTAAGATACAATCTATAAATTGTATAGCTATATCCTTGCACACAAACATAGGGACTGGGAAAAGAACTGTATACAGACAACATGAAAGGCTTATTTAAGGAAACCTTTCTGCTGCATTTGGATTTGTTTGCTTTGAAAACAAAGGAATTTTTCAGTATAGCTAGTGAACTGGAAAATAGGTATCAGAAAGTATATTAAGGCTGAAGATACACCAGACACTAAAGAGATGAACCAGCCTCTTTTCTGGTTGAGTATCTTTTAAACCCACTTATGTGGATCCCAATCCACAGCTCAAATTATTGTCCTGCCCAGTATTCCATACAATCTAGCACTTTTCTCTGCATTTATTTAATTTGTTTGGAAAGATGTTGCAAACAGTGCACACTAAATGTGGTGGCTACATACAGAGATAGGGAAAGTGTGCATATCTTCTGTGAAAGGGTTGCAAAACCCACAACCTCTTTCCTACTGCATGGCCAAACCCACCGTAAATCCACTCCATGGATCACTGCCTAACAGACATTGTGGTGTACTCATGGTGTGAAGAGTGCTTGGGGCAGAGACTGGCCAGAAGGCAGTTGCATCCAAGAGGATTTGTGCAGTTCTCTCCAGGCACTCTTTTCTGCCTTCTCCTAGAGACCTGAAACAAAACTGGTTCCTATCTCCCCCTCCCACAACTAGGTTTTTATCCTACATTTGCACTGCTGCACCAAGGTGTCTGTATTTTAAAGTCCCTGGTCATGTGTGCCAGACACAACTAGTCAGCATCATTTGTGGTCTGCAACTGTACCTTTCCCCAGAGGAGAAGACAAGCTGTCACAGCTCTGCCAGTACAGCAAGAGGCTGAACTGTGCCAAAGAGCTCACCGGCATGACTAGCAACTTTGCTTCTCCCATGAGTAAATTAATGCATTACATTTCAAAAGTTTGAGCCTCAGAAGGAAAGAAACTGTAGGTTAAATGAATGGTAATGACTGCAGTCTTTCAGCAGCTAACAATTCTGCGATGACCTGACTGACGTAGGGTGAAGAGAGACAGGTGCCAGAAGTAGCACATCGTCCAAGAAGGACACCATATGTTTCATTTATTACACTTTTTTTTTTTTTGTAAGAATCTTCCTTTAGAGCATTTACCTCTAAAACACAGCACCTTTTGACAGATTAACATCCTATAGGTTGATTGCTGCGTTCACAAGCAAATCAGATAAAACTTGAGCTTCCCTTTCACTTGGAAAATTAACTAATACTGAGCTTGTCAAATCATTAATCCAATCTATGGATAGACTTGCTCTAAACTATCTGTCCATGGGGAAGCTTCAATTTGTACTCTTTAAAGTTTTCCATCCATGTCCTAGAAAGGTAAATACTAACTAAATTCTCAGCCACTGTAGAGTTTATAATGCAAATTTTTGAAGTTTCATTTTATATAAATACATATCAAATAAACACAAGAAGTAGCTGCACCTATAGCTTATCTAGCTCTCACTAGGTATATATGAATAGGTGTATTTACTCTAGTTCTGCCTGTCCCTGGGCCTTTCTACCTATATCACAACATGGATTTGATCAACTGATGTAAACAAATGCATAAATAACCAAAGCCAACCAAAAAACTTGGAGTATCTAAAAATTCTCAGTTCTGTAAGGGATACAAGATGCTGTGGTATTCAAACTACAAAGTTGCTGTTAAAAAAGAGTTGTTGCTAAAGAATTTTTGGTACTGCTGTGCTTTCAACAGAAAGGCCACAATTCTTAACCTGCTATTTACCAACAATGAAGTGATCAGATATCCTAAAACAAATAAAGTATATACCCTTTTTACAGTCAGATTTGGAAAGCATCTTCAAGCTCTCTGCTTTTCGTTCCTCTGTGGAAAGCAGAAGAGTTTGGGGACCAGCATGTTGCAGCTGTAATCCACCGTGTCAAAGAGCATCAATTTTGTTCCTAAGCAACCCTGCACAGTGCAGTAGTAGCTGTCCATAGCTGATAAGGATGCTCAGGGAATTGTTAACTGCCGGCAAGTAGGAGAGATGAAAGTTGCGGAAGCTGAAAGTAAGGCCACTAACACAGTAATAAAATTCCTCTTTGGGGTTATAAAGAAGGGAGGAGGTGAACAGCAACAACAGTGAAAAGTTAAGGATCCCACTCACATTACATACACTCTCACACAGAAAACTCTCTTGACTGATTTACTGAGAGAAGGGATGAGTTAGGAAGCAGCAGCCACTTCCAGACTGAGCCATTACACAACATTACATTACGTCCTTTACACGGTCTGACTCTCAGCCATTTACAAGGAATGTAATGGATGCCCAAGCTTGCAAGCAATAACTTGAAAGACTGTTCTCTGTGTATCAGCCAAAATATTTTGAGAACATGCCCGTACAACACAAAAAAACCCCACGTCTCTGGATACACATTTGAAGAAATTTGGGGTTTGGCCACAAAATAAATTTTTCCAAAATAATAATAAATCAAAGCATGGTGATGTATTATCAGAAAATAAGATCATTACAAGTACCTTTATGAAGTTTCACAGATTTTTTTTTTTATCCAAGGTGATTTAAAACTGTAGTGAAATATACTTACTTTATTTTAATTTACCAAAGTACTCAGACTAATTAAATAAATTCCTAGAAGTTTATATTGTCTGCTGTATCAGAAGAAGATTTATCTATCTAAGGAAACAGAATCTTCAATAATCAAGCAGCCAAATTTATTTACGTAGATATAGATTTTATATTTTTTCTGTTTTACTGTTCATATTAAGTTATATTCAATCATATTTAGAAAAAAAAATTATACAAGTGTTGCTAATATTGGGAGTTCTGCTCACACATTAATTTTTGATATGAAGCTTTAGTGCAAGTGGTAGTTAATACAAAGCTGAGATAGATGGCATCTCGATAAGAGTCAACTCGCAAATCACAATGTCTCCTCAAAAAGAAGAACTGTGGTCCAAGATGCTTACCTCAATAAAATAACTTTTTATACAAAAAATCAGGAAACATGAGGGAAACTGTTTTAAAGAACACAAATTTAGGTAAAAATCAACTAGCAGAGCTATAGACCATACTTACAAAGCTCATGCTATTGAAAAAAAGAAAAAGCAAATACAGGCAAAGTACTTCTCAAACCTTCCACTTATGTCTACAAACACTATACATAAAAAAATGAAATAGAGACAAAATAAAAGTATTTGCCAGCACTCCAGAGAAGGGTATGAATTTTCAGTGGTCAAAATTGAGACTTATGGATTACCTTTTCTCACTACACATCAGCATCTTAACAAATTTACTGTATATAAGCTAAATATGAGACCTATTGAAACCAATCAATCCTCAGGCTGGATGTTTCTTTGAAAAAGTTGAATGTCCTCCCTTGACTGTTTTGTAATTGTTTACCCAGTTTCTAAAAATATTTTCATTAATTTAATAATATCTGCATGTCATAACTCACACTTCTTGCACATCTTTTCATGTTGAACTGTTGGTTTGAAAAACACAGAGACAGAAAATTAGGATCAAAAATATCTGTTTTCCCACAGATGCTTTACATTACTCTTTCAATCATATTACCTTTTTTTTGTTTTTCTCAAATTACTTATTCCTCTTTCCTAAGAATACCATACACAGTACTCTACCTCCTGCTACAGTGTTAAGTGAATATAGGGCATATTGTATTTTAACAGGACCTTAAGCCCCGTAAGATCTATTTGATTCTGATGGACATACCCAGAGTCTCAGTACAGTACTCTCCTTATTCTAGAAATTTTTCTTGTGTCCTTGTTTTCTAAGGTGACTGGGTACCTAGTTTCCCAGCTTCCTTGCTTTCAACTATTCTCCTTTGTGTTTCTCAGCATCTAAACCTGTCTTGAAAATTCAAGTTGGGTGCCTGTCAGCATTTCTAGATACCTAAATGCCTTTAAAAATCTTCCTTGCAGTGTTTGGCTCCTATAAACTAATAAACTTGGGAGATCTTTGTGTCTGTAAGACTGGACTTCACCATTAAGTCAACTGGATCAAAGAACCAGTAACATGGATGAAACTGAAAAAATGGGCTGAAGTGCAAAATACTGCTCCTAAATATTTTAAATATGCAAAATTTAACTTTTTTTCATATTAGCAATGTTTTTGTAGGTTTTTAGGCAACCTCTCATTTTCTGGTACATTGTGGGATCAAGCTATAATTAAAAGTACATTTACACAGTGGCTCCGAAGGCTTTCACCTTCAGGATGGAGACCTGCAGACAAGTAGGGACCAATATCGTGCAGTGGAATATAGGAAAGGAAGCTGTTTTTTCTAAATACACAAGCAATGCGATTGCTAATATGATTTTTTTTTATTTAATACTTTTATATCTTTTTATCTTTATATTTACACAGATAGTAGTCTTTCAATGCTTTGTTAGCTTTTGTAAATTCACTTAAATGCTAGAATCTGAACTGTCGTTAGTACGGACTCTGTACTGACGACTGAGTACATTAAGACATGCCTTCTAATAATGCATAAAGTGTGTCTGTGCTGGTGTGAAAAAAAAAAATGCAGTCTCATTTGAATTATAATAGAGCTGAATCTTTTTGGATTTTTTTTTAATGAAGCTGAAATATTCTGATATATCAGTCCCTGATATATTGGTCACATGATTGTCATATGTGCTCCGGTTTAAATCTGAGCCTTCATACAAGAGATATCTGAGCAAATATTTGTATCCAGTATTTTTCTAGGGAACACTTACACCTGTTGCACATCAAAAGCAGTATTTTGTATTTCATCTGAATTCACACTTATTTAAGTTTATGCTGTGGAAAAAAAATTAAATTTCCTTGTGTACGTTAGTGAAAATGGTTTTTTTTTTTGTCAAAAAAACCCCACAACATTTTTACTTAACAGGAGGATTATAAAATATTGCCAAAGGCATGAGAAGATCAAAATCATATGCTTCAGCAAAAAATACATAAGAAATAATGGTAAAATTTAGGTCACAAATTGTGATAAAGGTCAAAGTAAAAGAACTGTAATTATTATTGTTCTGGGAAACATAGCGTAAAGATATCATTTCAAGGCACTGTCTATGAATTTAAAAACTTCTCCTCCACTGCATGAGCAATGCATAAAAAAGATGTTTTAAAGACCATGTCTTGAAAAAATCTGTGCTCCCATCTATTGCCCAATAAATGATAGGTACAGAAATATACAGAATCTTTTCCATCACGCTGTCAGCGCTGTTGTCAGGTAACCGATGAAATCTGATGAAACTGAAACTGAACTTTGTTTCAGTATTTCTAATTTATATCCCCTCTTTTGAACAATCTATCCACTTAACTCCTGCTGAACCAAATTCTTCTCTCATCAGCTTACCATGATGCAAATTATGAACTGCTGTCAGTGGACTACAATGGCATAAAAATCAAGTTCTTTAGACCTTTTTTTTCAAATGTCTGAGAAGTTAATTGACATCCTGAAGTTGTAAGATGTCATCAACTGATTTCGGATAATGATTTTATTTCTGCAGTATTTACAGGTCCCCAGGTTCAGAAATACAGTTTCCATTTCCAGATATTTTTTTTTTGCACAGTAGCACTATTTCTAACACTGTATTCATAGATTTATATGGCTTTTATATTGCAAATTTTTCTTCTTAGACAGACACAATGATGTGAGTCAAGTACAGATTGTCATCACTCAGTTTGAACTTCTTCAGTTCGATCACTGAGGCTTCTATGAAAATTACAATATTCACTGAGGATTAGTTGAATGATAGGCCATAATTAATAGATCAGGCACCAGTCATAATTACTCTCTGAGTCGATTTGTTCTGCTGCACTAAGCATATTTCTTTGCTACATCCTGGCCCACACCGATCTCATTGTTCTTATTCATTTTTGACTTGCAATAACAGCAAGGAAACAAAATTCCATCTGTTCCCATGAAAGGAGAAAATAAATTAGATTCTGAGCAGAAAGATCTATTTGTTAAACATCACCTTCATACTCTTCAAAATTGAAGTAAGGAAATTCATGCTCACGTAAAATGAGTGAAGTAAACTAACTCCTGTTCCTCTAAGAGATCTTCAGGACTTTTTTGGAACAGGAAAGCTTGTCCCAAATGCAACTAAGTAAGAATATAATGACTTCTGTTCTCTGTCAAGCCAACAACAGCCAAATACAGCTGGTTTTTTTTAGCAAACACAAACTACTGCTATCAGTATTTCAAATTCTCCTTGGAGCCCTTTATGAATATCTAGTAATGTGCTTTGAAGGTGATTACACTACACTTTGTCTCTCCTCTGTTATATAGTATTCTAGCTATTCAGGCTAAGTGTCTCTGCTGTGAAGAGAAAATAGATTGAGATATCAAACATGTTTGTAACGTAAAAAATTCACCACATTGTATACAAGGATACAAAAAAAGGAAAATGTTATTTGAGACAGGGTTGAAAATATCAAATACAAAATGAATGAATGAGCCAAGATGTAAGTATGAGATACAGAAATAATATTCAAACTTTTCTAATCTTTACCTTTGTAATATTCATCATAAGAGTGTTTCTAAACTTTAAATGAAATTGTCCATAAAACAAAGATTTCTAATTTTGTACTCTCTTGTTAGATTTTATTGAACTCAATTCTTGTAATACAAGTTCTGAAAAGATGGATGTTTTCAAACAAACTTGCAGAGAGTATAAGAAACGAAAGGCACTCACAATGGCCAAAAAAGTGATGCTGTAGAAATTTTATGATGCTTGTAAGGAAAAGATCTATCAAACAAAGGTCAGGAAAAAAGAATCTGCTATGAGGAAAGTTCAGGTCAAATGAATGACAATGATGATGAATGAAAGATTTCATCTACTGGTGAAGGAAGTATGGGGAATCTAGAAAAAGAAGCAGAAAAAATAAAGCCAGAATAGTCTTAATATAAATGTTAAACTTGTCTTGAACAAGGGAGGAAAGGCACTAAGCCAGCAGACAAATTCCCAAACAGGAAGACTATGGAAAGTGGTAGTTTGAAAAAAAAGTGAAGAAAACAAATAGATGGAATATACCCATAGGGATGCAATAAGAATGGAAAAGGATTGAGGATGGGAGACAATGGAATGTACAGGAAAATGAAATCTATCGCCCTATTCCCCTCACCATTTCAGGCTTTCTGTTGTAACATCCAATCACCTGCTTGATTATATAAAGCCTTCAGGGAATTTGATATATCTTAGATGGGTTTCCTCATACATTATGGTCTATATTAACAAATAATGGAAAATTATTTGGTTTATCTTTTCTGGAAGACTTATCTCCCATTTATACAATCAAAACGAATAGATTAACAGTCTTGTGTTTAAGCATCCCTTCATAAAGCATTGTGCTCATTTACAAAAGTCTTGTACGATTTGACAACGCTTTTCAATATAGAGCCTATAAATACAGAAGTTAAAAATAACAGTGAGGCTTTAAAACTAGTCACAGAAGATCACCATGTTCCTTATTTAAAGTATAATATCTTTATAAAACATTAACTACACTATAGCTCTGTCTGATTTGGGAACAAACATTACCCTTACACCACCAAAACCTTACCAGCTACTCTACCTCATTTGCTGGCTACTGACAGGGCAGAAGGAAAGTTATTAGATTATCATGTTATGAGGTGACAGCAGAAAGTGACATAACTGTGTCATTATGGATGCAGATATTCAGAAGCCCCCATGTAATCTGCCAGTCCCAATTTAATAGGCTTGAGCTTTTTCTCTGCCAGATTTTACACTACCCTGTTTCTTGACATTTATGCCCCTAACTTGTATGTTTTTCATAGTTATCTCGACTCTCCACAAACTGCTTTGTGATGTCTTTCAATTTTACTCTTTTGCTCCATCTTCTCCCTCATCCCTACTTTATTTTTGCTTTTGCTACAATTAACACTGATAAAACACTAGTTTCAAATTTTAAATCAGCCAGCTCAGTTTCTGGCAGAGTGCATGCTGTTATTCTAGAGTAATCTTTTTCTCTCTTATCTCTCTCTCTTCAGCCTTTATCTCTTTCTCGCCCGTTCTTTCTTCCCTTCGTTTCTTGCATATAACATCTCTATGTACAACTAGGTAATACTAGAGTTGAACAGTCAAGAAGTTAATAGCTGGGGTATCCTTGGAGGCTGAAATGTAGTAATATTTGAAGTCACTGGCACTCTGCAGAGGAAAATGTAATCTATGTTTTTTAAAGACACTTTAATTGCTCAGCAATCATGCAGAACTGAGAAATATAGCTCTGCTTCCAAGATAATAACTCCCCAAATTGCAAAGGTCGCTTACTCAATACCCTTGCTATCTAGAAAAATATGAGAATGACACCAAAACGCAAAACCTCAACTTTACATTAATCTATTATTCAGTATTAGGTTTCATGAATTTTTGTAATGTTTCGTATAACCTGCTGTGTGCCACTGTCATTTAAAACATAAAGACTTTATCTAGCTTTGTCGCTAAAAGAAAAAGGTTGTTCGTATACAGTCCATTTATATATCCCTAATTCAGCTAAAACTAAAAATAAAAATGAATGAGAGTTCTATATGAGTAAACGGACGAGAAGCTGTAGCCACAGAGGAAAGGGTAGCAGTACTAATTACAATCAGCTTTCACTGACCCGTGCTGCTTTTCCTTGTAATTTTCCTCTCTTTTTGTGTAATTATTCTATCAACTAAAAAGAGCTCAAAGCTTTTATTATGTTAATTTTATTTAAATCATTCATATGTATTTAACATTTAAACATAATCTTTATATGGTTATCATGATGTTATTAAAAAGAAATAATGTAGCTAATGCATTGATTAAAGATTTCCCAGAAATCTGTGGTCTGACATATCTTATAATCATATCTGAACTTCTGAGGGTGAAACTTTGGATATCTGTGCAACCTGCTCAAAACTTTCTCTGTGCAAACTATCTCGAAAAAGTAGTCAAGCATGAGTGTATTTTTTTTAACCCTTTCTCTTCCTTCCTCTCAGGGCCTAAATATTGTATGGCTATGCACGTAAAAATAGGTTCTTAGGCTCTATTTAAAGAGATTTTTTAATTTTTTTAAGGGATCTTATCAACATTTTTGAAGATTTACTCTATAATACCTCAAAACCTGGAACTATATAATAACACTCTTTTGTGTGTGCATGTGTGTTTTTGTGTGAAAGAAACAAACAAATCAGATAAATGTCAAATTGATACCATACCCGCGTCACAATCCATTGCAAACTGGCCACCAAACTGGAGACCAAACTATGTTCAGTACCACGGACAGGTACTGCCCAAACTGTCCATAACAGCAACTCACTCAAAAAACACCTTTCATTACTAAAAAACACAGACCGGTTCCTGCTCTTTTACAACAAGATTATGAATTCTAAATACTGTTAAATTCTTAAGGCCTGATTTGTTGAAATCATCACAGTTCTAATTAAAAATATGTAGCTAAAAGTATCAGCATCAGAAAACACAGGACTATGAAAATACTTAGCATGCATAACTTTCCTTCTGCTAACTTGCCCCTTCAGTTTGCCACTACTACAAGGAAACAAAAACCAAAAAACCCTGGGACCTGAAAAGCAGATTAAAATCCTCAAAGCTCTAGTCACTCCTTTTTAGCATAACTTGCCCTTACAACCAGTATGAAATATTTACAATGCACTATATTTATCTTCAGTTGTTATATGATGCTGAATGATAAAAGTCCTGTATAAAATAGGTGGCATAGGACAGCCCCTTTGTCTTTTTTCAATATTTTGTACATATGCTTCCTAACTAAGTTACAATTGCACATAATAACTCAACTTTTTCACAAATTCAATAATGCACTTTCATTTTGTTAAATTTAAAAGTTATACGTTTCACAAATCTCAACAGTTCCAAGAAGATGTGGATAAATATTTGACTAATAAAATGATAGGCTTTGTATTTATGAAAGTGAAAAGTTTGTCTTTTAATATATATAATTATTAAATAACTAGACAGTTTCAACAAATTTTCAGTTGGACAGATGATACCCTACAGCTTAAAATTAAGAATAGGGGAAAAATTGTCTTCTCAAATTATTCAACCTTCTAAATCCCTGTTGTAATTACAGACAAACGTGTTTTACAAATCAGTGCACAGAATCAGCTGGTACAATATGACTCTGGTATCAGAAACTTTATAAAATAATACTATCTCCCGTCTGTCCACTAAACTGCATTGGGAACTAATGTCAACAACAGCAGTTTTTAACTCTTAATTCTCTGGAAGGCTTTATATTGCCAATGGAAATACGTTTTTAGACATATACTTGATCTGTCATATGTCTCACACTTCAGGTCATTTTCCAAAGTCTGTCACTTGTCAAAATAGCTTGACACTTGCCCTTTACAAGTTACACATCCATGGAAATCAATGGAAATTTATCCAGTGTCTTAAATATCAGGTTGGGTTTTGTTTGTTTGGGTTTTTTTTTTTTGGTGAAAATTAAGGTATCTATACCTGGTTTACTCTAATGAAAACAAATCACTTCCTAATACCAAACTCAATATCCAAATCTACATCAATACATCACTTCAAACAAAATGGCAGATCCACATACTTTTATGCATGATCAAATTAAAAGATGACACTTGGGTTCTTTTTATAATTATCACTACTTTAGCAACTCTGTAACAAGTCCTCTCAGCAAAGACATCAGTTTATTCAAAATCCACTGATAACTCACAGATACTCATAAAATATTCCAAGTAGAAAATATTGCAATTAGAGAAAATTGCAAAGTTTCAAATTGTTTGGGTTTTGTTGTTTGCTTTTTCAGTTTATCTGCAGTTTTGGGGTTTGGATTACTTTAACTTCAGCAACACTTTTAACTCACTTGCATGAGTAAAACATTTAGAAAGAAGCAGTAAGTCGTATTCATAAAGTTTTCTAACAAAAACTTACCCTCACATTTTTTCTACCAACACGTTTTTTTTTTTAATTGAGTATTTTCCATTTGTGCCAACACACTTGTTGAAATGTTGGCTGCAACCAAATACCAGCTGCACTTACCCCAGTGTTGTCATGGTGACAATGGTGTACCAGAAGGCTGCAGGGATGCTGGTGAACTTGCTGGCTGATGAACCTTTCTCTGCATAGTACATGACTGTGGCAAAGATGATGATGGCCATAGTGAGTGAGAAGAGGAGGAAGCCTAACTCCGAGGCACAACTTTTCAAGGTGTAGCCCAGGATGCGCAGCCCCTGTGAGTGGCGGGAAAACTTAAAGATCCTGAAGACACGAAAGACTCGGAGTGTCACAAAAGCCCCACTGACATCCTCATTATCTGTCATCACCAGACCAATGTAATACGGCATGATGGCGACCACATCAATGATACTCATGACACTGCGCACAAACTTGTAACGACTAGGGGCCGCCAGCAGACGTAGGAGATATTCAACTGTGAAGATCATGACACAGGCAGTATCCAGACAGAAGAAAGCCACAGCATAGCGCTCTCCACAGGGCAGCTCCTTGATGCGACCCGGGCTTACCCCACAGGGCACTGTCTCCACCACATTGGCAATAACAGAGACGGCAATGAAGAAACCAGTGACATAGTAGAAGACCAGAGCCAGTGTACTGGTGTGTGGATTTTCGAAGGCCCGCCACATCCTCTGCCGAGCTGTCATTGAGGGCAGGGAGCTCTCGGCTGCATGATCCTGGTCAGCATCATCCTGCAGGCGCTCAGCATTCTCACGCCGGCGATCCTTGTACTCCTCATAACAGCAGTCGCCAATGATCTCAGGGATGATGCCAAAGAAGGCCAGCTCCTCATCGTAAGCTGAGATGCACTCCTGGCGGGGATAATGAAGCTTCCCAGTACGGTAGAAGTTGAGAATGTGGCGGAAAATGTCGGGGTCCCGATCAAAAAAGTACTGCTGTGTCTCAGGGTGGTAGAAGAAGTCCCGCTCAGAACTGCCCAAGAGTGTGTCGGGGTAGCGCTCTAAGGTGTCCAGCCACGTCTGGAACTGGATGCCACTCACATTCAGCACAATCAGAGAGTCCTGGCTTCGCTTCCTCTCCTGCCGCGGAGCAGCTGGCATGGGACCTGTGGCCACTGGCATCCATCCTATGGCCGCTGCCCTGGCAAAGGGTAACCAAGCTGCTACTCCTGCTGCCATGGTCCCAAATAATTACTACAGCTGAGAGACTCAATCTAGAAACAGTTCTGCTCCAGCCACTAAAAGAGAGAGGGAAAAGAAAAATACAAATGCTCACACATTTTCAAGGCACCAGAATTTCTGAACACCAGTATTAACCGAAAACCTTCTTGCTTCCTTTTTGTTTCCTCCCCTTTTTCACCCCAGGATATCCTTTTTTCCAGGGGCTGCTTAGCCAGGTAAGGTAATAAATCAGGACACCTGGAAATCAACGTATTCAAAGCAGCTACTCTAGCAGCCAGATCCTTTGGATACAAGGTCCACGCGAGGCCCCTGGATGGAAGCAATGGTCCACGAAGCGCTAACCCCAGGCGCCGGCTGGTAGCCTTGGTGCAGCTGTGCAGCCACCTGGAAGGAGATTTTCTTCCACGCGCGATGCTGCCTGTTCCCCCGCCTCTCCTCCGCTCCGCTCCGCTCCCCGCCCGCTGCCGGAGCCGGGCCGCGGCCGCCGCCGGAGCCTTTCCCGGGCGGGCTGCAGCGGGGCCGCCCGCCGCCACCGCCCGCTGCCGTGGCGGAGAGGGGATGGGCCAGGCGGGCCGTCCCCCCTCCCCTCCCCAGCCGCAGCCCCGGAGCAGCAGCGGGACGAATCCTCTCCCTGACCTTGTTCGCCGCCCCGGGGACTCCTCCTGACCCCGGCTGAGAGCTGGGGGAGCCGGCGGGGCAGGGGGAGGAGCTCCGGGCGGCGGCATTAAACTTTAAGGCAAGTTTCCCGTGTAGGAAAAGCGCTGAAGGGCAGAGATGCGCCCGGGAAGGGGCGCCGGGAGGGGGCAGCGCCCCGGAGAAAGGAAGCGGGCGGAGGGGAGTCTCCCCGGGACGGGGCGTCGGGGCAGGGACGAGGGTTGATCCGGAGCGAAGAGACCGGGGCCGGGCAGAGCGGAGGTGGTGGTGGCGGGGGGGTACCGGAGCGGGGGCCTTGGAGGCACCCGCAGAAGGTGGGATCCGCGGGGCATCCTCTGGAGCGGCCGAGGGGACGGCGAAGGGTGAAGCCGGGGGAGCCTGGCGACGGAGCGGGAGCCGGGCAGGGGCTCCCCGGCGGCGGGGGGAGGCCGGGGCGGGCGGGGGTTCCGTAGCGGCTCGGCGGTGGATCGTTCCCCCTCCTCCCGCCTCTTTCCCCTCGGCTTTCCTCTCGCATCCCTCCGGACGTGCCCAGCCTGCGGCACCTACCTGGGAAAGTCTGGCGAGAGCGCTCAGTTGCATAGAGACTTTTGGAAATACGGGCTGCGCCGCTAGATCTCCGCGCCCCGCCGCCGGGAACGGTGGGGAAGTAGTTGCTCCTGAGAAAGCTTGATCGCATCCAAAGGGACATCGATAATAAGGCTTTCCCCCACCCCCATCCCCCCCCCCACCCCCCCGCTCCGCCACCGCCGAGCAACAAGTTCAAGGGGTGGGTGGGGGGAAAAAACAACGTAATCGCGCCTGGCAGCTCGGCGGAGCACGTCCTTTCGGGGCGCGGATGCTGCGGCGCGGAGCTGCCGGCAGGCGCGGCTGCGGCCGCTGCCCCTGCCCCTGCCGCGGGGCTGCTGCGGGCTGCGGGCGGCGGCGGAGAGGCCCTGGCGCGGCCGGGGGCGGGGGGGGGGCTTCCCGCTGCCTCCCCCCGCGGCGGGCGGGCCATGCCGCCCTGCCGCGCCGCCGCCGTCCCCGGGCGAGGGGCGCAGGGGTGGGGGGGGGGGGCGGGCGAGGAGGGCCTCGCTCCGCGGGTGGGACAAAGGGGCGGCGGGAGGCTGCGCCGGCGGCGGGAGGGCAAGCGGGCAGTGCCTGTGTTTGTGTATGTGTGTGCGTGTGTGTGTGTGCGGTGTCTCTGCGGGATCGGGATGGCGCGGTCCAGCCCCTCCGCCGGCGCGGCACAGACCCTCTGGAGTTAGCCGTGTCTCGGATAGGGATCGGGCGGCGGCGATGGCTTAGGTGAGGTCTCCAGGGGGGTTCTCGGGAGCGCTGGTCTCCTTTCAAGGGAAGGGGAACGATTTACTGGAATAAGGGAAGGGGGGGGGGGGGGGGGTGATGAAATGCCGAGGAGTGAAGTGTGGCGATGCTCCTCACAACCCGCCCCGAGCCACGCCGGAGTTCTGGCTGTAATATCCAAATGGCTCTTTCTTACCCGCTTTGGGAAAGGCGAGAGCTGGGACGGGTATGGGAGCCTTTTCCTCCTCCTTTCCTTTCTTTTCCTTTCCGCTCCCGTGCGAAGCCTCCCCCCTTTTTCCCGTCGCTAGATGGCGTGTGGATGACGGGAAGTGAGCGCCCCGGCGGGGTGCTGCTGCGGGGCCGGGCGGACACCCGCACCGCGCTCACCGCGCTCCGCACCTCACCGCTCCGCCGCGGGGCTGCGCTGGGGGCCCAGTCGCCGCCCCCATCTCCCGGTGCATCTCCAGGGGGAAACGGGGAAGTAATTCTTCGAGCTCTACGTGCGGCTCTGATAGCTCTGATAAATACGAGGAACTGTCTGTACTTGTAAATTAAGATTCTGAAAACACTCGGTGTCTTCTTCGCAGAGCTCACATCAAGACAACAGTAGGTATTCCTCCTTCTAGTTTACGCTTGTTTCAGTTTCCTAGTAGGAGGCTTCCAAAGGAATCATAAAGTAAATAGGTTCCGTTATACTCGAAGATCTTCTGACCAGACCAGACCTGACCAGACCAGACCTCCCAGTCCAGTATTTCAGGCATGTGTCAAAGAAACTTGAAACAAAAATAACCCAAATATATACTGAAGCTTGAGAGGTATTGCTTTTCTGTATTTTAATAATGTGCTCAACTCTGATATGTATTAGCTTCTGGTTTAGTTCCCATGAAAAAAGATGAACACTATCAGTACTGTAGTAGAATCATAAAAGCATAGAATGGTTTGGGTTGGAAGGGACCTTAAAGATCATTAAGCTCCAACCCCTCTGCCATGGGCAGGGACACCTCCCACTAGACCAGGTTGCTCAAAGCCTATCCAGCCTGGCCTTAAACACTTCCAGGGATGGGGCATCTGTTCCTAAAAGAAATAACTGAAAGCATGGAGAGAAAAGGTTTAAAAATATTTGTGTGCAATTCCTAATTTAGGAAAACTTGTGATGATGATCGATTTTATTTCACATGATTTTCTATACAGAAAATCATGTGAAATAAAGTATCATATAAAATAAAAGATACTTTATGTAGTTTTATTGAAGTTGTTTGGGGGTTTGTTGTATTGTTGGGGTTTTTTTCTAATGCAAAAGCTCAGTACATTATATCCTATAAATTAACCCATTAATTTTGAAATTAGTCAGCTGCAGGTATTGAGCTTTCAATGATGCAGATATTCTTCTCCCATATGAAAGAATAGGGGGTTTGATTTGGTGCTACAAAAAATAGTCCTGTAGCAATTAATAAACCCCAATTTATGGTCCTGTCAGCTCAAGACTGAGACAATAACACAGGACTTCCTTTCCTGACAAATAATCAAAAGAGGTTTCATTTTCAGTTTTTGGCTATACATTCTTTTTGTAATCAATAGCTGCTCTTTTTTTTTTGTTTAACATTCCTACCTTTACAGAAAATGGTGACTTCTTTCAGTTGCTTTTTTCTTTGCATTTTTTTCTAGAATAGAATTCTTCACTTGCAACAAAGGGATTCTCCCCATTACAGAGATGAGAATGGGTTACATTAAAGAATCACTTGGATTCTTGTTGTAATCTTAAAGTTATTTCAGAGATTTGCACATTTTATCAGGAAATGGAAAAAACCCAAACAAACACAGTACATTTGGACAAGTGGGTATCAGCTAGTGTTATAACATTGTGTCTGCTTTAAATCAGAAGCTTGAAACCAGTCCAGGTTCAAAGTCTTTTTCTGACCCCATTGACTATTTGGAAATATTATCCCCTCACTTTAAATTTTAGTGGACAGGCTGTGTATCGGAAACATCTTTCAGAAACAGTGTCTTGGAAGGAAGAGACGGAGTGTACTCTGTTAGTGTTTTATTCTGACAGGAAGTCCATTAATATACTACTGAGAATTGATAACCAGGAGTTCAAACTTTCACGTCTTGTGCCTTGAGTTTACTGTCTTGAAATTGTCTGGCTGCAGTGTTCCTTACATTGTACATTTCAGAAAAACTAAATTCTGGTACATAAAGTGTACCTAAATAATCAGCTCTTCTGAAGTCAAAATCCTGCCTGTGACATCAGAATTAGCTAACAGGGGATTGGTGTGATGTGACAGGGAGGATTATGACTTCAAGTAGGAATTAAGTAGCAGAGACTCAAATGAGACAAAAATCCTATTTTCAAGTGAAGAAAATAAATCCTAGTAACTGTAGGACAAGAAGAAAATGGTACTGAGGGGAATGCACAATGCACTCCAATATAAGCTCTTTCTTAATTCTTTCCAAAGTCATGAGGCATAATGAACTCTCTAAGGATTAACGAAGATAACAGCTATGATGCATAAATTTATATTAATGTGTTTAATTTTTTTCTTTAATATATTTAGAAGTATTTAGAATGTTTGCAATCAAAAATTTTCTTTACAGACTGAATGTACATGTACATCCCCTCTTCCTAATTCCTCTACCATTAAGCCAGTAGTCTCGCCTCTTTGAAAAAAAGAACACTGTGAATATTTAAAGACATCTTGTAACCTCAAGATTCAGCTCTACATCTGACTTTTTTCTTTCCTTCCTGTAGTCTAGAAGAGAATTTCACAGTTCCTCCATTCTTATACTAGTATTTTTGTACACTCAATACCAAATGCATATAATCATGCAGAGATAAATGATTTCTGAATATATGCTATTTTCCCCCTTCTGGATTATTAAAACGGCTTCCAGAAGGAGACATATATTTATCTACTATTTGGTCAAACAATGCAACAGGGGCTTTTTTTTTTTTTCTATTTATTTATAGGAACCAAAATTACTTATTCTTCTTCAAAATATAAGAGTTTTCTTCCAAAACCCACTCTTGTTATTACTAGCAGAATATACTACTAATCTGCCTCTTCTGCCTCATGAATTACTTGTTTAAAGGTCTGAGTGCTTCTCAGTCTGAACAAAAGAGGTTTGTTTTTTTGATGTTTTGAGTTTTTTGTGGGTTTTTTTTTTTTTTTTTTCAATGGAGGGAACATTCTTAAGACCTTCTAAGTAGGAAGAGTCTGGTATCAAGATTTTTAGAGCACTGATCGCAGCCCCACTGAAGGACTGGGTCACAAGATCAAGAACAAGTCTTTCAGAGGAAAATGTTTGATTCTATAACACCAATTAAAAAATAATGCTTTGGTCAAACATGCAGCCAACACAAATATATATAGACCTAGTCTGTAGTTTCCTTGCCTTCATAGGTTTATCTTGTCTAACTCTAGCTGCTTTTTGTACTATGGGCTTGTCAGAATAAGTGGAAGACTTTTGATATGAGCATAATTTTCCAAAGGCAAAAAAGCCGTCTTCCTGGGAGTTTGCTAAAAGTGGCTCAGGTCACTCTGCAGTGCAAGTGCTTGTGGTCCTTCTTTCGATATGGAGAAATGGATTGCTCTGGATATTAAAAAATGACCTCTCGTTTCAAGGATTACGGCATACTGTGGGGGAAGTGCACAATATGCACCATTTCTTTTAATTTCTGAAGACGACCTGAGAGTTAGTATAGCCATCATTAACCTATAAAAAGACCCTTATTTCTGTGGAAAAGATTTTTAATGCATTTATTACAGATTGAGTGGATAGAAGAGGAAGACAGAGCTACCAGGACTGTGGTTTCTTTTTTTCTAAAGGTGAGGTTAAGTCAGTACTTGGAATGATCTCAAGAAAACCTCATATTCTTCCAAAGAGGGGATGATGCAATCTCAAATATTTGTACTTTATCTGCTGTAAACCAACAAATACTAATTTAGAAATTATATATGGTTTTCTTCATGTACAGGATATTATATAAAAGATTAATTCTATTAAACTATCTACTAGTCATATGAAGCTCTGGGAATTCCTCTTCAGATTAGTGATATTTTACCCATCATGAAATGGTAAATAAAAACTTTTAAACTTTACTTTAGATAAATACATTTTTCTTCTCATTTTGAATTCATGTTTTGTCTTGTATAGTATCTTCAAAGGAATAGTGATTTTGTGTATATAATGAGGCCAAATTTCAACCAATTTAGCTTTAGGCATCTGTGCTACCTAATTAAGAGCCTGCTCACTGTCTTCCTAGAGTCAACAGAGAGAAACAACTCCAGAGAGCAGTCCATCCTACCTACAATCTCAATGTATGTGTCTAGGTATATGCTGATTGTAAAAGGCAAGCTGGGATGACTGTGGTGCTTAAACTAGGAGTTTTAGATACTTTAAATTAGAAAGGATGATCTTGAGATTCAGAGCCTGAGCCAGTCTGCTAAGTCAATGGGAAAACTACCCTGGACTTCAAGTGTCTTTAAGGTCACATTCTTAGAAAGATAAACTAAGGGTGAATTAATGCAAAAAACTACCAGAGTAGTTTTTTGTGAATGCAAAATTCACCGCCAGAGTTCGTACTCCTGATTGTACTGAAGCACTCGGGGGAGTCTTCTTTGACAAGGACTTACTCCATGTCACTGTAGCCACATTTCTAAGCACATGCAGAATCTTCAGTAGCAGCAGATACTCACCCTTCACTCCACAAGCACTTAAAGAATAGAGAAAACACAGTAATGTTTAGATGCTGTTAGAATGTATGGATTAGAAACATTGTCTCCTCATACTGAAGTGTAAGGTGCCAGTAAAGTACTTGGTTCTGACAAATCTCTGCATCAGTGAGTGACAACATGTCACTTTGACTAGTTTTCTCTACCAAATGTAGAGTTTGGTATTTCTCTTTGTCCTGGCTTTGTGTGCTGATTTTCTAAGATCAGTTGCTTGAGCCCTTGGGTAAAATATATATCAGACATGATTGAAGATATTTTATCTAATCTGGTTCTTGAAGACCAATGGACATTAAGACCATATTGCAGCAGGCAGACAGTATTTGCAGAATTAACAGTCTATGATTCAGTCATGACCCTCTCTTCATACGTTTCTTCTTGAAAAGAAAGAAGAAAGCTTTCAGAAGAAAGCTTGCCTAAACTGAGGATCAAAGGGGGTCAAAACTTAAATAAAATTTTCAAGTCCAGGTCATTTTAGTTAGGGTGCTGAATCCTACTTTGCACATTAAACTGAAATTATTATGTGAATTCTCCAGCCTTCCAGCAGTGAAAAGGGTAAATCAGATAAGAATCACATTCTTAGCAGGAAGGGAACTTGCGTGGAAATGTTTATTCAGAAGAGCTGCAAGATCTGCTAAACAAGAACAGATTCACAGGGAGTAACACTGAAAGGGAAATGGGCAGTCTGTGGTCCAGGGTAACCATAGATGAGACAGACTCTGCTGGGGTGGTTATGAAATCTTGGAGGACACAATAAATTTGCAGAAGCTTGGAAAACATGAGCCTTTCTATTTTCAAACCCTCTTCCTTTTCTTCTTTAAAAGTGCCCACAGACAAGAGCTAAGGCAAAAAATAAATTAGTTTACATTTCAGTAGCTTCCAGATTCAAAGAATATGAGGAATGTTGCCAGATAAAATTTCTTTCCCTTCTCTTAAGGTTTTAAGCTCCTTACTCCAGGCCTCCATAGCCCTACCATCCTTGTCTATCTACTTATACCTGGAAAAAGTAATCTGATCGTGAAATGAAATTTCTGTTCCACTGGGATGATACTTAATAGAATACATGCCTAATGTTGGCTGAATAAAGAAAGAAAATGTCAGTGTCCTTTATATTTGCTTCTGTTTTAATTAAGACAGGAAATATTGCTAAAAATTTTGAAATTGTGGTAAATTTGTGGGAAAAGCAGGTAATCAAAGCAAACTTGGTAAAACTAATACTTTTTCAGGAGTTCTCATTCTAATTTTTCTTACCTTAATCATTACAATGTTTTGTTAGTTATATAAAAATTAAAATGTGATGCTCTTTATACTTTTTTTTAAAGTTTCTTCATATGTAATTTTGCTAGAAGACCTTTCTCTGTGTTCTACACTTTAGAAGATGTTTGCTTCATAGACAACAGAGTGTATCATAAAATTTATCAGCCAAAACAAAATAAAAAATATAGTGATTTTTTTTTTTACTTTGCAGTTTTTGACTTCACTTTTTTTTTTTTTTTTTTAATCTATAACATTCTCGCAGCATTGCAATCTTTCAATCTGTATCCGAACTTTACCATTTTAGATAGACTCCTTTTTCTTTGTATTCCAGGAAATGTAGGGTCTGGACATCAGCCACCTTCTTCTGTTCCTGCAAAAGCCTCACAACGATCAATGGCTCCTTGCCTAATTAGTCCCATTTCTCTTACACTGTGAATCCTTTCTAAACTGCTTTGTTACTAGATTGGCTCAGTACCTTATGGGGAGGGTACCCAAAGAGGGCTGATAGAGCTCCGATTAAGAGTGACTGGAATTGTATCCTACCTATTTTTAATAACTGGTTTCTGTTCCACCAAATCTTCCACCATTTTGAGTCTTGGTGGTTTTATAGAACTCCTATATAAAAGAGATGAATATGTGCAAAAATATAGTTAATAGAAACAATGTGTCATTCACTGGCGTAAATGAATATATAACATTTTTCAGAAGTTAGTAGATTGAGTAAAGTTATTATCTTGCATTACAAATTACTTTCTTAGTCCAGCCAGCTCTTAGCAAAGGAAGAAGATGGAGTTCAGGCAGACTGGCGTGGAGCTGGTAACTCTTCAAACCTGAGAATATCTGGAGAGCTGCCTGTCGGGGCACTTTTTATGTCAGTAATTGCTAAAAGTCTCTGTACAACAGTTCAGAACAGGAAATAGAAATATTCTTTGATTTTAATGATTGCTTTCTCATTGCATAAACAGCAGTGACAAAGCAGTTCTCTATAGCAAGCCCCTTCTCCAGGTTAGGGATGAAGTAAAATTTTTGTGACATTCCTGTTGGCATTACTGTGGTGAATGTTTAGTCCAAGTTTCCAGTAGGAAGAAAGGATGAAATGAAATATCTTATAGTCTGTTTACAAAAGTGAAACATTACCCATGACTGTTTGCATGAAATTAATTTAAAAACATCACAGAATCATAGAATGGCTTGAGTTGGAAGTGACCTTAAAGATTATTGAGTTCCAACCCCCCTGCCATGGGCAGGGACACCTCCCACTAAAGCAGATTGCTCAAAGCCCCATACAGCCTGGCCTTGAATCAAGCTGAAAAAATAAAAATCAGAAAAGCTAGCATTTTTTTCATAACATCTACAATCAGTTTTATTCCCCTGGAGCACAAATGAGGGTAGAAGAGTAGAAAGTTAACAAGTCCTCAGAAATATGTTAGTTAGTCTCGATGTCATGGTATTAGTGGATGTCCTCTGGACCTAGCAGTCATAAACTCAAGAAGTTACAATTGAAAACTGTCCTAAATTTACTGGTCATTATGCTCTACATGCTTCCAAAAGAAATATGTCACAGAGATACATTAGGCTTACTCTTTTAGCTTCATCACAAAGTTAAACAAATATTTTATTGCTTGATAAACAATACTTCAACTCAAGGGCAGTCTTCAGCACAGGTTATTCAGTTATAAGTTATGCTGCTAAGACAATCTGACAGCTTGCACAAAATTATTGCTGTCCAAGTTAAACGAAGTATGTTTCAATGAAATCATACTTGCTTCATAGGGAGGCTGTGGCTTTGTTTACCAATTAAAAATGCAATTTTGCTGTAGTATCATAGTTCATAAATCAAATGGCTAGAAAATATCTAATTTGAATTACAACCTATTTAAAGAAAATATCTAATTTGAATTACAACCTTAATTCAAAACCAATTTGAATTAAAACCTTTCCAATAAGGAACAGAATCATCACAATATCAGATACTTCGTTTCCTTCTGGTTGTGTATGTATCATTGCTCAGTCACTTGAAAGAACTGCTATATGATATAACATAAAACAGCCTCAAGACTACAGCAATTACAGTCTAGATATTTGACATACACCATGTGAATTTTAAAAAAAATAAATCTGTTCAATCTAATTCATGTTAAAGCAGTAGAAAGTAGAGGGGTGAAACACCAGGCAGCAGGGACATTTCTGCAAATACAGCTCTGTTAGAAGAAACAACTTGAAACCATTTGTGTAGCACAAGGTCCCAGAATCAATGACAAGTCCTGTTACAGCTCAAAGTCCATTTGCGGCCTCTGTTCTGCTCTCATCAGCCTCAGCAAACCAGCCAAAAATTCGCAATGAGTTTGGTCATCTAGTTTTATCAGTTATACTGAAAGGAAATGTTGTCTAGATGGGACATCAGTCCCCCCAAAACCAATACTGTACTCATAATTTATCCCCCAGTTATAGCAATTAGAACAGAAGTTTATATAACATGGAAAGCTTTTAAAAAAAATGAGTAGTACTGTGTGCAGTGTAACTAATGATGTCCGGTTTCCCTTCTGTCTCTGATGTCTAAGAAAGGGTGATCTCATTAGACTCTTTCACAAAGAATAATAATAGGGTGTCTATTCTCCATCCACTTGCTGATTCTTATAAAATTATAAAAATTGCTTATCTTTAAGCTCTTTTTACCCCTCTAAAATGAAATTCAAGAATTACTGCGAGTTTGACTGACAGACAGACTGACATGGGAAATGATTGCATTCACTCAATTACTTGGAAATTTACTCAATTACCTAGAAAACCAGGCCACGAATTGCCATCTCTCCTTATTTTGAGTGTTAATTCTAAGAATTTCTAGCCATCTGACTATGGAAAAGAGAGATCTGTACATGGTTGGTTTTTTTTTTTCCTGTCTCTTTGCTGTGGACTTCCACATTTCTCTCCCTTTGCGTGAAACTCTGCTTAATTTGGGCAGTTACAAGGAATAGCACAAAGGTTGCCTGGTTGCCATGCCCCGAACTGCAACAGAGAATTCCATTTGAGAAGTAGGAATCCTTCTGCAGCTTTTCCGCAGCTGCTGACATAAACAATTGCAGCTACCAGCCAGTTCTGTGTGTAGACCAGCAGCTGTTCTTGAACAACAGCGCTTTGGTGGCATATCCCCTGCTTAGACCCAAGTCCATGTCAGCTCAAACATTTCTTAAACTGAAAGAGGGGAGATGTAGGTTAGATACTAGGAAGAAATTCTTTACTGTGAGGGTGGTGAGATGCTGGAACAGGTTTCCCAGGGAAGTTGTGGATGCCCCATCCCTGGAAGTGTTCAAGGCCAGGGTGGATGGGACTTTGAGCAACCTGGTCTCGTAGGAAGCGAGTTGGAACTAGATGATCTTAAATGTCCCTTCGAACTCGTAACCATTCTATCATTCTATGCACTTTTGGGAATCTCAAGTAAAAAAATCTGTAACAGACTTGTAGTAGAGTAGTTATTGGGAAGAAACAAAGGCCTTTGACTTGTAATTACCTGGCCTGCAAAATATCCAGTAAGATCTTGTGTGGAAGTGAACTGTTGTATGAAAACTCTGTAGTATCCATAAACATTAGTGAAAACCCATACCTGTGGGAAGCTGATACTTGATGTGGCTTCTCACATACTGGGGATTTGTCTGGCTGTCCTGAGGCTGGCAGAGATAGGCACCTTGCTCCAGGTGAGTGTGAAAAAGGTCACAGAAGAGGTAGCTACAAAGAAGATAACCTTTTCTTTTTCCCCCATTTTCCAGTGTATAACAACTGAATAGTCTTACCTTGTTAGTATTGCCTTGATAACAAGTAATCTATACAATCCTTGTTTTGTACAATCTTGTTGCATTCTGTTATCATTGCATGTCGCTTAAGGCAGAAAAAGATTTCAGTGAGCTTCGTAAAGTTTGGATGGGGATAGAGTTCAGTATCTCCAAGATAAAAGATGTCCCAGTGACTTATAAAATTAGGAGAAGAGCAGTTAAAAAACCCAACATATTTCCCTAAGCCATTTCTATTCTATAAAAATATGCAAGGAAAACTCTTCAGTTATTTTCTTCCTGCCATGTCGTTTCGTGGTTGGAGCCACTGGACAACTTTTCATACTTTTCAAAGTTTCCTATTTTCAGTGATGTTTCATAAAAGTTTAAATGCATTCAGTCCCTGGATACCAGAGTGTGAATGAGCAATCTTTAAATATGGTAACAATTTGAACTCTCATTGCTGGACAATAGGAACCTAATTTTGAGGTAATGGTGAACACGTCCTGCAAAGTGCCCCATACCTCCTGCTCCTAAAGAAATTAATGACATCTAAGAATGTTTAGCACCTGACAAGAGTAAGTTCTTATTTATCACCCAAGGAGATACCAGAGTGGGTCATAATTATTAAATTTAAGCCCTTGTTTGTCATTCCTATTAACTTTAGCACCATCAAGAAGATGTCCTATATGAATTATGTATGTATTTTTCCTTATGCTACCACATGGGTAAAATTACAGCTCAGAATGCAACTCCTATGTGTAAATGGCTTGTCTTAGTCAGCATCAAGATGTATTGATCTGTGATGCCCTGTATAAATTATAAATGTTAATGTTTCAATTATTAAATTCATATAATACCTGACAAGATAATTCTCTTTTTAACTAGTATATATGTACAGTATTAAAAAAAATATAACTAGTATTTTAACTTTTTAACATTTAAAATACTATAAAACCAACTCAAAATTATAGTTACAGAAAAAAATCCCAGTAAAAAATTACTGTTAAACAACTTAATTACAGCACATTTCCCAGAATGAATTTGCCATATATGAAACACTTCAGAACAATCAGGCTCCATATTCTGCATGCAATATTAAGCAGGAAAATTCAGCAAGGAGTGATTTTACTATTGCAAGCCACATTCATTCCAGTTTACACTGTTGCACTTCTGATGAAAGCCACGGAAGCAAACAGATTTAGTAGGTTTTAAACTTGTGTAACTGTGAGAAGAATTTTAATACCTTCACGTTTTTTGCTGTATCATGAAAAATGGTTATTTCAAAGGTAGAACTAATGGTTAATGTCATTCATATCACTGAAGAAATCTTTTTACTATGAAAGAAGCACTTTTTTTCACTGTAAGTATTCTCCTGTTCTCTTTTCTTTGACTAATAGGATAGGTTTTTTACAAAAAAAATAGGGCTTTTTTGTCTTCTTTTTTTTTTTCTTTAAAGTTACAATGTCAGATCATAAGTGTGCCTGCTTTTCTTCTGAATTCATAGGCTCCTACATATGGAAAGCTCAAACACAGTATCTGGTTAAGTGCACTCAACTTTTCAGGAAATTACAAAATCCAGCGTTATGTTCGAATAATAGATACTTTGCCATTTAGTTTGGTGGAATGTAAATATCATGACTTTAAGTAGAATAAAAATGACAATTAGTAGAAGAAGTAGAATAAAAAGTTGTATGTGTGCACACTCTTATAGAAACGTAAGAAATGTACACGCTTGTATCATTTTAAGCTTAATCTAAAAAGTTTTCTGTAGATAAGTACATTTTTCATGGTAAAACTGTAAAGATAGATTACTGCCATTGCTTTCAGTTTTCTTTGGTTTGGTTTGGTTTGTATTGGGTATGTAGGTGACAAGCTGGTAGCTTGTCAAATAAAAGAATTTATGGTCGGTAGTAGAACTACAAATAATTGGTTTTCTTTTTTTTTTTTTTTCCCAGTTCACTGCCTGAATAGAAAAATTAAAAAACCCAAAATGCTATTGTATATTGGCCCAGAGCAAAAATTCATTCATGGTGCCACTGAAAGGATGAAAACAAATTGACTTCTTCATAACATTTTGTTAGAAACATTTCATTTGGGGTTCTTACATTAGTTTTTAGTTTCCCTGATTTTGGTATTTAACAAAGCAAAAAGTTCTTTCAAAACAAAGAAAAAGAAATATCTTACCTAGAAAATGTCATAACCCAGACTTTCAGATTTCCCCTTTCAGCCAAACTGTTGAAAGTTATTTCAACCCAAAGACTGTCTTTTCAGAGAATAGGCTGTCTCTGGAAAAAAAAAAAATGGTGATAAAACACAGATTTACTATTTCCTGTAGACTTTTCAAAACTCATTAATTACTTTAAGCTGTGGTACAGGTTTCTCTAGAAAAGTGACCATTTCAATTTATGTCCTCTATTTGGGTTCGTGTTGTAGTGACAGCTAATACAAAATTTGCTGTCCCTGTAAGTGCCGTGAAATTCGGGAGGGTTTTCACAGGGATCCATTCACAGGGATGTCCAGTTTAGAATTCTTACTGAAGGATCAAATCCTGAATTTAAAATTCATGATTCCTTGCCTCCCAAGTAACAGGTCATAGAACAAGAGGAAATGGCCTCAAGTTGAGCTAGGGGAGGTTTAGACTGGATATTAGGAAAAAATCGTCACTGAAAGGGTTGTCAACTGTTAGAACAGGCTGCCCAGAGAAGTGGTAGAGTCACCATCCCTGAAGGTATTTAAAAGACATGTAGATGTGGCGCTGATGGATGTGGTTTGGTGGTAACAGCAGTGCTAGGTTAACAGTTGGATGGTCTCAAAGGTTTCCTCCAGCCAAAACGTTTCTGCGATTCTTTGTAAGAATCCATCTGTAAACCTTAATGTATCTACCATAAGTCTTTTCTTAGAAAAGAAACTTGCAGGGTATGGTAGCCACTTGGAAAATCAATAGTTATTTGAAGCAAAATGTACATATTTACCTTGGAGCTTTATGCTATGCTCCTCAGTTAAGTGTATAATTGGGAAAGCTAACATTTTTTAGGCTTTGATCCTCCCAGTAATTGCCTCCATAGAATCATAGAATGGTTAGGGTTGGAAGGGACTTTTATGATCATCGAATTCCAACCCCCCTGCCATGGGCAGGGACACCTCCCACTAGACCAAGTTGCTCAAAGCCCCAACCAGCCTGGCCTTGAACACTTCCAGGGATGGGGCATCCACAAATTCCCTGGGCAACCTGTTCCAGTGTCTCACCACCCTCACAGTAAAGAATTTCTTCCTAGTATCTAATCCAAATCTCCCCTGTTTCAATTTAAAACTATTATTCCTTGTCCTGTCACTAGACTGCCTGATAAAGAGTCCCTCCCCATCTCTCCCACTTCAGATACTGGAAAGCTGTTATAAGGTTGCCCCGGAGCCTTCTCTTCTCGAGGCTGAACAATCCCAACTCTCTCAGCCTGTCGTCATAGGAGAGGTGCTCCATCCCCTGATCATCAACGGGTCCATGTCCTTACTGTGTTGAGGACTCCAAAGCTGGACGCAGTACTCCAGGTGGGGTCTCACGACTGCAGAGTAGAGGGGTAGAATCACCTCCTGAGACCTGCTGGCCACACTTCTCTTGATGCAGCCCAGAACGTAGTTGGCTTTCTGGGCTGCCAGTGTGCACTGCCGGCTCATGTTGAGCTTCTCATCCACAAGCACTCCCAAGTCCTTCTCCTCAGGGCTGCTTTCTAGCCATTCTCCACCCAACCTGTATTTGTGCCTGGGATTGCCACGTCCCAGGTGCCGGACCTTGCACTTGGCCTGGTTGAACTTCATGAGATTTGCACGAGCTCACCTCTCCAGCCTGTCCAGATCCCTCTGGATGGCATCCCTTCCCTCCAGTGTGTCGACTGCACCACACTATTTACCTCTATTTTTGTACTAGCTGGGTATTTAATGTTTTACAGTACAACTAATATATGTAATAAGCTAATAAGGATTTTGATTATACTTCTGTAAGTCTTACTCCTTGACATAAAATCTTTCTCCTGCTGTGTAAGTAAGATTAATTTGTAATCTTACGTGCTTAGTTACATCTCCCACAGTGATCAAAGTAGGCTAAATATGTAGAGTCTTGGATATAATTTTGGCCTAAATTATAAAAAATTAAACACTCTTGCCCATATGCTACTTCCTCTCATTTGTAATATGCCTGTATCTAACAGAAATGATTGAAACATTGCCTTATTTATTGTTCAGGAAAACATATGATAAATAAAACCATAACCCAACAGGCTTACTAATAACAGCTATAAAGACCAGCTTTTATTACTGGTAGTAATAGGAAATCCTAACAATATTTAGTACTGTGTATTGTGCATGAACTACTGAATTATTGTCCAATGAATCTTTGACATGTACAAATATTAACAATTCCATGAGGTAATTAAGCAAAAGGCAATTCTTGGGATGACATAGGCTTATTTGATAGCATTGCAAGGCTACAATGAAAACTGTAAGGAACATGAAGTGTTAGTAAAGAATCATCCCTAAGGAGGAACCTGGAGAGAGCTGCAGAGGCTCATCCATTGCAAGGTGGGATGCAGCTCACCTAAGTTCACCCATCTGAAAATGAAGAATTTAGTCTAAGATAGTATTCTAAGCTTCAGAGAAAGGCAAGAAATTGCATCTCATCTTTACTTACAGTATCTTTCAGTATATTCTTCTTTACTCTTAATATTTGTAATACTTGTGCATAAAAAAATAATAGGAAAACAGATTCCAGGAGATTTTTATGAGATATCTGTATAGCCTTTTGACATCAAAGGTCATTGTCTGAGAGCAAGGAGACATCCTTAAATACTCCTTACTCTTTAAATCGTACAAAAGGCCGTGGACTGAAAAGTGAAACATGACCTCACAACTGAAATAATCTACTGATGTGCTGCAAAGCTGTTTATGTCACGTGTCCTAAATCAACATCCCTTCCATGTCCTGTAATCACTGTTAGATAGTTATATGCTATTTTATGAACATTCTGTGCATTAAATACAGCTTAGAAAAGGGAAACTACAATTGACTTTGATAGGATTAAATTATACATCTAATCATTTTTGTTCCAGATGTCAATACATGAAAGTCATACCAGATGCAAATGCAGAACCTCATACCTAATTTTAATCCCCCATCCTGTGCTGGTTACAGCATCCTGTGTAGGTTACAGATCTGGAAATTATAGCATGTAAAGCTTCTAAAAGTGGATTCCTTTCTCATTGCTTTTAAATCCAGTACTGTTAGTATAAACATTTTACTGAGTTATTTTGGAACACCCTGTGTGAGAACTAAATGGATTTCAAATTGTTTATACAAAATGACGGAGGGAGTTCAGCATTTCATGGCAGGTGAAAAGCATGTCACCCATACTGACTTTCCATCTGTGGCTGCATACCTAGGCAGTGCCAAACTGAAAATTAGGCAGTGTGCAACAGCTGAGAAGACAAAGTGTGATGGGCATTTAATTTCACCAAGAGAATTGTCACATGCCACAAAACACATAAACTCCTCCTGCAAAATAACTGTTTTGTGTGAGTGGGTATATATGTATGTATATATGCATACATATATATGATATATATATACACATATATATTGCTTATTTGGATGTATGGCATTTCTTCATTATATAGCCAATCTTGTGTGACTGTAACAGCTGCACAATTTAGGTATATGTTACTGTGCATGTTTTGCAGGTGCCAAATGACAAAATTCTATATAAAGTCTGCTAATTTTCCAGTGCATAGAAATCCCTCATTGCATGGAGATTACAAAAAAAAAAAAAAAAGGAGCATATTGAAATCTATGTATCTATTTGCTTTTTAAACCACCAGTCTCTCAATAAGAAATACTAAAAGACTGTGCTTTTGAAGAGCCTGAAATGCTTTATGCTTTGCTACTGCAAATTTAGTCAGCAAAAGCAGCTCAACTCATCTAAAACTCATTTCTGAGTTGTGCTGACATTAATGAAACCAACAAAGATACTGATACAAAAACAATGACTGAAAGAAAAAAGTTTTTTACTTTAAACTATAAATATAATATTCTAAAATAATAAAAAATATTCTAAAATATAAATAATAAAGATAAAAAATATTCTAAAGCTGACAGTGCATGCCCCCCCTAGACTTTTGGCCAAAATTTTTGCAATGTGGCTGTGATTTATTTTATTATCAGATTTCAGACCCTATGTCTGTACAGTGATTTGCCACATTCATAATAGAGTAACAACTCTAAACCAGCTAAGGAGCTTTCTAGAAGCCTCTGATGTATTCACCTGGCAGATGCTTGTAGCAGATCCTGATAAGACAGTCTTTTGCCCCACTGGGATCACTTTTTCTTGTTTTCAGGCAGGCAGTCCACACAGAGTCATAGTTCATTTCTCTGGTGAAGGCTTGCTGTTGGTGATGTGAAGACTCCTTCACCATCTGAAGGACCTGAAAAGGAAAAAAGGGCAGAAGGCACTCCAGTTTTCAAGATTAATGCTTGTCTCTTTACTTTGTACTCAACACTTGGAGAAAAGATGCTGGAAATCTTGTCTGTCAGTAAAGTTCCTGACCACATCATTTTTTCATGGATAATTGGGAGTGAATAGAGAGGGAGTCCTGAGGAGGAACAGGAGAGCAAAATGGACTTCAAGGCAAATAAGCCCATAAGGGAGAATGGGGAGGGAGAGAGAAAGGTTCCCTGGTGGGGTAGGTAAATGTGCAGATATGAGTATAAAGACAGACCATTCAGAAGTCTAGCTTAATGAGGTCACCTAGACTGTCTTTTATTGTAAAGTAGATCTGACAGCTTTCAGAAGAAAAAATGAAGAAATTGTGTGAAAAGTTTTTGTTGTTATCACAGGATTGATAAAGTCTACTCTTCTCCTTGCTTTGGCAAAATTTATTTCACAGCTTTTCCTGAACCCAATCTGTCTTACTTGGATTAAAAACATGCCCCTCTGATCTTGCGTTTATGGCAATATAACTAGTGGGGAAGTGTATCTCCCCTTTCTCATCTTAGTTTCTGCAAGCCTTGAGTAAATACAGTTGTCTCCTCATTTTCATTTTTTATATATCAGGAGGAAACAACACCATGCACCCACTTTGTGAAAAACTGTCACGTAATATTATGTGAA
Source organism: Gallinago undulata (assembly GCA_026546715.1). Classification (NCBI taxonomy): domain Eukaryota; kingdom Metazoa; phylum Chordata; class Aves; order Charadriiformes; family Scolopacidae; genus Gallinago; species Gallinago undulata. The sequence goes on from JAOTQQ010000001.1 coordinate 25,247,441, forward strand.
AGATGCTTATCTTCTGAGAATCCAAATGAAGTCATTGAAAAAGGGCTACCTTCATGAAATAAAAATGCTCACCTAGTTTATCTAATTGGGTATGCAAACTCCATTTTATCAGTAACAGGAATTGTTATCTAATGGTGTTCACACTTAGTTGCCCTAAAGAGGAAGTGGCAATCAGAGACATTGTTCATTCTATTCGGGCTTCTGAGTTGTCATGCAAATCAGTATGCAGATATAGTCTGAGGATGAAACAAATAACCTCAGTGATGAAATGAAACATGAAACTCTCATTTGAACCTTTTGGTGTTGGTTCATTGCCTAAACAACAGTATGCATATTATTACCATAAACATTTGACATTGTCTTTGTTTTGTAATGCTGTGGTAGGGAGTTGGCTGTGACCTTATTGTGTCTTTAAAGACTTGAACAATAGTTTTGTGTTCACTGCAGCCTTTCCATAGGTATGTCTCTCAAAAAAATTTCCAAATATATTGTTTAGAACAGGGCAGTTAATATAAGTCTTTAAAGGAAATTCTATTATTGCTTCAGTGGGTGTACATTTTTTTACACAGTGTACCCACACACACATAGATATATATAATTTATATATGTAAATATGTGATTTAAATACACATTTAAATTTGTATACATGGAACAGTTTCATAAAGGTCAAGTTTTTATGTTTCTCTTCTTCCCATTCCTTTTCCAGGAAGAATTTCAGCCCTTAAAAAACTCTAAACCAGATTTTCAGCTCCTGATGCACAAAAAAAGCAATACTTATAAGCTCCCTTTTTGTAGATGAGTATAGCTAAGCAGATAATGAGGGGTGAAATCTGCAAATATTTATTTAAATGAAACATTGAATTTTCCATGGCAATATTCTAACTCGTTTTGTGCTCACTTTGCAAGAATATTCTAGGAAATTAATTTACTGAGAGGCTGCTTAAAATATGTATTGTTACTGAATAGTGGTTGATACCAGTGAAAGTCATACTCAGAGTTCTAATATGCAATTATTGAAAATGAACAATAAGCTATTAGTTCTAAGCTCTGCTCTGCCCTGCAGAGAAAAAAAAAAAAAAGTGACTGCTGCTTATATGCTAGCTGCAATACTTAACCTGTAATCTCCTGCTCTTCTTTTCCAGTTGTAGTCACACGTCACCATCATCAAATACATTGTTCCTACAAATATTTTATGTATTTGTAACTTAATGCGTAGTCTAAATTGTCTTATAATATGACCAAACATTGGCAAAAATATTCGTAGAATGGGAAATTTATGAAGCCAGACTTCATAAGCCTGGGCCAAGACTTGTATTCACATAGATGATAAAGTGTATCAAACAGAAGACCTATATCTGTTTGTTACTGTAGATAAACAATAAAAGATAAAAATCAAATTAATTTTCTCTGTCTTCCATTATTCCATAGAAGTAGTAAAATGCTTACTACTCTATTACCAAGTATATTTGGAGACAGAATTTGGCTAATTTTGATGAACAGATGAATAGTATTACTATATTACAAATCTGTAAACTAATCTCTGCCTCCTGTTCCGAGCTGTACTGTGTAGTGTGTAAGAGACTCACCCTGCTGATGCTTCCCTTGCGAACGCCCAGGCCCAGGCCTGTGGAGGTGCTCTGTAGCCTGCATGTCATCCTGGCTGGGTCACAAATCAGCAGATACAGGTGGCTGTACTCCAAGGGTTGGGTCATCATGTGCACAAAGGACCCCAGCAAGGAGGCAGGCTACGCAGGTGCAAGATGTATTATGGCCTCTCGCTCATCTTGAGTGACCCAGTGTGCCATTGCCTCTCGCAGATGAAAGGAAGATGCTTTTTCACAACTGTTCAAAAAGGAAGAAAGGTAACTATATTCAGCAAATAAATTATTAACTGTGAGTTATTCCCTCAGCTCTGTGGCACAGTCATTGCTGCCCCAGTTTTCTCTCTTGCATATGTAGCATAAAAAGCCTTTTCTGATAGAAACTGGTAAGATGGCTGAATTAAGAATTGGGCCTTATGAGGTAGCATCTTTTGGCAAAGAATATATAATTTTGCAATTTTATTTTTTCAAGATCTTATTCTATTCCTCTTGAAAGGGCCAATGACATAAAGGTGGAGAAGAATGGCCCTGCAGTTTCTCTGACGTGGAAGGATCTACTTTGATGCATACATCAACAGCAAAACACTTACACTTGGTACATACTTGGTATAGTGATCTCAACATAAACTTTTTAGCCCTTTTAGCTGCTTGCTTACAGTATTTGATATGATTCAGCAGTGTAACTTTTCACGGAGATCAAAGGGCTGAATAGGAACCTGTAAGACACCTATGTCAACTGATGCAGAGATTTTACTGGCTAGTAGTGCTGAGCCTTACTTAAATAAGTGAGTATTTTTATTGAACTAAGGGTAGTTTTACAAAGTAACCCAGATATTTTCAGGATAAATTAAACTTCGTACTGGCTGGACTCATATCACTTGTCCCAGCTCATTCATAGTAGAAATTTGTCAGGGAACAAAGTACTTTGTTTTTTTATTATATATCTGTTCAACAATAGAGCTCATTATCTCTGGCTTGCAAATACAGAGAATGAAATAAGAAAGGAACATGATTTTTTGAAAATAGGAGAGTAAAGCAGGGTCAGAAGTTAGATTTGACTCTGTATCTTCTGAGTCCCAAATCATTTTCCCTCTGCTAGACAGTTTGTGTTTCCACAGAATCTGCTTGTGTATCTGCAATCTGTACACATACATCCCTGTATATGTACCTCTCTTTATAATGTTTTTTAAAAGTAAAACAGGTGCTTTTCTAAATTAACATTACCAGATCTGAGGTGATATGTAGATTCAGTAATACTCAGTAATTATGATCAGTAATATTGAGAACATTATTAACACTGTTAGTGATTAGGAGCACAGACACCAGGAAATAAAGTAGTTGTATGAAATATTTTGGAGGAAAAATTCTCTTCTCTATAAATTTAAATAGTAACATAAACATTTGGTTTAATTTAATAAAATAGTTTAATGTAAATATAAACTTTTATTTTACATCTATAAGATAAGTTTTGAAAGAGTACAATATGCTGATGCTGATAGTTGATTATAATCATGGTTCTATTTGACTAGGTAAGTATATAGGTGATGATCTACCTGCAAGAGCACCTTAAACCAGCTGGTCAATGGATGCTCTGTGCAGAGACACATATTATGCCATAATGATCATTGGTATTAGACCTGAGCGACAGTCATCTGTCAGATGGCCTTGGCTCTGAATGCTTCCTGAGAAATTCAGAAGGCAAGGGAAACAGTTCCAAATCTTCCTTCCCCATACTGACATCTTCCACTCTCGTGGCAAAGCAGATGGAGGTACTAGCTACATCACGTGCTGAAGAGCAAGCCTGTTCCCTTGGTGCAGTCTGTGCAAGCCTCATCAGATGCCATTCTGCTGGAGGCCAGGAGACAGAAAGCAACAGAGAAGCAGAAATTTCCCATCATCTGGAACTTCCTTAGTGAATCAGTATGGAGAGCAACCAATTTAAAGAAGATGTCATAGATACATAAGCTACTAGAAGTCAGTACATATCCAAATTTAACCTTCATATTGATCCCCTTATGTCTTTCCTCTGGCTCATATGGTCCATCCCATCAGCCTATTTGGCCAGTCACTCAACTTAAATGTTCTCTATTACATGAGATGCAAAGAAGTTTTGAACTTGTGCCTTGGCATTATTAAATTCTCAAGAAAAAAAGCCACTGCATAGCCAAGTATCACTATTCTTTTTTAAGATCCTTTTTTAAGCTTTTTAAGTGTATTTCATTCTTCTGCTATTATCCTATTCCTCTTTATCTGGATTTCAATGATTTTTTTATTTCTTTTTTTGTCATTTCAAGCAAGCCAGAAGCAGAACAAGAAGAAAATTCACTCCAGGCTCAGGCTTGAACTCATTTTCCAAATAGGGATTTATTGCAAGGATCTTGAGTTTATCCAGCTTGACACTAAACACGTAAATGTCTCTAGCCCTATTTCTTCCTTGTAGAGTGACGAAAAGAAATCCTCCCCAAAATAAAAACTCTGAGGTATTCAAGAATGCTGCTATGTTTTCTGAGAGCTCTGCTCTGTGACTTAGTTTTCGGCCAGCAAAATCCTCTTTGCTTCTCTTCTTGGTGGGTTTAATATTCTTTATAAGTGAAGGGCCTTGTTTTGTTTTGGGTTTTGTTGCCTCAATTAGTTCCCAGGTAGTCAATGCTTTTCTGAGTTGTTTCCATATTCTTGCTGGGAATTAAGTTCCCCAAGTGGTTCACCGGAAATGTGTGGCATGATCTGGAGGTTATCAAAGGCCTCTTCACTAGCTGTGAGTTAAATATGATACAAAGGTTTAGATTAAGGTTCTGAAATAACCTGAAGAGTACAGTTGCGCAATCCAGAAGAGAAGACTTATTAGTTAAGATTTTTATTTCAGTTTTCTTATTTGTAAAAAACTCATTTGGGAACCAGTTCTCTTCCCAGGTATTCTAGTATAATCTGACTTTAGAGGAATCAAATTGAGATCAATAACTGAGACGAGAATTGGCTCTTATTCTCCAGTTTGAAAATATTCCTGTTGGTGTGTATGTGACTTTGCAGGACTTTCTGGTAGTGCTTTAGTAGAGTTCAGATAAGTCCTTTGACTAATGATGGAAGAGGACTTATTGGTTTTGGATAGCATTAGGGTATATTTTCCAAAAGCAAATTCAAGCATGATCTGACCAACAGCCTAGGAAGTGTGTAGATGAATGCTTGATGAAATGGGGAAAATACTACCTCTGCATGCAGTGAAGCTGATCTGTAGAAGCTGCTGCAAATGGACTTCCTAGGAGATGTAGCTCTGTTGTTTGTGTTTAGGGAATGCCAGTAAATGTCAGTAGTCTCTCTCCCAAAGAAGTCTGAATGAGAATCAATTTTCCTACCCCCAAAGTATAGTTGCATTATTTTTTTTTAAATGAAGCAATAAAATAAAATGGTGTTCTTGCAGCAACTTGTAAGGCAATATTTTAGAGATCTACAAGCCTTATCCTCCTTCCTTATTCTATCCATGTTATATACCCATGATCAAGTAATTTGTTTGCATGCGGAACTCTGGCCCTTGTTTCTTCTGTCTTAAGTCAGGAATTTGAATTGGAATGTTCTAACAACGTGGGGCTGCTGGAGTTGTTAATTACAAATTCTATTTTATTAGATGGGCTTTTGAATCCTCCTTTTCACTAAACACTGTAACCAGAAACCTCTAAAGTGAGTGTCCAGTCATTCTGGCCAAATGAGAGTTACCCAAAGTGTGATGCTCCAACAGAAAGACTTGTCAAGTCATGATAGCCCAGCTATTGCAATCCCACATCATCTTAAGTAGATCCCACATGAAGCCCTGTGAATTTCTCACTTGAGATACATTTCAGTGCAAAGCTGCTAAGCTTCATTCATGTTCTTTTTAATACTCATGGATTATTCTATACCACTTGTATCTACAGAGATGCACAGGGAATTTATGTATTACCAATGTATGAGAAAATACTCCCCCTTCTTAGCCTAGGTTCCCTTCTCCTGCATGTCGGCTTTGGAAGTTCCTTTTCCTTCCAAAGTCTTCTTTCACAGAGGCTTCAGTCTGAATTTGGAATAACATCAGTTTGGATAGAAAGTGACAGACTGCAACTGAAAGTTTACAGATGAGGTAATTTTCATTTTGAAAAAGGGAAAAAAAAGAAGGAGACAATACAAAAGGAGAAACTATAGAGCAGTTATAGGCTATGTAATAGTATTGGAGTGGCAATAGTCAATATATAAGAGGGCTCAGATGCACTAGTTTTCTAATATGTTTATGATGTTAGAAAGTTTTAAGATATAACCAAGTGATAACATAAGTTTGAAGTCATGTATTTCCTAGTAGGTAATGACTGGACATTGGATATGAAACTCCATAAAAGGGCTTGTCATTTTACCTCTCCTGTCATTAGCTGCCAAAAAGAGATTAAAACTCTATTTCAAATCACAGATACCTAAAAATATAGAGAAAAGTAATTAATTTTATATATTTTGCCATTATTACCAAATTAAAATTGTGTCTTCTATTCAAAGCTCTGGCCTGCATCATTGCCTTTGTTTCTTATTATATTACTCTGTGGAAGAAGCAGGCATCATGCTTCTGTCAGTGAAATCCTCTGAACCAGTTCCCCCAAGATTTTAATAGCATCTGATTTACTGCATTTTGTGATACTCTGTAGGAACAAATGGATGAAGTGCTTTATAGTTTTAACTTAGCTCCACTTCTCTCTGCCTTTAAAGCTCTACTCCTTTTTTATCTAGGGACACAGACCAACAAACCATCCACAGTTCAGAAGAGATTTATCCAGGCAAATGAAATCTCTCAGAATTGTTTAAACTGAGACCTTAAATGAAGATGACTTTGTACTGTGAAGCAGAGTGCCAATCCCTACCAGATGGAAATCAGCATAGTAGTACTGACTTAATTCAAAATCAGCAGAACTCTCCTCATTGGTGTTAAATGAGGGTCTTACCCAAGGCTTTCTGTGGTGAATTGATGGTCTTCCTGTGCATGTTTAAGTTTTGAAGAGTTTCTCTGGAGTGTTTCCTGATAAAGGAAGTGATCTTCCCAACATAATGCTTTTTAGTAGCAGCTATATTAGTAAGCAAGTAAAATGGGCCAAGAACCGATCTGTGGTGGCAAGTTGCACATAGTTTTCTAACTTCACTCAGCAGCTTCATGTATCCAGCCTGTTGGGAATAGTCCCTTCCCCAGACTGTTCCACAAATGCTGCTTGGGCACTGTGTAGGCCTGTCCTGGTTGACACGGGTATAAGCTGTTTTAGGGACCATGCTAAGAATTCAATAGTGTCTGCATACAAGAGCTTTTATCTGTGACCTGTTTAGAAGTTGCTTTTAGATCTGGTGCCTTTCATTGCTGTGTAGGAATTCAGTTTAATTGGGGAAGAGATTTTTAGCCTTAAAATTGATATTTGTGCAGACTGGGTCCTGTTGATTCATTTCAGAAGCTTGGTGTTTCTCTTGCACTGAACTGCTTTGAAGGTTGAGCTAGTTAGAGATATATTAAATTAATAAATCTGATAAATAAGTTTTGTTTTTTTCTGGAAAATCAAGAAGATCCTACAGGCATTACACAAACTGAGTGTATAAGCCTTCTTATTAGGTTTTTGTTGCTAACTATATATCCCCACTATTATGTAAATAATGCAGCTTTTAAGTTAATGCAATAGTTATCATCAAAGTTCTGTGCAAAAATGGTGGGCCTTGATCTGTTTTCTGAAAACCAGCATGAGAAATCAAATCAGGAAAAATAGTATGCTTTGCAAATATCAGTTTTCATTTCTATATGGCCTGAATATCTAGTTTCTGTAAACATCGCGAATTATGTATCAGGAGAAATGATCAGCCACAATGAATGTATGTATTTCAATCCAGAGAGGAAACAAACAAAAAAAACATTGTCAGGTTATGCTGTGTAGTAGTTGTTCTTCATGTTAAATATTTCACAGTTCTGTACAAGAGCCTGCATTTACCTGCTCAGGGCAGACTACAAAACAAGTTGCTAGATTTTATTTTTCTGAAAGAATTACTTTTAGGATATGGTGCTGTAATAAAATGTGCCATCCTTCCACAGGCGTGCAATCAACTGTGTACAGGTAATTGCAATCCAACCATGTGGTCTGTCAGAAATTTAGTACCTTTGATGCAAACCTTTACGGCAAAGATGAGTGTAATTTCGCTTTTGTATGTTTGCTGATTTTATTTTGTTGTTGTTTTCTTTTAACTGAATACATCTCAGTTGCTGGTAGTTTCTTTATTAGCCGGCTAATACTGATATTGTTGCTTTCATTACGTCAGTATGGAGCTTGACTCCCACTGTTCTTTCAGCTCCCACTAGCAACTATTTAATTGAACCTGACTGGAATGTGCTCAGTTTTTGAAAGAAAATTGTAGATGTTGTATTTGGGCCATTTACATCTGTAGCAGAAGGTCACCAGCTGGTTAGGAGTGAAATGGTAACACCTGAGGGCTTGTGGTCTTTTATGTATGTATGTATGTTTGTAGTAGAACATCCAGTTGAGTATGGCATGAACTACAGCTACAAATAATATGGCCTCTTCTAACTTCTCTACTAGACTAGTCTCAAATTTAGATCCTGAGCACATAACTGCGCTATACGTTAATGTTATCATAACATTTCCTGAGGTTCTAAAAGTCTTCTATTTCTGCAGTAAAATTTCCAAACCTGATCAATTCTTCATAGTGGGAAGTAGATCGATGTTTCTCTTGTACCAGTACCCACCAGGAGTCATAATGTAAGGACCTCTTTTAGCTTTTCTGCATACTCTGACATGGAAATTATTTACTGCATGCTGAGAAGAGTATGTTCTGTGTACAGCATAGCCAAAAAAGGCTGGTTAGAGCACTCTCTATGGATGCAGATGTTATTAGTCCACTTCCTTTTCACCCTTCCCCTCACCTTCAGAGCACTTGAATGCATCTTTTCCAAGAGAGTGATAGAACCATGACAGTCTCTTTGGGTCTGCCTCTCAAATGGCTTAATTTTGTTTCACTTGTACAACAAAACTTTTATCTGAGACAGGAATACATTTTTCACCTGTCTAAGCTCTAAAATCTAGAGTCAATCTCTTCTCTGACTCTGTTTTAAGAGTTCATTCAAGGAGAAACATTTTCCACAGGGCAAGGCAGGTATATATCCATACTGTTTTCTTTTGGGTGGGTAGAGATACAAGCTCAGATTTATGTGACCAACAAGGGATTTTAATGCATCTCAGGTGAAAAGGAGCAGTTGGATTACTCAGTTATTGGATAAAGGGACAAGAATGCAATGCTGCAGAGGACCTCTGAGAAATTACTGGCTTAGATGTGTTTTTAGCATTTTGTCCTTGCTAGGATGGTGGCTCTCTTCGATCCTTATTAATGCAATAAGATCACCCATGAAACACCATGAATGAAACAGAAAGAGTTTCTTAGCTTACTGATAGCTGGTGTGGGAGCATTACTCTAAAAGCATTAAGAGGTGTATCTGTTACTAATGTTACTAAAGATGGAGAGCGTATTTAGCACTGTCAAAACAGGCAGGGATTCCTGTTCTCCCATTTATTTTCTTGTGAATTCCTCAGAATCCCTATATTACAATCATTGTGAAATTACTTCATGTTTTCTATTATGTAGGCCTTATATAAATAACACTTTCTCAAATAAATGGATATTTTAATGGATTTTGGGATATCAGAAATGTATTATCACTAATATAAAACAGATATTATTGTACTTTTGCTTATCTCTTGCTAAATCTTTGATCACATGCATACCCGCTCTTTGCCTACTCATATGGTAAGTGTAGCCTTTTGGAAAAATTGAGAAGTTGCATCCACTAATCCATTACAGTCTCTGCATTGTGCTAGGAAAAAAGTCAATAATGTAATGACAAGACCTATTTGACCTTTGACAGTAATTCTTCATTGGAGCAGTATCTTCCAAACTTGGTTAGGACTGTTACAAGAAGGAGTTTTCCAAGACCTGCTGGGACTTCTTGTCTTGAGAATACTTTGATGCCTGGTACCAGGAGAACTGTTTAATTAGCTCTAAAAAGCATGTGTCTTTGCCCATGCATAAATAGTCTTCCATAAATATAACATAGGAGGCATTTTGCTATTGCCACAAACCATTGTTGTGTTTTGATGGCACAATTCAGCCTGCACGTGGATGCAGGAGCTATGCAGCTGCATTTCAGCCCTTGTCCCATGGGATGTGACTTGGATAACAGAGGGTGAAGAGTGCTTTCTTAGCATTCTTGCTAAATCTGCTCCCACTCCACTAAGTGATATCTAATTCCATATTATCAGCCTCTTCGATTGTTTTAATTTCCCAGATGTAGATATCAGAATGCACCTGGAGTTGCTGAATAAGTCTTTTTTTGTACGTAGCCTAAACAGCCCTCCTCCTCATTCTTTAAATGGCCTGTGCCAAGTCATCTTTTATCACAGAGGTGAACCAGGTTTCTTCAATATGTCTTTCGATATGAAAGGGCACACTTTCAATCCTTGTTTCTTAATAAAATTATTTGAAGGAAAATCTCCTTACATTTGGAATTAAACTCAAAATTCCAACATGGTTTCTCTGAGCCCATAAATTCTTTTACCTGATCTTCACAGCTGTCTTGCCTTGAATAAATATTGTCCTGAATTGGCTTTGGGGGTTTTTGGTTGTTTTGTTTGTTTGTTTGCTTGTTTGTTTTTTGCCTGGCAATACTGCAGCACTTGCCTCATGTAGTTTTAAATGTAAGATATAGTCTGTTCAGTTCAACATCGAATACTACTGTATGTTTTTTCCTGCCTATTTTGTCCCTCGGAATGCAAAATCATCATGTGATGCACACTAACAACAACAATGTTATCTCCAGATTCTCTGGACAGCCTCTGTGTTGTTTGGAAAGTACTTTTTTTATGATACTTCCATCAGTCCTCCTCTCTGCTGTTCATAGTTTCCAGATGTTGCTTGTTATCGTGCTCCATCCTTTATAGGTCTACTCTTCTCTCATGTGTAGAGATATTATTCTCCCTGTCTCTACAAGTGCACTATTTTTGTATTATGAGAATGCTCCTGTAACTATTTCTGTTCTGTGTGGCTCATCTTCCATGTATTGGGGCCACCTGATACAGGACTTCTGCTGTGGGAATGGTAAGGAACATTGCCTGTGCTTGAATCTGGGTGAGAGTGTTTCTTCCCAGAGGCAGGCTCCCTTTATATGTGAGACTATTCTTTCTCTTATTAGTTCTCTTTTGAAGCCCCCGTATCTGCAGCACTCAGCAAACCTATCAACTGCTGTCATGAATGCTTCATTCTTTACCATTATTCCTAGTGTTTTATTATAACAAGCGATCCTGTCTGAAACTCTTTCTTGAAAGAAGTCACCAGGAATAATAGACTACTCCAGCTTTTGAGACATGCTTTTCTGTCAGTGTAAACTTAGACACAAGAACTAGGAAGGAGCCAACAGTTAGAAAATAGTTTGATAACAGTTTGTTTCTTAATTAAATTAGAATATCTCAGTCAGCAGCTTGCCATAGTCAGTTTTTCTACTTGAATTTTTTTCCCTGACCGAATAATGAGAATCTGTCCGATGGAAAGTTTGTCTAGGTTATTACTTTTTTGTAATTAGCATTAGAATAGAATAGAATAGAATAGAATAGAATAGAATAGAATAGAATATATATAAACTAAAACAGGAAACTGTGACACTTATTGTATAAAACTGTTTTCTCTGAATTAAATATATTAAAATCCAGGAGGGAAGCTAATTTGTTCTGACACCAGCACACGTGAGAACACCATGCTATAGAGTTCTGATAGTACATAATCATTTTATCTTATTTAAATCTGGATCATGAGCTTTCTTTGCATTTTTATCAGCTTCAGAAGATAACCACCTTATGCTGGTATAGAATGTTTTTTCCAGAGGAAAATTGCTCTCCTGTGAAATGCCAAAGCTGATTAATATCCAATATTGTAGCTTCTGAAAACAACTACACTATTTTAATATTTTTAACTATTTTACCCATACCAAAAAGAGGTAGTGATACGTATTCAAGAGTAATTATGTAATTGAAAAATAAGTTTAAGGAAAACTGCTTTTAAATCTAAAATTTATTTTTAAGAAAAAAATTTTCAGTTTTATTGCCAGCTTCTGTTTTGTATATCATCTCAAGATGCAAAAGCAAGTCCCAGAGAATGTCCTATTCGTGTTGCAGTTCCTTGACTTGTGTATTCTAAAAGCCTCTAATGCCACTTGATTTGTTAGTTGATATTTATGTGACTGAGGATTTTGTTTGAGGCTCTGAGAACCTGCTCGTTTGCACATGTCCAAAGCTGCCTTTATATAAATAAAGATTTTATTTATCATTTTATAACTTTCCAAATTAGCAAATATATACATACCTTTAGAGTTATTTTGTGAAATTTCACTAAAAAATAGTTCTGACAAAAAGATAAAAATCCACACACTTAGGATGCCTTATTTAGTTTGTTAAAAACACTTGAACTGTTGAGTGAATCTAATGGAATTCAATGAATCTGCAAGTACATTCTCAGTCCATTGAAAATTACTATCAATTCAAGGTTACTTCTTAAAACTGAATCATGAGCAAAGATTACTTGGTGAAGATGAAAAAGGCAAAGATGAAAAAGCAAATGGGTATTAAGAAATTAGAAATTATAACAATGTAAAAATGTTAACAGATATTTTTGCCAACAAAAAAAGATTTTTTGGGGGTAGAGACTTTCTTTGACCATCACTGGAATATCTATTCATTCACTATGTAGAAAAATTACCTATTGACTAAAATAGTACTATTTCATTTCATGCAGGCAACCATTTCCACTTGAAAAAAACAATAAATATCATTCATGTGTTTTCTTACACAAATAGAATTACAAACCTATTCCTTTCTCGATACATTTTCCCCCCAATTCCATTTTAAAGTATTTCAATCTAGCATTAAAATATGAATAAATTTAGTAATTAATAAACTTATGTATTTATATTTTCTTTTACATGTATTCTTATGAAAGAAACATTTGTTAAGTTTTCTTCATCTCTTGCCTTCCATCGGCATGTGAAGCACGAGTTGCTTATGACATTGCAATTATCTACTCAGTAAGAAAGGTTATTTATCAAGTATAGAATTATTGATAACATAAAGGCATTAGTCTCTTTCTCCCCTTTGTTTTCTATGCCTGTTTTTCTGTTCCAATTTTCTAGCTAGAACTGAGTTGCTGTCTAGACAACTGTGATGCTGTCACATCTTTCCTTTGCACAGATAGTAAGATTAACTATTGATTTGTCCTGTCTACAAAAATCCAAATTAGAAATGGAATATGGGTTTACCAAAAAAGAAACGGTTTCCAGATTAAGCTCATATCTTTTAATATTAAAATAAATAATTTTCAAGATAAAAGAAATAAAATAAGTTCAGTGTAAGTATACATACTTATACTTACTGTATCGCAAGTCTATTACATAGCAATTCTACTGAAATTTCTATGCTCACACTTCAGTGAGTCATATGAAATAATATAATTTTGAAAACTATTAGTTTAGCTGCAGAATGTAAATATTAGTGGAAGAATAGTAAAGTGACCAGGTACCAGATAAAGAGTAGACCCAAAGAAAGCAAGCTATAGGTAGACTGCCACTGAAAGTTTCTCATATTGGCCATGGAATGTCATATCCAGAATGAAAACAAAAGAGTGGATGGCCATAATAAAAATTTATTTATTTATTTATTTATTTATTTATTGTTTTCCAATTTAACAACATAAAATGCACAGGACTACATGCGTAATAAAAACAAGCAACAACCTTTCTGTTACATGGAAGAAACTTCATTTTCATATAACCAAACAGGAAGCTGAAATAACCAAACAGAAACCTCCTGAGGGGAATGATAACTCCATCTTCCCCTTTCCACCCAAGTACCCCATTAGACTGCATCTCATTCTGATCCTTGGCATTGGACACCATAACTCTTTTGACCAGAGGTCCCTGTGTAGAATTTATACAGGATATCCTTAGAGAGGATATCCTGAGTATATAGTCAGACGCTCCTGGAAGATGGAAAATAAAAGATTAAATTTCCTTCATCTTCAGAAGACCAAATTCTGGACTCTGATCTCCAAACTTAAAAGACAAATATTGTTCAGCTTTTCCTCTTGGCCAGCAATGTCTGTCCCCCTCCTCAATACAGGAATTTTCATGAAATGAATTTACATTCACTTTTAATGCACGAGCGTATGTTTCGGTTATCCACATTATTACAGCAAGGTACTGTGCTTCAAATGAGGCCGTAAGTAATTGCTCAGACAACACAGATTCCTGAAGTGCTTTTCAACAGCTGTACATGGTTGTGCCAGTGCTCCTAATCTGTTTCATAGAAACTAGTCCAGGTGAGGGTGAAAAGAAGGAAGTATTTTAAGCTAATATCTTTGTCTTGTGTGAGATGGACTCAAACGCTCAGAAGAGCCACAGTTTCATGATGCAGAAGTTTTAGCAATAACTGAAGTTTACAGCTTTTCTGCTTCACTCACCCCTTGCCATTCAATCTAAGTCCTGCCCTATAGCTTGTTGCTCATTTGTATTGGAAGATTGTTTGTAACCCAGATCATGTCCATGCTCTAGTTCACACTGCAATAGTGATCTGGATTACAAGCAACCCTGCAGTACAAGTAAAATAAAAACTCTTCTTTTGTTTGCAATCTGGGTCTGGTTTATGATAAGCACTGAGCAGAACTTCACATGCAGTTGAACTTCTAACACAGAAGGTGTAGACTGCTTTCACATGGAAGAGGGAATGTTTTACAAAATCACGGAATAGCTAAGGTTGGGAGGGGTACGTGAAGATCATCTGGTCCATCCTTCTGCTTAAGCAGGGCCATTTAGACCCAGTTTCCTGGCACCACGTCCATGTGGATTTTCAGTATTCCCAACAATTAAGACTCCACAGTCTCTCTCTGGGCAACCAGTTCCAGTGCTCAGTCACCCTGCTCTAAATTAGGTCTAAGAAGCAGTTTTAGAAGTTCATGGCTGGCTCCCAGCTCAAGTCTTGTAGTTAAGGATGTGGAGCTCCTGTGTCTGTGTAACATTGTCTGTGTCAGTTTGCCTGGATACGTCTAATACTAGTCAATTCTAGTATGCTTTGGAATGCTTTGGGCGCGGGAATGTGATTGTACTTGCTAGGCTACCCTCAGCACACTCCCTAGATGAATCTTGGCCTGTTTCAACCCTTGATGTTCCCCATCAACTCCCTGACATGGTCGGTCAGTCAGACCAGCTCAGAAGAATACCCAATGGGCAGTTTGCCTTCAGCTGTCCCAGTCCTGACAATTTTTTGGTGTAGATGCCAGCCGTTCTGTGAATGACCTCAGTGACTCTGCTTATTCTCAGGCATATTTAGTTTCCTTGTATATAAGTGGTCTGTGTCTGCAGGATATCTGAATGCGTGCTCAGCACTGGGACCTGAGCTTTAACTGCATCGAGCTGCTTTGCACGCCCTGTCTCCACGCTTGGTATGCGATGTGTGTTAGTGTGATGGGGCAGGAAAGAATGACAAAACTTCTTGTCTTGGTTTCCTGTGAATATTTTCATTAACTCTTTTCTTTTAGAACTTGTCCAGAACTTGGGTTCTGTTTGTGAATTTGCCCTTCGCAGCATGAAAATCAATTTAATTTTATTTTTTTGATTACATGCATCAGAGTGGATAATTTTGTGTCTCAGACACATGATAAATAAACAAATAAGCTTGCTTAATTTAGACTGAAGTACAACTTTTCTATGTGTTTTTAGCCTTCAAAGAACACTTTACAATTCAGGATCAAAAAAAGCTCTAAGCAGAGATTTTGATTGAAAACTGCAGTTGCTATCTGTATTGTATTTCCAATGGATCTATTTCAGATTGAGAAGGAGAAAATGGACTTTTTGAAACCTTTGTATTTATTTTTAATTTCACCTGCATTTGAGACCTCCTGCTGGCCTACCTCTTTGTGTTTTTCTCAATTTATATTCATTGTAAAACTGATTTTGGGAGAGAATCAATCACTAGGTTTGGAATGCTGATGAATTTCTGATCTTTATGCCTCTTTAGCACAGTTTTCTTTATACTATAAATATATATAATGCAAGAATCTATATTAGTAATAAAAGGTACTTCTGTTTTAATAAATGAGGACATCTGCATTTATTGCTCTGATAAGAGCTGCAGGACAGTATAAAAAGTTTGAAGTTATAGTACCATAACATAACAGTGCTGTTTTATGAAGATCTAAAAAAAAAAAAAAAAAGTACTATATTAAAATAATGTTTATATTTAGAAAATTCTCTTTGTATTCCTGTTAGCATTGTTGTTCAATTGAATGTACAAATGGTTAATTATATAAATCTATTACATCATAACCTACTGACGCAAGGAATGTCAGCTTCTTCTTTTATTCATATCTCACAGCTGTCCGTACCACAGACATATTTGAAACTTTTTCTTGGGACCCTGTACTATTTTGCTGTATTTTTAAGCTTCCCTGAATAGGTTGTGTTGTTTACACTTTTCATTATGTTCTCTCAGTTCCAAAATAAATTAAATTCTTCCATACTTCTCTTTTCACTAACTTACTCTGTTCAGCCAATTGTTATATGAAAACTTCCAATGTGGTGATTTATCCAAAGGGAGCACAACACATAGACGTACAGATACCAGACTACTGTCTATTCTTCTTAGTGAAATTAGCTATTGATTGTGGTTGGCTATTTCTCTTTCTTACTGCAATAGCAAGGAAATGTAAGATACATATTTATTGACTGGCTGATCACAGGCTTGTGTGTAGGAACTTTATTTTAAAATCTTAACTTTTCTAAAATTGTTTGTGCCTTGGACTGGCAACTACATTAGCAAAGTAGAAACTATGCTTTTGAAAATGTGAAAATGTCTGTGTAGAGAGTATTTTACAACCAAAACAGAAAATGTGGCATGATTTATAGAAAAAGGAATTGTACATTATGAAAATTGATTATAACAATCATGTATTTTTCTTCAGATCATGCTCAAATCAGTGTTTTGTTTTTTTTTTTCCTATAGGCTTAAATTCTCAGGAATGACTCTTTTAAATGCATTTCATGCATAGCAGAAGCTGTAGAGAGACAACACACTCTTTCTGAACAATTTTCAATACAAAATACAGTATTTATAAAAGGCTTAGAATTAACATGTTTGAATGAAGATTTAAAATACTACAATAAAAATCATCCTTTGTGGTTCCATAAAAGAACAGCACACTTTCAAATGGATTTAATGCTTATGGAATACACAAAATTGACTGCTAAAGAATGAAAATCTTATTTATTGTCACTGATTATGTACAGAAAGGCAGGGGCAGAACAGGAGTTCCCCCTGAAGCAACAGTGTGTCTTATGTGTGATATGGAGAAAGATTTCCAAACATTTTATCTTTATATCTCTGCAAAATCAGGCAATGAGGCTATCGAGTGTGCAGGTAGGTAATTAATATGGGCATGTAGCTATTAGAAATTCAAATGAGTACTGTGGTAGGAAATTAAGTCAATGGGCTGTCAAACTGTCAAGCAAAACTTCATCAACTGCTGACCTTTCCCTTTTGACCACTCTGCAGTTCCTGAGTGAGAAAAGCTCTGTGGTCATTTCTGTCTTGCTCAGATAATACAGTGATGCTACACAGGACAGCAAAAACACATATTCAGCTAGGATAACATGCTAACTTCTCACTCTAACTTCTTCAAATTCCCCAAAAGCCACAAACTCACTCATTACTCTGCTGAAGATACAGCTTTTAATTCTGTAACTTTTAATTCTATGAGATCTGGTTCATTTATACTATTTCCTTCTATTTACAACATTTCAGGTGAGTGGAGTAAAACATGCTTTCCAGTATTATTAGTTATGCTTTCCCAAAATGTTGAAATTACTTACCAGTTTCTTAAATAGATAAGGCTATTTTGGCCATTTAGCCCTTAAAGGCCTAAGGAGAAGCTGAGCATATACTCCTCTGCTTTCATCCAGACACATTCCTTTATGACAATAAAAACATCTGCTTGTTTGTCAAAGATAACACTGAAATATTTACACTATTAAAAAGAAAATTCAGCATGAAGAGGAAATCAACTACAGAGAAACAAGTTGGGGAAAAAAAAGAAGCAAAAGGACTGATGATATAACTAAACATGTAAGCACTTGTTAGCCCATGCCGACTCTTTTTTGCTGTGCAAGACCAAATGACAGTGAAGAGAATAAAATGGGCTTGGACACCAAAACTCTTTAATCGGACACATATGCCATTTTACACATTTCATTGCTTCGTTGCCCCACGGGAAAGACCAGTCTCTCTGTGACTGTCAAATGAGTGCCACCAGCACTGGCACTCACACTCTGTGCCTCTCGACACATTTGTGACTTTCCCATGTTGTTTATACATGTGTATTTACACTTTTTTTTTTTTTTAAGGGTTGCATCATGTTCCCTAGTTTCACAGACTGTATACTCTTATTTCTGCACAGGATTTCCCAGGCAGAAATCTAGCAGCCCAGCTTTGGGTTGAGTGCTTTTTCTTTACTGCTTTCTATTCTGACTTTCTGTTTTCGGAAGGTCACACTACCCATAAAATTAATATAGTGAAGGGAAAAAAGACTGCATGATCTATGTTTGTCAGTTGAACAAGAGCAAGATACCGGTGAATAGGGTTTTGTTAGGAGAATAGTTAAAACACATACAGTTTAGCTATCAAGGACAGAGAGATTTTTAGGTTGTCTGGAGAAAAAGTAAAATGTGAGAAGTGGAACCCCCGTTTTTCCAGTGCCAGTCTTTCAGCTTGTCTCCTCTCATGATTTAGTGAGGACACAGGGCTTTTAAGTTTCCATGATTAAGGGTCTGGGTTCTTTCCTGAGGACAAGACTGAGGACTACAAAAGGCTATAAGGAAGGCTTAGATTGTAGGACTTTGACTGCTGATAGATTTGAAATGAGGTCCTTGGGTAAAAAGCACATTAGCAGACTCCAGAGTTTACTTTTACACTGACTAAACTGAAATGTAAAAATTTTGTCCATATGTTTTGTGCATGCGTTGATATGGTGGATCATGCCATACACCAGAAACTTATGCTTTAAGTAAGGTATTAAAAAAGCTCAGTACAGCAAAAAGTCTTCAACAGTTTTTACAGATAACTCTCCAAGTAAGCTAACCAAATTACTTAAATTAAGAGTTTTAGAAATATATGCTTTAAGAAGCTTTAAAAACATTTAACCTGCATTATCACTGTTAAGACATAATGTGTCCAATGTGATAAGCATCAAGTACATGCATTTCCTAAATAAACAAGAAGATTTTTTAGTATGATAAGACTAACATAGAGAAATAAGCCATTGAGATGTGAAAGTCCTGAATTTTTAATGCTAGTTTTATATTCATGGCCATGAGAACTTCTCTTTAACCTAAACAAATGAATGGCCAAATTAAAACCATAGGTTGGCTTTCACTGTGAAGAGTCTTAAAACATTTAGAAATATACTATTTTACAACCTGAGTTTCTTTCTCTACTTCATATCACAGCATTAGGAAACCTTATTTTAGGTTACAAAAAGTAGTTAATATTTCAGTTTTCATCTGTTCCATCTCTTCTATAGAGACTTCCACAATATCTTCTTCATTTTATTAGACCAAAATTATAAAATACTAATGAAATAATTATTTTGTATTTTACTGTTTATCAACAGTACTTACAAGACTGTATGCATTTAGTTTATATTTTGATGTAATTAGATAGCGAACAACAATTCCTGAAGACTTGTAAATTATTTTAGTATTCAGGTCATTTCTGTCTTGCAGGTAGAGGTAAAAAACCCAGACACTCAGCAAAGTTTTAATAAAAACAAGGTCAAAAGGTAAAAGGAAGGAGCTGCTGTGTCGATGTATTTATACCGATATGACCTATGCATTTTACTTATTTCTAGTTAGCTGGGACATTCTAACAGCATATTGCCTCAGATTTATACATGCATTGCTGTATTTCAGGGAATTGTATTGTAATATATTAACATATTGATTATATGAGTTTAGAATATGAAAATGGCATGTTTTATCTTGTGCATATTTATTAACATAACAATAGGTGTGAGGCTATTTATTATAGTATTATCATTTTTACCACTATAGCTAAGGATTTTTTCAGGATTTACATTATAATTCCCTATTTTCAGGGGCTTATAATTCATCAATAAAACTTTGCCCCAGGCTGAAGGTTGACATGAAAACTCTATGTTCAGGATCATGTATTTTGCAACAAAAAGGACATTGTAAAATCAGAAATCATTTTACTGGGGGCTTATTTTCCTTTTTTATTATTTTTCAGAACAGCTGATGGTGCTGAAGTTGTTATAGAAAAATATCCGTTTATTTCTCCCCACACTTCCATCAATTTATATGCTAAAGGCAGCTGAATCATACTTTATGTAAAACTCATCTAATCCATGGCAGGTACATGTTGTCACCTCCATTCTTTTGGCAATTCCCTATAGGGTACATATATTCACTTTCACTGCTCGAGTTTCATGCACTAGAAACATTTTGCTAGGCTGTGTAACTTGTGAAGAGTAAGAATGGGATGAATTCACAAGTGTTTGATTTGCCTGGGATGAAACAACAGCCATTCATTCATTGAAAAAAATCCAAAGTAGAGGTGAAGAATCAAGGAAAAATAGGAGGGGGATGTGTCTGCAGGCAACACACAGGCAGGAGGCTTCCAGGGAGGACACATGACCACAACTGAGCAATGAAATGCGTGTTTTTCTGCAGTGATTATCTGAAGCTAAGGCAAAAGGAAACCAAGCTGTAGTAGATCAATAGGAATGATAATTAAGCAGTTTCCACAATTAGCATACTTAAATACTATTTAGACACTTGCACAGAATTTTGAATAGCATGTTTCATTAAACTGAATATATAGATAAGTATTCATTCTTCTCAAACCAGAGTTCATACAATAAAGTACATATTAAAATAAATACTGGAGTATATGTTCAACTCATCAAAGACAGACAGTGCCATCTGCCTCATTTAGACACCATAGACACCACAAAGACTTTTACATTTGAGGCAATCAGTGCATAAAAGCAAACATTTCCAGGGCCCTAATTTAGGAGACATTTTGCATTTGGTATTAATCTGATTTAGAATAAGGTGACTATCAGCTTAGAAGTAAGAATTCCTCTTTACTGACTTTTCTGACTGAAGGAAGCCTAGGATAACAAACTCAGATGCAAACACTGTAAATAATCCAAGCTTTGTTAGAAGACACCAATTTAACATTGTAATAAACAGAACACATGGTCTGTTGTGCCTCTTGCTGTCATAACTACCACATCATGGATTTAAATTAATGAGTTTTAGAAGTATAGAATTATGGATTCTTCGCCTAAACCAGGGTTTCTTCAACGAACTACTTCACTGAGGTCTCACTCCCCAGTTACTTTTTTGATATATACTACTTTGAGATATACTACTCTTCTTTGCTGGATCTTTTCTTCAATTCATTGACTTCTAGCCTCCTTCGAAAAACACTCTCCACAAGCATGTC
Source organism: Gallinago undulata (assembly GCA_026546715.1). NCBI lineage: Eukaryota > Metazoa > Chordata > Aves > Charadriiformes > Scolopacidae > Gallinago > Gallinago undulata. Next base: position 25,268,646 of record JAOTQQ010000001.1, read on the forward strand.
TGTATTACCAGTCATCCTTAAGACATCTGTAAGCCCAGAGTCATCAATTCTCTCTTCTAGTAACTGTATACCCTTGGTCCCAGAACAAGCTTGGCCAGCAGCTCTGCCCTCCCAGGAACTCCCCAGCCATGGCAGGTTCCAAGCAAGAGGATGGCACCAGGAAAATCCTACCTCCTCCCCTTCCTCACCTCTGCTTCTTCTGACAGCAGGATAATGCCATATGCCTTTCAGTTTTTCTTTATGTATTTTCAAAATGGAAATAAGGCAGTTTTTACAATTGATTGACCATTAAGGAAATATTTGTGGCCTTAATCTAAAAATGTTCTTTAGAAAAAAGCCAAAGAAGTGAAAGATTTGAGCAATAGTCACTGTATGGGTAACACATATAGAAAATGTGACACTGGCAGAGACCCTGTGATAACATGGAGCATGATTGGCAATTTAAATGAAAATTTTATCTACCACAATGCAGGAAAGAGGATGTCTCTTCAAGTGCCTTAATCCTGAGTCTCTAGCATGTCATTACTTCCTTTATCCTTTCTCTGCATATACCAGTTGTTATGGAAAACTGAGACATATATACAAGGAAATAGCAATGAAGAGTTTCGCATGTTTTCTAAGTATGTGGTTGTTCATACTGTTTGTGTGCTAACAGAAGTGGCAAGTGATATCTTCATAGTCACAGCCTAATGATCTTAGAGCAAGCAGATCTCTGGATGGTGTTTAACATTGAAGTTTAAAATATAGGTTTTAGATTCACTGCAGTGACAATAAAAAGATAAATGAATATTTAAAAAACATGAGCATACGATATGCAAATCAAAATATTTACCTTAGATTTCTCCTTTGATATGGCTATATAAATTAATTTCTACATAATTATTTTAGATAGAAAATAAAACCCAGATGTGAAATTATGTGAGCTGTTAGCAAGGAAACAAACAAAGATTCTGCATAAAAGGAATGATTGTGTTCTGAATTTTATACCAGCATTAACATTAGCATTGTAGCAGAAAAAAAAAGTGAAGAAGGAAGAAAGGAAGAAAATAGAAAAGCAACCTAATTGAATGCCATTGTTCTACTTTATATCAGTATCGGTTATCCATTTTCTATGAGGTATCAGTATAACTAAACATTCATTTTACTAAAATAAAAGTAATCAATAATGGTTGGTGACAGAATACACTCATTTTCTTTTTTATGGTTTCCTAAATTGATGTTGTTCTTTATATTTCTAATACAAAGAACATCTGTTTTGAATAATATCCACTGGAGTTTGAATGTCTCAAACTGAGATAATTGAAGGGAGTGAATTTTCTCTTAACTTCAGAGCCAAAGTTAGTGCTGCAGCTAGATTCCCTCATCAGACACACCTGCCTGTATAAACACAGAAATACCCACAAAGTCTAATCCTTGCTTTGAAACAATAAATCTATTCTTTGGAAACAGCAGAAAAAAAGCCACTTAAGCATAAAGATTTTTTCCGTATAAAGACATAAAGACAGTAAGGAGAAGAAAAAATGACCCTCCAAATTATTCTGAAAACAAGTATATAGCATACCCTCTCTTACCATTCATAGAAGTGAACCTGTTTGTAATTAGTTGATATAGTCAGAAAATCCTGATCCCATTTATATATGTTTAGAATATGTAAACCCACAAAAGTTGGCTCCAGACTTGAACTTTATTTTGTAGTTTGGTAGTCATTGTAGAATGTAATGGTTTTAATAACAAACGTTATTCTTATTTTTCACCACATCCCCTGCATTGATCTTGATAATCATCCTAGCTAACCAGAACCATGGAACATGTGACCACAAATAGTATCAACAGGTGTAATCTGAAGTATACATACAGAAAGCAAGTGAACATGAGGGCTGAAATCTTGAATTATAGAAGAAAGCTAACACTTTAGTCCAGGGAGATAAAATTATCTGATGAGTAGAAAATTCTGAAGCTATTCTCCTTTTCTGTTATAGTGCTTAGAGGCAGAACAAGACACTTTTAACCCTTACATTTTACAAATGCACAACAAAAGAGCAACAGAATATCTTCCTCATCACTCATATTCCAATTTTATTGTAAATTATACTCTCTCAAAGGAAAAGTAGTAATTTGGGATTAAATCCATGAAAAGATTTAAGTATTGTAATGGGTGGCATTGTACTGACTCTTTAAAGGAATTTTTGCTGCCTAGTGGCACCCTCCCATCCCAGCTCCAGTGCTTAGGCTTTCCATAAATGCCCAGAGAAAATTCAGTTCACAGAAATAAGGTCCATAATAAATAGGAGCTCATTTCTAAAGATAAGATTCATAGAAGAAAGCAAGTAGAAAAAGGAGACATTGAGGTACCTAATAAGACACAGTGAAAATGGGGCTTGAACTGAGTTAATTTAGTCCCAATTACAGGATACCATTCAGAGTACTCCTGACATTGGCTGCTTATTCTAGCCTTTCCGACAGAACATGGCTGGAAGAGGAAAAGTTTTGTTTTCTGTCCTTTTTCTCACCTGTACCCTCCAAGCTTCCACACAATAATGCTTAAATAAAGCTTATAATGAAATCACTTTCCATCACTACTTCCCGTTGAAACTTCCTGTCTTTTCTTTCCTCTATGAAATAAATACATTTTTGTTGGACCAGCAAACATAAACAGAACAACTTCCTTCCAGTGTATAGCATCCTCCTTTGAACAAAGAGACCAGGTACCAGTTAACGATCACTACTCCGTGTGAAGTATTCAGTAGAGCAGATAATCAAAGATTCTTTCTCTATCCACTACCCTGTGAAGTCGTGCTTAAATATTGAATACTGAACCTGTAATCATTTTCTACTGAGTGAAATAGCTAAGCCAGAAGGGACTGGAGTGTTGCTCTTGCTTCACCAGGCTGCAGAACAGAAACAAGCCTGGTGTTAACAACACTGGCATGGGTAGTGGGAGACAAAGATGGGATGGCTTTTTACATGGGACATCCCCAAAATAGGGAGAAATGTCTTTCTTTACTGATGAAGCTGGAGTAAGCACCATATCCTTTGTGACAGTAACATACTTTGTGTCAGTCAGTAAGTGCACTATGAATGTCTTCTGAACTTAGCCTAGCACACAGCATGGAAAAAGGAACAGATGTTAGAAGGTTAGAGGTTAGAAGACCTCTGGAGGTCATCTGGTCCAACTGCCCTGATGAAGCAGGGCCACCTAGAACCAGTTGCCTAGCAGGGTGCTCTAGTCAGGCAGCTAAAGGAGTTTTACAGATAGTTTTAGGAGCTTTTGTGGGTTAGTCCCACCCTATTAATCTTTTAAACAAATGTCATATACCAGTTGAAATAACTGTCCTCCTATAAGAGGATCATTACATTGTTCCCAAAGGCAAGAAATAAAATTAATAAATATAAATGAGTCATATATCAGTTCAGAAATAAAAAATACATAGAAATAATTTATTACTATTCCTTCCTTTTCTTTCCCAATTCCTTTTGATTTCTATCATTCTAACAGATGGTCCACCAATTTGAAGTTATTCTGTTCAAACACACATTGAATCATTGCTGAAAAAACGTTGGTGGGAAATGAATTAAGCATTCATTGATAATCCAAAGCTGAAATCTCTTGGTGTCCCCTCCGTAGTCTTCTGCGTTTAGGTACTCTCGCCTCCGAATGCTAGGGTCAGAGTTTTGGACTGATGTTCTGACCAATGGATGTAACCAGTGCTTTCCTCAGAAAGAATCATGAGCAGAGAACTGTCCAGGTGATTGACATGATAGCAGCACCTGAAATGTTGTGAGCCTTTGAGGAGACTTTTGTGCTGACATTGAGGCTATCAGACAATCAAAAATGTCCTGAATAGTTACTGTGCAACTGTACTGACTGGAACAACTCTGACAAATCACAGCACACCTTTTGTCACAGTTCCCTGGAGCAATACCTGCAGCTTCCTTGCCTGTAGCAGCCAGTCTCCATGACCATAGGTTCTACCTGGCTTTTGTTGGCTCTCCTAGTGGTTGCGAGAAGTCAGTCCAGCTGACTGCTCCTGGTGGGAACAGCCCATGCCTCAGCCAGATTGCAGGGACTCAGAAGCACACAGGCATTTAATAATGGTAAAGATCTAAACAGTGGTGATGGTAATAGAGGTACTAGTAATAATATTTTGAACAAAACTGATCTTTATTTGAACATAAAAAAAAATCATGGTGCTCAGAAAATACCGCAGCTGTCCTTGGTTCTCAAGTATTTCCATCTTTAAACCTCCTGTCCCTAATTTGTCTCTCATATCCATCACAAGCCAATCTGCTTGGCAGTTCAACTATACCTTTATGATAAGTTCAAAGTGCTTTTTCCTGCTACTCCTTCTTGTTCTAACCACAAAAGGTCCTCATGTTGCATGAATCTTTTAGTATTCCTGATGAATGAATGCCCTGGTTCAATACAGGGTTTCAAAGCTGGAATATTGTCCTCGGCTGACAGAATTCATGTATTTTATTTTGCTATTGCCATTCAGCAGGATTCACTACTCCAGTGGTTTTCACTAGCTGGGAGGTAGCAAGGATTCTCAGCCTGATATTCCACTTTTCACCTGCTGCACTGAGTGGCTTGGCTTGGCTTTGTTTTGCTACTACTTGTTTGCTTGCTTTCTTCCTTAAGACAATTCCAGAACAATCTTTTCTCTATGGCTAGGGTTTAATAAGTGGACTGTGGGAAATAACAGATTAGGGACAAAATTATGTCAGAGACAGTGCAGTACTTCAAGCATAGTACAAGAATTTAGATTTAGTGGAGCCTTGGAAATTCCCCTCATTCTTCTGTCTCCTCACAAGCTCTGTCTCTCTTTATAAAACAGTGTAGGTTTTTTTGTTGTTTTTTTTTTTAATTTCTTTTCTCTTCCCAGAAACAATGGAGCTTTCCTTTGAAGACAACAGCTCAGTAACTCATTATGTAGTGTATAAACTAGAAGGGTGAATCAATGTTAGCAGGGGAAAATTAAAAAAAAAAAAAAAAAGGAGACCAGCCATTTTATAGTACAAACTACAAATAAACAAGATTGAATCACCATGATGAGAAATATTTATATCTAGATTTATTTTCAGTATATCCCAGCTATTTACAAAGATATAAGAAAATATGTAAATCCATGATGTAGGAGAAACTGGCATGTTCTCAGTCAAGAATTTTCTATTGTTACTAGCTTGGAATTGTCAAGACCAAATAATATGATCTGCTGGCTCAAAAAGCCCCTAAACTCAATTTTTTATCTTTCAGTCTTTTAAATGTAGTGATTTGTTGGATATCTTTAGAAGACTTTTTTTTTTTTTTTCATTTTGGTGTGAGAACTGTAGGAGAAAGAAACAGTTAAAAAGGTGAAAGGTGAAAGCATATCCTGCAGTAGTAATTCCAAATGGTCATTTGAAGATAAGTGAGGGTCCATTCAGACTAATATACTCTCTTCATCTGTGGTGACTCCTAAAGAATGCAATTAAAGAGGCCATAATATGCTTAATTGTGTTATAGTACAGCAGTAAACATTTCGCATCTGTTCCCATAGCAACAACAACACTGCAGAAACAAGTTGTTCAGGCTACAGTCTGTGTCACATTGGTATGGGGAAACTCTCCTGGGCAGGGTAATAACTATAACTTTCTAGGTTTCAAAATACATTGTTTAAAACTGTGCTACTAAACAATGACGTTACTTAAGAAGAGTCTTATGGTACCAAAGAAGGAAGAACTGTAGATGAGATACACACAGTTCTATTTTAAAAAGAATTTTGTTTTTCTAGTGACATCACTTTAAAAAATAAATAAATTTTGTTTTAAAAGGTTTTAAAATAACTGTTGAGTTGTGATCACCACACTTTACCTGGAATGCTGTAATAAATCAGAAACAGTAGAATATTAAAGATAACATTTAGGTTTTGTTAAAACAGCTTTATAACTTGTGGCATTGCTAGAACTATTTTTCTATATGTAGCTGAATGTTTATTAGTAATTTGCTTTTAAAGAGTTCAGGATTTCATGGGGTACAAAATAAGAGAATAATCACTTTCCCTTAGACTAATTATGTGAACAGAGGTTCTACTCAATATTGAAATTCTTTCCTCAAAAAATAAGCAAAGAAAGCCTGACTCTTAGGCAAATTTTCTTTTTTTTCAGTTCCAGCTGATGGGCATAAGCATCTTTCTCTTCAAGCTCATGTTTACTGCAAATCCTGCTCATAAGTGCTAAGCTACTGAAGGCCATATCTTCAGAAAAGGACACTGAATTATGAGTTCCTGTTTATATTTGACCAATATTTTCTGGGCTTGAAGACCAATGAAGCATTATAACTTATGATGCTGTAATTATTTTCAGATGATGAATTCTGATCAAACAGGGAGACTTTTTTTTTTGTTATGCACACGAAAATGCTTAAAAAGAGCTCGTATAAAGGCTATGTATAGATTGCCTCAACTAACAACCTATAGATTGTTTAAACTAATTCTGCCTTTCCTTCCTGCTGTACCAAGCAGGGTGAACTTAAACCTATTACCTCCAGAACAAGCCCTCTGTTCTGAATTTGTGATAAATCCAGATTTTTCATTATAGTACAATGACTTTCCAGCTCGCCAGATGGTTACACTGATGTGGGGGATGTGAATACAGGCGAAAGGAAAATAGGCAGTTGCTCTGGTGGGAAGGCTGGAGAAATTGCAAAGGCTAATGGTTCAACATCTTAATGCCAAATGCAATCCACTGCTCAGAGGTAAGTCTCTGGAGTCTCTACACAATATACAGGGATGATGAGATTCCTGAGGAAAGGAGTCTGAGCCTGACACTCCAGTGTGCAGGGAGCCACATAAGGTGCCTGGGTGTTCATGGTGCCCTTGGTTCAGTCCCATTTCTTTTGTTCAGATATGTATTTAGATGTCGTTCTTCAGGATCATCTTTCCCTGGCTTTAGCCATAACTCTGTGATAGAAAGAACACACCATTGAAGATGCTGCTTTATAGTTGTGTCAGGCTCCATCCAGGAGAACAGAATCTTTAAAGGTTGCTTTTTATTACCACCAATGATTCCTGCACTGGAAATTTTTCAGAAGACCCAGCAAAGCAGCTTTTCATGATGAGTATAAAAAGTACTCTTCTGACACACAGCAACCCCTCCACCAATTCCGAGCCTTCTGCCAAACCACAGAGTATTAAAGCTGTTAAGGACTAAAAACTCCAGAATTTTTTAACATGCATTACTTTTTGAAATGGCTGAACTGCTCTGGCTAAGCTAAAAAAAAAAAAAAAAAGTTTGTTCTGAGGCAGGCGCTTGGGACATTAAAAAGAAATCAATCTAAAACATACAAGTTTTATAAAGTTATAATGTAACCGAAAATGTGGCTGTCCAATGGGAATTCTCCAGAAGCTATAAAAGTATATTGCACAATCAGCTCCTTCTTTTACTCAGAAAACAAACGAAAAAAAGCCACAGAAATTTGCTAGGAACTTTGGGACATTATAATACCAGATGGGATAGTGGGGAGAAACACCAGCTAAAAGCAGTGAACAGAGGAAAAATACATTTCTTTCAAAGAAAAGTAAAAAACTTCTAATTCTTATTGCAAGTTCTTATTGTTAATGGTAAGTTGCAGGAGAAGCTGTTGATAGGGTCAAGAGAGATTAACAACAGTAGACAACTGAAAGAAGTATATTCTTTGCCAGTCAATACAAGCTAAAGGATTTGCAGAATAGGTGGGGCTGATAAAAAAAAAGTTATTATCAAGCTTCATTTTCCCTTGGTTCTTAGAGAAACCAGCTACCTCAGTACTTCACCATTATCTGTGTAGTGGAGGCGAGATGAGATTCAGGAGAGTTTATGACTTAGTTTTTCAGCTGTAGTAGTCAAAGTGAAAGGCAGGTAAAGGACAAAAATTGAGCTCAGCATTTTCATTTTCCACATGGGACATTATATATTACATTTGCATTTTATATGTTGCATGCAATTTTCTGAACGTTTCACTCCTGACATTTATGCCATATGAGATGGTTGAGTATTTGTTCACTTGTATTACTGTTATCACTTTTAAATTATGGTAGATTTTTGCTGACAGGAAGATGCAGACTTCAACATAAAGTGAGCACAGGCAAAAGAGAGAGGATGAGAGAAAGGAATAGGGGAAAGAAAAGCAGAAATAGGAGAAGTGAAGAGAGGGAGGGAAAGAGGAATGGAGGTAACATTTTTAACAAACTTTCATTCCTTGTTTGTTCCCTAACTTTTTATGTAATGACAAAATCTTAGTTTCTTATCTTCAAATGGAAGATAACATCAGTTAAATAACTTTCTCCAGTATTTTGAAAAACTGAAATAAAAAGCAGCTTGTACAGGAAAAAGAAAGGAAAATATTTTGATATTTCTGCCAAAGAGCTTCTTTATATCCTTCCACTTGGAAAAAGCTGTTCCCTCTTACAGTGGAAGGTTGTTGTGAGAGAAGTCAGAGCCATCTGTCTAGGATACTCCTGTTACCTCAATTTTATTTGCCTCCACTTCAGTCTCCCACAACCTCTGTTGTTTTCCTGACTCCATATTTCTATGAAACTGTTCCTGCCTAGACCTCTTCTGGTATCTTTCTTTCAGATTTCTATGCATAGAAAGGTATGTTGGTAAGGTAATAAAACTTATTATTTAACTTATTAAACCTTAAAAAAGGTAATGTCAATTCTAATATTTTTGGTAATGATCTCAGGAGTTATTAGAAAAAATGGAGGAAGACAATTTACTAAACCAAGAGTATCTGCAGGTTTTTTTAAGTCCACAGACTGGAGAGTGTGACGTGAGTCACAGGGAGCAAAGGGAAGGGGACTGATGGTGCCAGGAGGTGGCTCAACTCAGTGAGAAGTGTCCTTGCTCCAGCAAGAGGAAATCAGTTTCTGCTCGCTCTGCTCAGGTGCAGGAGGTTGTCAGAGACATTCACATGATGAACAACAGATCTTTTAATGAGTTTTCTTACGTAGATTTTATTAGCAATAAAAACATTATAGTTTCACAGTTTGCTTCATTACCTTTTAAGGAATATTTGACAGTACATGCCTTGTTGATGTATTGGTTCTTGGGAAGCATTGAGTTTCTGTATCTGTTTTTACATTGGCAAAGATAAAATCCTAATAAATGTCAACACAAGTGCTTAACTTCTGCTTTCATTCTGTTTAAGATGAGGCTATGTAACCTTCCAGAAAAGGCAGACAAACAAGTTCTGTGCTGGATAGCTAAACTCTCCGCTAAACTCTTTTAAACATGAGCAAACAAAAGCTGTCTGAGATTTTACTCTTAAGGTAACAAATGTATAATAAAAATGTTTTGCATTTTTAAAGTATCACCTCCCTGCTTTGGAACTAACAAAACTTCACTTCTACTTTCTAAGATTTGTTAATGATTATTCAATACTGGGTACTCGAGCTCTTTAAATGTCATGTTTCATGTCCCTCAAATATCTTGAAATTTATATAATGCATTTGAGATTGTTTTTCATTTTCAATGTTGTCTGCTTATAAAATAGGGAAACTTTGAAGAGATCAGTTTGATTAAATCACACACCCTCCATAGAACTCAGAGGTCAGGTAATGAAGAAAGAATTAAAAACTATAGCACAGATGTGTTGGGACAAAATTATAAAGAAAATTAGGATATGACAAGAATAAGAGGCAACTATTAAGGGGCAAAAAAAACATCTTTCAATCATCCTACAAGGATCATAGTAGTCCAATGGAAACAAAGGACTGAGGAAATGCTTGGTCTGATACCAAACTACAAATCAATGGTAGCATTAAATGGTGTTTTTGTATCAGTTCTCACTAAAAAGATTTACTGCCACCATAAACCAGAAACATTTTTCATATTAGTCACATATTAGCAACCAAGCGGTAAAAATTCAACTTTAAATATTGAAAATAGCCATTTAAAAGGCCTCAGAAAATATGATATATTTCTAGTGATATGGGTCTTGTTTAAATGCTTAAAGCACTCTCAGAACTACCGGCGTTCTCTAGAGATGAGGAAATCTCCAGACAACTTGAGAAATGCAACCTAGTACTTACATTTAACAGAGGAAACAACGGAGGAAATGCCAGTTCTGCTAAGGATATGAAATGTGTGCTAGAGGGTCACATGCTATACAATCAGCAATGTCCCTCTGCTCTATACTGGAAAGCAAAACAGGAGTAAGGCCAGGAAGTATATAAAGATACATATATATAATCCTTTTGCTCTACTCAGCATTTTCCAGTCTATATTCCAGTGTTAGACACAGGTAAGTCTGAGAGTGCCCAGGAGCAGTCTGCATAAGGTAAAGTGTGAAGGGCAAAGAAGTAGTTACTCAATTTAAGTGCTATCAATGGTGTCTTTCTTCTTTTATGCAAAGAAAATAGTTATGATCCATGTAAAAACACTGTTTTATTGTTCCATATCATAATATATGCACGTTCACAATGTTTCTTCTGGTAGCAAAACAGCTTAAAGGCAGGAAATTACTAATTAAATTCTACAGTTTAATCCGAAGAATAGGATGGGGAGAAATTTGGGGCCAGATTTATCTGGCTAAATACAGAAGTTTACTATGCAAACTACATTTTGTTTTGTTGTTTAGACTCCATAGCTTATGCAGGCAAACGGTTCTTCTTGTGCAAATGCAATTCATCCAGATGTAGATGTCTAAAGTAAACTTGATAAACAGTTCCCTAGAAGTGTCTCTTTTACTCCATTGACCACAAGGGGAAGTTAGAATGGGCATCTTGGATATATATACACAGACATTGGAGATGCCAAAAGAGAAATGAGAGCATTTCAGGCTTGGGTGTCACAGTGCCAAAGCCCAGGAAAAACAGCAACAATATCACATGAAAGACGAATGGGAAAAGCTTTATAGTTTAGAATGGGATAAAAGGTGGGCTAAAGATTTTGCTTTGTGCTCTTCCTGTTTACCTAGAGAGGAAAAGGAAAAACAATTGCCACATTATTCAGAGAAGAGCAGTGGTTTCTTAAACTCAAAATAGATTATTCCAAACTGATTCAGATGCAGGAAACATGGAAAGTGGTTCTGAAGGATCTTCAGTCATCACTTCCCAATGCAATGTGTGGTTTTAGAATTTTTTTTTTTTTTTCACTGCATTAGACATTAAGTTGAGCAGTGAGGGAAGGAAAAGGATACCTGATTCTTAAGGGGTTTTGAGGTATAGTGTGACAGCAAGTAAAAAGCCATATACTGCGCTATGGAAAGCACTTGCCTGCTTATTGCAAATCCTAAAAATTCCTTGTGGTTCTCTTACTGCCTGGCTCTACAGTGAATCCCACAAGTGCATTAGGGAGTGCAGTCATTCCCTTTTTGCTTCTCAGAAACCACAAGTCACTGAGAAATCTTTTTCCGTGGCGCTTGAAGGGATTATATCAATACCATTTACTGCACCAGAATGCACATTAAGAGGGTGCTCCTGACCTCTGCCTTAAGAGGTGGCAAAAGGTTAAGGAAAAAGGACAGACACTAAAACTTGCAGAATTCCCCACTACTCAGCAAACCTTTGCCTCCCTGATGTATGAAAAAGCAGACTGACCATCTAAATCATCACAAGAATTCCCTGACTTTCTAACTCAGCAGTCACAGAATGACTATTAAATACACCTCTGGGAAACTTTAGGTTTATTGATGCATGCTTCACGTGCATTTTAAGTTCAGCTTGTGGTACATGTCTAGAATATTGAGTGATGGATGTGCTCTGCAAAAAATCTTCAAGACCAAAGTTTAATTCTTAGGTGAAGGCTATTATGAGAGACAGAGATTTGCTTTTCAGCATGATCAACTAGAATCAAAGGTAATATCTTGTCCATTAGCAGCCTGAAAACTTCTCTGAGTAAAATGCATGGTTTCAGTTTCCCGTAATGATGTTTGTAAGTAAAAAAAGAAGAAAGAGTTTGGAAAGAATGGGAAGAGTCTTTTTCTTTTAATGCAGAATTGGACCCACAATGGACAGATCGTGCTAGCTAAATATTTAAATAAATATAGATTAAAAAGTTCTATAGAATTTATATGTTTCGTTTGAGTTTCAGGTCAAGTATATTGAGAATTATTAGACATTGCTTTAATTGTACTGATTCCTAAGTGAGAGTCATCCTCCAGTCTCTATTAAAAAGAACATTCATTGAGTGCTTTCCTATATTCAGAGGATAATTTATGGTTTGTGTGCCACATGATGTCCCAGCCAAGTGCCAAGCAATGTCTGCCACTGCAAGGTTATTCTCCACACCAAAAGTATACATCATCAACATGACAGAAAGGTAACTGCTGTGCAAGACAAATATCATTCCCTTTTTAATATGAGTTATACACAGACAATGATAACCAAGAAGGACTGAAAAAGAGCAGACAACAAAACTATTATTTGGAAGAATGTTAACAAGTGTCTCTTCTTTTCTGGTTTTTGTAACACTCATAAACATGGAGGAGCCTATGCTCATTCCAAGACATTCAGATCTGGGAAGACTAAAGTTTCTTGGCCTCAAGTGCTGAAGCATTAGAAACAAATTTAATAAGAAAGATATGCTTGGGTGCCAAAAACACTGGCAATGCTGATCCACAAAGTGGATCTGGTCTAATGTGTTATGTTTTATATCAGACACAGATATACTCTGTTTGCACTATTTCTCAGTTTTCTGCTGTCTGCAGACAAAATGCAGACATCACAGTGAAACATATAAACATCAAAAAGCCCAATAGCACAGAGCTCTAGCTTTTCTTTAACAGTTTTCTTAACCTCTTGCTTAACCTCTCCTGTCTTTTGTTAACGGTCTTAAAAAGGTATAAGGAAGAAAAGAAACAAGTAACAGAAAACAAACTTGTTTAGCAGTAGAAGAGACTACACAGACGTACTACTGTATTGTTATTCCTGAAATTTCAGGGGGATGAAGTGCATCACAAGTCGGCACAGGCAATACATGAACACTACTGTTCTTCAACGATACTAAGATTATAACAGTTGTGACTGGTGTATTGATTCTTTTGTGTCAATTAAGAAAGTAAAGAGTTGAAACAGAAGACACTGATGGGTGTTGCTATGAGCACATTTGACAATAAACATGTCATAATGGCTCAAGTTCTTGAATGCTGTCAGTGGCATTTAAAGTTACAGGAGTTTACTGAAAATAAAATCCTTAAGCATATGCATCATATTGACTGGTGCTCAGATGACCTAGAGCCAATTTTTAAGGAGATATGGAATGGGAAATAGTATGTCTAGTGAAATGTGAAAGCCACCAAACACAAAGGCTTCAGGACATTGAGCTAATGGTGCACAGTGTGAGGTAGGGGGAGGAAAGTGATATTTTATAGTATGTAGATGTGGTTTTCCCTATAAACTGTCTGAACGCAAGAACCAAACAAATTTTCTAAGTCTGCTCAGGGAAGAAAAGAGAGCTTATGTCCTTTGGAAAAAAGAACAGGCTACTCAGGAAGATTATAAAGGTGTAGTAAAGTTATGCAGGGAAAAGATTAGAAAGGCCAAAGCTCAGCTAG
>JAOTQQ010000001.1:25282258-25296757 GCA_026546715.1 Gallinago undulata
AGGGATCTGGCAGAGTTGCTTGCAGAGCCACTTTCCATCATCTACCAGCAGTCCTGGCAAACTGGGGAGGTCCCAGCTGACTGGCATCTAGCAAATGTGGCGCCCATCCACAAGAAGGGTCAGAAGGATGATTGTGGGAACTACAGGCCTGTCAGTTTGACCTTGGTGCCTGGGAAGGTCATGGAACAAACCATCCTGAGTGCCATTATGCAGCACATGAAGGTCCAGCCAGCATGGGTCATGAGGGGCAGGTCCTGCTTGACAAAACTGATCTCCTTCTATGACGAAGTGACTTGCTTGGTGGATGAAGGAAAGGCTGTGGATGTTATTTAGCTGGACTTTAGTAAGGCCTTTGGTACAATCTCCCACAGTATTCTCCTAGAGAAACTGGATGCTCATGATATAGATGGGAGTACTCTCCATTGGGTTAAAAACTGGCTGGAAGGCTGGACCCGGAGAGTGGTGGTGAATGGAGTGAAATCAAGTTGACGGCTGGTCATGAGTGGTGTCCCACAGGACTTGGTACTGGGGCCAGTTCTCTTCAATATCTTTATCAATGATCTGGACGAGGGGATTGAATGCACCCTCAACAAATTTGCAGATGATACCAAGTTGTGTGGGAGTGTTGATCTGCTGGAGGGTAGAGAAGCTTTGCAGGGGGATTTGGACAGGCTGGATCGATGGGCCAAGACCAAAGGCATGAGGTTCAACAAGACCAAGTGCCGGGTCCTGCACTTGGGTCACAACGACCCCAGGCAGCGCTACAGGCTTGGAACAGTGGCTGGAGAGCTGCCTGGAAGAAAAGGACCTGGGGGTGTTGGTAGACACCAGGCTGAACATGAGCCAGCAGTGTGCCCAGGTGGCCAAAAAGGTCAACAGCATCCTGGCCCATATCAGGAACAGTGTGGTGAGTAGGACCCGGGAGGTGATTGTCCCCCTGTACTCGGCACTGGTGAGGCCTCACCTCGAGTACTGTGTCCAGTTTTGGGCCCCCTACCACAAGAAAGACATTGAGGTACTGGAGCGGGTCCAGAGAAGAGCAACGAAGCTGGTGAGGGGACTGGAGCACAAGTCTTATGAGGATAGGTTGAGGGAGCTGGGGTTGTTCAGTCTGGGGAAGAGGAGTCTGAGGGGAGACCTCATCACTCTCTACAACTACCTGAAAGGGGGGTGTAGAGAGGAGGGGGTCGGTCTCTTCTCCCAAGTCACAGATGATAGAACAAGGGGTAATGGCTTCAAGTTGCTCCAGGGGAGGTTCAGGTTAGATATTAGGAAAGGGTTAGAGGAAGGGGCCAGTCTTTTTTCAGTGGTGCCCAGTGACAGGACAAGAGGAAATGGGCACAAACTTGAACATGAGAAGTTCCACCTAAACATGAGGAGGAACTTCTTTACTTTGAGGGTGCCAGAGCACTGGAATAGGCTGCCCAGAGAGTTGGTGGAGTCTCCTTCTCTGGAGACATTCAAAACCTACCTGGACAAGTTCCTGTGCAACCTACTGTAGGTGGACTTGCTTTGGCAGGGGGGTTGGAGTAGATGATCTCCAGGGGTGCCTTCCAACCCCATAACATTCTGTGATTCTGTGATTCTGTGTTTGGGAAGATAGAATTTCCGGAAGAATTATAGAATTTAATTCATGCTTTGGGCACTATTCCAGGATGTATCTATGGGCTAAAATATTTCTTATTTCCCTTCTTATTTTGTAAATATTCCTCCTTCTCTGATGACAATTTATTTGTGTGGGGTGCTATGGATTAAATGACTCCCTTGCGGGCTCCAAAAAAATCAATTAAACTGAGCCTATGCCAAAACAGACAACGTGGCAATATCAAAAGGTGTGTTCCTGTGGTGTTTATTTCTGGTAGGTCTTTTTGTTTACTGCTTAGTTGCATTTGGAAAAATGCTTGCTGTCATCTCTGTATATTTCCTTGTTTCATTGGGTTAATTTCATTGGCTGGCACAGTAAAGAACAGAGGCTTTCCATGGTGTTTGTAAAAACTGTGTTTACTATTTTCACCAAAATAAAGCAATCTTAGAAGAAAAAAATGGAATCTAATTGGTATTAAACTGCACTAAATTATCTCCCAATTACAACATAATTCAGAGTTACACATCAAAAAGGGGTCAATCTAAATATAAGTTTATGAAAAAGAAAAGTTCAATTTCATGCTTAAGTCATTAATTAGACTCCAATTTTCCCTGCTTTTCTAACTTAATAATAACTTAATGAAAATAAATTCTAAAAGTGTTTCAAAGTATCCAGGTGGATCGTTTACAATTATTATTTTCCAGTTGGGTGGCTGACTTGGAAAAGCAAATTACTTTTGCAGTTCCCAACCATATTCTATTTAGTAAGTAACCAGTAGTTAAGATGTGGGAGCAGAGAGAAACAAGGAATGGGCAGAACATTGGCTTCGTTTCAGCTCTTGGCTTGAATATTGAGGCAAGAGGGATAAACACCATCATTGCGCTCACACAGGCAATGCTAAATAACAACTGGAAAGCAGATTCACCCAGAAGCCTTTTGCAGTGCATGTCAACATGAGCTTTATTGGCCCATCAGTCTTACAAGCGGTGTCACATTTTCTCATACCCAACAGACTTAGCACTCACAAGCAGCTATAGCTCCTTTAATAGTCGCTGCTATGGAGCAAGGGTGAAACAGAGAAAATTGGGCTTCAGAGACATTGTACCTCCCAGATCACATTTACCTGTGCATTTTACAGGGCAGAATCTAGTTCAATAGGTACATTTGCAGTCATGCAGATGTGTTTCTGGCAGCTATATGTTCTATAGAGCCTTTGAAAGTAGGGCTTATTATTTTATTACGGCTGTCTGGAGATTTGGGTACTGAAGGAGTAAAGGGAAACAGGTATGGACCTAGCAATGGCATTTACAATAAGGCTGGAACATGATAGGACTGCAGCGGAAGGCAGAGACTGCTTAAAAGCTTGGCTGATGAAAGTGAGTGAAATCTGGAGAGCTGACACTGAGACGTGCCGAGACACCAGGAGCCAAAAGATGTCAGAAAACCTGAAAAAAACAGTCAGGAATAGCTAAAAGATGTGGACATGAGAAGATAACAACCTCTGAGAATGGGCAGCCAGGGAGTTCAGCGGATATTTGGAGATAAAAAGAGAAGCTGAGGGAACAGAACCCATTGGAAATTTAAATATAGGCAATATACTGGGGAGGTGTGGAGCAATGTGAGTAATTAAAATGTTGAATTTACATGTATAAAATAATTCAAAATAAAATATTAATGAGGGCACAATTCTTGGTCGTTAATCTCTGATTGCCTAGAAATCAGTTGTCACTTACAGAAATCCTTCCATTGCTCTTTTTAATGCAATGAATTTATTTTTTTAAAGGAAATTTTATATGTGATTTGAATGTTATTTTCAGTTTTTACTTGAATGTGATTCCAGTGATATCAGTGGGCACTGTGCCAATAAAGATTCAGGGAAGCCTATTGATCACTCATAGACAGAAAGGGGACCACACATTTATTACCTAGTAGTTGGTCTGGCTTCTTTATACCTGCCATACAATTATAGCAAATGACAGCCTGGATTGGTTGTGATTTTTTTCACCTCAGTGATTGCTTTTAACATAAGCTGTATTTTTAGCATGTCCACATTTCCTCTTTCTTCCAGATCATTGCCTCTATTGCTTACTTTGTTAATGTATGAGTTTTTAATACAAAAGTAACAGCAACATAGATAAAAAGGTAATTTTCAGCTGATACACAATTACTTGACAAAAACTATCTGTGTGAAAGCAATAATTATTTAAATTAAATCTAGTGCTGGTTACTCAGTGTACATTACCTCCATTAGTAGAATATTTGTAAAAGTGAATAATGTTTTTTCAGTAAGACACATCCGCTGACAAGGAGATAGATCATCCCCCTATATTGCATCAGATCATAGACTCTCACATGTCTGTGTTCATACAGCAAGTAGATCAATTCAATCATTGCACAGCTTTCTTTTTTTTTTTTTCCATACACCAAGGCCAAAACGAATTAGATCATCTTGTTTTTGGAGCTCTACTGTAAATTTCTTGTTTGGTGACAATAATGATAGATTTAATTATTGTAGTTCATGCTTGTACATGCTGCCTGAAACCGGAGCTCTAATGTGCTAAACATCACAGAGGTAAGAGACATATAACAGAAAATAGAGACTGTTTGCAGAAGGAAGCTGTAAAAAATTCACATTCTCAACTGGAGCTTCAAGCAGGGCTGCATGTTTCTTATAATTTCACTGCCTTTGTTATAATCAAAATGATCCACTGAATGTGGTCTCAGCATCCTGTCCTAAGAGCAGCTATGTCTAGCAGACTTTCATTAAAAGCCAAAAAATGTGTCAGGGCATAAAAACTGTCATATACTTTTGTACTGCATAACCCTTGAGGGGGTAAAGAGTAGATATACCTGGAATGCTGAATGAGTTACAAGAATTCTCATAAAATATAATTTTACCACCATTTTAAAGTCTGTATGATTATGCTTGAACAAGAAGATTAGGATAATCTAATCGTGCTCAAGAGTTGTGGTCAACGGCTCAATGTTCAGAGAACAGCAAGTGTGGTAAAGGTCTTAAAAACATGATTTACAAAGATTAAATTTGTGATTTCATATCTTGCTATTTTACTGTCTTCTCTCCATCTTCCTTACTGGGAATGCAGGTCCCTTTGGTATGTGTCTTAAGGCAGTTTCCATCACCTCTTCCCTTGTCTTTTTCCTCCAGGCTCTTCTTTCAAAAGAATTTATTATTTCCTGTTTGCTGTTTTAGTTCTTGTCACATGTATATTTGGTTATTATAATCACCAAGATAGTTTATTCCTTGGTGTCTGTAATTAAGCAGAGTTACTGAAAGCAAAAGAGAGAGTGTGATGGTCAATACAAGGTACTAAGATGGAGTGAAAGGAAAATCTGACAGCATGTGAAATCTCTGACAGTTTTGACAGTTAATAAACCACTATAAAACATCTACTAGGAAATCACCATGTAATTGGTACATGAAGTCTTATGAGAACAAAAAACGTCCACTCTCTCTTTCACATTCTCAGTCCTTGCTCTCATGGTATGTATTTCTTACAGAAAAGGCCAGCCACATTTTTACATGTCAAAGAAAAATAAATAAATGAAATTCAGCCTGAGGCAGATACCTAGCATGAAAAAATCTCAAATGAAACAATTTAAGCTTAGTAACCTTGTAAATAACTGAAAACTAAGCCTTATAATGGAGAGTGTTGAGCAATCTTAGTAAAAGGCACTCAATGTCACAAGCTCTACCTATAATAATTTTTCCTTACTGTAACTGTGTCCTATCCTTCAGCTCTCCAGCTCGAGACTAATTTCATAGATATCTTTGTCATTCTAAGTTCAATGACAACCATTTCATGAGAACAGTGGGTGTTTATAAACAGAAGTTCAGGGAATAACTGCTGTAAGAGTATTTCTTATTCATCTCTCTGGTGTTGTAAGAATATGATATTTTTTCAGGCCTTGAAAGAAAAGTGTTATCTTATTTTTTTAAAGTTTAAGTCTGGTATTATTAAATGATGACCCACTGCTGCACTCCTCAGAAAAAAAAAAAAAACAACAACCAAAAAAACAACTAACAATGAATGCCATTCTGGCAAATGGAGAAACAGAATAATTTCAGGTATTATATGAAGATGATAGAGGGATATGGTAAAGAAAACAAGTTATCTTCTGTTGTGCATCAGAATCTGTGCAGGGACAATTAAGGCTGTGTGACCTTATTGCTCCACTTCAGCTGGTGCTATACAATAGAGAAGGAGTACTACTGCGGAGTGGTTTTGCCCCCCTTCTCTAGGTGGGGATTCAGAGGGATCTTTGAGTTTTGTGTTCTTCCAAGCAATGGAAATAAGACCCCAACATTTCTAGTAACATTTCTGTCTAGGCTAAATTGTGCTGTTTGCTTCTTGTTTGCTGCTCTGAAAAAAATTTTGTCTTGGTTGCAGTTTTGTTCTTGTCTTGCTCTGACAATTTTCACCTTTATAACCTTATATAGTTTTAATAACAACAGCATATGTATCTTATAGAAAGACTAAACTGTAAAATGTATTTTGACAACTTTCTGTTAAAACATAATATAGACAATCAGGTGATCCCTGTAAAACTGTTGCACTTTTTACCAAGGTCAATGCTACACCATCAAAAACTCTTTGACTTCTTTTGTTTGATCAATAAACTTTGCTCACGTAAAAGGAGCAAAATTGTTGCATATATGAAATATGTAAAAGGTACCTTGTCATTTGCCTTATAACTGGCATACATGTATGAACACATATACACATTTAGACTGATGTATCTGGGTTCCATTTTGTGTAATATGGTGTTCCAATGTTAATCCACAGAAATATTTCCTTAATACTTTTGCTAGAAGTATCATAAAACATGAGAAAACTGAAGTGATTTCCTTTAGCTAAGTATTGAAACTGTGTAAGTGGGTTATTGGTTGTCAGGATATTTAACAAAGGACTTTTTTCTTCAGTTTAGACATTTCTTTTATGAACAGTGGCTTGTGAGATAAACATATAAAAAGGCTAGGAAAATAAGAAGAAAGGAGTACACATTTTTATTCCTGTAATCTCATCTGCGAAATAAGTGGTTAACTGTAGACATCAACTAAGCATCAATAGCTTCCTTCAGGTGTCATGCAATTAACATATGTCTTTTGTACTCGGAGGTTATGCAAAAGTGTAAGCATGTCCTTGACAGTTTTACCTACAGTAGAGCCTTTAGTATTGTTTGTTCATTTATGACCCTTTCCCCCTGCCCTGTGGATCATTTATGAGGACTGCAAATAAAAGAATAACTCGTGTAGATGCACAATGGAAGCAGCTTTTGAATATTTGATGCAGATAACCTTCTAGGGTATTGAAATGGGTACTAGAAATTTAAAACTATAGTTAGATCTAGCAAACAGAATAATGGTCAAGATGCTTGTAAGTTTTCCCACTATTAACACTTCAGCTGAGATATAGAGTATGTATTGTTTGCAGGAACTCAAAGACCTTTATATTGCTGTATATTTGTGAAATCTCTTCTTAATGGGCAGTGAGACATTACAACCTGTAAGCTGATACAAGCAGCTATTCTTGGACTGGAGTTTGGAACTACTGTTGCTGAACAATTGCAGAAATATTTTTTTTTTTGACATTTTGGTACTACAAATAAAAAGCATAGGCTTAATTTTTCAATATATAGCAAGAATGGGAGGGATGCAAAGAAGCACCTATAAAATGGAAATCATGAGAAATAAAGGAACTTTACAAAACTATTCAAGAACTGGGATCCCCACATTAAGTAATTTACAAATATTTTTTACCTCTGGAATGGGGAAAGTAAAAGAAAACAGGGCTTGGTTAATCTGCTGCTGACATTGTGCTCTTCAGAAGAACTAATAAAATTTGGGAACATGCCTAACAGACTGTTTTGCTTGTGACACATACAGTATGAAGACAGTAGGCTGTCAAAGGCCCACAAATTCTAGTTAATCAGTATATGCCATTTTGGACAGGTCAAAAACTGTTGTTTCCATCTAAAAATACACAAAAGACAAAATTTCAAATCAGCAACATTTTTTAATAAAGCTTATGTATCTCGGAAGCATTTATTCCAAATTTGAAATATTTGCTTTACTTTTTGGAATAGGAATTATAGTTTTAGAGTGTTTTGTTTGATTATTTGTTTATCTTAAGAAATATGTCCTTGGTGCATTTGTCCTTTCAGTTCAAATTGCACTCAAGATACAAGATTAGTCCATCTTTCTGACATAAAGATTTATGTTTGTACAGAAAATGCCACAACAGATATTCATTGTTAAAGTTCTTGCTGATAGGAAAGAAGGTAAATTAATCATATATCTGTAATGTTGAAATTATGGAACTCTTCTGAAGGTGATCTTATTGCAAATAGCCATCAGCTGCTTATTCTCAAAATACAAATTGACATTTTTTGTAGTTAAATGGTCAAGTCATAATCACGTTATAAACAATACGATGCATCAAAAAGAAAGAAACACTTCAGCAGATCATACTAATAGCAGTCATTAAGGTTCTTACAAACTGACCTTTGGAAGTTTGAAAACAGTTCTCAAATGTTTGGAAAAGCTGGTGTAAAATGTAAAAATGCACATTTTTATGATCTATTTTCTAAGTTTATGTTGAAATCTACAGCTACTACTGTTAGTTATTTTAACTACTAGAACTATAAAATATGTAATTATCATAAGTAAAATCCTTCTTGTCAATTTATCCACTGTTATGAGCAAATAAGGTGCATTTCATCTACATATCCTATCTAGATATAACTTTTGTAGGTTTTTTTTTACAAACATCTGTGGTAAAAACAATTCTAAATGTAGCACTAACTGAAAATTTATTTAATTATTATTGAAGAATTAGCATAAGATTCTCAGTCCTCTAAATGAGAAACAACATACCCATTCTGTTTAGCAAAGAGTTGCTTGAAGAGAAAGAAGAGAGAAAACTTTTGCTTTGAGGTAAAGACAGTTTAATAGGTAAACCAATGGAAAATAAGGAATAAATTCACTGCTTCCTGTCAGCAGGCAAGTGTTTAGCTATTTCCAGGAAAGCAGGACTCCATCATGAATAATGGTTACTTGAGAGGACAAATGCCATAATTCCAAACATTCTGCCTTTATCCTTCTTACCTGAAGATTTTATTGCTGAGCACAAACATCACATGGTCTGGAATATCCTTTGGACAGCTGGGGTCAGCTGTCCAAGCTGTGCCCCCTCCCAAATTCTTATGTACCCCCAGTCTACTCACCAGTGGGGAAAAAAAGAAGAAAAAAAAAAAAAGCTTTGATGATGTGTAAGAGCTATTCAGCAACATCTAAAACATGAGTGTGTTATCAAGTTAAACTCAGTCCCAAAAAAATTAACTCAGTCCCAGCCAAAACCAGCACACCCGGTGGAGTAGTGAAACAGAGTGTAAGAGTAGAGAGTACCAGCCTAATAGTTTCCATAAACTGCTCCCTGACAGTGGGCTTGTTGCAAATGTTCATGTTACTATTACCACCTGCAGTTCCTTTTTCTTAATTAGTGTGGTCACATTGTCTTTCCTTGCGCTTTTTTTTGTACATATAGCAGCCTTTGCAGGCTTGTACCTTGTGCTTTAGGTATTCTGAGTTCCTTTTTAATTATTATGCAAAGTTTTCTAACTGAACGATCATACCTTTTCTTATCTTGAAACCACTCCTATGACAAATGCTTTGTGAAAAAATAAAAGATCCTATTTGCAAGGCCTTCATGATACGTAGTCTAGTCTGCTGTTTCACCACTGATAGTCAAATTTACAGATGTTACTACTACTTCTGCCAACTGCTATATTAGGTGCACTTCATACCGCTGGAATCTATCATTTTATATTTTTTGCCTTTTACATGCAAATTCCAGTTTGCCATCATATGCACTTACAAGATGTATCAGGATCTTTCTCTAAAGCATTTGTTACCTTTTATGTTATCAACATTACTTTCTCATACACTATAAATGCCATCATAGCTTGTGTCATTTGCTAGGATCTTAGCTATTACATATGTCATTTTGCCTTGAAATTTCAGCAGATGCTAACACTGTATAATTTGCACTAATAGGGTCACATTTTAAAATGTGAAGTCCAGTAGCTGCAAAATCTGCAACTCTAGGTGCAGAATGTCTACATAAGCAATTCATTGATACCCCTCTGAAAATGCACGTGCAAAGGCTTTGGTGGTTATTTTGCAGATAAATCAGCATAAGCTGGGTGCAAATATTAAACATGGAGCTCAATCTAAAAAAAAAATAATATTCTTGCTCACTGATGAGAAATAAGCTTGCCGTTTCAGAACAGTTTATGTGAATGCCTTCCCCATGTTGAAGCATGGGGGGTCTGTGGCTTAGCATCATAGCACGAAAGAGACATCAGCTTTAAAGGATACTGACAGAGACTGGATTAGCACATTAAGGAAATCAATACCACCCGCCCCCATCAAATGCCAGATAATATAGCAGAAGCTGGAAGAGGGAGAAGGGACTCACATGACGTGACAAAATTATAAACTTCTGTGGTGGGTTGACCCGGGCTGGATGCCAGGTACCCACCAAGGTGTTCTCTCACTCTCCCTGCTCATCAGGACAGGGAGAGAAAATTAGGCAGAAAAGCTTGTGGGTTGAGATAAGGACAGGGAGATTGCTCACTGATCACTGTCATGGGCAAAACAGACTTGTCTTGCAGAAGATTAATTTAGTTTATTCCAAATTTTAAAAAAAATAAAAATTAGAGTAGGATAGACAGAAACAAAGACAAAACTAAAAGTGCTTTCCCTCCACCCCACTCTTTCTTCCCAGGCTCAACTTTAATTCTTTGTTCCCAGCTCTTCTACCATTTCCCTATTCTGCTAGCATTGCAGGGGAGACGTGGAATATTTTGGTCAGTTCACAATCCTTTGTCTCTGCTGCTTTTTCCTCCTCACACTCTTCCTCTGCTCCTGTTCCATTGTGGGTTCTTCCTACAGGCTGCAGTTCTTCATGAACTGCTCCAGCCTAAGTCCCTACCATGGGGTACAATCCCTCATGTACAGATGGCTCCAGTGTGGGTCCATGGGCTGCGGTTCCTACCAGAAAACCTGCTCCATGTGGGTTCCTCTCCACAGACTACAGCTTTTCCTAGGAGCCTGCTCCTACATGGTCTCTCCGTAAGCTGCAGCTTCCATCAGGGCATGTCCACCTGCTCTGGTGTGGGGTTGTCCATGGGCTGCAGGGGAACAACCATGGGCTCTCCACTGGCTGGAGGGGAATCTCTGCTCTGCTGCCTTAATACCTCCTTCCCTCCTTCTTCACTTCTGCAAGGCTGTTTCCCTCACATTATTCTCACTCCTCTCCCTCACAGCTGCCATAGTGATTTTTTATCATTTTTCAAAGATGTCCCTGAGGTGCTGCCATCATTGCTGACAGGCTCAGCTTTGGCCAGTAGCGGGTCTTGGGTCCAACTGGAACTGGTTCTGTCTGACATGGGGTCTGCTCCTGGTGTCTTCTTACAGATGTCACTTTTGAGGCCCCCCCACTGCCAAAACCTTGCCACCTCAAACCAATACATCCCCTAACTACATCGTACTGTGAACTAAGGAATTATTTCTGGGCAGATATGTGGCACCACAGATCCTTTATGTAATAGAAGCAAAGAGCAAACTCTCATTCTAACCCTCGATGAATGATGTCTATTTCAAAAGCATAATTTTACCGCTGAAAGGTACAATCCTCTCTATCCTTCCTACGAGCAGTTTTTCCTCTTTGCATTTCATCTCTATAGTCAGTGGACTCAATAGGTAGAAATACTTGCATGCTCGTAGACACTTGTAGAGTAGATCATAGAAACATAGAATTATCTATGTTGGAAAAGACCTTTAAGACCATCGAGTCCCACTGTTAATGTAGCACTGCCAAAACCACCACTGAACCATGTCCCTAAGCACCACATCTACTGCATCTTCTCAATAACTTCAGGGATGGTGATTCAGCCACTTCCCTGGGCAGCCTGTTCTGATAAGCCAATGTTTGATAACACTTTCTGTGAAGAAATTGTTCCTAATATCCATCCTAAACTCCCACTGGTGCAACTTGAGGCTCTTTCCTCTTGTCCTATCACCTGATACTTGGGAGAAGTGACCAACCCCCACCAACCTCATTAGAACCTCCTTTCAGGTAGTTGCAGATGTCAATAGTCTCCCCTCAGCCTCCTTTGCTCCAGGCTAAACAGTCCCAGTTTCTTCAGCTGTTCCTCATAAGATTTGTGCTCTTAGACCTCTCACCAGCTTCACTGCCCTTCTCTGGACATGATCCAGCACCTCAATGTCTTTCCTGTGCTGAGAGGCCCAAAACTGAACACAATATTTGAGGTGCAGCCTCACCAGTGCTGAGTATAGTGAGATGATCACCTCGCTAGTCCTCCTCACCTCATTATTTCTGGTACAAGCCAGTATGTTATTTGCCTTCTTGGCCACCTGGGCACACTGCTGGCTCGTATTCATCCAAATGTCAACCAACACCCCTGGGTTATTTTCCATCCACTTTTCCCCAAGGCTGTAGCGCTGCATGGGGTTGTTGTGACCCAAGTGCAGGACCTTGTTGAACTTGGCACTTGGCCTTGTTGAACATCATACCATCGTCCTCAGCCCATCAACCCAGCCTGTCCAAATCCCTGATGCTGGCCAATTTGAGCCCAGATACATTTCAGATATAAGATCACCAAGAAATCCTCTTTTAATCTCAATGCAATAATAGCTGAATGTATCTTTCTACTCAACTTCTAACTTTCAGTTTTCCATGCAAACTTTCCTAATACAATTCTTAATTGCTGGAAGACCAGATAAGCTGGAATTATGTATGACATAAATAAAAGCAGGAGGGGGGAGCAAGACAGTAGCCTAAAGCTTGTTCAGCTCTTGTAAAGAGAGATGAAAACAACTTAACTTTCCTTCAGTACTGATGTGGAAACTAGTCTGGAATAGGTGCTTCCCCAGACTCTAATTGGAAAAGAAAAAATGGAAGCAATGAAGGTCATTGTTGAAAAGACATGTTCTTATTGATAACAATATAATTTGTAGCCGCTTTCAAGCTAAAGTATGCTTAAATGGCTAATTAGAGCATCCAAATAAATACTTTTAGAGTAAGAAGCCTTTCCTTCCTGTAGATGTATTTCTCAGGGATGTCTTTAATGCTGACTGTTCTTCAGGGAATTCATGTTTAAACAGTTAGATAATCAGCAATATGTCTAAATATCCCTGATTTTTGTTATGCTTAGCTTTTGATTAGTTTTAATCCTTATCTTTGCTTCATGTCTGTCTTTAACACCCTGCGGAACTCTTCTGAAAAGCATTTCTACAAAATTGTATCTGGGCAAATATTGCAACTTAGTAAGTATGAATATTTCTTTGAATTTAAAAGAACTGTTTTCTTCAACCACATTATGATTGTAAAATAAATATTTAAACAACTGTTTTTTTACTTGTATAGATCTTTTTCCTGAATAGCTTTTTATACAAGTAAGTATTCTCTTATACAAACATAAATATGTACTTTTCTTAGTTTTATCACTAGTTCTTCCATATAATCTGCTACTATAATATTCTCCCATTTTATTAGGTATGAGGAATAATACAACAATATATATATTTGAAATTAGACAGAAGAAGATGTGTGCAAGACAATTGGCTCAAAATAGACTATAAGCAGTAATATACTTCTTCAAACTACACAGATGTATTTGGACTGCTTATGAAATAAACCAACATATTTTGAAACCAGTATTGGTTTTATAGGAAGGTCTAAATTTATTGGACAGTTTATTTGTAGTGAGTAAATGTAGCTTCTCTACTACAGTACTTGGCCTGTAGCTCTTTAAATCAAAGAGCTGAGAAAATGGAACTAATCCTCTAAGTATTTAAGTAATTTTATTGCTCTAAGTTTTGCTTTTTTCCTATCTTCATTTATTTACTGCACTGATGGTTTTGCTAGGTATTCACACAATTCAGTTTTAGTCATGACTAACAAAGGGGCTCACTGAACAGCCAGTGGTCCCTTTATGAACAGATGGCAGAAACTGATGCTGTTAGCATCAGACCACCCATTAAACTCTGGTGAGACCACAGGGGCTAATTCTGCATCCATCCCTGTAGAATATGACTTCTCAATGCACTCATTTAACTATGCATGAGAAAACTGAAAGCAACTGCAGGAGAAGGTGGGTTTTTTCCCTTCTTTGATCATTTTAGCTTCAGATATGCTAAGAGACTCTACCATCACTGGTAGAAATGAAAAATTCAGTTGGATGTAAGAACTTAAAAAGGAGAGATGTACCTAGTAGTACCCTAGATGTACCTACCTACCCTCCTATTAAGGGTAGCAAAATAAATACATCATACAAACAGAGGAGAAAATTTTTGTTGTTAAACAGTATATTTGAAGATAGTTGAATTCCTCTGCCTATTTTCCAGTAGAGAAGACAGACCTGTGGCTTTAAGTGGAAACATAAAACTATGTTGTAAAGCCCACTGCCAAGGCCTGTAATTAGAAAATTAAATCCTTGCTTGTCCACTTCTTCCAAACTTTCTAACTTTCTTTTTTTTTAAAAAATTTCTGCATGCCACTGCACTTTGAGTTACAAGTTTTCTCTCAACGATTATTTATTTCTACAATACAGGCTCTCTAAAACCCTGCTGCCAGGGAACTGACCCACAGTAAGTTAATCATGCACATTATACTGCAGTTACACTATGACCCTGCCTGCTTTTCCACCTTGTCAAAAGTGATTTAAATTTTCACCTTACACTTACCAGTAGTTGGGCTTGATTTCCTTGTGAAAGTTTTATACATATCACAGAATCACAGAATCTTCTAGGTTGGAAGGGACCTTAAAGATCATCTTATCCAACCGTCAACCTAACTGACAAAAATAGA
>JAOTQQ010000001.1:25296857-25311158 GCA_026546715.1 Gallinago undulata
TGCTGGCTCATGTTCAGCCGACAGTCGACCAACACCCCCAGGTCCTTTTCTTCCAGGCAGCTCTCCAGCCACTCTGCTCCCAGCCTGTAGTGCTGCCTGGTCATTCCCTGGAGTAAGTTGCTACATATTTGTTTAATGCTTTCTTGGCATATGGATTAGCTCCCAAACTGACAAGCTCTTTAGCACTCATGGTCTGGATTTTAGAATTCATTGCCAAAAATATATCAAAACATTCACTCCTTCTTATCACGAGGAGGAAATGTTTCTTCCTCAAGAACCATTTACATTGGATTTAACTGCATATTCTTGGTATATTTTGAAATAAGATGTTTTATCAAACAGTATATTGTCTAACTTAGTTTTGACAGCATCTATAATGAAAAATTATGGCAGACACTTTAAAGGAACAGACTGTATTGTAGACAACTTCCACACAATATGTTGTGTACTATGGCACGCATGCCACTGAATTTTGAACAAGATAGAAGAATGTGACTGAAATAGCAAAGATTTATAAAAACTTCTTTAGAGATGCAAGTGCGAATGAAGAGAGTGAAGAACTTTTTACCACACTGAACAGAGACTGTGATTCACATAAAAGTTAAAATGGGAGTCAGTACTCACAAGTAAGAGAATGTACCCAATTCTGTAGTCATTTCTTAAGGAAATCTTCTGAAGGAAGTCAGACTGAGAAATAGCATTTAAGATAATTATTACAGAAATTAATTTCTGGGTTAAGCTACAAGTATCTATTGATGAAACTGCCTTCCACAGGCTTATACAAAAGTAGAGCTTTTTTCTGCAAGACTGAGTATTTCAAGTTGTATGTAAATTGTAGGCTAACCAGGCTGCTAATGTCTGTACCAAGAAGGCTATTGAGCCATATTGCCACTAGTTCTGGACCTGTGTGCCTGGGTTTCCTCTGGACAGAAAAGAATTAGTGGGAGCAGGAAGAACAGAAAGGAAGGTTAAGAGAACACTGCATGCCCATATCCTGTGCTGTTGTGGATCTGGGACACAACTGAGAAGTCTTCAGGTCAAAGGCTGTCTGAGCATTGTTTGTGGTTCTCTTAATGGCTCTTATTTTGCTTAGCCAAGCTAGTAAATATAACTTGTATTAACCAAAAATTTAACATACTGCACGATCATTTATCAACAGGGCAAAACCAGTTCTTTTTTGTGAAACTGAGAGAATTCCGGAGAACTATATGACTAAGAGCTTGCTGTGCCTTGTATAAGGGCACTTAAGTCGCAGCTCAGGCAGGTTTCAGTATTACAAATTCCTTTGCACATGTAGGTTTCATCCAGTCAAAGTCCCTGGCTCTCAGTACTTTTGAAAACACATTGACTATACTACAGTTTTAAAGTCACTTCAAGGATATAATGCTCTGTTCCTGCAATGTTTCTATTTTCAAAGGATTATACAACTAATGATTACTCCTGGACATAACTAAGCACACAACTTAGTGCACACAATTTTCTCATTTATTGAGAATGCTGTCATCAGATAATTAATCATCAGAAAGTTTTTATGACTTTATGTATGCATGCTCATCCCTCTTCAAGAGTCAAAGTGAATGTAGCCAATTCAAATTCACAAGTGAAAATGTAGAAATAAGCTGGAGTGATAGGAAAACTTAGGTTCCAACTTTTGAAGTTAGGATCCTTATCTGTGAGGATTTTTAGTATATTATTAATAATTCTGCTTTGTATCTTGTTTCTCTACAGCTAGACTGTAAACATCAACAACTCAGACTTAGTTCAAAAGTATAATTTTACCATAGTATATGAGCAAGTTAATATAAAGCTGATGTCATGAACAGAAGGATTTATTTACCTGTACAGATTATAGGAGCATCCGTCTAGTCTAGGTAGTCCTTTTTGAAGTTAAGCATTGTGATCACAGAATTAAAATTAAGCTACCGCAATCTATTCCCCTACTCATAATGTCAAAAGCACATGGCATGTGAAATATAAATACAAGTACCTCATTTATTACCTCCCTAAATGTTCATGAAAACAATGAGCTAATATATCTAGTCCCCCTCACTCATCAAGGTTCCCTGCAAAAGCTTTTCTCTTTCCAGTTGAATCCCTACACTATTAAAGCTCTTATTGATGTTAAGGGAATGCATGGGAGGCAAGCAGCCCCAGTTCCATAACGAACAGAAAAATCTCAAAGAAGTTGAACGTATCTTTTGAGAAGAAAAATGAGAGATTCTACTGGAAACTACAAGCTGCTGATTTTGTGTCTCATTTGAATGTTATTCATGATGCCTAAATTTACCCCAGAGAATATGTTTGGAATTAACAAACAGGTAACAGGGATGGGCAGAATTTTTGAACTGTTTTGATTAAGCTGTCATCTTTTTGATGACAGAGATTTTCAGCATTTCAGAATGAACAAGAAATATGGGAGGTGATTTGGCATGTCAGTAAATCTGTGGAAGTGAGATGCTTCTCTGACAAATATTTACTGGTCATTATAATATTATGGAAAAGATTTCAGTACAGCATTTGCAGAAACCAGTTCTGTTATTCCCTGCTTTCACCCTGCCCATGCCCCTCCCAAAGGATCAAAGTACATATCAGGATATTAGTCTCTTCATAAACTTTTATTGGTGAAAATTTTACACCATTAAAGACAATGCCATTAACTTCACTTAGCCTAAGAGTGCACTATAGTTTTTTAGAGCTTCATCTAATGTGCACTGCTCTTTTTACGTAATAGCAGAAGTGAGGTATCACATGCTCATGCACTACCCCCACCATGGATGACATTTTGATAGAAATGAAAGACACCAGCCCATTTTAGATCAAGAGAGGAATAGTCACAAATGGTGCATTTGCAGAAGTGTGATAGTCTTGTAAAACACAACCCTACTAAGTCTATCTTCCTTGTCTCTGTTCTGTTAAGGTAGTCTGCTTCCTCTGCTACCTTCTTTTATATGTAGCAATCACATCTTCCAATGTTTAAACCTCCATATTACTCACAGCCAGACTTGCTTCTTTCATGCACTCACACAGGCCCTGAAGTGAACTGAAAAACTGTGCTGTAAGCAAACACTCAGAGTGAAAACTACAAATTCAGTCTAGGATCTGTGTTTTGACCAGGTATGACTTTTCATTTCTGACAGAAAACAACTGATAACTGAACACACTAATTCCAACTTGATTATATACTTACATGTTGCGATAAGAAAACTTTGAAATTTGCATTTGAACACGTGTTTGCTAGTTCCATTACAAAGCAGAAAAAGACTTCACAGAGTCATCTATCAATATGCTCTCTTTAAATTTTAGTGTTTTAAAGTGTTTAAAGTATCTGAGGTCTTCTCAAGTACAATACATGTAAAAATGCTGGACTGAGAGAAAACTGAGATAAAATTATAAGGAACTGAGTGGCAAAAGCAGAAACAAACTTCTTTTGCCCTGGTATTATCCAGGATTTTCATAGAAGAGAATCATAGAATTGTCAAGGTTGGAAGTGACCTTGAAGATCATCGAGTCCAACCATTGACCTAAAATTGCAGGCACATGGAACTAGTGCTGCCATATCAGAACTCAGCAGCAAGAGATATTTTCAGAGCAAAGTTGTCCTACTGTGAGATCAACTGATTGCTTCCAAAAGATATTGACAGATGGAGTTGCATAAAATAAAATCTTCCTAATGAATCTGAGTGAAACTTTTATGTAGTTTCAAGAAGTTAAATTAAAGTAGGTTTTAACCTGAAATATTATTTTCTGTTTGGATCAATAAATGGTGAAACAATTAAAAGAATGCTGAATATGTAATATTTTTGTACTAGTTTGACTGTCTAAATGCTGGAAACTTCACAAAGATTCTTCTCCTGTCATTTTTATACCAGATTTAAAACCTCAAAGCAGGAAACGTTGAAGTTTTGGAAATGTATTTTACTATTTGGCTGAATATGAAAATTGTAAGCCTTTTTAAGTTGGCTCTTCAGTAAGTGATGAAAAACAACAGAAAGAACAAGACATCCCAAGAATAGAAGGGCAAATACTTTTCCCCCCCTACATGGACATTTTCTCAAATTTAACCATCTGCAACTTTCAAACGTTTGCCATCCTTTGCCATATGTATTTACACATAAACTCACTTTCATCACTATTCTTTTTACTACACTGCAAGAATGGTTAATATTTTAATCTCTTTTTTTCCTCTTCTTTTTAGTCTCTGACAGGTATGTTATCTGCTGCATGCAACTGTTACCATCCCTTAGTTTAGCAATCTGCCTCCTTGTTCTGAAGAATATTTTCTCCATGAACAGATGTATACAGCTTATGATGCCTCCCAGAAAATAGAAAGAAGCAGTCCATTTTTATTAGTAAAACATCTTCATCTGTACTATCTTCTTATAAAACAGCCCTTTCTCCATAGGAATTTTGCACTTTATTTTTAAATAGTGTTTTCCTCAGCAGATGTTAAATATGAGACAGTGACATATTTATTTTGTTAAAATAAATTAATAAGGAGGGAGGAGTGAGACTTTGCATGTATTACTAATTTTTAGATTCCCAGTCTGCAGCAATGCTGGAGTTGGGTGCTGCAGACAAAGCTAGGTGTTATCACAATAAAACAAACCCTGTATGTTCCCTTTGCATCCCTTTTGTCTTTCTTCTCAGAGTATTATGGGGCTTGTGTTCAGTCTGCAATTTTCAGCAAACCATTTGCATGTCAACACTGTTAACCATCACATACACTGTGACAACTGCTGAAGTCTTATTTTCAGGAAAACACATTTTACTCCCCTCCACATGCAAACATTTCCACATATGCTTCTGCTGTCACATTTACAAAAAATATTAGTTAATGTAAAATTACCATATGTTCCTGAAAGAATGGAATCCTTCCTCATAATTTTTCACCAGATTTTCAATTTCTGATATTGAAATCCAAATAATATATATCTTAAAGAAGAGACATTTTTTTTTTACCTGTTGTGCCAGCTAGTTATTAAGCTCAGATGTCATTCCTAATAATAAACAGCAACAGGGTTCATTTGTGAATTGGCCATTGCAATAAAATAGGGTGTATCTGGATATTCCAATACATTGAACCCTATGATTCTGTTGCTTAAATCCTAAATGCAATGAATGTGAATATTCAGTCTTTTTTCTAGGCATACTCTTCTCGAAGTTGCATCCTGTAATAAGAAGGAAATGATATAGTAGAACCAGGGACTGAATCCATTGTATGAGTCCTTACTTCTCAGCAAGGAAATTTTAGAAGTGCTCAATATAAGGTAAAATAACCCATTTTCAGTTCATAAGAGCCATAAACAATTTAAAGGTGCTGTTGAATGTCATTACTCCATCAAGTTGTCACTAAGAAAGATTCACACTCCAGCCCTCACCTAGTGGACAAGCTCATGCTTGGGTGCAGAGAGAGTTTATACGCAAGTCCAAGTTCGTGAAGGGATCTTCAAAGAGTGACACCTCATTTATCATGCAGTGTCATGCCCATAACTAATGCTCAAACATTACATTGCCCAAACATTACGTTACAAGTAACAGATTACAGAAACCACAGCTAGACCAAGTTTACCCAACAAGACATGCAACAAGACATCCTGAATCTAATCTTAAAATTCCAGTACAAATCAGTCTTTACTCAGGATGGAAAATACAAATCCCCACAATGTATTTTACCAATTTGGTAACACACCTTTGAAGAATTAAGCTTAGCCATGCTTACCCATCCCTGCTCCCTTCCTCCAGCCTTCCTTCCCCACTCCAAGGTCCAGGTAAACAATTTAAGATTATGTCTTACCTAGGAATTTTTGTTGCAAATCGGAGCACAATGTGAAAGCCTTACCCATGTGCTGCTTCTAAGCAGAATCTAATTATCAGGTACTTTCTTGCTATCAGTAGCATCAGCAGCAACAGCTTCCCGCTTGGCTTTGTTGTTGTTCTTTCCCAAATCACCCAAAACACAGAAACGAAGGTAGAAAGACAGAGGGAAGAGAGAAACAGCAGTTCTTCACTAATGAAAGCAAAGGAAAAGGAAAAGAAAGGAAAAACAGAACTGCAGTTAGAATTGCTACTAAATGATATTATGCTTGCTTTCTAGCTGAATGCTGTCCCTTCCATCCCCCTAGAATCCTGATGTCACTCATCACTTAGTAAAGTAAATGGTTTATTAATCAAGTAGACTAATTTGCTTGCTATTACTTGCTTTACTTTACTTGTTACGAGTAACCTAAACAAGTAACCTAAAACCAAGTTCTGAAAACAGTCAGCAGAATCATCTGGCATTCTATAGCCGCATACAAAAAGGAAAGGAAGCTAAAACGGGGGAAGATTTCATCAACTTAGAATGGAAAAAAGGTGTAGCTTTACTGAGGTCTCTGAAGATAGGCCTGCTTTCAGCTAACATGGCTGGGTTGAGCACCTCTGTTCGTTCTTGTTAATGAAAAAACAATAGCTGTTGAATTTCTGAGTATAGGAATATTCCAGGATCATTTACCATTTCAAATCTCCTCTGAATTTTACTGATCTTTTCCCTTGAAACTCAAAATATTACTATGAAAAAGTTCCTTCTGAAAACAACATTTCAAGATAGCAGTTTGATATATCCCTGGTGAATCAAAAATTCAGATGAGAGTACTCATCAGTTGGCTTCACTGTAGTACTTTGTTATTAAAAAAAACAATAATGGCAAAGAAAACATGATTCTTGAGTAAGTAAAATAATGACTTATTTATTTTTAATTTTTGATATGTGATTACTAAATTCTAAGGTGCCATCAACAAAAGTTAAAAACGGTGTTCTTCATACCAGAAAGAGCTTCCTGCTGCTCATTCTGTTGTCTCAGAATTAATTCCAGAAATAAGGCTTTTCTTTAATTAACTGTACCACTGTGAATCTGTTCTGCTTCAAAAACATCTCTGATCCCATAAAATGCAGATGATCTTTCCACAGCTTTGTTGATTCTTCTTTTATCTGGTTGTAACCCAACAGATGACAGCAGAGGCTGTCATCTGTTGGATGGAGCAGTATGGAGCAGTTCTCCATACTGCTCCAGTGTGGAGCAGTGCTCCAACTGTATGGAGCAGTTCTGACTGGCCTGAAATGAAGAGAGGGACAAGGTGCCAGCAGTGCATCACCACTAGTAGTATTGTAGCTTACAGGTGCATGCAACTGCCTCCAAACCCCAGTCGCCCCAGGCTTTAACCATGCTTAAAGCCACAGGAGGTCCAACGGTCTAAGTCGCTATTGGCCTGCTCTGTTTTCTAAGGTAATTTCCAGTTTGTTATTGGCCATTAATAGCTGGCAGGAGACAATAACCTTTAAATTATTGGACAGCTATAAGCAGCAGAACTTATTTTTTCGGAATTGTTAGTACATCTGAAATAGATGCCATGTCACAATTAATATAACAGTAATGACACCTCTCTGGGGCATTCCAAAACAGTATATTCAAAGTTCACATTGTTTAATGGAACAATTAATGCAATAATTTTGACTCTAATATGTCTTCACTTGTAAATCATCAAGCCATTAACCTTAATAAAGCCAACCTGCTCTCATTTATCATGCTCATCTCAATTGCTTGATACTGCAATAACAGAATACTTCACAGTAAGAAACATTTGAATGCCCCAGTGAAACCTTATAAATACAGCAACCTTTCAATGCACTGGGAGTATTTTGTAAAGAGCAAAGGCAAGCTGGAAAGATACAAGAAAGAAAATCGGGCCAAAAAATTCAGACACAGTTATACATAACGAAATGGATGGTGCTAATGGCAAATGATCCCTGCATTACAACCAAACCCAGACATGTAAAGAGCAGGGTAGGAAAACAGAAAATCTTGGCACACAAAAATAAGCTAAATCAAATAGCTAGGGAGACAAAATATATAAGTATCCCCTTGTGACTGAGCCAAACAGCCACGCAGTTTGGGTATGATTCAATAGCCGGGGCATACCATGGTAGTCACATTATAAAGCAATGTGAAACAAGACTAGGGAATGCTCAGCAAGATGAGGTAGTAGATGAGAGATGCAATTTTATTTATGCATGAGAATCAGTCCCTTTATAGTAATTTGTGAGAATCTGGCCCAGAAAATTTTGGTCAGAAAAACTGCATCACTTAATTGTAAGGCAGATACCATCTTAACTCTTATCAGGTCAAACTCTCCTCCCCACTGAAAATGCTTAATTACAGTGCAGATTTTCTATTTCAGTTGCTATCTTAATGATGAGCTAACTCTTAATGTGTTTTGTTTGCCAATAATTTTTGATTTATATTTTTTGAAAAAGCACTAAATAGCTCCCAAATGAAATAACAAAAAAGTTGCAACACGTAAGGATAGTCATTAAAAGTTATCATAATATGTGGATGGGTCAAAGATGATCTTGAATCCAGTGAAAAATTTAGGAACTGTTTAACAATATAATGAGGAATAATTTCAGAACTAAATAGCCAAAATAAGGTTAAAAAATAAAAAGTTCAAAGGCAATGAACAGATTGTTAAAATGATAGCTGTCCATGACATACAGAAATGACACAGGTGAAAATAACTATACTCCAGACTATTTTGAGGGGGAAGAAAGCTCTGAAAGTGAAAGAAAATCACCTTAATCATATTTTTCATTTTACATCCCCAAATCATCAACTATGAGTATTACCTCCCTTCATGCTTAAAAAGCTGTACTGGTTATACAACAGCCTGTAAGAAAATATTGAATAACAAGTTTTAGAGAACACAGAATACTATTTAAAGTTACTGGCACTCAACAGCTGGCCTATATCATTGTAGTTCTGCTTAAATCAACACATCCCAGGTATCTGACTCAGAATTTCCAGAGGGAAATGATCATGTATCTATGAATATCAGCCTGGCATTGTCTCCTGGATTATAGGAAAGGTCTGTAATTGGGCAGACTCCCAGTTTAGATATTTTAAAGTTTCTGAGAAATTGGCTCAAGTTAAAAGTACAACTGTTACTATCTATAACAGACACTTGGCAAACTTACCTCAACAAAAATAGCAGATTTAATATTTCATATGAAACGATGATTTGCAGTAGTACAAGGCGGAGTAACCCTCATACTATTCAGTCCCACAGTAGGAGAGAATAGTTTGTTCCAAACTAACATTTGAGTTGCATTACAGGTAAATTATGTGCAATAACTATAAACACACCTTTATTTTAGACCATACATTTCACAATATTTAGTGTTCTACCCACATTTATCTTCCACACCAGCTGTGATCTCATTAGTTTCAATTAAACAACTGAAAAAA
Organism: Gallinago undulata; assembly: GCA_026546715.1. NCBI lineage: Eukaryota > Metazoa > Chordata > Aves > Charadriiformes > Scolopacidae > Gallinago > Gallinago undulata. The sequence goes on from JAOTQQ010000001.1 coordinate 25,306,135, forward strand.
TAAAAATGACATTAATAATGTGTCCCCATTACCTATAGTCATCTAAGTGGACCACTTGCTTTTTTTCCCCCATGTCTGTTATAGATAATAGAGATAAATAGATAAATAGATAATAGAATCAGCTTCACAAAACTTTGAAAAACTTACTCTAGGTACTAACTGTGCATTGGAATATCCAGTGAGATAACAGAATTAGAAAGAAACCATGGGATTTTTGGTTGTATTAGCCAGCTGTATCACCAACTATGAAGTTCTGCTTTGGCAATGTAACATAGCATTACCCCAATTATAAATAAATTGTTTCAGAAAAAGAGAACCCTTCCAAACCCCTTCCCATGTTCTTTAGTGCATTCACTGAATTTCAACCAAAGAGGTTTCCCCAGCCCAGCATTGGCTTCGTAACAATATTGTTATTATGTTTGTGCATTTGGCAAAGTTCTGTCACTCTTGCAAGCGAATTTCTGCACTTTCAAGTGCCCATAAAATGACATCAGAGGCATATTGCATACTTACTCTCCCCAGTGGGGTAGGATGCAAAATTACCTGCACGTCAGTTTGACACACGGCAGTACCATGCAGGGGGTCCACCTCAGTCTGGAAAATATGAGGGATATCTTGAAGCAGAACTGCCTGCTCTGCTAATGCAAACACCTTTTCTGGCTCTGTGGCCAGCTTAGTGAGGATCTCAGCATTGCATGGTATCAGTATGGATGGGTCCAGACACACCTGAAACTCCTGGAAACACAACATATGTCTGTTGATTAGGGCACTGGTCCTAGGAAAGGAGGAAGGAGTTCAGGCTGTGAGTCAGAGACACGTGGGATTGGCAAGTGAGCACCAAAACACTCAGAGCTCGGGAGCCAAAATCTCCCAAAGCACTGCCAGTCCCCCTGGAGCAGACAAATGAAGCTGGAAATCTCCATTTTCCTGAAAAAGTATAACATCTTCCAAGGGGCTTTTAATTTGACAAGTGAAGTACTTCAATAAATCAATTTCCAAAACTTAGAAGATAAGAAATATAACACAGAAACAGAATAGAAAGTCTTAGTCTGGAAATTCTTGTTTTCAACATACGTTTCTGTTCTTTGTCTGTTAAATACATAGAATTTAATCACTGATAAATATGTATTCAAAAGAAAAATGAGAGGCAAATAAATGCAAAATAACCATAAAATTCAAAGTATAAAGGTCTTAAAATGGCAAGCCAAAACCAGAAGTTAAAGAACAAATATTCAAGGTTAATAAAACAAAATAAATGTACATAATAAAACATCAATTTCACCACATTTTCTACTATTTCTGATGTTTATGATGGCAATAAATATCAGCTGTATCCTAATTATTAATGTACCTCAGAGATGAAATTTTCACAACAGCATGGGTGATATTTAGATGTGATTGCATTTATTTATTTATTGATTGATTGATTGATTGATTGATTGATTGATTGTAATAGCAATGACTTTGGTCTGTCATCTTGTGCACAGCCTGGAAATTTTATTCTCAAGCATTTATTGTGAATCATCCATCATTTCCTTTCATTTTGCTCATATTTATATATGTTTGGTCTTTTTAGGAGCACACGATACTTCTACTAGCATGTGCACACCACAGGAATCTATTGTGATTTATGTTTTCCTTTTACTGTGCAACTGCCATTAGTAAACTCATAATTTCAAAATTGTTTCCAGTAGTTCATTAAAATTCCCACATACTAACCCTCAAATCTAATTGTTAAAAAGAGGGCTGATATTAAAGATAACTGAGTACACTACTGACAAACCATTACATAAAAAACTGCTCATAGTTGTTTCCTCAATGACATTAGAATAAAAATAAATCTACTTAATTCTGTAGAGTTTAGATAGTATGCAGCTATGTAAACAGAATGGTTAAATATAAATATGAACACTATACTAAGTTGTAGAAAAGTGCATTAAATTGTACAAAAATGTGGAGAGTTTTTTAAAGGCAACCCAGAGCAGTGACATCCTCAGAACCTGCTGAAATTCCAGTGACATCCTCAGAACCTGCTGTGAAAGTCCATTTATACTTTTGATAAATTTCACTTTTGTGAATGCCACAGAGATCTAAATCTGCTCTTTTTTTCATGCTCATGAATGTGTTACTTCACAAGCAGTTCTACCATTTTCCTGTTTCTCTTGAGAAATTCTTTCCCAGAGTGCCTCATTCCTCCTATATTCATCTCTCTCCTTCTATCTCCTTATCACCTTGTATTTGCCACCCAGCTGCTCAAATTTTGGAAATCCTACCAACTTCATCATCTATCATTTTAATCTATCTTTTTCTTAGGACATAGCTTGTCTTCCCTTTTGCTTTTCTTTCTATACATTTGCATACATTTGCTCTTCTGTGTCCTTTGGGCTACTTGGAGTCATCTCGACTGAAAATGGTATGTTCTGTTAAGTCCTCTACCTTCTGGCTACCTTGGTTTGCACTGGAAAGACTATGGATATTCATCTCTGCTGATGGAGGTCTGTGACTTTCCTTCCAGGGTTTCAAAAAGTATGACGACCAGTTTCTGTAGGGTAGAACTGCGTAGCTGAGGAAATCATGCAGAGAGTAACTTTAGTGGATAGCTCAAGCAATTTTTGAAAGCTGGAAACTACTGGCATTAAAGAACAGAATCAGGAAATATAATAAAGATAATAGACAAATCAATCATAGTAGTCATTGAAAAAAATCTATTAATCAATAATATTTTTTTTCTATGCTAGACATGAATCCCTATTAATCCTTTGTACCTAGCTCAGAGACAATTTGAGTTTAGTGCAAGATTTCAGTGAAAATACCAGAATTCTAGCCTAACAGGAAGGATGAGAGACCAGAGAACCCTATTTGTCTTAACTTCAGAGTATTAGTTTGCTGGAAGAATTATTTCATGTATCATTTATTTGAATATTATCCTTTTTACAAGGTTTTATTTCCTTGATATTCATGCTTGCTTCAGAGATAGGGTGTATCCGGGATGATAGCTCTGAAAGAACTGCAGGAAGGAATATTGGTTTTGTCCATGGTCTTCTGCCTTTTATAAGGAAGAATAAATCATGTGAGAGAAAAAAAAAAAAAAAAGAGAGGTGACTTTATGTGAGCCTATTAATTATGACAAGGTGGGTTACTTTCGCTGGTAAAATCTGATCTACCTGAAGCAGCAGAATTTCAAGAGAGAGAGCACAGGCTAAAATCCTGTTATGGCACAGGTCTTCAATTACTTTCAAAAAGCAGAGCCTGCTAACTACAGCAGAGGGACAGAAAATGAGTTTGATGTCTTGCTTCTTGATTACTGTGCTCTGAGCTGAGTTTTGAGCAGATTGTTCTTCCAGAGCCTTGCTAACGAAAGCCGATTTATTTTCCACTATCCCACATAAATCTGTATCTTTTACAGAACACAGAGAAGCTCCCTAATGCCACAAAGCCAGGATCACCACCTGCTGATACAATGGTAAGAGAGGTCTCTCACCGGAGACCGACCTGGTCTTTTTTTGTATTATAAAGGCAAAGTTATACTTTGACTGACTCAGAGAATATAAGGTAGAGTTTCTAGATAGCTATTAATGTTGATTTCTATATTGATATAGAATTAAAGTTTCATAAAGAGCCTATAGACCCTCCTTTTTCCTATCTCATGCAGAGGTTGAACAATCAAATCCCTAAAAAACAGATTTTATGCAAAGTAGCACAAAACCACACACATTTCACAGGCCCTAAACAGAGTAAATGTAACAGCATCTTCACTTGTGTGGATGGAGCTTAGGCTGTTGAAAATCAGCCAACTAAAGAGAGCTAGATTGTCTCAAAAATTTTCTCCTAGAATTTACTGATTTTCCTTCTCAAAGAGATGGGGGAATTTTGAAAGCAATAGAACCCCAAAATGTGTAATATTGTTGACAAATTGCCAGGCCCCACACTCAAGTAATTATCCCTGTATCCATCATTACTTACTGCAATGGGCAATGACATAATCTATCAACTAGAAAAATAAACCCCAAGGAGAGTTCAAAATAGCCTAGAGAAGCTTTAAGAAAGCTGCCAGTTGGTATTTTATACCAGCTTGCTCATTTAATATTCTAGAACACCTACAAAGTCCATGGTCATTTATATTAATTGACTCATTTCCATGGCATCTTTCTGAAAGTGATCATGTGATTTAGGGCAGTGATTAAATCAAGTAGCAGGCACAAACAGATATTCATAAGCAACAGAAAATAAATGGTCCTGATGTTATGTTCTAAGGATTGCGGAGGAAGCTGGCATGGAAATACCCTGGATACCTGAACTCTGACAATTTTCAGAAATTACTAAAATGTCAATGATTACTCCAGCCATTCAGATTTTGGAGTACTTGCCCCTGCAGTCCTCCAGACTGCAGTATGAATGCCTAAAGTAAGCACAGATCTGGATGTGTAAGCTCAAAGCAACCCACATCTTTCAGAAGATTAGCAGCTTTATTCTGCATTAAAAGAAATATCTGGTGGTATTCTAAGGTTGTTCTTATGTGAATGTAATCCAGACATCAGTTTAATATTTAAAACATAAAGTGACAGTTGTAAACTCATCAATTAAGAGGATTAGCTTAATTTTTCATTTGTAAATGACATCATATAAAATCTTAGATACTATAATATTGACTTTGTATCATATACATGCCTAGCATAGAATGAAAATAAAAGTTTCAAGATTTGTATTGGTAAGTCCATGAGCAATGCTAGCTCTAACACAACCCTGAGACTGTAAGAAATTGAACACAATATTTGCCTATATACTCTCTAGAAAAAGCCAGTTTTTATTTGGAATTTTGTTTTCCCTCTTCCTCTAGTACTAGAAGCCTATTTCTATAGTACGTACAAAGCAACAGTTTCATTGCTTTTCCTCTAGTGCTTTAAGAAGATGCTCTTAGTATAATAGTACCAGTTATCTAATAAAATATCTTCTTGCACTTATTTTAATACATCAACAGGGTTGAGGGGGGGGGGGGGGGGGGGGATAGAAACAAAAAATATTTT
>JAOTQQ010000001.1:25313243-25337149 GCA_026546715.1 Gallinago undulata
GGGGGGGGAGAGACACAGAAAATAGTTTCTTTACAATTAAGATAAAAAAAATATTTTGTGTCCAAAACCAAAGAAACAGGAAAAAAGAATTTGACTAAGTGTAATGTAACAAATTTGATCCCAAAAAATTTGTCCTGAATAAAGACAGAACACAGCATGCAGTTTATGTAGCTTGAATGCCAAATTTATAGATATTGGAAGTGAAAGAACAGGTTAAGAAAATGAATAATGGTAAAAAGGATTTTTTGAGTTTGTTTTCCTCTGGGAAATAGAAAATTATTTACACTATAAATTTTAATTACATTTTAAGGGGAAATGTCTACTCTTTAGAATTAAATATGAACCTCAAGAACAAAAGAAATGTTTGATAATACACATAAGACTTAGCAGACACTGAGAAAATGCAACAATCAAAGGTTTATTGATACCTTAGATTTTCCTAGAATCACAGAACAGTTTGGGTAGGAAGGGACCTTTAAGGGCCATCTCGTTCAAACTCCCCTGCAATGAGCAGGGACGCCTTCAATCAGATCAGCGTGGTCAGAGTCCTGTCCAATGTCATTTTGAATGTTTCCAGGCATCTCCCACCTCCCTGGGAAACCTGTGGCAGTGTTTCACCACCCTCATTGTAAAAAATTTCTTCCTTATATTTAGTCTTAATCTTCCCTCTTTCAGTTTAATGTTATTCATTTTTTAACCCTTTTCAGTTTTAGTCAGATGCGGTAGAATAAATCCAAAGCCTTGAAATAGTGAAATACAATAGCTAGTGAAAGTAGGATGAATGTTGTTGCATGGAGCTGGAAGCAAATGTTTATGAGACTGAGATTTTTCTTTTTCATCATACTTGTAATTAATTGCATCAGTAGCCACAAGAATCCCACTTTCTCTAAAAAAATGTGAAGCAGCAGCTCAGCAGAGAAGCTGCTCTCTGAGACAAGTCGAATTCCTCAGGAGAACTTGGCTGAGATGTGATTATATACAGTGCTACCAGGCTAGCTGGTTGTTTTTGTTCTGTTTAGTTCAGTCCCCAGTGACTCAGGATATTGTCGCTGTTGCCTGAAACTATAAGTTCCATCATATTGACCAACAATTTATTAGAAGAACATTTAAGTATGGCTCTTGTTACTAAGCAGTTTTCTTTAATAAAAGCAGGTGATTTTACTTGTCAGACAGGACTCCTCCGTACCTGTTTACCCAGATTTTCAATCCACCCTGTATCATCCCTGTTTATTTACACTATTTCCAAACATTTTTGCATTGAAATGTGATTATGTTGTTCATTGCTGTTGTTGGGTGTAGCAGGAGTACAACGGTCCATATTTTTGTCCATTTCAAAATATTTTTGTCCATTTCACTTGAGGCCATAAAAAGAAAAATATTTATGTAAAGTGGTATAAAAATTTGCACATATGTATGTTACAGGTGTGAGAATTCAATCTCAAGGCCTAGATGTGCAGAGAGTGGGATGTTATCTTCCCTCTTTTTTTTGTTAAATTTCTAAAACCACTGATCTTAGTTCATCCCACCTTCTCTTAGTTACTTAATGGAGACAATTAAATTAGAAGCCTAGTTACTCTTATGGAGAGTTATAGATGTCTTGACAGAATGATTCATATCTTACACAAGCTGACTCAGTTTTTGGAAATTAATATCTTTTTGTACTAATTATAGAGGGAGTCGAAGGTGAACAGACTCCCAACTTAGGCAGCCCAAAATCAGATAAGTGAAGTTAGGTTCACCTAATTTATCTCTAGCTGTCTAAGACAGTGTCTGTCAAAATTACCTCATACTTGTGTCACAAAATTGAGGGCATTTTTAAATACAGGAACGGTTTTAACATAATTTAAACAAAAACACGAACAAGGTATTTCCAGTTAGGGAAATATTTTTTAGCTTGAAAATTCCTGACTCTTTTAGTGATTAAAAGGCTTTCTTATCTTCTTTTTTTTGAAAACTTGGACAAGAAAAAGCACAGTGCTTTAGTAGTGGAAGTTCTATCATTGCCTCCAGCGTACAGCCAGTCAATCAAAAGTCTCTAAGCTGTCACAGTAACGAAGCGAGATGAGAAAAAAGAGCTGAAAAGGGGAACACAATCAGGGGATGGAGTGCTTTCTCATTTGGAATTGTAGAGTTGAGAATAAGGTTTAAATACTTGAAATGCAGGTAAAGAGGAACACATCCTTGATGAGATGTTTAAATGTATATGAAAAGATTGAAGGACAGAATTATAGGAAAGGGAACTTTTCTGAAAAGTTCTACAGTACATGTAGTTGACTAGCTCTGGTTAATGGCAGTGCTGTAACTCCAACTCTAACACCACAGTTTTTCTTGTTCAACTTTCCAGAGAAAGACCAGTTGACCGTTAGAAATGTCAGGAAGACTCAAGGCCATTTTTAAGTTTTAAAATTATGTCGTGACCTTTGCATGCAGGACCCTATACACAAGAAGAGCAACACATGTTGTTATGGATAGGAACCAAGGTACAGAGATATACTATCCAAGTTTTTCCACTCATGGAGTCCTAACTGGAACTCCATTTGCCAATGATTTGTGAGAAGCGATATTGCGATGCTAGTTTAAATGGCATGGTTGCTCTTAGAGACAGGTAAATATAAAGAATTTAGGCAAAAGCACATTTTAAACTCATTTTTGGAGCATGGTAAGAAATTCAAAACCACTTTTGCTTACATTTGTCCATAATGATCTATAGGAGATGATAAATTTTCACACAGAAGTACACGTTCTAATACCAAACTGGCAAAGCACTTACTTTCAAAGATGTAATTTAATACCTTGAGATTTTTTCATGTGTAGTTTTTGTAGAAAGGTCCTGAAAAAAAGAAAAATACTTAAATAAAAATACTTGCAGGAGAAGGAGTTGAAAATACATGCTTCTATTCCTTACTGTATTACTCTAAATGAAAAGTGAAAAATCAAAACCAAACAAAACGCAGAAAACTTGAGATTCAAATTACTTTTTACAAGCTAAAAGTAAACACCCTTTTAATCTGTGCAGCAATGTGTCCTCCCTCAAATATACGTATAAGATTATTTGGCTTTCTACGGACTGACTGGAGCTTAATAGTATTTGGTACTTTCTCATAGATTCTACTCACACACTTGTCATGCAAGACAATTGATTCCATCCTGTAAACAAACTGCCTTAGTCTCAGCTTTTACATTCCCACATCTCTTCATATGTAAATGGTGTGGGCTATGCAGAACATACATTTGTCTTCATGTCTTTAATTTAGTATTTTAGAAAAAGTCTTGAAACCTTTTAACTGGGAACTTTCCGAGACATTCAAATACCATCATCTTCCTATGCCTACGTTGGTCCCCATCAGCAGCATGTGGCATAAATTGATAAGAGTTAAATCTAAGGACACAATATTGTCAGATTTATCAGGTATCCGTGATTATGTAAAAAGTTAAAATCTTATTTACTATATTTTTCACATTTGCAAATGTAGGCCTCATCTTATGGGAAAAGAAGGAATGCACTATAAAGGCCAAAAGCCAAAAGAACCTCCATAAATAACATTTATTTATTTATTTGAATTTTTCTCACCGGTGGTTTTCGTTGGCCTTTTGTTTTGGTTTGGGGTTTTTTTTTGCTATATGTTATCATAGATATTATATCCATTTAAAAATATTTGAAGAATAATAACAACTGTTCTGGGATCACACCATGTGCAAAGAACAGTATCATTTAATATATGCCTGAGCATTCAGAACTTCAATTTGCTTGTAAGGATGCAGAGGCAAAAATATTTACTAAATAGTCACAATATTCACTAAATATATCAGAATATACTATTCATTTAGTCAGTAGAATTTTAATGATTGTATTTCTTCTTGGATTTCTTCCCCTAGGTACTTAAAGACTGTCTGAGGATTATAGTTTGGGGATCAGAATGCACGTTTAAAGAAACACCATTGCATTTTACGTCAGTGACTTGAAAAAAAAGAAAGATGTTAAAGATGCATATTGGGATTTAATGTTTTGCTGTTTGCCCTAGGACACAAGACACTACTCAAAACACAAATACTTGTACACTAGGATAATGTTAGCCAAATTTGAAACTATATAGAACCATATACAATGAATATCCATGCAGGAAAAACATTTGTGTGAGAACAAGCTAAAGTTTATAAAGTGTCAAGGTCATGACTTGATGGTCCATAACTTTAGGCTTCAGTGAAGAAGGTCGATGCTCAGGGAGTGGTATTACGTTTCAAGCTGGGCAGGACTTTAAAGCAGAACTGTTAGACCTGCTCCATAATGTAGGATACCACTGCAGCAGTCTGTAAAGTTGTGATCAAAGAGCAAAGCAATCACTCTCAATGAGAAAACTCATACCTCCAGGGAAAGTCTATCTCTTGCCTGCTACAGCTAGAGTCAGGAGGTTTTTTCAGCCTGACTTTCTAATTGGCAGCTTTCAGTAACTTCCTGAGTCAGTCAAACTCTATTCGTTCCTCTTAGATCACTTCTTCCCTTGACAACTGAGATCCCTTCTCCCTACGTGATACTCTCCCAGCCAAGCAAACTCAGTCCCTCTGAAAAAGGGCACAATTAACTCATTATGCATAATGCAGGATAGAACTATCCTTCTCTTCAGTTGCCCCAATCTTTCTAAAAAGAACATAGTAGACTGTAAACTTTAAGGAAGCAAATATAAAACATATATGCTCCTTCACCAATTTTCTCTAGCCTCCATCTGCAGAAAATGGCAAAATATTAATTTTTTCAGATGACTCACAACACTTACATTAGACACCTGCCCTGATTTACTCCTGGAGGAATCCACCCTTTTTTGTTGACTGTGGAAAGCTTCTAGATAAAACATCCCCCCCCAGGAAACATTTCATTTGTGAGTACACAGCTGTATACTACCAAGCTCTATCTGTCCATGGACTTAAGCTCTTACAGAGCCACTGTGTCTTTCTCCAGTAGTGCTATATAGCAACAACCATTGTTTACTTCAATAGGTGGGTGGGTCTGTGTTTTGACACCTGGCAGCTCATAAACCAACAGCTTACGTGCACTAGAAATCAGAAGTTCCTTTTCCCAGCTCTTTCTAGTTCCTTTACTGATGGGTGCATTGACAGGATCTAATATGAAGTGGTTACTTCTGTAGTACAAGTATTTCTTCTGCTTTGCAACATTTATTATAATACAAAGTTCCAATTTGCATATTTGCAGATCTTGTCTTTTATCCACTTTGCTGGTACACCTGGCACTTTTGATTTATTATTTTCAATTTTTATATAGACTAAATATTGAACAAACCTATTTTTTCTTCTCTCATTTAGGTGTTATTTTGAACCAAAATATTGCCTGCAATGAAAGTTCATTCTTTGAACAAAGATATGAATAAACAAAGTTTATTTTTTCTATCCATTGTCCTGCAGCTTTTTTTCTGCAAAAAGACTTTTACTTTTTTTTTCTTCTTTATTTTTCAGCTTTGTAAATTAACAGTATTGGAGACAGTCTCAGGAAAAGAAACATAACAAGCAGTTATGATTAGACTTTGGGGACCAAGAGTTGATAAATGAAATTACTTCAGTTTGTTTTTAATATTTATGAAGAAGCAATCTGTTTGTTAGAGTGCTTACAATGTAGCAAAAATTAACAAAACATTAGAGTGGTTTGGAACCTAAATTACTAGCCATAATTACAGTGGGACTTTGCATTCACATGAAAGGACTAGGAGACTGCAAAGAAGCCCATGGGACCTTTTATTCCACAGCTAAAAGCTGATTATGAACTTATTTGTTATTTCTTTAAGGGATGTGTTATCCCGCTGTAGGTGTCTGCAAATGCTTATTGAAGATACGTTAGCTTAAGGTCTAGAATACTGTGCACACATTTCCTAGTCTCTTGTAGAAAGATCCTATCTTTCTCCTTTACACAGATATTTTATGACAGAATTAATTACCTTTTGTTTTTCACAAATATAGCTTCCTTTTTTAAAAGCAGTATTCACATACCATTATAGACTTCCTCAGACAACAGCAATCAAAAAGATATTAAAAAAAAAAACAAAACACAAAAGCATCACTTTTTAACATTCAAATAATTATAAATGAGAAAACTACAAAATCATTTTGTCAGTGTAAGTGTGGATTTCCTTGTGTACATATATTTAAGAGCACATATATACCATTATGATTAAATGATGTGTATATGTGAATGATGTATTTAAATATACAGTCCACAGTCTAAAATGTATGTCTTCTCCTATCTTCAGTGGTGTGACAGGAGAAGGAAGGATGAATGTTGTGGTGGGGGAGAGAAAAAAGGTCTAGATGGGCAAGGGGAGGAGCAAGTGAAAAGCAAAAGCTTTTCTTGCTCATGAATGAGGGGCACTCACAAAATCTAAGATGGGAAACAGTAGTGCTGAGACAACAGACAAAAAGAGATTTTTTTTTCAGAGCAAGTATTTTGGTTCCCCAGTCCAGCAAATGAAGTTCTTCATATCTCCTTCACAGAGGAACATACCTCAGAGTCCACAAGGCATGGGTGTAAGTTCAGAGAAGCTGCCCCAGGAATCCTCCCAGCCATGCCCGGTATAAATGAAATAAGCCATTCTACTTCTACTCACCCCTGCTGTAGGCTCTTCACCATTCACACACTTATTTAAATCTATCTGTGACCAAGGTATTTTTGATATAGCCATCAAATCTGTAGAATATGAGTGTGTGTAGCTGTGGTACTTAGCTGGTGAAATATGAAGAAATGAGGCGCTAATGTTAGATCTCTATTAATGGATCCTCCCTTAAAAGAAGTTTAGGCATCTGCATAACTTAGTAAATGTTAATACTGAAAAAAAACCAAAGCCACCAACTCACAGTAAATTTTATAGTCTTCTTTAGAAATTGCATCAACTGTTTAAATTAAATTTAAATTTTAGTATGAAAAAGACTGATTATTCTAAGTCGACATCTCAATGTACTCTGAACATTTGATCTGCTATCATTGCATCTATAATGTAGAAAACTATGAGAAAGCATGATTAACAACTTTAATTAGCTATAAGCAAAAAGACCATAAAAGAAATATAAATAACATGTTGTAATTAAGCAGTAAGTAATATTAGTCTTTGAAAAAATGCAACATGTTTCTCTAAGCAGTTAGATGACTGAAGGTACAGACTTTCTTTTTTTTTCATGTACTTATATACTGTTCATGATTCATTTTTTAAGGATATAGGTAAGCAGCTTTGTATGTTGGTGAAAACAAAGAGAAAAAAAGGTTTGGAATAACTATGCAATGGAAAGAAGCTATGATGTTTGGTTTAAAACTCAGATTCTGAAAACCATTTTTTATTTTTGCCTCTGATACACATTTTCCATGATATTGTTCATATACCCCACCAAATATGTTATTCTTGTTGCAAATCAACCAGCTTGGTGGCATTATGCCAGCTGTGATTTTAGATTCTTTCTCTACATGCCTGTAAAATACAGTTTAGAAACAGAAGTGCAGATAGCATAATAAAGAAGAGACTGATTATTTAACTGAAGATTTGCTATGGCTTGCTACAGTTTGTAGTAGTAGTGATTCTGCCCTGTCATTTGAGATTACTTTCCAAGCACTCAGTGGTCACTATAAATATTTCTTACAGTCCATTTACGGTACTTAGTGTTCCAGACTGGGTTCCTCTGTAACAGTAAATTACATGTCACTAGAAATGGGAGTGACTATTACTCAGAAAAAAAAAAAGAAAAACAAAAACAACCCCACACCAAAAACCCAGTGAACACTAAAAAAGCCTTCTTTCATTGGAATACAGTATTTCATTGGAATACAAGTCTTCTTACCTTGTTACTGTATCTTCTAGGAAAACTTGGAAAAATGTTTTAGACACAAACTGGAGTGAGCTCTCACTGGAGTGAGCTCATAAAGCTGCCTTGTCTATGAAGTCATACAGGTGTACAGACCAGCAAGTGCTGTGAGAATGACAGGGAAGAAGAATAAATACTTAATTAGCGAAGTGCTTGGATATTAAAATGCCTGATAAAGGAAAATAACATTAAAGATATGAACTGAAAGTAATGCAATTTTGAGGCCGTGTTTTGAGTTGAGTAATCCTAATATAACTGAGAGCAATTTTTCCTCTTTTCTTCTTTGTCCTTTACACAGTTTGCAAATTCCCGTAGACTATGTGTTTAGTATGGAAAGCAATGGCATGAACAATCCTCAGATTAATAAACTTATTTTACAGGATCCTAAATTTTTTCTACAATTACAGGAGATGTTATAATATATTCTAATTAATATAATAACTAATAATTATAATTAGTATAATTATATATAATTAAAATAACTATAATTTTAATTATAATAAAATTACTGTAATCTAAATAATATAATATATTCTACAAACCAAGGAGCTGCCCTAGTGCTGTTTTTTTCCACATTCATTTAACTATTATGGCTACTTAGAAGTGGTCATTTTACATTTTATCTTATTTAGACTCTTCCAGGAAACCAAATTCACCCCATGATTTGTGTGTTTTTCTGTACCACTTCTGTCCTTCCTGCACAGACAGAATACTCTGAGAAAATAGGTGTCATTGTTTATCTCCACCTTCCATGGAGACCAAAGCAATATCTTTTATCATAACGCCTATTATTATATTTCCTTCAGCTGTTTATTCTACCATTATACAGTAGAAGCTCTGAGTATCATCAAAGCCTACCAACCTTCATTAGATCATAACAGCGCAAAGAGGTAGGTTACACTCTGTAGTTATTTTAAGAGTTGCTTGACTTTCTGAAAGTACCTCTCTCATACACCCAGCGTGGGATTTGTGTGATCTGACGTAGGCATCTGCAATACAGATGCCTATGCCTGAGCCGGCAGTGTATATTCCCTTTATAGCCAATGGAGAGAAACAAACATTTCTAATGCATCTCACAGCCTCTTAATGCAAATTCCCAATTAGGTCAGATGAATCACACCTTAAATATTGCTATATGTCTCCATTGTCTGTTAAGCATGTCAGGTGACCGGTTCAGATATAGATAAATTATAAGCATTCCTTTCTTTCCAAACCTACCAAAGGTTGCTTCCTTCATTCTTTTAAAGAAAAAAATCCTATGGATCTTCTATTTGTAACTTCAACATTATTTTTTAATAACTTTTATCTTAGCTTTACTTTCCACAATAGTGGTAGTTAATTGCATTTTATTTATTGACTGACTGTTTAAGACTGGTATTAACACCAGAGCTGATACAGGGGAAGAAAGAGTTTCAGCAGGCAATTTCATAGTCTAATTAAAGACATAAATAGGAATAAATTAAAGTGTGAATTTATAAATGTTCTTTGACTAGCCCTCTCCTGAGACTACCCCTCTCTGTGGGATAGCAGCTTCCAGCTATCCTTTCAATGACTGGAATGAAGTTTGCTCTTTGAAAAGAGAGAGAAAGAACTTACATCATGATGACATCATTTTTTTTAAAAAAGAGTCTAGTAGTTTAGTGCATAGCTGGCCACTTTGGATGAGTTCTTTGAAAACCCTCAGATTAAAAAGAAAATTGAATCCAGGTGCTCAGAGTATTATATTATTCTGTAGCAAATGAGTGTCATTTCTTCCTAGAAGAGAACAGCAACAAACAGGCTGAGCTGTTTTGTGTACATTAGCCTGCTTTTATTCGTGTGATTTGTGATCTCCTCAATCCACATGTGATTGAGGATCCAACAAGGAAAGGCTCTCTCCTGGACCTGATACTTACAAACAAGGAAGAATTAGTTGAAATGTTAAAGTCAGAGACAGCCTTGGCTGCAGCGATGATGTTCAAAATCTTAAAAGGAAAGAGCAGGGCAAAAAGTATGACTGCGATCCTGACTTTCAGGAGAGCAGACTTAGGCCTTTTCAGGGACCTGCTTGGAAGAATCCCATGGGAGATAGTCCGTGAGAGAAGTGCAGGAGAGCTGGTTGATATTCAAGGATCACTTCCTCCAAGGTCAAGAAAGAGTCATGCTGATAAGCAGGAAATTGAGCAAAGGCAGCATGTGAACTGCATGGATGAGCAAGGAGTTTTAATTGAACTTATACATAAAAGAGGAAGTGTATCAGAGGTGGACAGTGAGCAGATGACCCAGAAAGAGTATATAGTTGCTGTCCAATCTTGTAGGAACAGGGTTAGGAAAGCCAAGGATGACCTGGGGTTGAATCTGGCAAGGAATATGAAAATCGACAAGAAAGGATTCTACAAATACGTAAACAGGAACAGAAAGACTAAGTAAAACACAGCCCACCTGCTGAATGGGACAAGGGATTTGGTGACAAATGATGTGGGAAATGCTGAGGCTCAATGCCTTTTTTACCTCAGTCTTTAGCAATAAGACTTGCATCCAGGAGTCCCAGGCACCTGAGATGAGGTGGACAGTTTTGGGGCAAGAAAGCCTTAACCTAAGGAGAAAAGGACAAGATTAGGGAGTAAACAAACTGGGCATACAGTGGAGGTTGGGGAGGGTCCATTCAGGGATATATTCAAAATCTGACTGAATACGGTACTGGTCAGCTGGCTTCAGATGACCCCTCTTGCTCAGGGAGCTGGACTAGGTGATCTCAAAAGGTGCCTTCCAACCTAAATGATTCTATGATTCTGTGATTCCAGCTATAGGCACCAGCCTATAGTGGTGGATAGAGTAAATTTATGTTCAAACTAAAGCTGAACTGAGGTGATGCAAAGATTTCAGGGCACACACAAAGCCACATCTTCTATACATAAAAGTTAGCCTCAATTTGCTGGACCTGACCTGTGTAGGTTTCTGACACAGTTAATGGAAAGAGAAATTTCTTCAGAGAAAATTCAGGGTGGAAAATTTGCTGTAAGAATTCTGACTCCCTTCTGGAAGGAGTCACTTGCTTTCATGGCCAGAGGGACCCCTAAGAAAACATACAAATCCATGGATGTTATACAGCAACCAAACAGGGGCTTTTCAGTTGTGGCTTTAGAATTCATTGTTAAATTTCACCAAGCCCCACTTCAGGTCCTTTTTTTTTGGATCTAACCCAGAAAACTTTCTTCAAAGCCTGAATGGTGAATGAGAGAAAATCTTTGAGCATAGTTGTCTCATTAAGCACCAAGCTGCCAGGGTTTAAGTTCAGAAATATTAGTCTGATGTTCTTTCATCTGCATAAATACATTTTTACAGGACATTTGGCCTTTTTTAGTCCTCCAGTTTTCTAATAAAGATTGAACTTCACAGGAACAGAGAAGGGCAGAGAGTCTGAGAGGAAAGAGTAACACAGGGAGAGTAACTCTTTCTGTATAAATTGAATTTCTCTGACTCAGATTGTTATATATATATGATATCAAGAGCACAATGATTGACATTGCAATGAACATTCTTGATCTAGTTAAGTAAGAAACATACTTAGGTTTAAAAGATATACACTGAATATGACCAGAAGTCATAGGTTACCTTTTACATTGCGATTTTTTCCCCTTATTTAAAAATATGCTTTTCATTACTATTCAAGCCAGGCATTTGTAATTGGGTAGAAAAATAGATAAGAGCCACTTGGACCTTTTTATCTGAGCCTTTTCCAAACAAAACTTCAGTGAACCATATATCCATCAACATAATACTTCCGCAATCACAATCATCTCCGTCATCCTACGTTGTGATGGTGTTGTGCTTTTATTTGGTAGACAGTTGGGTAATTTCAGTGAACATGCTCAAAACTCAAATATTGAAGGTTTTGTTTTTCAATTCCATTAAAAATTTAAGTTAAAAAAAATCTCAAATAAATTTAATTCCCCAATTTCTTTTTTTTTCCTTTCTCTTTTTGTGGGATGGGATTTACTTGCCCAATGACAGTGGTAGAGCTGAACAGAAAGTTTAATCAGTTCAAGATTTTACTCATAAGTTAGCTTTGAATAAAAATATGGTATTGAGCAAGGCATGAACATTTTTAATGGGTTTGGTTTTAATCTTTTTTTGTAGTCATGGATTTTTTTCAAAAATGAGGGATACTTAAAACTGACTCTTATAAATATAATGAACATAATTAAACCCGACAATGACTTAAGAGAAGAAAGCATATAAGTATTCATAAATGCATTATTTACTTTGTGTGTTGTTGCTTGGTTGTGGCAGCCAAGAACCCACACAGATGCTTTGACCACCCTCCAATCCCACATGATGGAGACAAAGTACAGGGGCAAGAAAGCTCATGGGTCAAGATGAAGACAGGGAAATCATTCACATAGTATTGTTAAGGGCAAAACAGACTCAATGTGGGGAATGTGACTTAACTTACTGCTAGTTAATATAAAAATTTAGTCCTTGGTTCAAGTAATGGAAACAAAGAGGACAAATTTAAACTCAGGTAAAACTTGTTTTTCTAAACTTTACTCAGACACCTCTCTTTCCCCTCTTCCTCCTGTTAACACTCCCCCTGTTATCACCGCAGGTAATACTCAGTCCCTTTGTTAAGGTGAAAGGTAGTTCAGGAGGTTGAGTCAGTGTGTGGTGGTTTCTTTCTGTTGCTCGTCATTTCTCATCCTGTTCTTCCACTACTCCTTCCTTCTTATTTGTTTCCTCTGTGCTGGCATGAGTCCTCCAGAGCCTGTAGTTACTTTGGGGTTTATCCGTGGGCCACAGTACCTTTTGGGGTATCTCCAGTCCCACTACAGGTCACCTCCTACTGCTCTGGCTCTATTCTTCTTTTTCCTTAGTGTTTTCTCTCATTTCCTAAATATATTAATATATTAATATATTAAATATATAGCGGTGCCACCACCTTGGCAGATGGGCTCAGCTGTGTCGTCTAGTGTGTCCACTGAAAGTGGCTGGAACCAGCTGTGTCTTGCATGGAGCAACCCCTGTCTTCTTCTCACAGAGGCCACTCCTGCAGTCCCACTGCTGCAAACACCTTACCGTTTAGTCCCAATACATTACTCTAATATAAATGAATTTATTTTATTTAAATATACATATGAAATACATATCTTTTGTGATAAAGCATTTCTTTCACAATTACATAAAAACCCTTCTAACAGTCTTAAAATGAGATGTAAAAGTAAATGCCTACTCTGTAACTGATTATCAAGTAACACCCTCAGACTCTAAGAGTCATAAGGGGAGGGAACAGCACAAGATGAAATAACAAGAGAAGAGAAGGTGTAGGAAGGATACAAAATAAATAAAAAAAAAAAGATGAATTCATAAAAATTTCAAACTGCAGCCTGTTGCATTTATTTAAAATCTGACACGTGAGGCATTTATTTACAAAGGAGCTGACCTGTATTACTTCAGTAAAATGCTTTAGAGTAGTGTTAAAGTAACTCCATAGCAAGATGCCATAGTCCATGAGCCCTTTAAATCATCAGCATTTTAATGGTTCATGGACTAACACTTGAAAAATTTTCTTGTCCAGTATCTATTTTAGTGCTTTTGAGTCAACAGAGATAGAGGCGACCACAGGTATCATAGTCACAGGTACATTGCTGGCTTTCATTTGGAATTCAGAGTTCTCTCATTTATTACATCACGAAGGCTTTAAAGTCTTTTTCTCAACATGGAAAAATGTAAAGAATGTCTGGCTCAGAAATGTGGCTCAAACACAGTGGAGTTTGCCTCATTTTGGTTTGTTAGCAACACAAAAGTGCATGCAGGATTTTGTTCCTTGCAAAACTAAACTTTGAGACTTTCTATTTTAAAATATGGTTGATTGATTGCTTCTTCATTCAGATTTCACCAAGCATAATACTCCCTCACTATCTAAATCTAATTCCAAATGCTAAGTGCTAAACCAAGCCCCGCTCAACAATCAGTAAATTGCGATGCAACCATCAAAGGATATGGTCCCTACACTTAGTTTCCCTGATGCCTCTCAGTTGTATAGAGGCTGTCATTATATGTAGTGGGGATCTAATTGAACCAGTGCATAGTGGCGGAAAATTACAGTCCTGATAGTGAAATAAGAGCTGATATGACTTTGCAGCAGTACCAGCACTATTCAAATCTCATAATGTTAGAGGAAGGTAATTGTCAGGATTGATGGAGGATGGTCAAATGTATATTGAACTTTGCATGTTTGATATCTACTCTTAAAATGGAACTTTTATAATTGGGACCTCTCAAAACTACAGGAAGAAGACATTTCAGATTATCCGACTTTTCACATTTTTTACTTTGCCTAGTGACCATAACTAAAACAAAGATATGAATGCCTCTACATGTTTCAAAATCCTTAAGTGTTACTTTGAATGAATCCTTTAACTGGTAGTTCAGTACACATTTTCAAAATTTCAGTGAAGAAAATAAAGCCAGTTATACACTTCTACTCTTCCTGCTAGATCATATTCATAGACAGTAGTTTCCCATAATAACAAAATGCTGTGTACTCCCTATATCTGAAATTTTGGGATATGCTGAATTAAGCTTTGGAGTAGGTTTGTTACAAATCTCTTGCTGGCATAAAGAGTGGCATAAAACAGTCAAATGTTAGATGTGAATGGAGACAACAAATGGTAGCCAATGGCATAAGGTTTTGTGCAGGATAATGATGTGACATGGAATTCAGAGAATGAAATATTAGCAGCATAACAGGTTCTTTGTAAGTAAAAATAAGAAGTATTGGGAGTGCTAAGGTTCATATCTATTAATATATGGGAGGCTTCATGATACAAGTTTTGAGATCTGTAAACATTGCTAAGCTTAACTCCTAATCCTTTCAAGAGGAATTGATTGTATACATAGGTTCCAAAATACTTGTGTATCATGGCCAAAGGGCTTCTGAGGAAGGCACCCAGAATGAAATACTGTTATGTACAAAACTTTCCTCTGCCATATGCAGATTTGGGTGTCCCCAAACAATGCCTCAGAGCATCGTGGTGAGGAGCTGCCTAGATATTCCACAGAGAAAATGATCAAATTTGGGAGTTATATCTGAAAAGATCTTGGGTGCCTCTATTTTCTTGAGATCCAGTGTCTATAAATCCTCCTAAGTTTGAGAACCTGTAAACATGGAAGAGATCCTAGAGCAACCTGCTTCGTGGGAGGTGTCCCTGCCCGTGGCAGGGGGGTTGGAACTAGATGATCTCTAAGGTCCCTTCCAACCCAAACCATTCTATGATTCTATGATTCTAATGTGAGGAAAATGCAGTCTCACCTTTTGCACTATTACTGAGACACAGGTCCTGTAGCTTACCTGCTTTTTAGATATTCAGACTTCTATCTCATTTTTTGAGAAAATGCCCTCTCCATCAGAGGGCTGCTCTTTCAGCACTCCTGCTGAACCTGTGTCACTCTGCAGCAAAGACGACATGCTGCACAGGGAGAGCGGGTGCCTTAGAAGGGAATCCCAGCATGTTAACACATTGAATACGAGGCATCGAGCAAGAAAGATAAGCTTCATAGCCCAGAGATTAGGATACTATGGGAAGTGTGCTGGGTTCTACTCCTGTGAATATAAATGCATTTTAGATCAAATACATCAGAACCAGTTATTGTCAGACACAAAGGTACCTTCTGACAATTAACTCTCGTGTTGGTAACTTTCGCTTGCAGAGAAAAAAAATGAACTGTTTAAAACTTCTTCACATACCTCCTTTACTTAAAGAATGCTTCAACACTGATGAGGACTTATGCTTCTCCCTTATTTCCCCCTTATTTTAATTTATTGCTAGGCAATCTTCAGGGTGGCCTCAGAATCATGGGTTTTGACAGAAGTTTGCATTCTTTAGAAGGTGAACTCCACAAAATCAGTTGTAAACTCTTAAATAAAAATCGACCCTGTGTCATATAAGAAGCTACACAACAAAACAGCCAATTCCATGTGATGCTCGTAAAAGCCTCTCAAACATAACCCTCAGCACAGAGTTGTGCAAAGCTGCTCAAAAAGAAAACTCATATATCATGGAAAGCACTTGAACTGTTTTGTGTTTGCTCTTGAATAGAGTTGACAGGATGGCAAAAAATACTTCTCTTTGCTCTCACCAGCTCTACCAGCTCTCTCTAGAGCTGTTAATGTCTCTTGTGCACAAAAAAAACAAACTAATAGAAATTATTGCTTCCCACTACAACTTCCCCTCATTGTTCTGCCACTGCTGAACTAATCAGGTCACTTCACAGAATACCACAGCAGCGTTGCAGCCATGCACCAAGTTAATATAGGCGACTTGTAACAACATTTACCTCACAAGAATCTATGAAAATGTTCAAGTGTTGTGTAACCTTTTTTGAGTAGTAAAAAAAAAAACAAACAAAAAAGCCCTCAGGAGCTATGAAAAAATGTATTCTGTGTTTAAGCACAGTGATGATTCTCCAAAGGCACAATAGACAAATGTTATGATAAGCAGTTTCAACTGCATATTCAAGAACTCTTTTGAAAGCCTCTTGTATGGCTGCATAGTTTAGAAAAGTAATACAATTAACAGGAGCAACTCAAGCTTTAGGGTCTGCCTACTAAATTTTACTTTTCAAAATAAAGATGCCATAAAAGTGTTTGAAATCTCAAAAATTTAATGTTTTGCCAATTACTAAATCAAAGTGACAAATAGTTCAACTGACAGGCTAAATTTCAGTCTTATGAAATCTGAAGCTGCAGAAATACTAACATCATCCAAAAGAATATTAACAAAAAGAACATCAGTGGAGTTTGAACTAGAGTGCTACTGCCAGTGGCAGAAATGTTTCAAGGTTTTTCTAGAGTGGCCATTTCAGAATTAATGCTACTCTAATACAACAAATGGTTATATGATTACATTAACAGACATAAGATACCTCCTCTTGTGAGAATATTTGCTATGAGTAGTGGTAGAACACCTGACTAGAGCAACTCACTCTTCTTAAAAAACAGGCAATCCCTACCTTATTATTTCATGTGTTTGCCTTCAATGCAGTTGAATTTAAGCAGGCAGGTCTATCTGTTCTGAGAGGCTTACTGCCTTTCTATAGTCTACAAATTATCTCCCCATTATAGTTGCAGATATTCCTGATACAGTCCAAAGCACACTCATCACTGTGTAAATAATTTGTAAAGTGTTGTGGAATAGCTTTGGATTATTTTTATCCTGTAAGCTTGTTATTTACCCTTTCCCCCTTCATTTTCTGCTCAGTATTTTTCTTCATGGCACTTCGTTTTGTAGCTTTTTACTAGCTGCTTTCATAGTGAAAGTAACGAAACGATACTGGGCTGGTTTCTAAAGGTTCTCATCGATCATACCCATTCCTACAACTTTATCTGTTGAACTAAGCTGTTGCAGAGCATACTAGTAGCTCATTGTCAGCTGCAGGAGAACTAATCTTAGCCTTGAATGAACACATCTAGCAATATACACAACACCTGGAGAGAAAAGTGTGAATTGTACCAAGAAGGAGAAGAAGACAAGTACCAGGAAGCCCACACAATTGCAGCATCTTTCTAAACTATATGCTTAATTTCCAAAACAGATTATTTTTACAGCAGGATTTGTACGAGTTTTGGTTTGGTCCAGCTAACAGGTCTCATCTGGGTATCTAACTGTCTGCCACAAGTTGGCAATCCCATAGCCAGCTCCCTGTCTCTTGGCTAAGGTGTCTTTGTCCCTGTCTGCTACGGCCCAGTCCTGGAACAGCCGGTGGCTCACACCACCCCGCACTGCCTTGGGTCATGCTTGTACTCAGTGACACTGATCTTTTAGGACAAAAACAGTGGAAGAAAGGATTTAATTATCTTCTCTATTGATAAAGTCCCACCACAATGGAAGGTTCAAGGTTGGCTGTCAGGCAGCTGTTGAAGAATTAAGTTTGGTCATATTCAGTATCATGTATGTACTCCTTGGAGGTATCAAACCAGTGAATCTACCCCACCAGACTTCTAACTACTTTTTTCTGTGTTACCATACCTACTCAGGAAGAAATCTCATTTATGGTAACTATTCCATAATTGTTAGTTTAGTTCTATTAATCCTTCCTCTCTGCCATTTTATCATTACTTTTGTGATCTTGTTGAACTTCAACATAAACAAACAGTAAGCTTTGATGTATCTATATTTGGCTATATATCTATTTTACTACCTTCTGCAACAAAGTTCTTTTTTATTTCCTTGTCAGATTCTAGTACAATGTGAATACATCATTGTAATAATTTTAACTTGTCTTGTGGGTTCTTTTATTCCTTGTATTTAACTTATATATTTGAAATATCTTCCAAGTGTGCTGATTTTTGTCCTTTTCCCACACTTCACAGCTTTTTTCTACATCCTCTTTGCTTGTTTTTATAGTCTCCTTTGTCTTCTTTCCTCCAGACACATTTGCATTATTCACACAGATTCACTACCTTAAATACACTTTACCTGATTATTTAGGAATACTACATTTTGGTACAAGCTGTGTGGTCCTCCTTTTTAGTTACTGACATGAATTTTGCTTGTAGCTTCTGATATAATACCATTTTCCAATATCTCATCCATAATTGTCCTTCATAGTACCATCTTAACTTTCAATTTTTTTTCAAAATTTTATTTTCTTAAGAGAAATATTTTTTGTCACTGAAGAATCCTTCATGTAGTTTGTGTTTAAAACTGAAGGGTATACATCAGAGATTAGAGGCAGGCATGTAACAGTTAGTTTGTGTGATTAAAGGCTCATCTCCATGAACCCAAAGGAGCCCAGGGAAACAATGACAGTTCCCAATGACAACAACCTCATCAGAGCAAAGGGAACCCCTGACAAGGCTCCTCCCTGGGCAATCCCAGGGTAGTCTCATCCCATGGCCCCAGAACGGTACCCACCAACCTGATGCCTTAGTCAATCATGGGAGGTGATTATGGCCTTTGGGGATGGGGGAGTCATTATAGGATGTCAGGAAAAGCCTTCTGCAATTGTGAAAAATATATTGTTCAGGGAAGAATCAAAGGTGAGGAAAAGAAGGAATGAAAAAGGGCTGGTGAAGAGCAAGCAAGGGAAAACAAAGGAAACATGGGATAAAAAGGATCAGTCATGTGCAGTGGGCTGGTCAGCACGGTTGTCTGGCCATTCCCTAGACCTGGTCACCACAGTTCATCCTGTCTTCTCATTACAATCCATTTCTAACTATTTTCCCAGGTGCAGAGATTTCTGTCCTGTGTGCTCCTGTGTGCCTGGGCATTTGAGTGCTGCAGCTGGAGTGGGAACAGAGGCCTCAGGGGCCAGCATGTCTACGGTATCAGAAACTAGAGAGACCACAGAATGTATGCATTGTGCGCAGGTGTGTATGTCAGTGGATAATCACTGGTGTGCCTCAAGCTGGACTAGCCAATGAATGGGATAAGAGTCTCAGTGGCTGGGTACTGGAGTCTGGTCTGGATGCTAGGGAAACCAGGGGTCTGACAGCTGGCCGCCTGAGGGACCAGGGGGCGATGTCAGGTACTGGAGAGACCATGGGGTCTGGGGTGGGCTACTGGAGGGTTCATAGATCTGAACTAGCTAGTAGAGCATGTGTCACATGTATGCATGTGTTTATGTATGAGGCATCTGCGGAAACAGGGTGTCCAGGGACAGCTACTGAACAAGCAGAGTGTGCAAGGATGGTTACTGGAGGGATCTGTAGTGTATGTGGGAATGTGTGTGCATACAGGCTAGCACACCAGCAACTGGAGTGGAGTTGTGGCCTCAGAAACTCCCATGTCCAGGTGCCAGCTACCAGGAAGCCTGAGTCCCAGCCCCCAGCTGCTGGAGGGATACAAGGTGTGTATGTAGGTTTCCCACTAACGTACTTTCATCCTGATTAGCCAGAAAAGAGAACAGAATGAGTTTATTTGTGCTGTTTATGTTTGCATGAGTGATATGTTTTCTGTCTGTGTTGATCTGTGTGGCCAGTGGTGTAAAAGCATTTGCATGGGTGTCTATTGAGAAGCTGGACCTGGGACCATGGAGCTGCAGCAGTTTCCCTCAGTTACGTTGCTGATTTAGGCAGCTCCTCACAGAAACACCAGAGAACAGCATATTCTGAGTAGGATTTGCAAAAACTCCTCAATGCACTCTTAAATGAATGGGAAATTTATCATGGGCTTCAGTAGGAGCGGATTCCAGCCAGGAAAGAGCATAAACATTTTTAGAATCAAATAATTTTTCAAACTACATTTTTTTGGAAAACATCTGTCTTTGAAAATCTACCACCTGTTCAAAAAGTCCAGTCTCTCACATGAGAGAGTCACCCTATACTCATGCTATTTTGGGCTTCACACTACTTTCACTTATGCTTTTTTTACAAGTTGTGTTTAATAGAATAATTCTTGATTTATACCCTCATATCTGAGAAAAGAATCAGTTCCCATTTTTTTTCTATTACTTAATTGATAATAAATGTATATGAATTAAGCAGGGCAAGTTAATAACAGGAGCTTTAGTTATCTGTGGTTTTAACAAGAAGGCTGCTATTATTCATACAGCACTTATGCCATATGAATACTACTATTGTCCTCACATGTTCCAAGCTATACAAGATATTTTCTTTTGCTTGCTTTTATCAGCACTACAGAATAGATGGGGAAATGTGATCATCTTGTGTACAGCAAGAATCAAAAAATCATTTCTGTTCCTTCTCTGCAAAACCTGAGAATTCATTACTGATTCATAGAATCATAGACTATCTCAAGTTGGAAGGGACCCATAAGGATCATGGAGTCCAATTCTCTGCTCCTTGCAGAACTGCCTAAAGCTAAATCATATGCTACATAGAGTTGTCCAGATGCTCCTTGAATTCTGATGGGCTTGGTGCCATAACCACTTCCCTGAGGAGCCTGTTCCAGTGACTGACCAATCCTGAAATGCATCATCATTCACTATATCTGTAGAGGGTAAATTTAAACATGGAAAAGTAAGTTACTATTTATTCATTATTTTACAGTGTTGCGCATTGCAACATTTGGTTTATCTTTACTGCCAGTTTTAAGAGACACCACTTTCTCTCTCTCTCTTTTCATGCATATATACATGCATGATTCTCAAAGATTATGGTAGTTCTAATGATTATTTTAGTTCCTTATTTAAATATATAAAATGTCAGTCTAATTGCAGACATTTCTGGAGTTTTATATCTTCTGTCAATATATCAGAGTCTTGGAATGTCAAGAAAAATAATTCCTAATTATAGAACCTCAGAAATACAGGTCCAGAGCACCTGTTTTTTTTTAAGTTCCTTTATAATTTCCATTTATATCATGTTTTTAAATATATATTTTTGTTTCTGTGTATATATATACTTTTCCATGACTGAGAATAACTTTACATGGAACAGTGATAAATCTGCAGTTGCAACTTTGAAGCGCTTGAAGTGTAGAATGTAAGAATGAATAATAATTTCTAAGTGCAGTCCCATGATTTTATTGAAAATAAGTTCTTAATTCAATGTCTTTGTTTTTAAAGATAACATGAGAAGATTGAAAATATTTTGGTTATGTCCGACATGTTTGCATTTTGTTTGCTTCTTACTTTCTTAAGATTATATTTTGGAGTTCTGCATTTGCAAGTTATGTGTCAAGTAAGAAGTTTTGTGTATTTGCAT
The DNA here is from genome assembly GCA_026546715.1 of Gallinago undulata. Taxonomy (NCBI): domain Eukaryota; kingdom Metazoa; phylum Chordata; class Aves; order Charadriiformes; family Scolopacidae; genus Gallinago; species Gallinago undulata. The sequence goes on from JAOTQQ010000001.1 coordinate 25,334,743, forward strand.
AGCAAGGAGAATTAATATTTTCATTGCTATAGCAACTTAACTTCCCATATTTATTAAAAATGGATGTTAATTGAGAAACTAATAATTCATTAATGTGCAGAAAGTTCTTCTCAAACTTCAAAATAAAAGCATCCCCTCTTCCAAAGCTTTCTAATGTCTCTTGAGCCTGAAAATGTAAAAAAATATTCATTACACAAGTGTCTCTCCTTGAAATTTAAAAAAAAGCAACAAAAACTTGAGTGTACATTTCTGAGCTGAAGGAACAGATGAAGGAGCTCTTCTTTAATTACCAGGGCAGCATTTGTTCCAACCCTCTCAGATGTTCAGCTAATTCCCCAGCAGAGATGTTAACTGAGTAGGTAAGATCACATCATCAACGAGCAGCTTCCTATATCACACCCCACACTTCCTCACCTTTAATCTGTCTATCCTGCTCACCAAAAGCAGCCTAACTGCAGTAGCACAGACCTCAGCGGTGTGTGATTTAATCCTGGTAAGGCACAGGCAGGCACGTTTGGCACATGGCAAGGGAGGAAGGAGCGGAGAAGTGGACCCAGTCAGCTGCAGCTGGGATCCAAACCACAATGTGAGAAGTTGCCTGCTGAGCAGGAAATCTCACAGGTAGGCTGAGCAGATGCACGCCTGGCTTCCAATTTAACTCATGCACAGGGAGCACGAGTCATCAGGAGCGCTGCCAACAGGACGTGCAAGCTAATGCAAGGCAATTAATGTGGGGATTGGGATGGGAGGGGGTGGATAGGGGCCCACAGTTGCTACTCAGTGTTGCCAAAGTCAGTGCAGGGGTGGTGGTGAGGTGCCAAGGGATGGTGTCCCCTGCAGGTGGGGAATGTTAGCCCCTGCAGTCTATGGCATATCAGAACCCAGACTGCACTTCCAGGGAAGTGCCAGGCAGTGGCGGAGTATATAGATTTTTATGACTGAAGGTATATAGGCACATACCGCTAAAGGAATTATATCAGTCACTGTATATACTTACCTTAAATCTAGATTTAGAAGGAAGAATTTGGAACTGAAAAGGCTCTCCTGAACCATGAAGACCAACCCCAACTGCTATAGCAGGCAACTGCTTCATCATAATTCCTTTAACTATCTTCAAGATTGAGCTTAATCAGTTTATTAGGTTTGAATTCCCCCTCCTCCCCCTGCCCTGAATGTCACTCCTCTGATGGTTAGAAGTGTTATAATTTACAACCTAATTTAATTTATGGGCAGTTTATATTAATCATGTTCTTGTGTCAACATCATCCTTTACCTTAAACAGAGCGCTTTTTTTCTCCCTAGAGTTTATGCATATAATGGAGGTTGTGGGAAAGTGATTTATCTCCTCAGTTATATCTTCTCTTACCCTTTGTTTTGCAGGCAAAAGAAGGAAAGCCATTTTTCTTCCAAATAGGCATCCTGTTCCCCACATGTTCCTAGAAGCATTATTATGTTGAATCTACTTCAGTATGAATGAATCTTTTGCAAGATTGTATATATCATTTGTATATATCATTTGTATATATCACCAAAGCCTTTTACATAAATGTATTTTTTTCACTTTTCTCTTCTGAATATACTTTTCCTGGATGCAGTCTGTGATGTCTTTTGTCTTTTTCTTTTTCACATTCTGATCTACCAGCATACTAAAATTTGTTCTTTGTTATTTGTAATGATCTTGTGCATGTCCTTATTTGAACAGCATCCAATATTTTCTTAGACCATACCTCCACTTTTTCAAAAATATTTTGGGTTCCACCTTATCCTTTAGTATTCTTGCTACCTTATTAGTGTTCTGCAACATGCCTGTCACTCTTCTTAATTTCTTGTTATCTGAAACTTAGATATTGAAAGATGTTAATGAAAAGCAAAGCATCAAACCAGATTGCTGTGGAAACCTGCCATTCTCATCGATAATCAACGTCTGAATATAGCTCTGCACCCATTCTTTCTGAAATCTAGACCTTGCTTTCTAAGTTTGTTTATGAAATGTCATGTGAAACAACGTCAAAAGCCTTACTAACAGCAAGATATTTGACATCCACTGTTCTTCCAGTATTCACAATGCCTGTTATCCTCTCATAAAACAAGCCATATTGGTCTGACACTACCTGACTTTGGCAGAACCGTATACACTCTTACTCTTCACCTTGTCCTTTTGTAAGGGCTTACCAAACTGTCTGATTATTTATGCCATTACTTTTTCTAGGAATTGAGGTTCAGCTATAGGTTTATAAATACCCAGATCCTTCTTTTTTTTGCTTGTAACAGATGGGCACTACATTTTTGCCTCTCGTGTTACTGTTGAAAACTGCAAAGTCATTAAATACAGACCACGCGGACAGCGACAGCGGACAGCGGCAGCGGTGAGTGCTGCGGCTCTAACCTTGATCTACACGGAGACGGA
>JAOTQQ010000001.1:25347033-25374197 GCA_026546715.1 Gallinago undulata
GACACCCTACTCCACTGCTAAAGACTGAGGCAAATAAGGCATTTAGTACCTCAGCCTTCTCCTCATCCTTTGTCACTATGTTACCTCCCATATCCAGGAGAGAGTGGCGGTTCTCCCGAGTAATTTTCCATCACATTAGATCAGGTTGTCTACAGCTTTTTGACTAGCTGATTTTTTAAAACCACTGTAAATGGAGATTACCCAGCCTTTCTAGGTGGCTTACTAAGTTTCCATTACTCTTCTAGTAATTTTTTTCCCCTCTATGTGTAGTCTGATATCTGTAGTCTGTAGTTCTGTCTCTCCCTTCTGGTAAGTTCACCTTCACCACCCAGTTGAGTGTTATCAGTGAACTGAGTAAGGGTGCTTTCAATCCCATAGTCCAGGTCGTTTATGAAGATGTAGAACACTGTGGGGTCATTACTGATCCCTGGGGGACTACATTTGCAGCAGGCTGCCAACTGGAGTAAAAACCATTGATCACCACCCTCTGAGTGAGACCTTCTAGCCAATTTCCTACCCATTTTGCAGACCACCCATCCAATCAGTATCTTGCCAGATAAGATTTAGACCAAATTGCTCTTCTGTAAGAGCAAAGGAAAAGGGAGGAGAATTATAGATTAAAGAATACACATAGTAAGAAATATCACCCACACCTTGTTTTAAACGTACACTAATATTTCCTAATAAAGCATGCTTAGATTAGGCAAAGCTAAAATAAAAGTTTTTCATGCAACCTTAATTCTGTTCCCTTGGAAATATGAATTATAATGATTTATTGCACGAGATATAAGAAATGTATAGCAGAACCACCCATGTGAGGAAGGGGGAAATGGCCGTTTGTAAAGCACATGTGGAGCCTGGCACAGTGTTTGGTTAGTTTTGTTAGATTTTAACATTTTTATTTCATTAAAATTTTTATTTTAATACCATTAAAATTGTGAAAATTATTACTCTTTTCATTTAGTTTCTGAAATTATTGAAGGGTGTATTTATTTTTTTTTTCTGCTGGGGAAATATGTAAACTGCTTTCCCTTCTTCTTTACCTTCCAATCAATTACTCTTAGCTAGTATGTAGTTCTCCAAGGAGTCACTCCTACATCTAAAATGTTCAACGCCTTCCCTGAAAAATGGAAAAAATAGTATTTTCTCATCCTAAAAAACTTTTTCTATTCACAGTTATGCTGGAGGTGCCCTTACACAAACTTTTCATCCTCAACGTCCATATACTTAGTCATTCTTGTATCGCAAGACTCAAGTTACTTTTTAACGGATTATACTTCCTATTTATTAGTAGAGTTACTGTTCAAAAATAAGTTGCTGTACAGTATTTAGAATTACTAGCAGCAAGTGTAATATCCAAGAATACAACTTGTCTTAATGAGTTATCTCAAACAATGCAGTCAGTAGTTCTCATACTTTTTTTTTATTTTGACAAACATATACTTCAGCATATACACAAGTTACTGTCATGGTAATTAGCATGTGGTTAGCTCCTGTGTTTGAGAGTTTAACTGAAAGATTCTGGAGTAAATGAAAATTATATCACTAATTTTAATGGACAAAGCCAATTTTCATACAGCAGAAGAAAAAGCCAAGCCTGACAAAGGCAAGAAAAATTTAAAGAAATCCTGCATGGTTGTTATGCTTTGTCTACTAGGCAGACAGAAGCAATTCCACCGCTGTCAATTTGGTACTTTGTAGTGGATTTTTGGTCTTTTCTGAGAAGGAAAAATGTTTTAATGAGTGTCTGTTAATTTAGAGACAGTAATCTGTATATGGAATTTGTTAATATTTTAAGCTCTGTTGTTCACCACCTTTCTGTGTGTTGCTTCCATAAGTATTTTTGACGTTTGTCTAAGAGGAATGGCTTCTGGATATTCCCCTAAAACCAAATCAAAGTTTAATTTCCATTAAAGAGAATTAAATACAAATTCAGAAAATCCAAAACACCAAAACAGCAGAGTATGTAGTTATGATACATCTAAAAAAGAAATAAGGTTCTAATTGTCCAAATCATTGCTCAGGAGTCCCCACATACAGTGGCTCTGTTACTGCAAGAAAAAGCAACATGTGCTGGAATGAATTTCTGCACAAAGCTGTAACACTATATTGAGGGCTGATGTTTGAAGGAGTAGGAAGATACTCGATATTTACAGTTTATTCAGATAGTCAGTAAAGACAGGTATTTTATTCAAAGGATTTTACTCCTGCATAATGTAAAAATAAAAAAAAAATAATTGAAAAACCCTACAGAGAATATTAATGGTACATGTTTACTGTGAAATTTTAACTACTATAACACTAAATTTAGCACAAGAGGAAATGACACAAATTGTGACAGGGGCGGTTCAGACTGGATATTAGAAAAAATGTTTACACTGAAAGGGTTATTAAGCATTAGAATGGGCTGCCCAGGGAAGTGGTTGAGGCACAGTCCCTGAAGGTATTCAAAAGACGGGTTGTCAGAGCGCTTAGTGACATGGTTTAGTGATGTGTTTTTTTTTTTGTCAGAGTTAGGTTGATGGTTGGACTAGATGATCTTAAAAGTCCCTTCCAACCTAGACAATTCTATGATTCTATGATTCTAAATAAGCTATCTCAATATATACCTCATCCAGTTGGCCTGCACAAACTCAATCACAGACTCCCATGTGCTTTTACTTCAGCTAGATCAGGGCGCCTGTTGGCACACAGACACCATCCTGGGCTCCAGAGCCACTCTCACCTCTTCTCAAAAGGATGGGGCTCTCTACTTTAGCCATCTACATCCTGACACCATCTCCTCTCATGCCAGCTCTCCCATGAAGTGGGAGATAATTCTTTCCTGCTTCCAGAGCTCCACCAAAATGGTGATACTGAAGATCTTTATTTTTTAAAAAAACTTTCAGCGACAAGACAACAATGAAATCAAGATAAGAACAGACTAGTCAGAAGATTTCTAAAAAAACACAGATAACTTACAGATAAGCCCAGGAAGTACATAGCCTTTTGGAAAAACAATAAAATCTTCTACTCAAAACATCTACATTTCTTGGAGTTTTATTCAGTCCTTTTAAGATCTTGGAGTTTGTGTAGAGGCCTTCCTCCTGCTCCTGCTCCCTTTTCTCTTTGTAAGTATCAGCATGAGGACTTTCCTTTTGTAAAGTTCTGGATTCCTCAGTCAACTAATTATTTTGAAGAAATTGAAAGACTTCAAATACTTCAGCAGGTATACTATTGCTTTCTTATAAATTTCCCTCAGACAACTCTGTCTTTAGTTTCTAACTTTATTCACTGAGGTAAGGGGCTGCCATTTCAAAGGTAACGATAGCATTCTGTTATTAGCTCCCTTCTAATAATTCCTTCCAACCTCAGTTAAAAATAACAAGCAATCAAACAACGTGAGTGGAAATCATTCTATATCCCATATGAAAACATTTTATACACAAAAAGCACCCACAAAACAAAATTAAATATAGAAATACATGCATATTAGAACCAGTTATGTGCAATATAAGTAGAAAATGTATTAGAATACAAGTTTTAACTTATAACCATTTTCCTACACACCTCTAAATCAGGAAAACAGAGATATCATTTGTTCTAAGAAAACTAAAAAGTAAACCACAGCAGAAAAAAAAAATTCTAGGTTTCTCTAGCAATACCTCTATCGCGTTGCTTCACAGAGGGTATACAAAGTGACTTCGTACTTCACCCATCATATACATGGCATTTCTGAAATCTTAAATAATTTTAGCTTTAAGCATTGTCATGGTTTTGTAAGCATATAAAAGATCCATGAATAGTAACAGATACACAATTGTAAAACCAAAAAAGCCTTATCAGAAAAAGCTCCAACCAAACTAGTGGAATTATTACTTTTTTTTTTTTGTAATTTCAAGGTGAAGAATTAATTAAAGCTGTGGTATTCCCATGAGCTGCCAAATGAACGACACCTGGTTTCCTACCGACTGCATTTAGGTCTCTTTAATAAGTCCCTTGCTGTGATACTGGGCTAGCTTTGTCTTTTATTTTATAATATTCCTGTGTCAGAATGTATTATCAGTACTCCAGTGGTATACATGTGTTGATTTTCATCTTGGTATTATTCAGTGGGCTGAATTCATACCTGCTTTTCCTTATTTTGATATTCATCCTATATTCACTTCCAAATTTTCACAAAGTATGTCAGAATTTTGTGCCTCTAAGATTTCTACTTCTTGTTTTGTTAAGAAATTGCCCAGTTAAATTACATGGGGAGACACACAGGCAGAGCAACCCAATATACTTAATTGTCTTAATAAATCAGGCATCAAGATTCCATTCTAATTCATCTTTATCTTTTCCATACTGCTTTGAGAACTGAATGTCAGAAAGACTATGCTCTGTCTCTTTTCCCTTCTTTCTTTCAGTATTTGAAAGAAAGAATTCTTGGCCCCTCATTTAGATACTTGCTTGTCATTCTGCTACATTTGTTTTCAGGAAATACTCTATGGATTTGTAATCTCTGTAATCTTAAGAATGAGGATTGAAAAGGATTGTTCTTGCTCAAAATACTGCCTCACATTGTGGAAATCTAACTCTGGTCAGGAACAAGAACCTGAAAAAGAGACCAAGAACATCTTGCTGCTTGAGAACTGTAAGGAATAGTACTTCTTTTTTTGTACTTCTTTGTAGGTCAGTGAATTTTATTTTTTTAAAATCACGCTCATTCCTTGCACTTTGGCACCATTTCAGTTAATTTCCTTGGAAAGTGACCAGATGTTCCAGAACAGTTGATTTCTAGCCTGGCATTCCTGATGGCTATATTAGAAAGTACACATGCTAGTTTTGAAATAATCATTTCTTCACGGCTTTCCATTTATTTTTTTCTAAATGTAGATTGAACATAAGAGAACAAGAACTTGACTCAGCTTAGTGGCATCATATGTTCTGTACATTCCATTTTGTGCAATACCAATGCAAACTACTTCAGTAAATGTTGCAGCATATTGGACAAATGACAACCCTGCTAGAATTGGTTAAATCACTTCTCAAAGCAAAATTTGGAAAGAACTCAGAAAAAGAAAAAAATCATCCTCTACAGAAATAGTGATGTGTAGCTCTGTAGTAAGGGAATTTCCAAGATCTACTCTATATGAAACAAAAGTAGAACCTGACCTCAAATGACCATAAATTGCAATAAGAAAAACTGGAAAAATCCAGAATTTTAAAAAGTGAGTCTTTGGAATACAGAGTTTTTCTAAGCAGGATTTTAAGTTCCATCTGCTCTTTGGTTTATATCTTTTCAATAAAGGGCATTTTTGAAAGTGCAGCTGAATTTGTCATCTACAGATTAGCATACTTTGTATTTAGATGGCTACTTAAAGTCATTTTAGGCCATTCTCTCTGATTCATCTTTATCTTTTCTATACTGCTTTGAGGACAGAATGGCAGAAAGACTGTCTCTTTTCCCTTCTTTCTTTCAGTATTGGAAAGAGGAGAATTCTTGGCCCCTTATTTAGATATTTGCTTGTCATTCTGCTACATTTGTTTTCAGGATTTGTTTCCATGGATTTGTAATCTCTGTAATCTTAAGCATAATGAGGATTTAAAGGATTGTTCTACATTTGAAGTCAAGATAAGATGATCTTTTTTTTTTTTCTTCTGAAAGAAAAAGAAGCAAAGACATAGAAAATGAGGGAAGATTTTATCTGAGTAGTCCTTTAATCTTCTTCTTTATAGAGAAAAAATCCTTAACTACTTCTTTCTCTATTTTTGTCTCAAGAAGATTGACTACAAAATCCCACCATTTGAAAGGTATTGTCTCTTATTTAAGAAGCCATAAAAGACAATCATCTACACAATATACTTTCATGGCAACCTATACTCTTAAATGAGGAATAGGTTAAAACAATTCATCTTTTTGTTTGTTTGTTTTTATTTGGAAAGACAATATGTTTGTTTTCTACCCTTGTTAGATGGAATAAAAATAGTTAGAGTGGGATTGACATAACTGGCCTGCTTAACTGCCCAGGAATATCATTCCATTCCCATCAGCTCCTGATGATACAGAAAATCCTGGTCTATCTCACCACACTTTTTAGTATAAATTCTGCACCAAAATTTTTCCTTGAATTGATATTTGTGGGAATTGGAGAACAGGGCAAAAAAGAAAGATGGTTCCCATATTGTCATTATCTCACTAAACACTCTTTGTGCCTTGTCCCTGTGATATCTGTTGGTTCCTGTGTGTAAACAGGTGGGTGTCACTGCATTAAATAATATCTGGTCAAATATTTCAATAGCTGAAATTTATTAGGGAGTAAAATTTCTAATTTTTTTTCCACATCTAAGGCCTGAGGCTGTACAACACATCTCATGCTGATCTCAAATTGTATTTGTAACCTTCCTGGGATACACCTCCTCATTGCAGTTCACATGTTCAGAGATGAGCGAAGTGTGGTAAAAGAGGGCATAATCAGGAGAGTCAGTTTAAAAGTGTACTATTAAACCAAAAAAAGTTGTATGATGAATGAGTTACCAGATTTAGGGAAAATAATATTTTTTTTCCCTTTTTTCTCCTTTTTCTTGTTTTCTACTGGTGCAATTCAAAATTACAACAACAGTAAAATTTAAGACATGGTATCTCAACTAACCTTTGCCTACAATACTGCAATGGTCATGACCACGTAACTTTACTCTTCTAGCAGACTTTAACTGAGTAACAAGTGTCAAATATGAATTAATTTTGCACTGATATGTAATGAATTTTTCTATGAACTCACCTAATGTGACATCAGCTACTGACTGAAGTGAGCCATTCTGTGGAACCAATAAGAGGAAAGAAATATCCCAGTAGTCATTCTACTTAACACTCAGATTGTGCAGATTTACTGCATTGCCATAAATATAAAAGACAATTTATTATAGCTCACAATAATTGAGACAATATATCTGGCATGCTGGGAAAGATAAAACTCATAATTTTTATACCCAATAGGAAAACATTTTTATTTTGTAATACTTTTAATTTCTCTGGGTTGTGAAGCACTTTCAGTTTTGGTGAAGGACAGTGGATGAATGCACTAAATGACATGTTCTAAAAAACCAGCAGTACGTTAAAAAGTCACTGCCTCTTCTAATCATAATGACAGAAATTTGGGATTAAGTAAGTTAGTATGGAAACCAAATAAGATAAAACTCCCTTAAAATCTAATCTAATACAGCTTTATACCCCACTATAGCAGCAAACATTGATAGAAAAATCAAAGAAGTAATTATTTCATGTGCTATCATCTAATCTAACCTAAACTATTCACAATTATAGCCCCTGAATAACTTTTGTCACAGGAGGACCACTTGATAGACTCCTCCATTGCAGAATGCTTTCCTTCTAGACAGATGGAAGTCCTGTATTTGTCATTCTGTTTTTACTTTTAAAATGTGTATTGTCTTCTTTATTTTCACTCTGACACACTTACGAATTTTAGTACCAATACTAGATACTGAATTTAAGGAATATTTATCTCTTTCATTTTACATAGAAAGTAAACAAATATATGCAAAATGTAAAAACAAAACCAAAAAAAACCCAAAACCCAAATGCCAAAAGGATGCTGAGCATGAAGTAAACTACTGTTTACTTTTTACTTGTTTGGGAGAGAGTTTCCTCTCCCAAGGCCACGTTAAGGCAGAGGATTCAATGGAGTCTAAAATAAAAGAATGCAGCTCACAGGTACTTGGACTTAACAGGAATCTGCGAAGGCAAATGTTCAAAATGCCATAAAACATGAAATAGTCTTAACAAATAAGCTGTTTAATGAACCAGGAGGTACTAAAGATAAAATTCATCACATTGTCATCAGTTTTAGGGTACCATTCTTATAGTTCCATAAGCTCAATAAGAAAGAAATTAATGATACGGATGAATATATATAAAAAAAACAAATTGAGGTCTCACTTGTAAATACTTGCACCAGTTGTTCTAACAACTTGCTTTCTGCAATTAAAGCAGACAAATTATGGAATTTTATACACCCAAAAGGTCTGACTGAGACTTGTGAACAGGTATATTGCCCTTTGAAAATAACTAAGGGTTAAATTATCTATAAATGTGCATGAAAGCCATGCTCTTTGCAATTTCTGCAACTTCAACTCCTTTACATAGTATAACATGTATAGCCTGCATTAAAAATTACTAATGTTGCCTTTTTGAATTCAATTTGTTTGGAACTTCACTTCTGAGAAAAAAAAAAAAGATCAGGGAGCTACAGAAAGTTTACAGAAAAGTATGCATTCCACTTACTCAACTACTCCAATCTTGTTATAGTAGAATAAGCATGTTTTACTGCTGTGTGCTTTTTTCTTAAGTCCTTCACAAACCATTATTTAAATAGTGTTTCAGATGTTTAGTATTAATAAACAACTTTAATAGTTTGTTGGTTTTTTTTTACCTTGCGGTTTGACAGTATTTGGAGAGAAAGCTAAGATAATGATTAAGATAATGATTTCAAAAGTTCTTCTGAAGTATGAAGTATATTGCAATGAACTAATATAGTTAATACAGAGATCTTTTCTTCTGATTTAAAATCACAAATTAGATCTGCTAGTGAAATTGAATTATCAATTTAAATGCAGTTCCAGTTCAAATTTTCTGTAGCACAGATTATAGTATTATAGTGTGAAGTGAGACTGATATTTCCAAGTTTAGTTCACCTCAAGGCAGGGTCTAGCCTAAGGTAGCTGGCCTCAGAGAGTTCTATGCTCACAGAAGAGAGAGAGGCACCTCAGCAGATAATTCTGACTTAGAGCACTGAGGTGACAGGAATGACAGTGTGATCTATAGGTGTGTCCCAGGGGATATTCTGTAATGAGACTAATAACCAGCAGATCTCACAGTACTCAATGAAGAGCTAAAGACTTCTCTAGAAAATGATTCAGATCCAAGCTCTAGAGGAGCCTCTGTCTTTCCATTGGCTTCAGAGGGATTAAAAAGCCAAAAATGAACTTGTGACAAATCTCCTTTTCCATCGGTTTTTTTAGTTAGCCTTGGTGACCAGCTCATAAAAGATGCTTTTTTTTAAATTTTTTTTTGAAAGCTAAAATTAGGATACATAAATCCTTACCATAGTTTTTCTCACAGAAGGTTTGCATTCCAGGCAATGCTTTTTTCCTATTAATAAGGATTGCAGAATTGAGCCCACAGATCAATTCTGTTTTATATTTAAATGGAAACTCTGTCTTAAGAAGAATCTAGGAATTCAGCTTTCTGTTCTGTAGGTAGATCAGTGGCACCCCTGCATGTGCAAGAAAGGCTAATTTTGAAATCTGTTAACAATTTGTAGTGAAAAGCAACAGCTCATAGTAACTGATAGCAAAACTATACCCATGGAACAAAGGAAGCACCACTCACTCTTCCTCCATTGATTTAAGCATCAGAATCTTGCAACTTCCTTTCAGTTGTATCCTATAAACATGGGTTTTTAGGAATTGTCAGTTCCCTCACTGATCTTTCTGTTTCTTTGAACTTTCTAGCTACCATGAAGTTGAAGAATACCTTGGATATTTTAGGAGTTTCCAAAAAAATAGCTTTTATCTTACTCTGTGAAGATATCATTCTTGGAGGTTGCATTTTTAATGTAATCTGAAAGAAATACAGGAAAACAGTTTAACAAAACACCTTAAAGAAATAAAAATAATGGAAAAAGAGAGAAAAAATAATTACCAACCAAAGGAAAAGTGTCATGTGAAATATTGCTTGCAACATACCTTGCAAAGCTCATAACCACTCAAAGGACAAAGTGATTTTTACTCCATTTAGCAAACAGGTCACCTGAGACAGAGGCTCTTCCTTGTCTGGTGGAAAGACAGAAAAAGGTGTCAGCAAATCTGTAACTGTGAGGGGAAAAAAAAAGGCGACCTTGAGTCAAGTCCAGAATGATGCCATAAAACTGAACGAGGTTTGATCATCTAGTTATGTTAATATACATTAATATTACACTGCTATGTTCTTTCTGTGATAGTTACATAATCTCAACTTTGTAGCTAGCAATATTCAGATTTCAGAACAAAATATTTACAAAAATAATCAACATGACAGGTCTCTTTGCATCTTTCATAAATTACTTATTTGTACCCCATCAAAAAATCAGGGAATGGGAGTTGGGCTGATCCTAATATAGCTTAATGAAATCAACATAGTCAGTTAATTACCTTATTTTATGACATTGTTCGAGTATGTTTGTCAAATAACTAACTTGTGTCTTGATGTTCTTTTCTGTTTTTATGATCTATAATCTATTCTCATAGTTTTCTCTTCAGGAGTTCTGCATTATATGCTTTTTTTGTTGTTTATATAAACTCAGCAGGTGGGGTTCCAAACGATGCATATGCAAAAATTGTTGTAACATTTAAAGCCCAGCTGGATATTGTCCCTCTTCACTGTTACGTGATACAGTTCCATTTTACATGATTGGAACAATAAGTCCCTTTTTTTTTTGTTATTGGTTGTTTTACAAGAAGGGAGAGAGAAAATCCACCCCAGGACAATGTTATTGAAAAGATTAAATAAGAGAGCTGTGATTAGTAAATGTGACTGTGTAACTTTTTTCTGGGGGCATTAGATTGCACATTGACATATCCCAGTAGAGAAGCTGTCTCCTGTATAGAAGATGACTTTTGGAAAGATACTGCTTTCGAAACTGTAGCTTATTTGTGCAGGAATAATATTTGAAAAATTCCAGTTTTAGTCTAATCAGACAGTACAAAATTCTGAATCCATACACAAAGAAAGGTCCTGTAAGCTTTGGTATTCAGGAACTGCTTTGAGCCTGTATAGTTTAAAAAATGAGTTGAATTCCAGTTGCAGTTATATAGCGGAATATGGCTTTCTATAGATCCTTTTCTCCATTTCTTCCCATCACTGGATCCAGACTGCTTCTCTTTAAAATAAAACCAATAGTGGTACTGTTATTTTTCACTAGCATTTTTCTGTCACAGTCTCTTGAGTCTGGAACTTCCATGGTTCTTATTCTCCTCCTCTTTTTTAAGGTGCAGTATTATGACTGTGTGTTCATATTCTTCATCTTAGATTATTTAGTCTCCTACAGATTCTTAGATTCCCAGAGTAAATATCCTATCCAGAGCACTTCTTTTATTCTGTTTCTTAGAGAAAAAAGGATTTACTAGAGTAATGAATTGAGTGGTAACTTGAATTGTAAATCATAGTTCTCTGCTTTGTTGAGAACTTTCTAACAAATGCTTCTGTTGTGAAAAGCTTGACAAATTTTTAATTTAGAATACAAGCATTATATTGTTGTTAGTAGAAATCATGTCTTCTCCATATTTCTATTTGTATCTATTTCTTAAAATCTTTGACATAACCATATGCCTAGTTTATATGATTCTTAAGTGGTCCTAAACTAAACGCTACCATCTTCAAATTTTGTCATTTTATCTTTGGCTTTCTAATGTTACTAACAATGTGACGTCATGACCTAAAGGTTTACCTGGCCTGAGGGTGTGTAGAGATCATGGCTGTGGGTTCATAGGATTTAGTAATACACAAGAGTACAGAGGCTTTATCTTCTAAATTTCACTGCCTTATTATAGCATAGCACAAATGTCACAAAAATCTCCATTAGCAAGTAAACTACCATAAAATCACTACTAGCAAGTATGTATATGATTAACAAAGTGCATAATATAGTATCATTTAAAATATGGCAGCAGTTAATAATAGCAGCGACCAATTGTATAGCAAGAACCAGTAACAGCAACCACCAAGTAGGTATATACCACTACAGATTATTACAAACGTGTCATCAGTGAAGCAACTAGCCAACAGCGTAACAGCAGATATGACAGATAACTTATAGGGATATGCAAGGTGGGTATCAAGTGAATTAGATAGATTTCAGAAGGGGTCAAACGATTCCAAAGAGGACGACAAACTGATCCCAGAGGTGGGAGGACAAACCAAACCAAGACCAAAAGGAGGGAATCAATAAGATAACAGAGTCTCACTTCAGAAATTATCTGTGTCACAGAGTCTGGAATCAGCCAGGCATCTCCGGTGAGAGTCCGAGATCTTGTAGAAAGTCCTGCAGCCTAGCTGAAGTGCTTGTGCAATAATGCACATGGCATGAGCAACAAACAGGAGGAGCTGGAAAGCACCATGCTTCTAGAAAGCTACAACCTAGTTGCCATTACTGAAACTTGGTGTGATGAATCCCATGACTGGAGAATGGCTATTCAGAAGTAACAGGCGAGCAAGGAGAGGCAGAGGCATTGCCTTCAACATCAAGAAACGCATACAGTGTGAAGAGATGTCCCTGAAGAACAGCCACAAACAGGTTGAAAACGTATGGGTAAGAATTAGAGCACTGGGAACCTTGTGGTTGGTGTCTACTACAGGCTACTTGAACCAGAGGGCCTGTTGACAAAGCCTTCTTATGCCGGCTTCAGGAGGGTGTGGTTTTCGGTATACTGAAACTCCCAATCAAATTCACCTTGTCAAATTGCAATACTACTGTCCATTCTTTATCAACTTCTTTTTGACCATACTTCAATTACTCAGAAAATTGTCATTTACTTGATAAATTACTAGATAAATTGAGGTCTCACTGAGTTTTTTGTTCCACATGCCTATTATGGTTGGGTCTCCAATCAGACACTCAGATCTTTATTGGGATATTTATGTCTTAGTTTGTCTCCTTACCTGAGTGTGATTCCTTTGTAGCAATTCATTCTGGCTGCAACCCGGGTCAAATAGAAGAGAATTTTCTGCCCATCTGTCACGTGGAACATGGTTCAGTTTCCATCCAAGCTTTTTTTTTCAGAATTGTCTCATATGAAGGCTATGTATGCGACAATATATACACTGTAAAATCCATTGAAGGAAAAGTATATAAAATAGGCAAGTAGGGGAAATGTTGTGGAATTCTCAGAAGAAAAAAAAGAAATAATAAAATAAATTGAAATATGCACACAAATAGGCAACCTGGTCAGACAATTTTGAAAAATGCAGTAAAAGTAGACCACACCTTTCCTAAGTATTGAACTATGCAATATGGGAAGAGCTCACTGAATATGTGCCCTGAGGACAATGGATCAAGAAGACCTGCATTTAGAGATTTTACAAACTTTTGCTTCCATATGTTGATGAGTAGAGATGATCGATGGATGCAGTGGGATTATTGAAAATAATACCCTATTTTTTTATTGTACTATATCTGATAAAAATCTAATTAGGTTACATTTCATAGAAGAGGTTTGACTATCAAAGTATAGATGATATATTTTTTAGTTATGTTGTTTTTCTAAGTAATTTTTGAGACAGTATCTTCCACTAAAGATTTACCTGTTGTTAATCATGCTTGCAAATCTTACTATCATTTATGACTGGTAATTATTGAAAACCAAAATCACCTTTTGGTGACAAGCAAATTTTCTAGCCTAGAGAGTAATTGTGTGGGACAAACTATAGTAGTAACCTCCAAATGATAGTTTTGTCATAAAGTCATTTAAGAGCTTGGATCTTTTGTGTGGACCATAAATAGTAGCACTAAATGTTTTCTTGTGATGTGGCTGTGAAAGGGTCAGTTAGCACATCTATTCATTTCAAATTGCTTCCACTGACACCAGACCTGTCCTTTCCTCACCACAGAGGGAGATGAAGAGGAATAATGAATGAACTAAAAATAGAGGAGTGGATCTATTTGAGGATGACCTGATAGAAAGTCATAGAGAAGAAAGGCAGAGGAAACCATCTGGTTATTTTCTGAACAGTAACCTGGGGTGACATCTTGCCTCTGTTGAAGAAATTGAGTCTTTCTGCTGTCCTCACTGTCCTCAGAATTTTCCCTTTCTTTTCTCAGTTTTTGAATGCTGTTTCTCATTATTTTTCCCCACTGTTACTGACTTGATCTCAAAGTGCAAAATTAAACAAATCTAATTAAACAGAAGTCTGACTTTTCCTACTAAGAAAAGAGAGAAGATTTTAAGTTCATCAGGGCACAAATGCATGCTCCTATGAAGAACTTAGGAAAAAGTAGTTGTTACAAATCTATAAATGAAATATTTTGTTTCTGAGGCAGAGGCAGTGTGGAAGGACAAAATAATCATGGCAAAGGAGCAGAGAGGTTTGAGTTCAAATATGATGTATTTTGGAAATTATAAATAAATCTAAAGCAAAGTAAGAAGCTTGAGAAGTTAGAAACTGATTTATCTTTCATAGCATTATTTAATTTTACTGAGAGTAAGAAGAAAGGGGAAATTGAATTTTTATTTATGGTGTAAAGCATTCCAAAAAGTTAGTGAAAAAGGGACAAACCTCCCACATAATTTCAATTCAGAATAATTAAATGTTGGAGAGGCTGTGATTCCAACAGGAATTATAATGTAGCACTTCGAACCTTTATTGAACCTTTATTACATATGGATTTCGGGCAAGTATGTGAATAAGACATGAACTGAGAGGCAACACTGGAGGATAAGGATAGGTACACCTGTTTCAGAATGTGTTTTCATTCCTGCCAGAAATGATGTCTTAATCAGAGTTCATTTTGTTGCTGGTACAATTAAACACTCCCAGGCTGAGTGTATGGTCCAAGTGGTGACCAAACTAAAGACTATTGCACCAAACCCCAAGAAACTGGTTATGAAATAGCGCCTGAAGAATGTCAGGGGTTTTAGGCTGAATCTGGCAGCCCAGCAGAGGAAAGGCTACCATGGCTCCCTGTCCTTGGGTCCATGCTGAGCAAAGGGAAAGATCATCTCCTCCCACCTAGTGCAGCCCAGAATACTGCTAGCCTACACTGTCATGTAAACGGGAGTAGTCTTTTAGGTATTGTTAAATCTGGAATTATGCACTCTTGTGCATCTCACATCTTCCAGCAAAAACAAAAGGTGAGAGAACTGAGGCTGGGAAGGGGAGAAAGATGGAAAAAAAATCTAAAGGTACCGTCCAGGAAATCATTCTCTCTTAGGACTTCTTTCTTACCATTCCTTTTCAAGCAACATTATTTTTATAGCTCCAGTTTTCTATATTCTCAAGAAATATTTGATGGCAAATTCATTCATGTATGTTTCTGAAATCTAGGAATCAAAGTGACAATAATCCAAAAGCATAGCAAGAGAAATCCCTCAAGTTTCAAAACATAGCCAAGTGCACAGCTATCATTTTGCACTAAAGTGTTCCAGCATACTGCAAGTCTAAGCTCTCTTTGAGAAAAATGTGGGAGCAAAGCATTTATAATTGTTTGGAAGAATACGACAAGGTTTTCTAAAGTAATACTTTTAAGTGTGCACATATTTTTGTGGTGACTGCAAGGCTATGAAGCAACCCTAGTGCAACCAAATTTTTCCTCCAAACACTAATATTTCTCATGTGACATGAGAGGAATAAATTGGGCCCAAAGTGTCAGCTTAAGTGTTTGTGACTAACATGGGAAATTAAAGAAATATAAAACCTCTCAAACCATGGGAAAGAAAGCCTGGCTTTCAGGCAATGTATTTGATCTTTAATTTTGCTTTGCTGTGCATTCAGAGCAAAGACTATCTTTTTTTCTTGGCTCTTAAGAATTTTTCAACAGCAGCAAGCTGCTATTACTGTTTCTAAACACCTACATAATAATCATAACAATAAAAAAAAGAAAAGCACAGGATCTATTCTCCCTTCCTCTAGAGAATTTAATTTCTCTGACAGCAGGGAAGTGTAGAATCAGCTGTAGAGTTAGCAAAAGTTTAACTGTGTGACTCAGAGCAAAAAGTTGCTATTAGCTAGTTGACAGTAAAGAAAGAGAGCAAGCACCCCATCAGCACCCAACCCCTTCATTTTCTAGAAATTGGTCCCACTGGAAGCATGCACTTGATGTTAAAGAATGACCTCTGCTCTGTGTTGTGAGGAAATGAAAAAGAAAACAAAACAAAGGCAGTGTACTTGGAGAAAAAAAAATATTTTGGTCCAAAATGAGTTAACAAGCTTAACTGTGGAGATAGGCAAGGAATGATCTGAGCGTGGCATAAACTAGTGCTATTTCCTATCCATCTGCATTTCGGCATTTCTATCACTTGTTTCTCAATTTTAATATGAACTGGTTTCCTTCTCATCTGTAATTTCTTTGGTTATAATAGTTTTATAAAACTGGGTAGGAAAAAAACTTGGAATCAAGTAAGTAATTCACACTGGCAAGGTTGGGGTGAGATTTTGTCTCACTTTTGGAAAGCTGTGGGAAAAAGAATATCAGATAAATACTAATTCATTAACAATTATTTACAAGATCATACTGCGTGCACACTTTTCAGTCAGAGGAATAAAAATATATTTCCAAAAGAAGTGAAAAGGATGTCTGCTAGAACTTTAAAAATATGCTGGAAATTCTTGTTGTAAATATATTTTGAAAACAATTCAGAGTTAGTAGAGATGAGCTACAGAATGTACTGTTGTTTTTTTTTAATATTAATTTCACTGAGATTTAACTTGTGGACTACTCATGAACTGCATGAGCACAAGGAAGTAAAGGGCTCTGAGGAATAAAGCATTTAAACTCATGCATCCTGCCACCATGAGTGAAGAAGGTGTGTTGTAAATTAAATCATGTGGTGGCCAAGTTCAGCAAAGCACTCTAGGTGCCCTTCAGTTTGTGCAGACATTAAAGCTGATGTTTCTCAACAGTGTGGGAAAATGGCAATGGGATTATCAAAAGGGATATCAAGGTTATGCAAATATGTAACCATACAGGTCTGCCCAAAATCCTCTTGAAAGCAATGAAAAAGATTCTATTTATTTACAAGAGCCTATTGAATCTTAAACTATTAGAAATCATAACTACATACGGTTGTTTGTGTTCAGAAGATGTTACTCAGGTATCCTCAGGCAAATCTCTGACATTAAAAAGAGTTTGCCTGAGTAAAGACTGTCAAGCACTATAAGGATGCAAACTTTAAATTCTATATTACCACTGAAAAGCCTAATATCAATGTTACTGACGTTCATCCCCACTAAGAGAAGTTAGCTTGCCAGTTTTCTGTGTTAAAATGAAAAGAATAAAAATATATCCTTCTAAAAACATGGTACAATAAAGCAAAGGTGAATACTAATAATGTCCAAGTATTGCCAAAAAGAAAAATATTGTGGCCTAATATTAAAAACAATCATATATTGTACAAAGAAGCAAGTATGATGCAGTGCAATTCCTATAATATTTTCCTTATTATTTATTACTAAAGGCTGTGCATCTTCTTTTTAATCACAAATATAGTCTCTGGATCAGCAAAACTAGGATATATTGGTTATTTTTCTTTCTCGTGGATACATTGTTAATAAACATTGGTAACCAAGCAGCCATATTTTTAGATTTCTACTAACTTCATAAATGATGGAAATGTTTCAGTTAAATAAATTTTAAAAAGCAGGACAAATGAAAGTACAAGTGTCAGTCCCTTCAGTAGCCAGGGCTCTGTGCTTGGCTTGTCAATGTAATTGTAATTAATCTTTGGCATTTTTATTTAGTTTTGTAAAGACTTTTGTTTTTTACCTTTTTTTTTTCTGTTCAAATTTTATAAACTCTTACATTAAGCCCTTCAAGTGTTAGAGTAAGAATTAATCAGTGGGAATTTTTTCACTGTCTGTGAAAGAAGGAATGGTAGGGCAGTGAACTCTTTAACCAGCACACAGGTTTAAAACATGCTGAGACAGAACAGTTTGACTGTTGGCATCACTGCTTGGCCTAGCAATTACACAGTCATAATTCTCTGGATGATACTGGTGGGTCTTGGCAGAGCTGTGCAGAACTGAGACCTGCAGACGTTGCAGAGGACGTGACCTTGCCGTGGGTCACCTTATCTCTCATTGTAGGAGATAATGTATACAAGCAGAGGCGGTAGCCTACCTGTTAGATGTGTAATTGTTTAACTGAATGATGGCAGTTTCATGTCCACAATTCTTCTGTGATGCGTACATTTAAAATAAAGAGCGACACCACAAATGGTCACATACAGGGCATAGACAGAAGAACTCCTTTGGTTCTAGTAAGCAACATAGTTTATTTTACTGGTTAGATATGAGATACAAAGCAGAGAATAAGAGCTGTGTTTTAAAACTTGAGGGGAGTGTGATGAGATGAAAGGCTGTGGGAGACTGTGACGGATAGCCCAGCATTCGTCAGAATTCTTTGTGTATTTTCTTCCTTCTTCAGCTGGGAAATAAGTGACTACTAAATCAACAACAAGAAGAGAACAATGAATTACAGAAAAGGGTGACATCAAAAATTATATACGGAAACATAAACCTAAAGACATGGAGTGGATGAAGTGAATCGGAAAGGCAGAGAAGGAACTATCTAACCAATATGCATGTACATGTAGTGCTGCATTCTGAACTTAAATTTTTGGAACATACAGCAGAAAGGATGAGGAAGTCACAGAAGTAACAGTAATCACGGTTTGCAGTGACTGAAACAGAAAAACTTCAGGGCAATCAGAGCTGGGGCTTGGCAATTAAAAATTACACTGTGAGAATGACTGAGTGATGAGTTGTAAGCCTTAGGATTGTAAAAGAGGAATCGCATTAATTTCAATAACAGTATCCATGCTTCTAACAGCTTTCATGGTGGGATTTTTTGAAGCTTCATATTTACAACAAAATTACGATCCATATTACTTTTCACAATTACAATAGCTTTGTGGCATATTTTTTCTTTGCTTATTTCTTTTTATTTCCACCAGGTTGGAAGCTACTACTAGGTAAGAAAATGTCAGTATTTAGTCTGCATTTTTGGATTCTCATGACCATTTCCTATGGTGATGGGTTCAGAACACAAAGGGTGTTTCTTTATGGCCAAAATTTTGTTGTTTAAAACATCCTTTTTAGCATAGATATGTAAAATGGTTTTGTGTTTGGAAGCTTATAGCAGTGTTTAAAATGTTGATCTTAGGAAGAAAAATATATTGATACTCAAGAAAACGTATTTTAGCACACAGAGAGCATTATTTTGATTCTAATATGTTTACAATGTATAGAAAATTCCTCTTTTAACAGTGCCCATATATCAGTAAATATCCATATTTCAGTTACCATTTCATTATTTCTCTACCCCAGTTGCATGTTGCATGCACAAGGGCACCAAGCTTGGTGGTGCAGTTGAACACGCTGGAGTGAAGGGATGCCATCCAAAGGGACCTGGACAGGCTGGAGAGGTGGGCTTGAGCAAATTGCCCTGCACCAAGCCAAGTACAGGGTCCTGCACCTGGAATGTGGCAATCCCAGGCACAAATACAGGTTGGGCGGAGAATGGCTGGAAAGCAGCCCTGAGGAGAAGGACTTGGGAGTGCTTGTGGATGAGAAGCTCAACATGAGCCGGCAGTGTGTGCTAGCAGCCCAGAGAGCCAACCGTGTCCTGGGCTGCATCAACAGAAGTGTGGCCAGCAGGTCTCGGGAGGTGATTCTGCCCCTCTACTCTGCACTCGTGGAGTACTGCGTCCAGCTTTGGAGTCCTCAACACAGGAAGGACATGGACCTGTTGGAACAAGTCCAGCAGAGGGTTGAAGATGAAGATGATTAGAGGGATGGAGCACCTTCCCTATGAGGACAGGCTGAGAGAACTGGGATTTTTCAGCCTGGAGAAGAGAAGGCTCTGGGAAGACCTTATAACAACCTATCAATATCTGAAGGGAGCCTATAGGAGATCCAGAGAGGGACTCTTTGCGAGGAAGTGTAGCGAAAGGACAAGGGGCAACAGTTTTAAATTGGAAGAGGGGAGATTTAGATTAGGTATTAGGAAGAAATTCTTTACTGTGAGGGTGGTGAGGCACTGGAACAGGTTGCCCATGGAAGTGGTGGATGCCCCATCCCTGGAAGTGTTCAAGGCCAGGCTGGATGGGGCTTTGAGCAACCTGCTCTAGAGGGAGATGGCAGGGGGGGTTGGAACTCGATGATCTTTAAGGTCCCTTCCAACTCAAATGACTCTATGATTCTATGATTCTATGATTATTCCCTTCCTTGACTCAAACAGAACTTCTTTTTTTGTCAGTCTTTTTATTTAATAATTCCTTCACCTTTTTTTTTTTTTCTTTAATGACATGGTCCTTATCATACTACAGAGTACCTAGGAGACCAGGAAAGCCAAAAATGGAGCTTTATACTCACAATTGGACCTTTTATTTGTCTAGCAATGTATATACTAACGTGTGTACACATGCATGGATAAATCCATATAGACATATGTCTCCCTGTAGTCTTTGATTAAACGAACTATACACTTCTTTCAGAAACTCATGTTACAGATTTGAAATGGGTTTGTAGGATGCATCAGTGTCCTTATATAAAAGGTTCCATGTCTAGTGTTGCCGATAGTCAGGTTTTACATATAAGGATTTTCACAGATTTAATTTTGATCTTTTTGTTAATATCTCAGAAAAATGTATCATTTCCTCTGTTCATATAAGAGTCCACTCAGAAATAATATTGCATGTCATTGATGTTCCACCTTATCAGCAGCATTCAGTTTGAAAAAGCTGGAAAGATATTTCTTCCAATAGGAGACTGAAGAAAAAATACCACCCAAACCATGATTTTTGGTTCAACTCCTAGATTATATAAACTAAATATCTAAATTGTGATTAAAATATCAGCTGATTGTGAGCTGGTTAAGATTCAGAGAGATGCATTCTTGTAATATAGCTAGCTAATTCTTTTGCAGAAATGAAGGTTGTTTTCAGTGTCTTATGTATATTATGGGATCTATGGGACTCAAGTCAAAAAAGGCATTTGCAAACTGTTTATCAGTTTCTATTTCACATCATGGGCTATTACACTTCTGTATATTTAATTCAAATGCAATGGTAATGCAGAAGCTAGAATTGTAAGTTCTCACTGATAAGATCTTAGTCCTAGTTTGAAGTACTCTAATACCTGTAATGGTTTTAATACATGTGCAAATTCCTTGGTTTCAATCAATATTTATTTATCATGCTGCAAAAACCAGTGCAGGCTCACATTGTACTGTAGTCAGAATTTATACGTTGCTTCAAAAGTCTAAGTCTAAATTGCATTATTCTGATATTTCTAATATTTGATCAAATTATCAGAATTCTAATCTATAATCATGTATTTATTGCCATCAAACAACAGTGAGGAGCATTGTGTGGCCACTGAAAAATTGCTTTTTCAGTTGTAACAATGACAAAATGTTTCTGGATGAAAATCAAAGCAATTCAAAGAAAACCAAAAAGCCTGTTAATGTATAGCCACTCTGCTGCAAAGGTCACTCACGATAAGGTAATGAGGTTTCATCTTAAAAGGAAACATCTGTTTCCCTGCTCATAACTCAACAGCAAATTAAAATGAAGATACATTTCAATACAATATTTGCAGTATTTACAAAAAAATGTGCCACATAAAACAAAACTGGAGTTTTAAAGACATTACTTCCTCTAAGGAAAATTTATATCTACTACAATAGTTATAATGTGGTAATATTTGAGTTTTACTTTAAAACTTTGAAAAATCTTGATAAAGTAAATGTTTTTTTTGGTAATTCTATAGGAAATACATGCAGGGAAAAACCTAATGAAGAGGAATGGAAATAGATATGGAGAGCAGATGTCTCATTTTTGGCGGCTGGTGTTAGAAAATGAAATTATTAAAAATTACTGTTACAATGGTGTCTAAGACAGGCAAGCTATAAAAAGATCTACGGTAAAGAAAGATGATTCATAAAGAAAATATTGACTATCATAGTTAAGTACTTTAGATCCTAAATTAGAAACAAATATGGAAGGATATTCTCTCCTGCGCTAGTAAAAACAGTTGTGGAATAGTAAAATGGATTGGTGTTACTCTTACTAAGTTTAGCAAGAAGTTTTGCTTTCTCTGTATGAAGAACAGTAGTTATCCAGGAGAAACTTTGCAATTTAATTAAGTCAAGGAAATGTAATCATTTAAGCAAAATATTTACTCTGTCTAGAAAATTGGGAAAACAGTCCAGACTCCTGGGAGCATCATATGGTGCAAACTGACATAAACATTTGAACAGCAACTGATTTTCTGAAAAAAGAAATTGTAGCAGCAGTCACCATAAATTCAATTGTAGCACGGGAACCAGATTAAACTAATAAGGTACCAAAACCAGACAATATCTGTTGAGACTTCTTGTGTTCACTTTTAGAATGTCAATGTCATTGTGCAAATTGGGAGTATGTGAAAATCCCTCTCCTAAGGAGTTTACACTCTAAATACACAATAGCAAAGTATTATATCTACCCCTACTTTAGTGTTAAGAATTGGAGGCACAGCACTATTAAATTTATTATCCAGACAATCCAGACTGTGAGCCTTAGCAGTATCAAAAATGAGCTTTAGCACTATCAAAACCTGCATCTGAGACCATGATCTACATAGCTTATTCTCCAACAGTGTCTAAACCCAAAGGAGCAGCAATATCCCTACTCCAATAGTGTGAAGTGAACAACATACAACAAAAGCATTCTGGTCTGGAAATATAGGCTCCTATGATCCATTTCTCCCCTGTGGCAATCCAGAATTCAAAAACTTTTCTACCCAAATTGCTCCTCAAGCAGTGCACTCCTAAGTGATAAAACCATACTCATTAAGACCACAAGAAGAGAGACTAAAAGCTGCTCTTCACAGCCCACCTGTGAATTTGGCAGGCAACACCCAAGGAGGTAAGGGTTTCCTCACCTCCCTGTGAAGTCAGGGTTATCTCATCTGAGGTGATATCTCCCATGGTGGAGGAGACTCTTCCAGAGGAGAACGAATGCTGGCCCTTTCCACCACTCCTGAGAAAGCTGTCCTGCTGCCTGTCAGAAAACCAAAGCCACATTGCCAACCACAGGTGACCAGGCTTAGCGGACAGAGGCTGCCCCAAGCTTCAGGTCTTGGTCCGTTTCCATTTCATGCCCCACTTTTATTAATGCTTGCATGATATTGAATGCATAAATAAATAATAGACATTCAAAGAAAGGCACTTTATTAAATAAAACCACACACAACAGACAAACATAGAAAATACATATGAGTTTTGTTTTTCACTCCACTAATAAATGAAGATCCCCTTCAGAGTATAATTTTCACAAAATCCTCTGGCTTCTTCTGTGAACTTACTGCTTCTTGACCTTCTTTCTCACTGAGAAAGAATTAAGGCAAGTAAGAACAAGTATAAGAATGTAACTTTGCAGCCACAAAAGAAGGTTAAACCTCTCTTCCTGACCTTTGACAAAACCATTGCACTGAAATATTTTCAGAATCGGCATTGTGCTTGTTTCTATAAATTGCTAGTGATAGTTGAAAAAAACCACCTTTTTATACCTTGATTTGAAAATATGTTGCATCCAGAGGTCCAGATATAATGGAAAAAGATGAATTTGGGGCAAATGCTTTCTCTGTGAGTGTTGATCCTGAATAGCTTTACCCTGTGATGCTTTGTGTGAGATGATATGGCTCAGCATGAGCTCCTGAGTGATCAAGAGTATTTAATCATACAGAACAGGATACGCAAAGATAAACTGGAACAAATGAAAAGAAGTATTAAGTAGAGCAATCAAGATATGTGATTTAGTCTGCCTTGATTGTGACAGCTTAATGTTTCAAAAGTAAGGGGTTTTTTTCATTTCAGATGAAGTGAGTAAACGCATAAGTTGATTTGCGAGAAAGTCTGTGAATTCCAGAAAGCCTGTGAACCCTACTCCTGCAAGATATGTCAAGATTTCATGTTCACTTTACTTCTAATGAACCCTACTCAACATGAACAATTACATTCCAGACTTATGGTTTCTGCCCTTGCAATTAAGTGCTTCTACATATCTCTCAGATTTACATAGGATTGAAGTTGCCATTAGTTCCAAATGGCAAAAAATTGTTTACTACATTAATTTAAAAGAAAACAACATTTGGGAAGCTTCAGAATAATCTACACCTTAGTCCTTTATGTACGTTTTCAAGGAAAGAAAGTTGATGGAAGGAGGCAGGAGAAGGGAATGACTCAGTTGTGCATGTAGACCTGAAGGGGGAGAAATTGTTTCATGCTCAGAACTTCTTTGGGGATTCCCAGACATGATAATTATGCAATGGAATAGAGTGGCAATTCTTTTCTTCTTTTTCAGAAGCAAATTAACTCAAACTGAGTTTTACAACTCTTTACAAATTTAAAATTTTACAAATCAAATTTTAAAATAGAAATTGGAATCATGAAACTGATGGAAGAATATTTTTGAGGAATGAAAAAGAAAGAGGCCTTTAAAGTAATTACTAAATTCTAATTCAAAATACTTAATTTCTAATCTTTTTTTCATTTCTATATTCACAATGTCTTGATATACTGAGGTATACAGAGGCACAGAAATGTAAATATTATTTTTTCAGCAATCCTACATAGGTTTGAATGATTAACATTATTTTTCCTACTCACAAAATTCCACCACAAATGATCAGGCACCTCTAGTAATTACCATCCTTATTCATATGTTGAAGCAATGAAAAATTCACCATCAGCCAACATAAATATGCAAGCAATTGATTTCTAGCACATGATTACTGAGGAGGAGCTTGAGGACAGGGTTTTAAGGTTTGCAGCTATGCATGGTGAAAGTAGAGAATCTTGCACGTAGGCAGGACCTACCACCGTCTGTAGCACACCATATCCACAGCTCCCTCTGCAAGAAAGAGCTGCCAGAAGCTTTGATCCAAGCTGCAAATGTAATGTCGGCCTTCTATTTGAAATTAATACTATGTCAAGTAAGCTGAAACCCCTCTGCTTCTTGTAATTTTTATTTATATTGTTTATTATTAAACTAGATGGGAGGGAGGAGGGGGGTGATAAGCTTTGGAGTACCACACCAGGGTTGGAGGGACAGGATTCTAGTAAGGGCCTTCAGCCTGGCTCCCTGAGCCAAGCTGGTAACCCTTCACTACAGCCAAAGTCTAATGGTGATGTGCCAGCAGCTCCCGTGGTAGAAGCAGGGCACAGAGAAACATCTGACAGACACTCCAGGGGGTGTTTCCTTAAGAAGGCAGTGCAGCCAACAGCCCAGCTGAAGTGCCTCTACACCAATGCACGCAGCATGGGCAACAAACAGGAGGAGTTGGAAGTTACTGTGCTGCTGGAAAGCTACAATATAGTGGCCATCACTGAAATCTGGTGAGATGAATCCCATGACTGGAGTGTGGCTATTGAGGGCTACAGGTTATTCAGAAGAGACAGATGAGGAATATACAGTCTAAGAAGTTCCTCGAAAGTATTGATGATAACTTCTTAACCCAGCTGGTGGAAGAGCCAACAAGGGGAGAGGCACTACTGGACCTAGTATTGACAAAGAGGGACTGGTTGAGGGCAACCTCAGCTACAGTGACCATGGAAAGACAGAGTTCAGGATTGTGGGTAACATACAAAAAACAACAAGTAGGACTGAAACCTAGGATTTCAAGAGGGCTAACTTTGTCCTTTTCAGGAAACTGCTAGGTGAAATCCCATGGGCTAGGGCCCTGGAAGACAAGGGGGCTCAAGAGAGCTGGGCAATATTCAAACACTGCCTTCTCCAAGTTCAGGACCAGTGCATTCCCAAGAACAAGAAATCAAGCAAGGGAAGCTGGAGACCTGGGTGGTTAAGCAGGGACCTTCTGAAAAAAAAACAAAGTGGAAGAACGATGTTTACACCAAGTGGAAGAAGGGACTGACCACTTGGGAGGTTTACAGAGATGCTGTTAGACTATGTAGAGAAGGAACAAGGAAAGTCAAGGCCTCCTTGGAATTAAATTGGCAAGAGATGTCAAAGACAACGAGAAGGGGTTCTTCAATTATATTGGAGGCAAAAAGAAAAATAAAGAAAATGTGGGCCCGCTGTTGAGTGAGTCGGGTGCCATGGTAACAGAGGATGCAGGGAAGGCTGAGTTGCTGAATGCCTTCTTTGTCTCAGTCTTTACTGCTTGGTCCAACCCCTGGGAGCCATGGACTTTGGATGAATCAGAGAAAGTCTGAACTAAGGAAGATCTTCCCTTGGTGGAGGAGGACCAAGTTAGAGATCAGTTAAGAAGGTTGGACATCCACAAATCCATTGGTCCGGATGGGATACACCTGAGAGAGCTGAGATAGCTGGCAGAAGTCATTGCAGGGCCACTCTCCATCATCTTTGAGAGGTCCCGGAGAACAGGCGAGGTGCCCAAGGACTGGAGAAAGGCCAATGTCATCCCAGTCCTCAAAAAGGGCAAGAAGGAGGACCGGGAAAATTACAGACCGGTCAGCCTCACCTCCATCCCTGGAAAGGTGATGGAACATCTTGGGTGTCATCTCAGAGCACGTGGAGGAAAAAAAAAGCTAACAGTAGTAGTCAACATGGATTTTCCAAGAGGAAGTCATGTCAGACTAACCTGATAGTTTTCTGTGATGTCATGACTGGTTGGATAGATGAGAAGAGTGCGGTGGATGTTGTCTACCTTGACTTCAGCAAGGCTTTTGACACAGTCTCCCACAGCATCCTTGTAGCTAAGCTTAGGAAGTGTGGGTTAGATGAATGGACAGTTAAGTGGATTGAAAACTGGCTGAAAGACAGAACCCAGAGGGTTGTGATTAGTGGCACAGAATACAGCTGGAAGTCTGTAACAAGTGGTGTTCCCCAGGGGTCAGTACTGGGTCTTCAATATATTCATTAATGACCTGGACGAAGGGATGGAATGTACCCTCAGAATGTTTGCTGATGACAAAAAACTAGTAGGGGTCCGTGACACCCCAGAAGGCTGTGCTGCCATCCAGCGAGACCTGGACAGGCTGGAGAGATGGGCTGAAAGAAACCTAATGAAATTTAACAAGGGCAAGTGTAGGGTGCTGCACCTGGGGAGAAACAAACCCCTGCAGCAGTACAGGTTGGGGCCTGACCTGCTGGAGTGCAGCTCTGAGGAAAAAGACCGGGGAGTTCTTGTGGACAACAGGATGACCATGAGCCAGCAATGTGCCTTTGTGGACAAGAAGGCCAATGGCATCCTGGTGTGTATCAATAAAAGCATGGCCAGCAGGTTGAGGGAGGTCATACTGCCCCTCTACACTGCCCTGGTGAGGCCCCATCTGGAGTACTGTGTCCAATTCTGCGCTCCCCAGTTCAAGGAGGACAGGGAACTGTTGGAGAGGGTACAGCAAAGGGCCACAAAGATGATTAAGGGCCTGGAGCATCTCTCCTATGAGGAAAGGCTGAGGGAC
>JAOTQQ010000001.1:25374297-25389877 GCA_026546715.1 Gallinago undulata
GAGGTGGTGGAGTCTCCTTCTCTGGAGACATTCAAAACCCGCCTGGACAAGTTCCTGTGCAACGTGCTCTAGGTAGAACCCCTGTGGTGGGGGGGTTGGAGCAGATGATCTCCAGAGGTCCCTTCTGACCCCATATGATTCTATGATTATTATTTAGTATTGCATATATTGGCGGTTCTTCAAATGGACAAAAGGGAATAGTCCCTCTCCAAAGAAATAAGCACAATACAGAAAGCAAAAGAACTGACAAAATTTAGGGTAAAGGAAGAGATCTAAAAATAGAAAAGTTGATTTGATGATTAGCTAGTTGGTACAGTGTCTTCAGACTTGGATTTACCTTAGTCTCTTCATTGGTGTCAGTCAAATAACTAGCAATAACACATCATGTCATGAGTCGTTACCCTTGTCCTTCCAGTTGTTCATCAGTCCTTCCAGTTGTAATCATATCACTATAT
Source organism: Gallinago undulata (assembly GCA_026546715.1). Taxonomy (NCBI): domain Eukaryota; kingdom Metazoa; phylum Chordata; class Aves; order Charadriiformes; family Scolopacidae; genus Gallinago; species Gallinago undulata. The sequence goes on from JAOTQQ010000001.1 coordinate 25,374,753, forward strand.
GAACCAGTAGCACAGATTTTTTCAAGTAAATCTCAAATGCAGAAAGGAACAGAGGATCACATTCAGATTACTCACAATGGATTTAAGCATTGTCTTTCAAACAATGTTCATAAAGTTGGACCTTTCAGGAGGAATAGGAAAATTTGGGTTTCCTCTGTATCAGATCTTACATCTAAAGGGTGGATCCTGAATTCATAAACTGCCTAGAGAAGATGACTTAAATAGTTGATCTTTAATTAAAATTATATTCTTACTTGAGATCATAAACTATCCAGTTCTCCCTTCCTGCTAAGTCCACACACATTTTTTGCCAGATAAAGTAATTAACATACCTATCATACTTTATTTTTTCTTTTAACTGAATCAAATTTCTATGTTTCTTACAGAATCCTGTAAAGCATACTCTAGCATCCACACCCTCTGAGTTGCAGGACTTGTAAATAAATCAGGTACAGAACTTTCAGTAAATCAGATCAATTTACTTTAATGCTTTTATAGGAACTTTAAAAATGTCATGTGGAATTTTTGATGACTTTCCCTTGTACAGATTTTTTTAGGTAAAATGTTTAAAATGCAATTTTAAAATATAGTCAAAATATAAGCACTGTTAGAGAGGGCTCATTAAAAGGTTAATATTTGTTCATTCAAAGTTAAGTATTTATAATTTCTTTTTTAAAATATCACAAGTAATTATGACATTTGAAAACATAAAAAAGCTTTTTGTTAAGTTTCCAAATCCTTTTTCTGTACATGAAGTCAAATAGCCCATCTTCAGTTCTCTGCTCAGCACGGCTATTCAAAGTCAGTGAATTTACTTCATGTAACAGATATTTAATATATACTTTCCTTTTAAAAACTCCAAAACCCCAATAGGTGAATCAGATCTTATTAAAGGTAAGAAAAGCCTGTGTCTGGATAAACATTTTATTTATCAGGTATAAATGTAGCTTTAAGAAGTAGTAATATAACAATGCTATATTAAAAAAGAAAAAAGTTAATGTAAAAGTATTAAACATTATTCATATGCCCTGGCATATCTAAGGCACCTACAAAGTGGGGCCTATGACACATGTCCTATGGCAAGCCCACACTGAAACTGCAGCTGGAGGCCAGGAGCATACTTTATGGCATATAAAACAGTACTGACATCTGTGTTCAGGCAGCTGCACCATTCTCTTCCCCTCAAATTTCTATTTACTCTAACAAGCATTTAGACTTCTATTAAAGGTGTAGATACCTAGATACCCAGATATTTTCCTGTGCATAGGAATCCTACCATTTGTCTTCAGGCTATTTTATGAAAAACTACACTTCTTTACAGTTCATTATGCTAACATGAATTAAGAAATGTTTTTTTCCCCACTAGTATCATGAAAGTCAATTGTTCAGCTGATTTCTAAGTACATCTGGTGTTGTCTCAAAATGAAGTTGTAGCCAAAAACTGTCAGCACATGCAATCAGTTACAAAAAATATCTAGTTGTATATTAACTCATCAAACAAATGAATTGTGATTAAAGGTTGTTAGCTTTACTGGAGGGAGCTGAGTAAGACTGTAGCAGCCAGCCAGCAGTTTAATCAATTAACCAGATTTCTAAAAATACCTTGACCTTTTTCTTTTTCTTTTAATTGGGAAGATAATCCTGTGATATAAGAAATATAATTAGTCTGTGTCATGGATTTGAGCCTAGGCTTACAGGGGCTTTAAAACCACTTGTGTAATGGCAGAAGTATGCTGGAATTTTATTTTTATGTTTGGCTTAGCACTAGGAAGATGTTCATCTGTAACTACTAAAGAACACGTCACATGGCTGCGTTGCAGTAGTTGAGAAGTTTAGAAGTCTTTGCACAGTCTTCATTCAGGCTTCAGTGTTAATCACTCAGCTGCCTTGTATAATCATGTATTTGAATTTCTGACAACCCAATCCCTAAAATAGTTAACTCAAAAGAACTTTTTGAAAGTATAATTTAGTACGCAGTACAAAAATATGCTGTCTTTCTGATCGGGCTGAGACAATTACCATGTAGAACATTTCTGAATCTGATTGCACTGCAAATTAAACAGTAAATGTGACAACAAATGGCTGATGCTTAGAAAGGATATAGGTGCAATGCTTTTTAAAAATATGGATACAATTATTTCTCTATAATTCTGTAACTATTATTTATTGAAGAGACTCTCCACTTTTCTGTTTTGAAGACTGTTTTTTAAATGTCATATCTCTGCAGTAAACAGCCACTAATGAAATGTTAGCAGTGGCATAAAATATATTACATAAATATACCTGATGCTGTATATTGTACTCTAGATACAAAACGTATTCCACTTACGCTAATACAAAACAAAATGGAAGAAAAATCCTACAACTATAAGATTAGAAGGGATGTTGAAAAGTCACCTGGGTCATCATTTTACAGTGAAACCATGCTAACAAATAATTTTCTAATCTGCTCTTGATAACCCTCGTGGGTTTTTTATAACATCCCACGATAGTCTGGTCCACTGCCTCATAACATTAAAATGAAAATTAATATCTTGTCTGTAGACTTTTGTTAAAAATTGAACTGATTTCTAGTTGTCTTTTCCCCCTTTCTTCATTACTCCTTCATAGCATTTAGAAAACTATGCCTTTCCAGTTCCTGCTGCAGCAAAGACAATTTGGTTATGTTTTGCTTCGCACCCTCTCTAACATGCTTGTGTAATACATTATCTTCTTGCAGACTCTATTTTCTTTCTTAAAGTGTGGTACCTAGAAGTGACTGTGGTATCGCAAACAAGGATCACCACCAGTGCTAAGTAGAGCTGAATAATTGTATTCCCTGTTGTGGAGGGTTGAGAGAAAAGTTCTGTCTAACAGTGCTTGGCATCCAGTTGTCTGCTTCTCTCCGCTGCCCCATTATGGTCAACGGTAGGGAACATTGTGTCCACATCTTAGCCTTTCACACAGACAGACTTCTTTGGTTTAGTTTAAATGTTCTTTGTTGATAATTTAATATAGGCCTTTAAGAATTAAATATTTTGCTTAACCACTTTTTAATGATCTGGATATAGAAACTAGTTAATGTTATATTCCAGAGCTTTTCTGGGACTATAGTTGACTAGTTTATAGCTCTGTTGTCCCACCTTTTTTTTTTTTTTATTTCCAAACCTCTAAGGCATTTCATACTCATCATATTTTCTAAAAGTATCATTAACGTTTCAAATTCTTCACATAATGTCATAAATAAGCACTTGTAACTTAAATACAACTATCTCATCAAAGTATTTTTCCCTTGTTCTTTCCAGAATCAGACCTACATCACCATCTTTTTGTTAAACATAACTTTTGCTATCTAGTTTCAACTCAGACTTTAAAAAAGAAAGAACTAAAACCTTCAGATGTTATTTGCTCTTCTTTTCCAGTTAGTCTCGGACCTGTATTTTTTAGTTTTCCTTTTACACAGTTTTAGGACCTGACCATTTTTTCTATTATTTCTCTTGCTAATTGAAAGTCACATGCTCTATTGCATTTCTGGATTTATTCTTACAAATATGGGCTCTTCCTTTCTAATCTTACTCAATTATATGACTCATAGACATAGGACCCTTTTATATGATTATTTTTTGCTTTTCAAGTCACTGAGGATACATCAACATAGTTAAAATGGTCTCTAATCATGCTTTCCATCTTCTTTTTTGCATTAACTAGTTTGGTATTGCATTAATATGGCTTTTTACAGTAACTGCCAGATTTGCTGCATTCCTTTATCTCTCGGATTATCTTCCCAAGTGACCCGTCATATGACTTTCCTGAATTCCCTGTCAAAGCTTGACTTCTTCAAGTATATTATTTTCAGTTCTTCTACCACAGTTGTTTCCCTTAGGGCAGTTGACTATCATTTTGTGATTACTTTCACCCCCACAAAACAATGCACTTTTGGCCTCTCAATCAATTCTCTCTTAGACAGAACTAAATCTAAATTAGCTAGTCCCCTCCTAGCCTCCTAAAATTGTTAGTTCTCAGCACATTTCATGAGGATGATTGTCAGTCTATAGCCTGTCATATTATATCTCCAGCAAATATTTGGTTAAAATTCTCTGCTGCCACAACTATTTAACAGGCTAAGAAATTCTTCATAGAACTCTTCAACAAAGGTCTGTTTGGATTACTGCCATTATTCCATTCTTCTTGTTTTCTCTTTTACCGGGACTCTCAACTCTTAATAAACTCTAAATATAAACATGATGAATATGTACAGTATTTCTTCCCATACCTGTCTTTCCTGGAATATCAATACTCCCAAATAAAAATCTTGTTACCCAGAATTTCTGTGATACTAATCATGTCATATAAAGAGTTTTACCAAGATTTCTGTGTCTTCCAATCAATTTCATGTTCTTGTGTTGCATTGCCAAGATACAGCACCTGGGTATTTTACAGTAAGTCTCAAACTTGTTCTATGATTTTCTAAACTATAGTACCAGTTGGTACACTGCCAAACTCACATTTGTGATCTGAGTTAAAGGCTAGCATTATTATTAAGACTTGCCAGGGGCTCTGCAAAAGTTGACTAAGAAAGGCAAGTTTGCTTCAGCTATTCTGTTATTTACCCAGGTGAGCTTTCTAATGGAGACAGCATCTCCACTGGAAATTCCTTAGCTGAGAACCACTTCATCACTTCTACAAGTATTGTATCTTGGCTGGAGTTTACCCATTGATAAAAAGGCCAGACAAGTACATACTTAGCTCCCACAGCACAAAAAAAGAAGCTCAAGGATGCTTGCTGGGAAAGATGTTTACGGGAGGTAACCTGAACTGTCAACATTTCTGTCATTTTTTGATAAATGTGTGAATAATTCCTCAGTGCATAGAGTTACTGAAGAATAATTTGGGCCATATGCTTAGCTGATGTAAATTATCAGTTCTCAGTTTACTTCATAGATGATACTATATAATTTCAAAACCTGTTAACCTGTTACAATATTTTTTCATATTACATGTAAAGATTTGCAATGGTGTTGCACGGTAGTTGCTCATCTAAATGAAAATTATTTGCTTGCATACAGTGTTGTGCTGGACAGCAGTGAATAGGACTGCTGTTTACAGATTTGAATCAACTCTAATGAAGTCTGACAGATGTCCATTAAGTGTAATGGGAGTAGCATCAACTCTCGATCACAAACAGGAAAGGAGAATACTCTTCAATAACATGCTGGGAGTTATGTCTAGTGATAACTAATGACTGTAACATAAGTTACTTGGAGGAGTAACTTAGGACTTGAGAGTGCTTGTGGATGAGAAGCTCAACATGAGCCAGCAATGTGCAATGGCAGCCCAGAGAGCCAACCATGTCCTGGGTTTCATCAAGAGAATTGTGGCCAGCAGGTCTTGGGAGGGATGGAGTACCTCCCCTATGAGGACAGTCTGAGAGAGCTGGGGTTGTTCAGCCTGGGGAAGAGAGGCCTCCAGGGAGACCGTATAACAGCCTATCAATATCTGAAGGGAGCCTATAGGAGAGCCGGAGAGGGAATGTTTATGAGCAAGTGTAGCGACAGGACAAGGGGCAACAGTTTTAAATTGGAAGAGGGGAGATTTAGATTAGATACTAGAAAGAAATTCTTTACTGTGAGGGTGGTGAGGCACTGGAACAGGTTGCCCAGGGAAGTGGTGGATGCCCCATCCCTGGAAGTGTTCAAGGCCAGGCTAGATGGGGCTTTGAGCAACCTGCTCTAGTGGGAGGTGTCCCTGCCTATGGCAGGGGGTTTGGAGCTTGGTGGTATTTAAGGTCCCTTCCAACTCAACTGATTCTATGATTCTATGATTCTAAGTAACTAAAATACTCCCAAGAATGTTTTAACAGTAGTACTTTAGAAGAACACCACATCATTTCTATTTTGTACCAAAGTAAAATACAGAGATCACTTCTTCAACAAACCGGATAACTCTGAATCATCTTTTTGGGCACTCATAGGACTCTCTTAAGTGTTCACTGATGTGAGAAAAACATTATCCTAGATGTGTCATCTCAGATGTTTCACAAATCAAAGGAACTGGTGTTTCCACATATTAAGGAGATAATTCTGAGCCTGCCAGAAACCTTGGCTGTACATAGCTGCATTTCCAGAGCTGGAAAGCAAGAAGCAGATTATAATTCTTGCACACAAAATCTTTTTTCTTCTTGCTACGGAAAGAGGGGAGAAATAATCTGTGCTTGCCTTATACTTGGCTCAATAAGATTGCTCAAAAGAGTATCGCAGAACCTGTGCTGATGTTCATACTCAGTTCTATCAACTTCTATCCTTTTTCCTCATCTCTCTAACGACTTGCGTATATGTAGAAGTTGTGGTTACAGAAGGGCTACTTTTCCTCCACTCATCTGCTCATGCTATAAGCAAGAGGTGCTGTGGAGAAAAGCAGGTGTATGCAATGTCTTGCATCCTTTAGTAGGTGAAAGAGGTGGACATGAAATCTGTCTGAGCTAGAAATTACCAAGAAACCTAAAGCTCAGGTATGGGAGGAGAGAAATTTATTAATGCAATTACACTACTGTGTTCCCAAAGAGAAAAGGTAGCAGTCTGTAATATTTACAGTGAAATACTTTCAAGCACTGACAACAGACCAAGCTGTACCATAGGAAATAATGTGAGTGATAGATACAGACAGAACATCAACCGCAGATAATCTTTTTCTGTAAGGAACATTTTGAAACAGTATTTAAGAAATAAGTTACAACCAGATTGCAGAATCAGTTCTTCTAAACACGCAGCCAGTTCAAGTCTTTAATAATGGGAGCAATTACAGTTTGCTGTGTTCACATAGCTATGGTTAAGATTGTGTCAGCATTTCTATTGTAACTCCATATTTTTATGGGCTCATGAAAATGAGCTCAACTCTCAGCTGTACATGCTGGGAGTTTTTGTTGTTTCTGTTTTGCACTGAAGTTTAGCTTTCTTATGCAATGTCACTCGTAAAATATTTAACTTTATAAAATACAGAGGTTTAGAAACAAGCTATAATGCAGTCATTGTGGTCTGACTCTTTCTAGCCAAAATGTGCTTTGAACACATAAGTAAAGAAGTGAAATGCTGGATTTAGACAGTGGTAACTGAGAGCGAGTTAAACTTTTTGTATGTATCAGTGCATCTGTACTTGTCAAATCAGTAAAGTATGTGCAATTCCACCCCAACTGCATTTTAAAGTCAACTAAAGAGTACAAGATTGGGCTGAGTCAAGTCTATATGCAGGTGTACGGATGGCTTAAGTAGAAGCATGGGCATCTTTTTAAAATGCTAGAAACTAATGATGGATTGAGCTAAAGGTTTTCTGGATGGAAGGTAGAAGATAATTGTTGAAGAGTGCTAAAATGTCTGTCTCCCTCACTTCAGCAGTCTTGGCTGGCACTGAGTATGCTTTCTCCATTATGCGGCACAACAGTAACTGTGGGGCTATTGTCCTATTGTGGCTGTAGAGAGCCCTATGATTAACTGCAAGACTTGTATAATGGCTCATTTATTGGAAAATTTATCATGTTTTCTAGGATACATATTTTAAGATTCAGACAATAGTTGTTTTGTCCAAAATCCACATTGACTAAATGCACATGATATATTTTTTTTAAAAAAAGGCATTTTAAATGTTAAACTGTTAAACTGTTAAAAATGCCTTAGTAGCGGCATTCTGCACAGTATTTATGTTAGCCAGAATCGTGATAAGTGTAACAATTTACATTTGTAGAGTTGCTTTTATCCTATGGGATCTCTGGGTTGTTTACAAGTATTAATACTATTTGTTTTAGTGGTTGTTTATTTTAGTTAAAAAGAACCTAATCACATGTTTACATACCATTAATTTTGCACTTTGAGACATTTCTGTTGTGCCTTGCCATTGCTAAAAATAACCACTATAATTGAATTTCATATTGTTGCTGTTATTTCCCATAAGTAACTGCTGTAAAACCAGTTTAAATCAAATACTTGTAGCTCTGCAATATCTCTTGTTTTGTGTTCTAGTTTCATGGAAGCAGCAGCAGCAGTTGTTGTCACATGCTTAGAAGAGTGAGATGTTTGTGAGGTTTCCAGAGGCGGGCTGTCCCCAGGGCCAGTTCAAAACATTGGAAGCTGCACGTAACTGGTCCCTGGGGAGTCCCAGTGACCAGGTACACCACTAACCGCTTGTGCGAACCGGCAGTGGTGTCTGAGAGGAGAGGTGAGGCAGATTCCCTGGCGGTTTGTGCAAGAAGGGCAGCTCACTCTGCCAGTCGTCAGGCTGCTGCCTGCTCTGTTCACCTGCTGCAGCCCTGGCGGTCACTTCAGCTAGCTGTTGCCTGTGCAGACCTACCTAGCAGCTGGAAGACTCCAGGGAAGTAGAAGGGCTTATTAGGCAGCGCATTGGGATCTTCAGAAGTGTGGTGGTAGAGACCAGGTAAGGGCTGAGCAGAAGAGAGTTGGCAGGTCTTAAAAGACATTTTTTGTGGATTCACAGATTTGACAGAGTTGGAAGGGACCTCTAGAGATCATCTAGTCCAACTCCCCTGCTAAAGCAGGATTGACTAGAGCACATTACTCAGGACTGCATCCAGGCGGGTCTTGAAAATCGCCAGAGAAGGGGACTCCATGACCTTTCTCAGCAGCCTGTTCCAGGGCTCCATCACCCTCACCATAAAGAAGTTCTTCCTCATATTTGAGTGGAACTGCCTGTGTTCCAGCTTATGTCCGTTGCCCCTCGTCCTATTGCTGGAAACCACTGAAAAGAGACCAGCTCCATCATCCTTCAACCCACCCTTTAAGAACCTGTAAACATAGATGAGATCTCCCCTGACTCCTCTCTTCTTGAAGCTAAAGAGCCCCAGCTCTCTCCACCTTTCCTTGTAAGGGAGGTGCTCTAATCCCTTAATCATCTTCCCAGATCCTTTACCTCAGAAATACTTCCCAGAATACCCACCCCTAACCTATATTGATGCCTGGGGTTCTTCCTCGCCAGGTGCAGGACCTTACATTTGCACTTGTTGAACCTCATTAGATTTTTTTCTGCCCATCTCTTCAGCCTGTTCAAGTCCCGCTGGGTGGCGGCACAGCACTCTGGAGTGTTGGCCAGGCCTCCCAGTTTGGTATCATCAGCGAACTTGCTGAGGATACACTCTGTCCCCTTTTTTCCTTAAAGCACAAGAAATACCTGTGCAAGAAATCAGGCAAGGAAAGACGGAGATGAGCATGGCTGATTAAGGACCTCCTAGCCAAACTGAAACACAAGAGGAAAATGCACACGCAGTGGAAGCACATTGTGGGAAGAATGTAGGGATACTGCCCAGGAATGTAGGAATGGGATAAGGAAAGCTAACACACAGATGGAGCTAAATTTGATGAGGGTTATGAAGAAAAAGGGCTTCTACAGATACATTCATCAGATAAGGAAAATAAATGGTACACCTGCCCCTGAACCTCCTCTGATAAATGATACAGAGGATCTGGTGACAACTGATATGGGAAAAGCTGAGGTACTCAAGAACTGTTTGTCTCAGTTTTCACTTGCATTTGCTCTTCCCACATCTAGAGTCACTGAATCTTAAGGCAGAAAAAGAGGAAATTAAGTCCCACCCATTGTAGAAGAAGATCAGATTTGAGACTGTCTGAGGAACTTGGCTATATGCTATGTCCGGGAAACCAATGAGAAACGTCCCAGCGTCCTGATGGAATTGGCCATTCTTCATCATATTTGAAAAGGAATCACAATTAGGTGAAGCCCCAAGTGAATGGAAAAAAGGAAACTTCATACTGATTTTTTAAAAGAATAAAAAGAAGGACCCTGGGAACTACTGACCAGTCAGCCTCACCTCCATGCCCATTAAGATCATGGAACAGGTCCCCCTGGAAGTTATGTCAAGGCACATGCATGATGACATGATGAGAACGTGGCTTCACCAGGGGCAAATGGTGCCTGACTAATCTAGTGGACTTCTACAATGGTGTGATTACATTAATGAATAAGGCAAGAGCAAATGATGTCATCTATCTTGACTTCTGTAAGGTACTTGACATGGTACCACACAATATTCTTGTCTCTAAATTGGAAAGATATGGGTTCGATGGATGGACTGTTCAATGGATAAGGAATTGGCTGGATGGCCGCATCCAAAGAGTTGCTGTCCACAGCTCTATGTCCAAATGGAGATCAGTAACAAGTGGTGTTATGTCATGAAGTTCCACAAGGCCAAGTGCAAGGTCCTATACCTAGACCAGGGCAGTCACCAGTATCAGTATGAGCTGGGGAATGAATTGATTGAGAGCAGCCTTATGGAGAAAGAACTGGGTGTATTGGTAGATGAAAAATTAGATATGAGCCAGCAGTGAGCACTTCAAAGAAGTGTGGCCAGCAGATCAAGGAAGCTGATTCTCCCCCTCTACTCACTCTTGTGAGACCCCACCTGGAATACTGCACCCAGCTCTGGGGTCCCCAGTATAAGCAAGACATGGACCTGTTAGAGTGGGTCCAGAGGAGTACCACAAAAATGGTCAGAGGGCTGGAACATCTCTCCTATCAAGAAAGGTTGGGAGAGTTGGGGCTCTTCAGCCTCATAAAGGCTCTGGGGAGACCTTATTGGCCTTTCAATATATGAAGGGTGCTTATAAGAAAGATGGAAAAAAAATTCTTAACAAGGCCTGCAGTAACAGGACAAGGGGCAACAATTTTAAGTGAGAGTCAATTTGGATTGGACATAACAAAGAAATTCTTCAAGATGAAGGTGGTGAGATGCTGGAAGGAATTTCCCAGAGAAGTTGTGGCTGCCCCATCACATGATCTAGTGAAATATGTCTCTGCTCTCAGCAGGGGATTTGGAACTATGTGATCTGTAAAGGTCCCTTCCAACTTGGCCCATTGTGAATCTATGGTTCTACAGTTCCGTGCTTACAAGCACCTTAGACCTACTACTGGTAGGAAAACACATGTATACACTCATACATCGATAAACAATTAGCAAGAGTTTCTTGGGGCTTAAGCAGGAACTTGAAGTTTTTGCTGAATCATACTGTACTTTGAGGTTGGTATTGCCCTATTGAAATAGCAGTTTCACAATTGACCCCCTTAGGAAGAAAATTGCATGTGTGCACCATTTTAGTAAAAAAGGATCTTAAACAGCACATTCTCCATTTCACTGATTTCCACAAGTGCCTTTCATACTGAAGTCTACTTTCTGTTCCTACTGGATCATATTTTGATTGTCTTAAATGTTAAGAGAACTCCTGAGATTTTAATATTTGTCTAATTTAAATGGTTAGTCTTCAGCTCCTCTATGTGATTTTCATCTTGTATTTTTCTGTCACTGTGGAGTAGTTCTGATACATCATATTTGCAAAGAATATACTATTTTGTACTATAAAGTGTTTCTCTCAGTTACGATTTCTGCTGAGATTAGTTAGACTGGAGAGATGCATTGCATTGTTTATGATGTTGTCTACAGGCTTACAAGGAAAGAGTCCATGCTGCGGAAAAGAAGCAGGGAAGAAAGTTCTCTACAAATTAGGCCCCTAGAGTGGTCACTCACAAGAGCAGTATCATGTGTAGTCAGTCCTTTGGGAGTGTCAGAGATTGATTCTGCATAGTTTCCACATGAGGAAAATAATCATATATACCCACACTATCCTCTTCCTACCCGTCTGTACAGTAAATATTTTTATCTTTATATCCTCACTCAGTTCTCAGATCTTACTCGTCAAGGAATCACACGTCTCCTGCCGCTAAAAGCTGCTGTCCCCTTTGTTAACACTCCTCAGTGTTGCAGTCTGAGAAAACCAGACAATACTATAGAACCAAAAATCTAAACCCATGGCAGTCTCTTGGACATAGCCCTAGAGACCTAGCCGTTGGGCTGTTTCTTACACAATTTATGTCAGGATGGAAGTTTGACAAAAGATCTATGAATAAAATCATTACACATAGCTTATTCATTGGCAAAATGTTATAACTTACATGAAGTAGCCAGTGGATGCTACAACTCATCAGATGGTGAGAGAAATCAAATGGATATTTGAATATCTAAAGTCTGATAGATATTTTGTTGTATTAGATAGATAATCTTGTAAACATATTAAAATAATTTAATATTGTTCAGTGGAATTTTGACTAAACTCTACTTCCACTAAACTCAGACTTCCACTAACCTTCCTTGTGAGAATATTTTATAGTGGGTGTCACAAGATATTTAACCAAGTTCTTTAAAGAGACCATCTTTAGCAGGGTCAAATTAATTTCTCTAAGATGTGATATAACAATTTGTTTTGCTGGCTGGATTTTTCTTCATTTTCTCCTCACCAAAATATTCCTCCTTCCTTCACAAATGCATCCGTATAATCTACATATTTGCCTTGATGTGACAAATAAATACATTCTGAGACAATTTATCTCTTAGTCATTTCCTTCTCAGCTGATGTTTTATTTCCAGAGCACTTGTCATATAATATTCCTTTCATGACATTATCTTTCTCTAATGTCTGATGGTATAGAAGACCACATTGTATTTGCTTCATTTTTTTGCAAACTATCATGGATTTCACAAAATAGGACTGGAAAGTTGTTTTTAATTAAAACCAGGCCAGAATACAAAATAGCAAAAGCCAAAGAAATTTAGGTGTAGAACCTTGGTTTTACTACTAAACTGACCCCTAGTGCAGCTTATTAAGCCTACTACAGCGTATTAAGCTTAGCCAAGTTATCTGATTAATTGGTATGAATTGGATAATGACTTGATTTTTCATGGATTTAATAGCTGCCATTACAGGAAAGATTAGCTTGTTGTCAGCCAACAGCATTAGATTTCCCTGAATAGTGGTTAAAGGTCATAAAACAGCACTTAGTTTGATTTATTTTATTAATCAAAACCATACTTGTTTTATAAAAGTCCCATGATCTTGCATTTGATATCTGCAGTCTGATGTGAATCCATCAGCCTTTAAAACCCTTGACACACTGAGGAACTGTTCTTGGATACTGCCGGTGTTCTCTTCAGAGAACGCACTTTAAACATACCCTTGAAATTCTGCAAAGAGAAGTAAAGCTTACTTAATGTCTAATAAATTGTAAAAATTATAAACAATTGAGGAAGTCAGAAGGCTTTGCAGAGACATAGGTCCTGGATACAAATTGGAAGGTTGGGCCTAAATGTCCCCTATTCTATTTCAACTAACCAATTGCATCACTACTAAAATTTCCATTGACCTATGGAGAACACTTTGTATCACTAAAGGGCTCAATTAACTTTAGGTCCTTTTTATTAAGATAAAAGGCATTTTTACTGAATTATAAAGAACATAAAGTTTGTCCTGTACATTTGTCCTGTACTTTTCCTAAAGTCACACTAACATTTGTCAAAAAAATATTGCAAGCAATTAAAAAATTTCTGTTCCATGACTTAACAACAGAGATAATTGAGTAATAAGCCTATGGTTAGATAATACTGCTGAATCACAAAGCTTTTTTTTTTTTTATAGCTGAAGTTCTGAATTCAATTGGCAGCTGTTCTTAGAAAACAGAAAATTTATATAAAATAATAGGAATTTAAAACAAAAACCCCCAAACTTACAGAAAGGAAGGAATAATTAGATCTAAGAGGAAATTTCCAATATGAAAATTAATAATTTTAAACATTCTTTTGCCTTTTACTATAATGGTATCTACTGTTTTCCCTCAGCCTGAAATGAAAAATATGAATTTAATCATGGTGACCTAGGACAAGATTATAAATAGAACTGTCATTCTGACTTTGGCATTTCATTTCTTAAGCAAGAATTCTGTGTCTTTGTGGAGTTATTGGATATTAATGAAGTTATTTATTAATTGAGTCATTCATTTGCTTCATAGACAAAGCTGTGGAACCATAGCTAGCAGGAGGGAAGAGAAAAGGAATTCCCAGCTGCAGTATCCATGAGAATAAAGAACATGTTTAGCGAGACATTTCAATTCTAATATTAAGGTAATGATACTATTTCAAAACATTGAACATTAATTACCTAATGCATTACAGGGAGATAAAGTAATAGCTATAGAGTGTGTAAAAATATTACCTACATTTCAGTTCTTCCTCAGAAAGTATGATTGTCAGGAACCATTTAAACAATTATGCTATACTTTAGTCCCTTATTAGAAAAAAGGCAGTGGCATACATTCATGTATGATTTTTCTAACAAGGATTCCTGTAGTCCCTGAAGTTTAATTGTTATTTTCTGGGGGAAAAGAAAGGAATATTTTGAAAATTACAGTGCAAATATTAACAGTAAACTTACTGAAAGTATTACATCTAATGCTCATAAGAATTGTGTTAGTACAATTTCCAAGCCACCTGCTCAGAAAATGGTTTGTTACACAATGTTAGTTATGTCACTTTTAGTTTTAGTAGTTAGGCAGACAAAAGGCAAAGAAGAAAGCAATTTCCATTACAAACTTTGAATTTGAAAGGGGTTCTGTTTTCAGAAGGTAAGTATAGCTGACAAGAGGAATCAGGTATCTGAGTTCTCAGAAATTTGTTGCCGAAATAATTACATTATATTTTTGAGCAATGAGTTCCATTTTGTAAGACTGTAATTTCTCTAGGCAGGGGAAGCTTATTGATCCCTTTCAATGCATGTTCAGTCTGTCTTATCTACCTGTTCAGTTGTTTGACCCTCATCAATGTAAGCAGTCTGTAGAAATTTTGATGTTGTCTGAAGTTTTACATTAAAATTTATCATAAATTAAATCAATATAGAAAAATGAATACAGAGATGTGAGGAACTGATTATGTGAAAAGATGAAAAGTTGTAGCTCTAAATTAGTCATGGCTATAGAACGCTGAAGCACTACACTATGTATTTAGGTTGCCAGGACAATAACTAAAATGGGAGTAAATGAAAGTGAAAAAAACCTAACAAATTGAAGGATATGAACCAAAAGTACTGGGTTTGGCTGGGATGGAGTTAATTTTCTTCACATCAGCCCATGTGGTGCTGTTTAGATTGATGACTGAAACAGTGGCTGGTGACATAGCAGTGCTTTAGCTATTGCTGGACGGTACCACCCCTGGAGGTATTACCATCCCTGGAAGTATTTAAGAAATGTGTAGACGTGGCTCTTCAGGGCATGCTCTAGTGGCCAAGATCATTGGTTTGTGCTGGGGTGTT
>JAOTQQ010000001.1:25406674-25450081 GCA_026546715.1 Gallinago undulata
AAACCAATAATCTTGGCCACTAAAGCATGCCCTGAAGAGCCACGTCTACACGTTTCTTAAATACCTCCAGGGATGGTAACTCTACCACCTCCCTGGGCAGGCTGTTCCAGTGCCTGACTCAATACAACTTGAACTAAAAATGTAAACCAGATATTCATTATTGCTGTTTAAACTTTTTGCTGTATATATATACACTTCATGGTCTAAAGGATGACTTCATGGTCTTTCTGGTGACCACAAACTGAAAAATGCTGGGACTTCAAAGATTTTTGATGCTCGTGGCAGGAAAGGAGCAAACCATTTAACCTCCTGAAGCTTTAGCTCATTGAAATGGGAAATTAATATAAAGGAGGAACCAGTGTTCCTGTAACTAAATTGCTCCCTGTCCTTTTTATAATGTGCTAGGTTTCAGGAGAGCAAGATGAGCTATGGAAAGTGTACCTTATTGAGTGAAATATCTGAGCATTTATGCAGTTTTCTTGAGCTTTCTACAGATTGTGTTAACAAGAGTCTAATTCAGAAAGGAAATACTTTACTCATTGTGTTTGTGTGTGTTTATCCAAATATAATTTAAATTGGAACAAGGACTGATATGCTAACAAGGATCATATTAGATACATTTTTGAAATTTATATTTTTGATGGTAAAATGTTTTAGCATGAAACTTCAGCTTTCAAACTGTTATAGAATCATAGAATCATAGAATCATTTGAGTTGGAAGGGACCTTAAAGATCATCGAGTTCAAAACCCCCTGCCATGGGCAGGGACACCTCCCACTAGACCAGGTTGCTCAAAGCCCCATCCAGCCTGGCCTTGAACACTTCCAGGGATGGGGCAACCTGTTCCAGTGCCTCACCACCCTCACAGTAAAGAATTTCTTTCTAGTATCTAATCTAAATCTCCCCTCTTCCAATTTAAAACTGTTGCCCCTTGTCCTTCCACTACACTTCCTGACAAAGAGTTCCTCTCTGGCTCTCCTGGAGGCTCCCTTCAGATATTGATAGACTGTTACAAGGTTTCCCCGGAGTCTTCTCTTCTCCAGGCTGAAGAACCCCAGCTCTCTCAGCCTGTCCTCATAGGGGAGGTGCTCCATCCCTCTGATAATCTTCATGGCCCTCCGCTGGACCCGTTCCAGCAGGTCCATGTCCTTCCTGTGTTGAGGACTCCAGAGCTGGACGCAGTACTCCAGGTGGGGTCACCTCCCGAGACCTGCTGGCCACACTTCTCTTGATGCAGCCCAGGACATGGTTGGCTCTCTGGGCTGCCATTGCACATTGCTGGCTCATGTTGAGCTTCTCATCCACGAGCACTCCCAAGTCCTTCACCTCAGGGCTGCTTTCCAGCCATTCTCCGCCCAACCTGTATTTGTGCCTGGGATTGCCACGTCCCAGGTGCAGGACCCTGCACTTGGCTTGGTTGAACTTCATGTGGTTTGCACAAGCCCACCTCTCAAGCCTGTCCAGCTCCCTCTGGATGGCATCCCTTCCCTCCAGCGTGTTCACCGCACCACCGAGTTTGGCGTCATTGGCAAACCTACTCAGGGTGCACTCTACACCACTGTCCATGTCTCCAACAAAGATGTTGAACAGCACTGGTCCCAGTACAGACCCCTGAGGAATACTGGAATTTAAGATAGCGCTTTTAAACTTTACAGCAGAGATTATGTGTTGCAATGGAGCTAAGCTCTACTATACCAGAGACAGGAGTTAAGCTCATGGTATTGTTTCAGTATAAAGTTTATCTAACCAAGCTTCAGATATCTGCCAAAGAGGCATCTGTGCTTGTAGTCACCACACTATGATCTGCCTCCTTAAGCTCAATGGAAAGGAACCGATACTTTTATCATTTGAAATAACATAACCTGTTTGAAATAACTCCTTTAGAGCACATGAATCATACACATGAAGGACTTTTTCTCTTCAGAATTTAAAACAGTTTTGTGGGGTATCTGAGGAGTGTTTCTGTGGTTTGTGGTATTTTGGAGAGTGGAATCCTTTTGGAAGATTTTTAAATAAATATCAATGACAAAGCTATCTGTGACTACAAAAGATGGGACTGGATGACTCTTGCTGTTTCATTGGATATGTCTATACAAATAAATAAAACTCTTCCAGAGTGTGAGCTTGTAAAAGCTTGTCATTGTCCACAGTTTAAATTCTAGCACAGTCCCTGGCATGGTTTGTGACAAACAGCAATCTCCCAGATAATTGCTGCATTGTCCGTTAATTGCATGTGCCAGGGACCATACTCGGTTTGGATTTGGCCATCCTATTTTGAGGGAAAAAAGTGCTTGATGATACGCTGTGCCATTTAACCTTAGGGCCAGAGAGTATTCCCGGCATTTTAAAATTTCTGCTGTAGGCATTCCTTTTCAGTCCTACACGATTATGATATTTGGGCCCATGTAGAACCAAAAAGATTCAATTTCCTCTACATGATTTTGGAAGATATTCCTAGAAACAGCTAGAAAGCTAAGGTCTTGTGTTATGTCACATGAACTTTACAGGAACTTCTCTACCAATTTCATGGGGTTTCTGTGTGGTTGCTGAAGAGGAAATATGCACTTCTTATGCAGGTGAAATTTCTTTAGACTCCACTGAGAATTCTACCAATGGATGTGAACGAGAATTAGTTCACTAGTGATTTTATGTCACATAATTAAACTTTAATTATCAAAACCCTGTAGCTCTAAACAACTTCTGTCTCTAACACTGTCTTTGAAACACTGGAAGAAACTGAGACATGTAAACAACATCTCAGGGGAACACATTAAAAAGGGAATGGGGATTATGAAGATACAGTCCAAAATGCAACTGTATGCAACTGTAGCATTTTTTTTTCCCAAATAGCAGAACACATCAAACATCAGAGGAAAAAGACAGAAGAAGGAAAAGGATTTCAAGCTTACACAAGAGTGAGTAAATCAGCATTTGGGGAATTATAAATACTTTTTTTCCACCAAGAAAGAAAGATAATATTGTGAGAAACCTGGAAATTTCTCTAGCTGTGATCTTTTAAGAGAGAATGAACAACGAATATACAGAAGTTGTTAAAATTACTAAGCAAAATATAATGCAATTTTATGAAGGTAAACTCTACGCATATTACAATGTTGTCTATGAAATATATCATAAAGAAGTAAAGAAAATACTCCGGCAGAAAATACAGCCTACCCTGGTACTGGTTAACTGTCTGAAACCATGAATTGCATCCAAGAAAGTCTAAACTGTGTGAGATAAGTTAGCTCTGTAATTGACTGTGTCATTCCCTACATTGCTTTTACTATTACTTAATATATATCAGAATCTCACAGATTAGTGTTTCAGTTTGAGAATTGCCAGTCTTTTACCTTAACATACAATCAGCCAAACGCCTAGAGATCAAGATGGTGTTGCAGCAAGTAAGATCTCTTCAGAGAGGCAAATTTACTAAGGCTTTTTAGGTAGTGGTATGATAGCGATGAGGAGAAGAATGAACACAGCGTTGTCAGAATCACCACAAGCAAGTGGTGATCACAGCAAGATGCAGCATGATCTTAACCCACTTCTTTCTCTTGTCCATCTGCTTTCCTGTGGAAAGGTTCCGATACGTCTCTCCTGGCAGTAATATATATTGTTTAATTCACAAAATTACTTAAAGGTCTATGTGAAGCCATATGTTCTTTCATTTCCATAGTACCCTATAACTTAAGCACCCCTCTCTGTCCTTTGTGTCCTACCCTACAATTAACAGTATTTTCTGGAGATTACTAAACTGATAATGAAGATGCTTGAGGTGAGTTGACCTTGGCTGGCTGCCAGATGTGCTCTCAGTCCCCCTCCTCAACAGGATGGAGCAAGAAAATAAGATGAAAAAGCTTATGGATTGAGATAAAGACACAGAAATCATTTGCCAATTACTGCCACAGGCAAAACAGATTCAGAAAAAATTAAGACAACTTACACCCACCTGTGCCTCTTTTTACCAAACTCAACTTTATCCCCTCATTCCAATCTCCCTCCTTCCCTTCTAGCCACTGGAAGCATGGGGAAGATGGCAAATAGGGAGTTGCAGTCAGTTTATAACGGCTTCTACTGCTTTTTTCTCTTCACACTTTCCCCCTGCTCCAGCATGGGTCCTTTCATGGGCTGCCGTCCTTCAGGATAAACCTGTTCCAGCGTGAGGTCTCCATGAGAATCAGGTCTTTCAGGGAATATCCACCTGCTCTGGCATGAGGTAGTCCACAGGCTGCAGTTTGGTTGTACTTCTCCATGGGCTGCAGGGAAATACTTGCTCCATTGCCTGGGACACCTCCTCCACTCCTGATTTTCCATCCTTGTTGCTCACTCTGTTTTTTCTTACTCTCTCTGTACCCGCCTTTTCGCGCTCTGTGATTTTTTTTGCCATTTCCCAAATACATTATCACAGAGGTGCCACCATCATGGCCAAGGGACTCAGCCAGGCCCTGGGGTGGATCAGTTGGAATTAGTTGTGTCCACCTTGGGGCAGCCCCGGCCGCTCCTCACAGAGACCACCCCTGAAATCCCCTAGATAAATAACTTTGCACCATTAGAAACACAAACTCCTTTAGTCAATGTTATGTTACTCGTCAAGGGAAGAATAGCAATGCACAGATGTTAAAATCAAGAATGAAAACACTAAAAAAACCTTTCTCTTGGCCTTTCTCTAAGACTTATGGGGATGACAGGGAAGGGCCAATGATGGCCCAAGGCAGAGGTCAGAGGGATCTTACCTAATGTCACAAAAGATTAATTCCTTGATAAGCTTATCTAGAGGCAGTACTCAGACATTATGAAAACCTGTGTAAACAGTGAAGAACAGAAACACAGAGTTATGTTATTTACTGAGAATGTCAGTTTTGAAAAAATGGATCTTAAGTGATCTTCATGTTTGCAGATATAATACTGAATACAAAAAGCGCAAATTTGATTCTCAGAAATTTTTAAGCAATAGAAAAAACCCAGACACATTCCTGACATTTGAAAAAAATAGTTGCCTATAGCAATGGTAAATTTGGAACTGGTAGCTGTCATGGTTTGGGCTGGATGGCCACTGAAACAAATGACAGATATGCACAAAGAGAACTTCCATGAAAGTATTAGCCAAGTATTTCTCAGGCTATTGTAGCAGATTTGTCAATGTAAATAAAATAAACTCCTTAAAATATTGGGGTTTAGGTTTTTAGGGTCTGTGCACCATATGTCATCCTTTGAGGAATGTAAAGATTGCAGGAAAGAGTTAATGTTGAGTCTGAGCAATGTTGATGTCGCAGAGAAAATCTATTAAGTGGAGAAAGAATCTTATTTGGAGTGACTTCTCTTGGGTTTGATGAAACCTAGTTCAGTACTCTGGTTTTGTTCAGCAAAGCAACTAAGCACATGCTTAATTCACACTGATCACAGCTGTAAGCAGTTAAAGTGCTTATAATTAAAGATGAGCTCTAGCCCTTTGCTGAACATGGACAGATTTAAGTATGTGATTGTTCAGCTGGAGCACACTTGCAGACCTGCTGCAAAGAGTCATCTCAGTATCCCAAATAAAGGCAGGGGATTGTCCTGGTTTCAGGAAAAACAGAAAAAAAATTCTTTTCAGTAATTTTATTTTTCAGTTAAGTTTCTTCTAACTACCTGCACTCTTTGAAATTAATGGCATGTTCTTTAGACAGTGTCTGCTTGCAGACTGATAATGTCTGATATTTATAGGGAATACCAAGGAATGGTATGTGGAATGGCTCTTACTTATAATTATTACTGTAACAACTAAGGTCAGCTGACTTTGTTGTGTGCCATGTTGGGGTGTCGGAAGCAGAAAAGCATAGAGGGGTCGCACCCATGTGGAGAAGGGAACTGGACAGGTGACTCAGAACTTACCACCAGGGTATTCCACCATGCTCAGTGTAAAAGCTGAGGGATCAAAAGGGTCACTCTCTTCAACGGCCAGCATCCACGGAGGACCCTGCTCGTTTGCCTTTGATCCTAATCTGTTTTTTCCTGAATCCAGTCTGGGCCTTTCCCAGTAGCTGCTGGTGATGTTATCTTCATCCTGGGAGCTCCATACTGGTTTTGCATATATTGTATACATACTTCATTATTTTCTTATTAATATTCTCTTTTATTTTTGTAATTAATATTTCATTAATCTAGTTTACTTTCTTTTTTAATCTATAAGTCTCTCTCTCATTCTCTCCATTCTCTGAAGGGAGGGAGGTTGAAGAGAGCTTTGTCACTCTCTGTGACAAAGCACTAACTCAATACTGGGTTTTTTTTCTAGGAAACATGATGACTTTAGTCCTTTGAGTTTTGCCTTTACTGCCAGAGACTTTGCTTACTAAAAAAAAGATGCTTATATATGTACTGTTTGGTGTCCCTCATCCCGATGGGCCCGATATATTCAAGGGGTGGATGTGAGCTGATGCCCATGGAGCCAGGCTGAGTAGTTTTGAAACACACTCCCCACTGCATCTGATTCCTGAAGAGATACGAGATTTAAGAGAGTACCACAAAACTGGATAGCCGAAGACTACCGTGACCAAGTGGTGCTCTGTCTGAACTAATGAGTCTTCCCAGAACTGATTTTGCCAAGATATCTGAGCTGGTTTTCTCTGGTGCCAAATCAAGCCTGACAGGGTTTATTGGCTTAGGATCAAGGCTGTGGTAATACAGCTATTTTGTTTTAGCTTGAATTCTCAGTTAGAGGATTGTGCCTGATCTAATAAATCCTATAGAATTGAGCTGGTTCCTCATAATGCCAGCTTGGCTGTCTGTAACCCTTGTACATTGCTTTGTTATGATCTGTTTTGAAGCTTAGTAATCCACCTTTTTAAACGGACAATTGAATCACTCTGACGATATAGCTCACAGTTTCTGATCAAGCAGAAACGAGAAATGGCTTATAAGAAAATAAATGTTTACTGGTAACAAAGGTCTCTATTTCACTTGATTTCTTCTCCCAGTCCTCCCTGTTCCCTCTTCAATGAATAAGGGTGAGGGAAGCTGAACATCTTTATTGTTAGATATTCTAAAAGGTGAAGTAAATAGTTACTTTCTCCTGCAGAGTCAAAGGTGCATATAGCAGTTTTGGTTCTTACCTTTAATCTGCCATTATGTATATAGATGACGAATTTTCTAAAACAGTAATTCAGCAGATGTGTCTTCTGATGTGAATTACTGCTTACTATTGCTTACTTGAGGCAGAGCATTACCATAAGTTAGTATGGAAAGCCAAGAGTCAAATAATCATATTTCATAGCTAATAAATTATTTTTTGTTACATTTCTATGTAAAAATAAATCTGCCTCCACAATCACTATTTTTTCAAAAATACTTATTATGCTGAAAAGGTTTCCTAGAATGTTTTGTGGGAACCATTATTTGTTAGAGCAGTTTGTTGTAAAGTATTTTCTTTAAACACAAAAGTTTTGAATGGAGGCACAGAAACATGGTATTTTCTAGTTCTTCAATTGTATCTCTAAAAATTGGAGATTTGTGGGATTAATAGGAATGATTAGAGACATGAAATTTGTCTGCCTTTCATATCCTGCAATATCAGCTTAAAATTCACTCTTTCAGCAAATAATCATGACAGCAAATGCAACTGCAAGAAAAAATGAAGAACACAACGAAGATATCTAAAAACAGATGTGAATATTTTTGAAAGGCAGAGTGAATTTGTTTAAAATGAATGTTCATAAAAATATTTGATTTCTGTCCCTTGTTCTGGCAAGCAGGGAGCAAGGTGCTTACAGGAGCTTGCAGGAAAACAAGAGACTAATAGTGACATTCCCGTGGTCCAATATCAAACAAGTGAAATCACACAATAATATTGCCATTAATTTCAACAGGTACAATACTTCAGATTTGAATCAATCTATGTAAACGAGAAATAAGAGGGTCAGGTGTTGTTTACACAGAAATTAATTTCTCCTATGAAGAAAATATTAATATAAATATGTTTCTTGTTTATTGGCTTTAGTGTTCTTAATTTCCATCAGATACTTATTTTTATCTGATTTACACTTACAAAATGTACTGAGTGACATTTGCCACCTGACAATCTGAGATCTCCATACCTGATTATCTTTTTAAGGTCTACACACAATACATGTACAGAGTCCACAGAAATTAAGAGAACTGGAAAAGTTATAATAACAGCTCCTAAAATGTATGGATATAAAATACAGTTTTCAAAACTAAAAGAAGGCATTTGAAACTCTGGTATATGGTCTTGCCAAGAGAAATATTAATGATTTATCTACATGTATTCTTTATACCGATGCCAATCAAATTATTATTGAATTTTGTTTGAATATTATTTTGCTTTGGTAAATAATAATTCTAATGGGTTGTAATGCTCTTTTCCCATGTGTGTGTTTTATTAAAAAGTGTAAGATCAGATATTTATACCTTTATGAATACATGTGTGTTGTCCTAGGTATACAATTGTATGTCACACAATTACTATGAAAATAGAATAACCATGGCTCAAAACTGAAACTTGATTGCTAATGTTGAACTAAATATTTATAATAGTTAGTGTCTTCTTATCTATGAAGTTTTTACTTTTTTACTAATATTTATAATAAGGAGATTTTATTATACCTGTGATAAACAAAAATGAAATAACTAGCAGAATATGAAGACCTTATAAATGTACATATGAATGGCTTTTGATAACCTATGATATTTTTATTAAAATAATTATTATAGTGACCATAGAGTTGACT
The DNA here is from genome assembly GCA_026546715.1 of Gallinago undulata. Lineage (NCBI taxonomy): Eukaryota > Metazoa > Chordata > Aves > Charadriiformes > Scolopacidae > Gallinago > Gallinago undulata. The sequence continues at coordinate 25,415,398 of JAOTQQ010000001.1, forward strand.
CTCTAGCCACAGGTTTCAAGTCACAGAATTAATTGAATGTTTATTTGTATAGTTAGCACTTCCATATTGGGCACTTGAAGATGAAGCCTTATGTAAGAAGGCAAACAAATTACCTAGCTGTTCCATTGCAATTATTTATTTTAAGTAGGTTTTGGTTGGGGATTTTTAAAATGATGTACTGACACGGAACAGATTGCCTTTAACTGCCTTTTTTTTTTTTTTTACTTGGAAACTAGTGCATGTTAACATTTAACTACACACCTTATATTTCTTGTCCAAGAACAAACACAAGCCTACAGACAACAGTCCCATGAGCATTCTGGAGGTGGAGAAGATCAGGTGGAGGACAGTGCAATTCTTGCAAAATTATTGTATCATAAGATCTGATATGTATATGATGCAGCTAATAACGATGTTTCAGACTTTCCTGAGATTCCACTACTAAAATCTTAGCTCTTTAAGAAGGATTGATTTCCAGTGGGAGACCTTGGAAGGCCCTGGCAATTTCACCTCTAACCTAAGCAGTAATGACCTCCAAAGTTAAGGAAGTGTGATTAGGATTCAGATGAGGCTTAGCTAGTGTCCTCATGCTCAGCAACAATTTTTTGTCTCAGCTGGCCCTACAAAACTGATTTGTGCAATTTATCCACTTGACAGGTACATTTTTTTTTCCCAATTAGTCTTGTATTGCTGGAAATAGTATTTTTAAAAATGTGGGGGTTTTGTACCTTTTTTATTAGTCTCTTTCCCTGCAGTAACAAAGTTTAAGAGATCGCATGACCTGTGATTTGTGTTCATCCTCCTCTAATAATGCATTGTTTTATTTCTAATAAATCAGTTGTAGGTCTGAATGTCTCCCACATAATTGCTCCTCATAAGTGTTAATAAAAAAGACAAAAAAACCCACCAAAATACCTACAGGGCTGGAGGGAGGTTGGAGTAGGAGTATCCACGGATTTTTTCTTAGCAACTTTTGATACCAATCTGCTAATTTCTACAGCTCACAATTCACCACCAAATTGTTATGCTGGAGCAGGTAATAGGTGTATAGCAGACAGAAAATTTTTTTTTTTAGTCTAAGTCAGTTAAAAAGTCAATCAAACAAGATAAAAGCCTGCAAAACCCCAGTTCTATTAGTACCAGGGTTTATTAGCCTACTGACTTTAAAAGGTATTATTTCTCTGGAGGAATACAGAGGCATAAAGGACTTAGAAGTAATCTGCACAAGGAAATGCAATAAGGACCAATTTGTTCAGCCCTCAAGCTGCTAAAATGCCTTCCATGTTTTGGTCTCTAGAAAGGCACCTGAAAAGCCTCCTCTTTCATTCTCCATATTAGCATTGAGGGTCTTTCCTTTGAATTTTTATTTAATAGCACAGTAGAGGTGTATCAATTGCAGATTCTTTTGCAGACAAAACCATATCTCATTTTTCTCATTTGATAGCTGATGAATAACAGTAATTATAATAGTATAAGGCACTTGAAGCCTTTCCTGTACATTCTAATATGGCTACATCCGTATAACTTAGAACCAATAATAAAAAATAGATCTCTCTTGTTTTATTAATAAAAATAGTCCTTCCATTTATTATACATTAAAACTGCACTGGAATATCCAGTTAGGGCAGGGACTGATTTGTTGCAGCCTGCTTCAGGAAATTTAATTGATGGAGAGCCTGTTTCTGAAAGCTGTGCAGAACCATGAACTTACTGAGCTACTCCAAAGATAGGGGTATTAACACCCAGGACTGGGACAGTTATTTCTCTGAATTAATGGCAATTAGCCTGAATGTATCAGATTGAGTCTAATGGTTTTATCATCTTCATATTTTCATTAGAAACAGCCTCAACAGCCTGCATTAGATCAACACTATTAAATCGAGCTCTATTTAAAAGTACACAACTTTACTTTGTCCTTAAAAGTCAGATCAATCAATGGAAAGAGTAAAGTCAAATGAAAAAAGCAGCAAGGAATCTATCTTTGGAAAGCAACTCTGGGCTGTGCCTTTTATTTTTGAGCTGTGACCATAATGTGAAATTCTGTGGTGTCTTTAGCCTAGCAAGTCTACAATAAGAGAGAATAAATGCTGTTATACTAATTCTTTCAAAAAAACTGGGGGAAATAAAGCATTCTAAGGTGTTGGACATTTTGCATTGTGCAAAGACAGGCAGATTTTCTATAAGATATTTCCTTGCACATATGGATTTTTAGATGACATGAATGTCTTTAATTTAAATACAGGCTTTGGGCCTTAATCAGCTCTTTGGTACATCCACTAAAATCAATTTGAATTATGTCAGTGGTTAATTTAACTGTGAGCCAAGAAATAGCTGGGCTTATTCTTAAGGAACATTCAAACTCAGTCACAGAGAGAAAAGGTATGGAAAGAAGAAGCAGCAAATGCAAATTATTTAGAAAATAGATACAAGTGGCAAAATAGTTTATAGGTCATACAGCCGTGGCTCATGGCAGCGCATTTCAAAAGTGAGGATCTTATGGTAGGGATTATTAGGAGAGGCAGGATGGGAATATTGTTGTTCTGTTTAAGTTGCCTGGTGGCTAAGAATCCTGGCTCCTAAGTGACACTCTAGCCCAGTTCCGATCCTCCTTCCCCCTGTGCAGAGTGTCAGGGAGAGCAAAAACCTGTTGTCCCAGTTCAGCTCAGCTTCCCTTGTCAGCCCAGTTTACTAGAAATCGTGATTGCAAGGAGACCCTAGTGCTTTATTATTTCCTAAAGCTGCACAGCAAATGGCTATTGAAACCCATTTATTTCCCTTGTGTTGGGATAAAAGGTCACCATCAAGTTTATCCTAGTAGAGCAGTAAGACAGAAAACGAAATATTAAATGCTTGCATATATTCAAATAGTAGCTATAGTAAAATCTGGTGAAAAAAAATATAGATTTTTGGCACTATAACAAAAAAAAAAAAGTTTCCCAAATCCAGCTGCAGTTTGGATCCTAAAGAGGAAAGCTCACCATCTTAAAGAGATGGTTTCAGAACCCTTTATTCATATTTGATATACATTTTCATAGCTTTTTGTTGTAGCCATAAATGCTGGAAAATCTATGAAAACAGAGGCAATCTGGAACACAAAATGGTGGCACTAGATTCTGAAGTCTACCAAAAATAGCTTGTTCAAGTGCACGTTATTTGAATTTAAGTGCATCCTATCCTACTAATTTAGAATTGAGGTAAAAAAATTGTTGTGGCCATATCTTTCCCATTGATTTATGTCACTTTTTTCATGGGTTGGTTTGAGAGGGTCTTTTCTCCAGTACAGCAGTCTCCCATAATTCATTTAGCAGTAAGAGAGAAACTACAATGACAGAGAAAATCAGTAAGATATAATGTTTAGATCTGACTCATTGCCAGCTGTGAGTGTCCTGATCAAATGCTTTAAATTTAATATTTAATGAATAATGGCTAAAAAAAGAAACTAAATGACTGACTGAAAAAGGAGCAAATGAAAACCACTCAGGAGAGTTTGCACATTAGAAGGAAAAATGGAGTCAAGATTACTTTAAAAGATTCACTTGTTTTCACTTCCTGAGTTGCTTGAAACATTGATACATGATCTCTTCATCATGACACCAAGCACAGCAACTGCCCACCAAGGGGCAAACTTAAGAGTTAATATTCATAACACTGGTGTTGGCAGGCCTATATTGTCCAGAAAGGTATAAAAGCCCCATCCTTTTGAATTTCAGTATGATGCCCCTTGAAAAAAAGAATGACCATCTTTGGCATTTCTTTCATCATGAAAGAGTGGTGAATGAGTCATTTCTCATTCTCATTCTGAGTATTAAAGAAATTAAACATGTCACTTTAATTATTTTCAGGATTTATTTGTGTTATATCAAAAGGACATTGTCAGCCTTTTGGCATAACAACTTCGTCTTTTAGCATTTTGCAATTCTGTACCTTTCTACTTATGTTTTTTTTCACTGAAATGCAACACTCCATTTTGTTAGTGATATTTCCCTGTGTGCTATGTGACAGTTCCAACTTTTCAAGGACTTTGGCCAGTTTCTACATAAGCTTTATTTCGAGGGAGGAAATCCTTCACCATCCAAGGGAATTTTGCTTGTACCTCCATCCACATAACTTGAACAACCTAATACTGCGACTTTGTATTTCAATCTGAAGATGTTGATTGTTGGCCTGAATGGATTCTGCTTTCATTTTGATTCATCATGAGCCAGAGCAGGGTAAGTGATTTCACAGTGTGTCAGAATTAGGTCCAGCTGAGCAGGATAATTCACAGCACCACAAACAGGCACGTTCATTCCCTAGCAATTCGATAGAGAAGTTAAGTTCCTTAGAAAGGTAATCCACAAAATCTGTGTGTGATGATGGAAAGCCACTCATATCAGGTACAAAACATAGTGGTGACTGAGAATATCCCACCAGCTTTGATGACTGACTTAGGGCTTGAACTCTAAATTCTTGGATTACTTGGAAGACAAGATATGTAGCCACCTAACCAAGCAAAGCTCACTCTTTTTAAAACCAGAGAAGTAGCCTTAGGGCCTTTAATTTTTAAAAAAAAAAACTTGGAATTATAGCAGTCTTTCCAAAAACAGGAAATTAAGGTTCACTTCCAGTATCACCAAGAAATTATTCAGATGCACCCTGTTAATTTCTAGGGGACTTATTTAAAACTTCCAGACAGGATATGTCATCTGTGCAGTCAGGGCTCTAGACAGGATATCTGCCTGATAAATTTTGGCACCTGCTGAGGCTGAGTGTGGGCTTTATACACTTTCTTCTTGTTGTTTTTCAGATTAAAGACATCTTGCAAAAACAATGTGAATTCTACCAGCAATACAAATACTAATCTACTCAGAGAATTCAAAGGTTTCAGAAATTAGCTGGCTCTGCCAGGTCTCTTGCAATTAAGATCTTGCAGCTCTAAGTGCAGCTACTTCAGAAGGGACTTTCATGAGTGCCCATCCAGGCTATCCATGGGAAAGTTATCAGTTCTGAAGAAGATGCAGCAGAAAGCAGTGTATTGTTCCTCAGCTGCACCATTGTCAGCTCAGAGTCTGCTGGAACAGATGATGAACATCTGCCAGTTTTTCACCCACTGTGTTCTCCTTCTCAGCCCTTACAGAGCTTCTGCCATTTCTGACAAGAAAAAGGGCAGGACTTCTTCATCAAAGACAATTAAAAGATCTGTATAGCACCACCTTTTAGGAACCAGAGAAGGACTTCAGGATCTCAGATTTACAGAATGAAAGTCAGTGTTAAAGTTACTTCCATAGATGTCACAGTGCCTCTTTAAAATGCCTGGAAGTATTCAACTGCTTGATATAAAGAAAGTGACCTGGGTCCTTCCCTGTCCCATACAAATGATGCAACAAGTCTTAACAGCGGCAGACTCAAAGATTTAATGCCACAAATTGGACTTGTCTGGACCTCATGTCTACACTGGCATTGTAAGTGAACAAAGTTGGAGGTTACAGCTCATCATGATGTTACCTCCACTTCTATGTGAGAGTGCGCATTTTCTGTTACAACTGTTTTGTTGTTCTGTTTACAAATGAAAACAGTTGGAAACCAGGAAGAATGTTGCTTAGCTGACAAGCCACTCTGTCAGTGGTCTGACACAACAGTAAAGTACTTCTCTGTCCTTGACTTCTCAATACAATCAATCATAACTTTCCTTTGCTTCTCTTTCCTCACTAAGTGTTACATGGAGCTCTGATACCTGTTGCCGGAAGTCAGAATTCAGATAGCTATAACATGGTGTGTGAAATTGCAGTCAAGACTATCACATAGAAAATGTCTAAATAATGCACACAGAGCCTGTATGAATAGCACAGTGTGCAGCAACATAAATTTGACATACTCTGTAAAGCTAGGTACCCTTTAAATATTTTACCCTCTTGATGTATTTTTGCATCTAGATGTTCTATAGAAGTAACCAAATAGGTACTACTTCATACATATTTGAAAATGCACAGAGTATACTCTAATAACATTTCAGGCTGGTACACATGAATCTTTAGAATTATCCTCTATCACAATACCGCAACATTAAAAAAGCATGTTATGAAAATACACAGACTTGTTGTTTTGCTCACTGGCTTGCATACATTTTTAGTTAGGGAAAACAGTTAACTGCTGAGGTTAAATTTGATTTAAATTTTCAGTGTAGGCATCGGAAATTACACCAGGTGCTTTTTCTCAGCTGGATTTATTTCATCAACATGCCCAGTGCATGAAGGAAATACTTAACAATATTAGCTGCAATAGGATAGTGTCCAGAAATGTCATAGAACAGCAGGACAGAGCCACCCTACCAGTCTTAGGAAGATGACTTTTATTTAGCAGCTGCCAAGGAGAGGAAACTGCTTTGGCACCAGTGCACTACTATTTAGACATTCACTTCCCCTATGAACATGCCTGAGTGTAGCTGGCCAAACCCCAAGCACACTACATTGTTTGGGGTCTTTTCATCGATAGTGCTTTTAACAAAGAAGTTACATGGATGCCTGGTATTTTTTCTTTCAAAAAGGTCCTCATAACAGAGCTAATAATTACAAGCGTGCAACCTTTATACCAAACTATTAGCTTACGTATTAGAAACCAAATTGTTTTGCCGTTTATCCTCTGCTAAGTAAAACTGAAAGCATGACTCTTGACTGTTGAGGGCAAGGTTGGGAAGTCAGAGGAGCATTATATTCTCAAGCAATTCTAATTTGAATAAATGTGGCAATATTTCAAATGGTACAGGGCACAGATAGAGCAAACTCTCTGAAGAAAAGTGAACTCAGTCAAATTCCAGTAATTTGAAAAATCTAATTCAGGATAGTACACCCTCCCAAAGTACTGCTCAGATGCATTACATCTAAGTGAAACATTCCTAAACGTTCAGGTTCTTTTTATTTCCCTCTCTTCCTTTATTTCTTTGCCTGGTCATTGCCTAGTGAGAAAGTCTTTGGTTTAGTTTGTTTAAAAAATGTTGGATAAACCAGGGTCAAACACGTTAGACATCACCTTTACTATATACATTCAGTAAATGACATGGATTTGGGACCACAAAATTAAACCAAGTTTAGCTTCATCTAATTTTTACATGTTAATATGATTGATCAAATCTCTAAAATTGATTGCAACTAAAAAAAACAAGAAAGTTTTTCTAGTAACTTGTGTTCACTGCTTCAAATTGTGAGGTAACATATGATGTGATAAATTATGTAATAATCAGTTGGCATCTTAAAGTGAATTTTCTTAAGAACAATAACATATCCTCTAACCTACTCACATATGAGGTAAATTCTGAATGTTTGATAAGATTCCTCAAAGATTCAGCAATTAATAAGGAACTTTGATATTGCAGATTTAAAGAGATTGCTCAGCTTTTAAAATATGCATTAAGGAACTCCTGGAACTAAGATTAGGTTACCATGTTAACAGATCCTGGCATGAATACATGTCCATACATATTCACATGAGAGAACTTTTTTTTCTTAAAACAAATGAGACATGTATAAGAACCCAAATCTCAGTATGGTCTAAAAAAAAAAAATCTTAACAAAATATAGCTTACTAAATACAACCTCAAAGCCATTAGATAGAAATGAAACTGTTTTTTTTTTTAATATGGATTTGAAAATCTGGGTGATTCACTAGTGGGATTCTATACTTTAAATTACTTAAATGATGAATACTATTTTTCAGAAAACTAATGGCCCTCTAATATCCACTTTTTCTGTGTTTAAACCTTGTCTATTAAGAAACATGAAATATGAAATATGAAATATAATTTACTTTTACAAATCAGCTTCAGGATATTTGAGGAGATAGATAAATGCAGGGAACTTAACTAGACAGTTAAAAGTACTGAGCATAAATATATCACACAAATGTTTTCCACAATCTCATGATTATTATTATCATTGATGTTCTAATTTTAAGAGTGGTTTATTATCTAATATTGTTTCTAGAGGTTTATCAATTGTAGCATAATGCTGCTAAGAAGGTCAGCAAAGATACTTCAAATTAAGTACCTTGATTTATGAGGGAAAAAAATTGTTGGCACAATATTTTCACCATTCAGAGATCAACAGATGTGAATTTGTTGATCTTCTGGGAAATGCTTCTTCAGCAGAGGAGATTGCATTACCTATAATAGGTTTGGATTAAGTCATTATTCAATTATCTAAACATTTAATTGTTTAATTATGGGAATCTTTGTCCTTTTTTACAAGTCTGCTTATAACCTTATCATTTTATGCAAAATATTGTCACGTTCAATGAGTATCTTTTAATATAGAAGAAATTACTATTATGCCTTAGCAGGTGACAAAAATTCTCCTTTATAGTCAATGGGAGCAGTTTGGAATATATCTGACTGCAGGTCAGATGTACTGCATCTTATTGCCCCTTATTGTACATATTTTTCTTCATTAACTACTGAAGAAGCCTAATATGATCTGCTCACCTTAGATTACTGAATTTATGTGGGAGGAATCCCATTCCTGGAATCCTGCAGGCATACAGAAAGATGATATGAAGAACCAGTATGTTTCTGTTGGGTACATGCCCAGAGGTAGGAATGGCAAAAGAAAGAAAAAGGTGAGCAATAACAGCTTCCAAGTTAAGTATTTAGAAAACATCTCCACCTGCAGATTACTTTCTCAACTTCAGGCAGTTTAAATGAACTTTTTCTTTGTGACCAGGTCATTAACTGAAGTTACAGGTAAGCATCTTCATTGTACAGACTGTAAGCTTACAACTTTATTAAAGATAATGCACTTCAATTTATTTATGCCACCTCAAGATTATATTCTTTGATTCTATTTAGTTAAATGGGAACTGCAATTGAATGATACATATTCACCAGATTCTCCAATATCGTGATAACCAGTTATGATGAGAACAAATCAAGCAGGTGTGACAGAGCAACACTGAAGGAGAGAATTCAAGAATGCCACAGTTATTAGTCACATAAATGGCAGCTAAAATGAACATCTCAGATCCAGAACTGAATCATGTGTCCTCAGTTTGAAAAAACTGAACAGTCACTGCAGATTGTGGTTTTATATTTAGAATTACTTCGATTGTGGTTGTTAGTAGGAAGTATGGTGTCAATACTGTCATCAAGTGGAAACAATATATGTTTTTTTTCTATTTTTTAATTTAGAGTGAATTTATTGCTCCTTGTGACTTGGAATAGTAGGAACAATAACAACAGACAGTCTATCTCTTTTGAAAGTAAAAAATTTAGATTTAATAGGGAGGAGAGAAAAATTAAAGTTATTCCAGCATACAATGTATTCAGAGGAGATCAAACTGAAATAGAACTTGCTGAAATATATGTATGCATTTTTACATCTATGAAATGTTTCACTTTAACAAGTGGTACTTCAGCTGCTGGCAGAAAATGTAGTAACGTGAGGCTTGATCACAACAATATTCTGTGAATTATTGTTGCTGCCATTCACAGAGATAGATTTTCCACTGACTGCTATCATTTTGAGTACCCGTATCTCATCTTAATTTGAGTAGCTGCCTGATGGAAGTCATGTGTAGACTGAAAAATTAGCCCTTTCCATCACAGTGCTTGGGTGAAAGAGGGATTGCTTCTGTTTACTGTCACATGTCTAGAGTCTGGACAGGACAAACACTTTGTAACAATACTAATATTAAAAATTCATTATTCATGGAGAATTACCATAGCTCTTTATGATAAAAGAACCGTGTATGTGTGAAGGCTATGAAGAAATGCTGCCTGAAGAGGTGAGGCTGAAAGGAGGTTATTCACAGCGATAACTAAAATCAGGTGACTTAAGTGCACAAGCTCCCAGTGTGGCAGGAGTCCTAGAGAGACTTGTGTGGAAGACACTGAAGTCTCCTAATTTAGACAGTGGTCAGACCTGTAGTAGTTAGTCTCTGTATAGAAGAGTCCCCTGAAGGTATGGATTCATTTCACCTCAGTTTAAGTGTTAATTTAAGATTCCTAAATTAGCAAGAAGAAAGGATAGGATCTGGTCTAACCTAGATCCTTGAACAAACAAACTGCCTTATCCGGGTAGCTAGAACTAACAAATCCCATTGGGGGGACAAACAAGGAATTTCAGAATACAAATCACCTCACCTAGGAAGACAAGCACATCAGAAAGTGCCTACTTTCTCTCTTGACTATACAGTATCTAGATGGTCAAATGATTTCATCACGTCAGAAATATCACTCTAAAACTGAGCCATTATTATCAGACAGACTGATTTGGAAGAAAATACTGCCTGAAATAAAGACAGTGGAGAACTAGCAACTGCAGGTACCAAGCCTGGTCAATCCAGATCCTTTCCATTTATCATGGTGCAAAGGGAAATGAAAAATAGTGGCTGCAAATTCCATAGCCATGGCTGGAATGCCAGCTCTCAAGAAAGTGTATTAATGACTAACACTGAGGGTGAGCTACTGATGAGCAGCTAATGACTGCTGTGTGGTTGTGGACCAGATTATTGTCTGCTTTTTAAATAATGACCTCAGAATTCTGTGCATGACAGGTATAGTTTGCATTACTGCTTGAATCCTCAGCCTATTTTCTGTTGTTTTTCTCTATTTTCTCAGCCTTTACAATAGCAGGCATGAGAGACTTCCTTTTTTCTTCTGAATTCAAAATAATTAAAGTATTTACAAAAAATTCTGGCACAACCTGAAACGTTTTCTTCGATTGCCATTACACAAGCCCCCAGGGTGAGTGAATATTCCGCTAATGGGAATGTAAGAGTAATGAATCACTGGAATCTATGTCTTTGTCACAGAACAAAGATGAATCAGCTGAAATATTATCCAGAAGATTATAAGTCTAGAATGATGGTTATCATTAGCAAAGCTAAAGGTTCCACTGTCTGATTTGTACACTGTAACTCTCAAACCTCACAAAACTGCTTACAGTTGATCTCTCTGGGGTCCAGTTAATAATTCTGACTGTCTCAGTATCTTGTTGACAGCTTCTTGCTGAAGGTCATATTCTGATGAAGCAAATCATTTTAAATACTTCTTTTGCCTTTTGAAACTTAATCTAAAATACTTCTGAGGAAAAAAGAAAGATGCTCCAATGCTCCCTTTTCTTGATATATGCGTTTGAGGAATTACATATAAAAAGCAGTGATATTCCCTCACTGGAAAGTTCCCCCAGATATCTGACAACTCGAGGGAAATAGCTGCATGAATCTGAACCAGGTGAACTTCACTGGACTTGACAGAAAAAATGCATCAGTGTGTCCTTGCGGATTTTGTCATCTCTTCTATTTGAATACTACCATATCCTGTGGGCTTTTTGATCCAAGGAGACACATCTTTCTTACCCTTTTGCGTCATTTATAAGAAGAAATGGCTCCCTATTTTCCTTTGGGGAATAAGGGAGAGACAGTGGATAATTATGAGCCCACCAATGATTTAATAACTAAACTTGCTGTAACATTTGAATGAAAATCAAACCTGAGCTCTAACCTACATTTCCAGCCAGATATACTAGTACATGTTTATGGTGGGTTGACCTTGGCTGGCTGGCAGATACCCACCCAGCTGCCCTCTTACTCCTCCTTTTCAGCACAGGAGGCAAAACAGACTTGACTTGGGGAAAAATAATTTAATTTCTTGGGTAAAAAAGGAAAGGGGAATAGGATAGTAATAAACAAAATCTAAAACACCTTTTCCCCACCCCCTTCTTCCAAGATTAAACCTCACTCCTTCATTCCTAACACTTCTCCCTTCCACAGGTTGCAGTTCTTCAAGAACTGCCCCAGCATGGATCCTTTCCATGCAGTACATTCCTTCAGGAGCAGACTCATGCAGCTGTGGGTTCTCTATAGGCTGAAGTTTCTGCCCGAAAATCTGCTCCTGCATAGACTCCTATCCATGGACCATTGCTCCCGTCAGGAGCCTGCTCCAGCATGGGCTCTCCATGTGGAGAGCTTCATTCTCCATAGCTTCTCCATAGCTTCATAACGGGGTACCTCTACCTGCTCCTCCAGGAGGTGCAGTGGACATATCTGCAAGGGGATCTATCAAGGGGACAACCGACCTCTCTATAGTCTTCTCCAGCAGCTGCAGGGGAATCTCTGCTCTGGCTCCCAGAGCATGTCCTCTCGCCCACTTCTCTGACCTTGGTGTCTGCAGGGCTGTTTCTCTCGTGTTCTCCTCACTCCTCTCTCACAGCTGTGCAACAGTTTTGCCCTTTCTTAAATAGATTTTCCCAGAGGTGCCACCATCTTGTCTGAGGGACTCAGGCGTGACCTGAGGTGAGTGGGTTGGAGCCGGCTGGAGCTGTCTGTGTCCATCTCAGGACAGCCCTAGCTGCTCCCCACGGACGCTGCCCCTGAAGCCCCTTCACTACTAAAGCCTTGCCAGGGACACCCAATATAAGGTTTAAAGCAAATACAAATCTGGATAACAGCCTTGCAGATGAACGGTAGGGATGTTTGGCCTAAAACTTAACAAAGATCTTGAGGTGATAATATCACTAAGGCATATCCTGACAGGCAAATCCAGTCTTCAATAACTAGCATTATTGTGATAGGCAGCCCTTGCCTTTTCCCTCTCCATGTGTACAAGGACAGTCCATTTGGCTCCAGCTTTTGGGTTATGCAGCTTATCCTGCTGCACCTGCTTCTGCTACCATGCAATGGTATGTCTTATTTTAGATTCTAAAATTTCAGCACCTGGAACAACTGTATCTTTAGATCATTATTATTATTATCATCCCTCAAAACTGATCTGAACATCAAATCTGCTCATAGGGAAGGATGGAATACAGCCAAGGACTTTGTGAAAATGGCCAAGACCTAACATTTCAAAACAATGGAGTTGCCAGCTCTGAGAGAATCAGAAAATCATGGTCAGTAGGACTATACAAAGAGGCAATATAGAAAACTTTCCTCACAACCAAACCATTTAGAATCTGAATACCACTGGATGGCATACAACTAATGAGAGTTATTTGCTCTTAGCATCATCTGACCTGGAAGTAATATAGAGCAATCTGGTGTAAATAATTGGCAATGAGTAAAATATCAGCTATGTACTTTTGAGGACTATGGGCTGTCCTCAAATGGGTACAACATAACTTGAGTAGGACAGGGTTCCTTATAATCTCGGAATTAACTCTACTATGATGTCAGTTGTGCTATATGGCTTTTCCTTGTCTAATAACAAAAGAATATCATTAGAGCCCCTTACAGGGTTCATATACAGGGATGGAAGTATGTGTTATCATATCTAAGTACTTTTATTTCAGTATACTGGATCCCATGTATTTTCTTAAGAGTCCAAGTAAAAATGACTGAGAAGGTATCTGACAAGATAGGTAAAGCACTATAAGATTTATTTTTTATAAGTTTGTTTATTGGTCCCTTGGTCTATTGAATCTTTCAGAAAAGCAAAATTTGTTACTTTTAATGTAATTTAAAACTCACAAATGAGATAGTGACTTTGAATGCTGAATATGGAAAAGAAATGTCTGTATTTTTTTCCTACTTTCTTTCTTTTCAGGCATTGCTACTTAAATATTTACAGAGAACAGTTTGAAAATTAAATGAAAAGCAATGAACTGATGTCAACTAACCCATCAAAATATTTAGGGCTCTAGAGACAGACAGGATGAATACATTGATCTGAGAGACAACAGGCCTGAATTTCATAGAGGATGCCAAAAAATAAAACAAATTAGAAAAGAGAATTTATGAACCATGAATTTAATTCTCAAAAAACTTACATCAAGGGCTTTTGAAGGGATGTTTATTTTTAAACTTCATAACCTTACATCAGAGTTAGATGTTGTAATTTAAAGTACACAGTGAAGCTTCAGATTTAAATTTAAGCAAATGTTCTTTAAAAATGTGAATGCCAGTAAAATCTGCCTGCAATTCGCCAGTACCCTAGATTGTGTGGGCATCCATAGATGCAAGTAGTCTCACTCAAGGCATTTACTCTGGGAAACTGTCGTTGCTTCCAAGGCCTCAAACAGTACCTGGTGGGATGTGGGAAGTGTGGGGTTTTGTGCACCTCCTCCCCTCCAAATGAGTGCATCATAACATTACCCATGTTTCTGTTTACTGGAGTTCTACTAGAGATTATATTTCCTGAGATGAAAAATCACTATATATTTTATAGTAGTTTTTAAAAAAGGTAGCATAATTTTTAAGTATGCCTGCACTGTATATTGAACTTGATGCATTAATTTGTTATTGGGGTTGTTCAGTCTGGGGAAGAGGAGACTGAGGAGAGACCTTATCACTCTCTACAACTACCTGATAGGAGCCTGTAGAGGGGAGGGGGGGTAGGCCTCTTCTCCCAAGTCACAGATGATAGGACAAGGGGTAATGGCTTCAAGATGCACCAGGGGAAGTTCAAGTTAGATATTAGGAAATATTTCTTTACTGAAAGGGTTGTCAGGCATTGGAATGGTCTGCCCAGGGAGGTGGTTGAGGCACCATCCCTGGAGGTATTCAAGAGATGACTTGACATGGTGCTTGGGGATAGGGATTAGTGTTGGGTTGGTGTTGTTTAGGGTGTGGTGTGGTCTGGGTGGGTGTGGTTTGTTTTTGGGTGTTGGTTTTTTTTTCCATTGGTTGGACTAGATGATCTTAAAAGGACCCTTCCAACCTCAGTGATTCTGTGATTCTGTTTTCTTGGCCAGAAGCCCTCACCATATCTTAAAGGTGAGAGGCAAATCGCCCTTCCCCATCAAAGTCTTTGTCTGAAAGCATGCCAAGTTAAACTTAAGAAGTAGTTTAGCAAGTCATTCCTGAAATATTTAATGTGTTAGATTCTGTATCCCTGCTGAGTCTGGAGACAGTTTACTTTTAGGCATCAAGTGCTCTTCTCTGCTACGTTCCCTGGAGCAGCAAACCAGATTATTCCCAGGAAGGTACTCATACAACTGCAGTTAATAATTATCTATTCATGTTAGAGACTGGAAATTATTTTCCCACTACCATTCCATGGAGGGAGATTCTGCTGTCACTTGAATGACAATTTTTATTTGCCACTACTCAAACCTCCCCTAGCCGTATCTGCTGCCGAGCTGCAGTCTTGAGTCAGGATGTGATAAGTGTGCCTCTTCCACAGATACCAACGACTGGAGATGGGAGAGCAACTAGTCCGTAAATCCCCCAGCCATCACAAAATCTCTCAGCTTTCAGGTGTTGTCACCAGCATATTCCACTACTCATTTAAGACAGAGCTAACTTGTCTAATGTGCCTGCTGTGTCCTTCCTTCTCTTTTCCCCTCCAAAAGCATAGACAGAGAGCTAAGACCTTCTCACAGGATGGCCTCATCCTGCTTCTATGTGTGACCTAAGAAAAATTCCTTGTTTTTTTATTGCAATTATTTTTTTTTATATCATGTGGCACTCTGAGGGGATTATGTTCTTTTTCCCCCTTCCTACCTGAGGTTCTTTGATTTAATTTTCCCTTCCATATCTTAATTAACATATTCTAGGTTCTAGTCTGCATGTCTCTGTTACAGACTTCTGAGGGTAGAATGGTAAAAGTTCGTAAGTGTAATGCAAAATAATAAATGCACAGTTTTCTTATTTGATTTGTGACTAGTTTTCTATTGTAAGATAACACATGACATCTTGGATGTTTATACTGTTAATCATTAAATGGCATCACATCCCTTTTTGTACGTACTCTTAGTTTTACAGATTGTAATGGTTGGCTACTTTGGCAGAGCAAAGAAGGATTTCCAAAGCATGAATAAAAAGCGTAGTATATTACATTTATAAAAGCAAATGGACCAAGTATTCCAGCCACTTGAGGCTGAATACCTATGGCTTCTGTTGCCCGAGTACAGGAAATATTTGATTTTTCTTCTACCCACCCTATATCTAAAGCAAATCAGCAGAGCTTAATAATTTCATTTAGGTAGCTGGGTTCTTCTTCATGCAGATTTCCTTTATCTCACTACAGGTTTCTGTCTTAACTTCATGTTTTATATTGCTTCTTGCTTCATTAATTGTCTGTATCAGTTTTCATTCCCCCACTTTTCACCAGCAGACACCTTAGTATTGCAAATCCACAGTAATGTAAATAATAACAGTATGAGACCCCATAAACCCCCCACTGTTAAGACCGCATATCACAACAGTTAAAAGAGGAAGTGCCTTCTAGCATCGGTTGCCACCTTGAGGACTCTGGTGATGTAGCAGTATACTGGACATCACAATAAATGTCCCAAAGGAGATGCCAAAACCCAGACTACAAACCCAGATTTAGCACACAGTCTAAACAGCCTGTACAAGTTACTACTTTCAACTATTGGAGAGAAAGAAAATGTGTATTACAAGAAGTTTAAGGGATCTTACAGGGCAGATTGCAAATCAGCTGACCTTCAGTTTGGTGAGTTAGTGAAAAAGGCAGTCTTTCCTGTTAATTTGGCAATGTCTACTATGGAACACAGATGAAGAAGATTTATATTTCAATAATAAAATGTTTCAAATTATTACAGAGTTTTAAGAGACTTTTTCACTCATCACTAGGGACAGCATTTAACTAGAAGTAGGATTATTGAGAGATTCTTCATTCTGGATTATTTTACAGCTCTTTGTTCGAGTACTTTCTTGAATATAAGAGATTAAATACAAATTTCTGTATCGGATCAAACAAATTGAAGTTAGAGTCTCACTTACCTAATGTATACCTTAACAACTGAGGCACATATTTTTTAGTAATAGCTCTTTGTTTCTTGCATGGTATTTTGCAAGTGATGCAGGGCACTCCAAAATACGGAATAGCTTTTCATTTCTGATTAACTGAAATGTTTACACAACTCCCACCATTTTTCCTGATTGAATACATTTCTGAAAAATGTTAATGTAATTTTGGCCAGAATCATTCTTTCCTATAGTTTTAAAAATTTTATCACCAAATCAAACATACAAATTACACAGATCTGTTACTAGATCCCCTGCAATAGGTTGCATAATATGACTTACTGTGATTTCTTTTCAATGTGGGTTTTCCATTGGCAGGATTTTTTTGTAAGTCTGGGACTGAAGACAACAGCATAACGATGAAGTTTTTCTTTACAGCTTAGAAAATTAGACAGAACTCATGTCAGCTTTCTGTCTGTGTTATATTAAATGCAGTTACTGGAACTATGATTATACAGCTTTGACAGTTAACTATGAAAAGTAATATATAGCTTTACCAAGAAAAAGGGAAACACTAAATTGTCCAACTGATTAAAAAGGAACTTCAATTCAAGCAAATAGTAATAAGAAAGACAATCAGCTAAGGTGAAGTGATAGGCACAAGCAGTGAGGAAATAACGACCTCTAATTAGACACAAGAGTGTTTGTTAAATAAATTATGACAACTCTGGTCTTTGATCATTCCTAGCCAGCCTTACAAGGAAAAGCAATAAGAAACGAACTAACATTGTATGTAAATATCATAACTTAGTCTAGAGGAGACAAATCTTTATGGAAAAGAAATTCTTTGTGTTCTTCATTTTAGTTTTGTTTTAAGCCTCCATTTCTTTGATTGGTATCTCAAATTTCAGTCAGTTGCTTTGTAATTTAAATGTGATACATCTACTAGATTATGAGTATAGTTCTCAGCTTTAACAGCCTTTCTTATTATTCTTCAACATACTTTAGTTAGGCCTGTTACCTAAGCAGCACCTACTTTGCTTCTCATTGCTAGTATCTATATCTTCATATTTTCCAGATTTTTTTCATATAATTCATAAGTTATTCAATATTATCATATCAAAGAGCCTCAATGAACTCTTACTAGTCCTTTTATCCCATGCCAAAAGATACTTTTTCATAATCTTTTAAATAAGATAACATGATTCAATCTTCTGTTTTTTCAGGAAAAAGAAGATTCTCTGCCCAGCCAGAGAAGGACTATAATGAGTTATTTACTCAATTTACACAGACACACACACACACACAGATTTTTTTTGTTTGTTTGTTTTTTGGGTTTTTTTTGTTTGTTTGTTTGGTTGGTTGGTTTGGTTTTGTTCTTTGGTTTTTTGTTGTTTTTTTTCCAAATCTTCAGGGTGTGTGACAAAGTTCATCTTTAGTGCCTTAAGGTTTGGATTAAGATCTGAATTGAAGAGCAATTAGTGATATGGATCTTGATGTCCAATAGAATAATGTGTATTTATGTAGGCAAGAACTAGTGAAAAGATGTAGGTCAATACTATGAATAACCAGAAAATCAGTAGGTAAAGAAAAACTGGGGGTAGATGGAGATGTATTTATATTTCCAAAAGATTCTTTAAAATGTCCAAAAAGTAATAAAGGAGTTAAGCAGC
Organism: Gallinago undulata; assembly: GCA_026546715.1. Classification (NCBI taxonomy): domain Eukaryota; kingdom Metazoa; phylum Chordata; class Aves; order Charadriiformes; family Scolopacidae; genus Gallinago; species Gallinago undulata. The sequence continues at coordinate 25,433,688 of JAOTQQ010000001.1, forward strand.
CATGGTATGATAAGTAAATAATCTTCATTAATAAAAATCCTAGGAAAGCCAATGGAAAAGGTAGAATTAAATACATGTCATGTTGTCTCAGTGGGGCAGTAGTGAGACAAGCTTTTCAGGAAAAAGTAATATATTTTATTATTTATATATCAGTGTAGCTGAGGAGGGGAAAAATCAGATATAGATGATGTTGTTCAGTATCACATTTCGGGATAATAGACTAAAAAAGTGTATATGCTCCATACAACTGTTTCAGATCTGGCTTGTGTGCCAGAAAGCATGACTGATTTCCAGTTGGACTTATAATGGATTTTAAGTCTGTCTGTAGATCTTGTTTCAGTTTTTATCATGGTATAATGAAGATCCTTAACTTAAGTTTCCATAAAAGATCCCAGACTGTTGTATTTATAGATGACAAGGAAGAAAAAGAAGGCTAAAATGGGGCAAAACATTTTAGTTACTCAGAAGCAGTAGACTGTGACAAACAAGCAGCAACTTTAAAAGCATTAGAAAAATTAACTTAATTTGTCTAATGAGAAGGAATGCAACAAGAAAAGTGTACTTTCTCCAAAAAATGTTCTGCAGAGAAACAACATTTACTAAGATATTTGTTCAGAGAATAGGAAGTTACCAACATTAACTAGGGAAAAGAACATGGACATTAAGGATATCCCAGTTGTCAGAAACTACTTTCGCCTCTGTTTCACAATGCAAGAAAAGTGAACATTCAAAGAGATTTGATAAATTTTATCTGTAAAGAAATTCCTTTTCACACAGTGTGTGGTTTGGCTTTGAAACTTATTGCCACAGTTCTCGAGGTCAAAAACTTTCAAACTTTACAAACTCAATGAATATAAAATGTATAGTGTGAGATTTTTTCCTTCAACATTACTGTGGCAATAACAACACCTGAAGAATGCATATTAACTCCTCTGCTTCTGGTTTATACAAAACTCTCATAATTGAGAAAAGACCTAAGACAAAAGGCAGACTATGCTACCTCTGCCTACTGTGCATATACTTACTCAAAAGCAGCAGTATGGGCAAATTTTAGACAAGAAACCCAGCCAAACAAATGAGACATCTGATATAACATGGGAATTCTTACAAACTGAGAAATTCAATAAAGTCCAGAGCTCTCAATATCATTTCTGCCCTTGCAGTCTTGCTGTGCGCAAGTGCTTTCATGCATTCAGATGCATGCAAAAAGCACTACTTTCCCTTTGCTAGCTCAAATTCTTTACAATATACATTGCCTGTCATTTAATTTTCTAGATCCTTTCATATTTCAATCTCTTATGAAAATATTTCTCACTTCTTCTCATGAAATATCTGCTACTATAATTAGGTCATTCTCTTCTTGCAAGCTCATTACAATATTTCAAGTTGATATCTGTCAATATTTTTATTGATTCCATTATTGTCCTAATTTCAGTGACATCACAATCTTTCCCTTAAACTTTCTATCAACACTGATGTATAAATGCAAAAAAATTTGTAATCAATATAAAAACTGCAAGATTTCTTTACTTGCAGCCTCAGACATTTAGAATGCAGAAAATGCATCAGGAAAGAGAAAAAAAATGACATTGAGACATTCTGACAGTGAAGAGATGCATGTACAAAACAAAATATAATCAGATAAGAGTATATAGACATATGTAAAACTAGAAAGAGACAAACAAGGAGACAGCAAAATGACAACTGCATATTCAGTAATAATTGCTTTGAGGTTAAGGTATGTACATTGTAGGGTCAGCAGTTAGCTTTCTCTATTGGAAAATATTTAAATATTTTATTCACTGTATAAAAGAAGAGTTTAAGGTAATCAGATTATTCCATATCTATAATGTGACTGGAATATTTGTTCCTTTATAGTGAATTTCTCTTCATGTAAGTTTACATGCTGACTATTATATTTCTAACTGCATGCTCTTCTTATTTCTGTTATGTTCTACAAAATATATAAGATTTATTTGGTTACAAAAAGCCTTCAGCCTGGAGAAGAGAAGGCTCCAGGGAGACCTTATAACAGCCTTTCAATATCTGAAGGGAGCCTCCAGGAGAGCCAGAGAGGAACTCTTTGTCAGGAAGTGTAGTGAAAGCACAAGGGGCAAAGTTTTAAATTGGAAGAGGGGAGATTTAGATTAGATACTAGAAATAAATTCTTTATGCTGAGGGTGGTGAGACACTGGAACAGGTTGCCCAGGGAAGTGGTGATGCCCCATCCCTGGAAGTGCTCAAGGTCAGGCTGGATGGGGCTTTGAGCAACCTGCTCTAGTGGGAGGTGTCCCTGCCCATGGCAGGGGGGTTGGAACTCGATGATCTTTAAGGTCCTTTCCAACCCAAACCATTCTATGATTCTATGAAAAATAACAGCTGAAAACCTCTGTTTTAGTATTCCATCATACGGTAGATGGGCATAACTGCACAGGTAACAGCATGGAACAACATCTATTGGAAATCCACTTTATTTTTCCCGTACTTCAGTTGAATTCTCAAGTCAGTCAGCTACATGTACTGCATCAAACTGCCTGCTAAAGGCAGACAAGAATTTTTTGACATGACATTTTTCATGGAAAATGCAGATTTCTTTATGTCAAAAAAAGGAGTTCCATTTGCTACAAAGTTGCTTGCCTGTTAGAGTTCTAAGACATTTTCGGAACTAAGGAGCTTTGTCTTAAGCAAGTGCCCACTTCTAGGAAAAGGGGATCTGAGATTTACAAAATCACAAAATAACAGAATATTCATGGTTGGAATGGACCTTTGAGATCATCAAGTCCAACCACACACAAATAAAAAACCAAACCAAAACCAAACCACACCACACCCACTCACAGACAGACACAAACCAACAATCTTGGGCACTAGAGCATGACCTGAAGTGCCATGTCTACGCATTTCTTAAATACTTCCAGGGATGGCGACTCCACCACCTCCCTGGGCAGGCTGTTCCAGCGCCTGACCACTCTCAGTAAAGACATTCTTCCTAATATCTGACCTAAACCTCCCCTGCCGCAACTTTAGACCATTTCCTCTGGTCCTGTCATCATTCACTTGGGAGATGAGGCCAGCACCCACCTCTCTACAACCTACTTTCAGGTAGTTTTAGAGGGCAATGAGTCTCCTCTTCTCCAAACTACAAATGCCCAGTTCCTTCAGCCTCTCCTCATAGGACTTGTTCTCTAGACCCCTCATCAGCTTGATGGCTCTCCGCTGGACACACTCCAGCAGCTCGATGTCCTTCCTGTAGTAAGGGGCAAAGAACTGAACACAGTACTCAAGGTGAGGCCGACCAGTGCCGAGTACAGAGGCACAGTGACTTCACTACTCCTGCTGGCCCCACTATTCCTGATACGGCAGGATGACATTCGCCTTCTTGGAGACCTGGGCACACTGCTGGCTCATGTTAAGCCGACTCTCTATCAACACCCCCAGGTCCTTTTCTGCTGGGCAGCTTTCCAGCCACTCTTCCCCAAGCCTGTAGTGTTGCATATCTACCTGCAGCTTACATATTAGCATCAAGGCCATCAGATCATTTTTAGCTCTGCAGACAATTGCATGGAACTTAAAAAAGAAAATTCTGGTTCAGCTGAGTAACACAGTAAGTTCTAAAGAATTTTCAGGTAGAACAATGTAAACTAATGCAGAGCTTTTGTCATGGATAAAAAGTTGCACAAAGTAACAATGCAAAGACTAAAGATCTAATGCAAGAGGTCTTAATATTCTAGAGGAATACTGAAAAGTACCTATAAACACAAAGTGGTTTTCCTGCAAATAAATAATCACATATGTCTCTCATGTTCCTTAAAGAAATTTTGCAGTAGGAATACAGGCCAAGGCACAAAGGGATTTTCCAGGGATTGTTGATATTATGGCTCCATTTGGTCCTTGGAGATACCTCGTATCTCAGTTCTCATCAGTTAGGTAGGCAATGGTATCATCAGAGCTCACATGTTTCCCAAATATTATTATGTATTTTCTTCCCCCTACTCCACAGTGAAGGCAAGTAAGTGAAAAGAATTAATGTTGGTTTGATTTTCTAATAGCATACTTCTGAATAATGCTGTAACACATCACACAAAAGAAAACTACAAAGAAAATGAGCAATGCCAGATTCTGATTATGTTAACAATGGTCTCTTAAAGATTCTCATCACATAATTAAATGTGAGAGTCTCTCCACTGGGTAATTACAGCATTTATTTCAAATATGGATACTTGATAGATGTGTCAATATTTGGTCATCTAACTTGCTTTTGTCCTCGACCCTCTCCAATATGAAACTGTTGCCCATGTTGCACTGTCGGCTGCAAGATGAACAAAATTATGAATGAAGTATGATGCCACTGGAGCAGCTTGTATGACTATTCCTTTCCCAGACAAAACTTGATCAATGCCTCACAACTTGACCAGCATCCCAGTATAAGACCACGCCTCTGTTGCAGAGTGTATATGCCTTCTCTAAGCCATATTCAATTCTAAGTCCCTCTGAATCTAAAATAACCATTAAACTCAGTAGAATTTAATTTCTCCATATAAATACCTGGTATAACTACAAGCAAAAATTAACTGTATTCAATATATCTATCCCATATAGATCTGTCTGCCTGGTCCTCCTGTTTATTGCTTAATAGTTAACAGAAAGAAATACATTTTCAAGATGTCTCAGAGTGTCAGACTTTTTAGGATATCTCCACAAGACAAATACATTTGTTGAGCAAGGTGCTTTCCATTTCAAAGGTACTACAGACTCTCACTTTTGTGTGCTATAGAAAGTATCTAATGGCTTCCAGTGGGAAACAATATTCATTCCACTTTAAATGAAAAGCGCCTTTCATATTTGAATGTATTTATGAAACTGTGAATACAGAGCTGTGCTTACCATTTCACAGTAATCCATTGAAGGATTATACTGAGGCACAAGATAAGTACAAGTGCCTGAAGTAATCTGGGTACATGAAATAAAAATAGCCAGAGGAAAATGAAAATACTAATAAGTAGCTCCTATTTTTTTTTTTCCTTTCAATTTTGATTAACTGCACAATTTGACTAACAAATCACCTTCTCTCCATTTTGGTAAGAAACATTTTAATCAAAAAATAAAACATAAAACTTGATGCTGTTTGGTTTTTTTTTAGTATTTTTTGGGCACAGAAAGATGGTAGCTATTTTTATTCTATCTTGGTAGCTCTACTAATTTTCATACAAAAACACTGAATAATTTGAGACCAAACCAGCTAGCTATAAGGAAAAATCCAAGCAGAATTTTGTTTTCTTCTATTATATTTCCTATTTGAAGCCTTTTTTTGTCCCTTTTTAACAAGTTATTTGAAGACAGCCATAACTTCTTATTTACGTACTGATTTTAAGTTGTGCTCTCTCAAGAGTTTTACAAACACTCTAGATATGTATGTGGATTTCTCACTGGATATTTGTTTTAGGAATTATAGAAATATTGATGTAACTGATTATCTGTGTTCTATGTACTGGATTACTGTGTTTCTTGGATTACGGGAGTAATAATGGTTTAAGAGAGCTCCAAAAGAATAAATTTTCAAGAGATTGTGTTTAGATTCAAGCAACGTTTCAAACCATTCTCATATTTATAGCACTGTAGCCTTCTGCAAACATTCATTCAAATAAAAGGAGTCTTTAGCTCATTAAGAACTGGCTATCATGGACTGAACAATGTTACTGAAAAATACATTTTCACATGTGAAGTCAGTAGAGCAGTGGTTCAGACAGCAACTGAAGGATGGCCACATTTGTTATCATAAAAATACTTGGACATCTACTTGATCATGAATTGCTGACTTCTGTTCTTCATTAGTCATTTCCAACACTGGAAAAGACAAAATGGAGGGATAAAAGCACCATCTTATCAAGGTTTGTACTTTTCCTTCCCTCCATCATGCAGCTGTCCTTGAAAGAAGAGATGGCCAATATTCCCATACCTGGCATGAGGGGAAATTCAATATAGGCTGGAGTGAAAAAGACTGCCATCTGAGATGAAATATCACAATTGAAAATTTCCACATCCACTGAGATGGCTGTGTGGAAACTAAGTGTCAGAGAAGTCAAACAACCCTGGAGCCATAAATGGAGAGGAGGAAGACAAGAGTAATCACAACACTCATTTGAAGTACAGAAGGCATTACAGCAGCTTGCAACCCAGAGGATGGAGTCTACACCAACTACTTGATTCTCCAGAATTAGCAGAAATGAGGTAATACAAATATAAGATTATGTGCTTTTGATCTGTAAACTTTTTGGCATTTTCCCTGTGGATATGATCTAGAGTCTGTTTCCTGTGAAAACAAGAAAGCTTTTACTTGAAATTCAGAGCTAACTGGAAGAAACTCAAGAAAATTCAGAGAAAGGAATGTTTTCCTGAAGTCATGCAAAAAAATATTTTCAGGTATTAACAATGTTGATGCTTGTAAAATGATGAGTTTGGATCATTCCAGAAAATGTTTTACTGATTTAAATTTTTGCCTTACAGATTAGGAACACATGCATATGTTCTTTAGATGACAAAGGTGAAAAATAGAATTCCTCACACTGGATCTTCACCAGAGAAAAACAAACCCAAATCACAAAGTAGTGATTTTCAGGTTCTGAATTAAAAGGAAAAGAGCTTACCTGCCCTGTATATACTACGTTGGGTTGCCCAGATGATTCAAGCAGCAGTCACTTGGGGCTCTGCCTACCTGTGCAACCAGTTGGCCAGGCAGTCTCATGAGTGTACTGAGTGTGCAGATCCAGCTCTGCAATGACAGCCCAGGACAGCTGTGCAGTGTAAATGTTAACTAGTTCATCCCATAGTCCTCAATGTAAACTCCACGGTCACAAAGCTTGGCTTCTAATACCGAAATGGTCCCACAAGAGAAAAGAAGTGTTGCTATTCTCCCTTGATACCAAGGTAATTTACACGTTATGTTTTCAACCTCACATACTGTGACTTGATTCCAGGACAAAGTTCTTTCCTCATAGTGCTGGCAAAGGAATGGGTTCCCACCTCCACAACTGAAAGAGGGAGACCATGAGACAAATCAAAAAAAATGATATTGCTCTATATACTTTTTATATAAGACATGGGAATTGAGTCTGTAATGGGGATTGAGGGTCTACAGCCCTTTATGATACCATTCCCATTTTCATTTATTGGTTTATCCTTCCCTCTGCATGTTACAAACATGCATTTGAATATCCTAAGATAAGGAAAGAGGGAGACTGTGAGGAGGACCACGTGGTTAGATTACTTGCTGAAGAAGTGTAGAAACTCGGTCCTGCCTTTTACAGTGGAGAGATGTTATGTTACTTCCGATCATTTATCAACATCAAACACTGTTCATCAATACCAAAGTACTTAGGGAGTAGATGACACAGGTTCAATCATAATCAAAATCGATGCAACGGTGGGAAATCCTACAATATATCTGCGCTAGTAAAGGTTTGTGGTTTTTCACCATTCACTAATGTGATATTATTAAACATATTGAGTAAAGAAATACTGCTAAATTGGGAAGCAGTTTAGAAAGAAGACAAAACATTACGAAGAAAAATAGGTAGCCTAGGAGAATAAATACAATCTTTATGAAGTAAAAGCTATACTTTATTTTTGTTAATAACCATAATTAAGGGTAATTCAGGTGCTTTTGAAAGCTGTTGACTAGAAGAATCATAATAAACACCTTCAATTATGACAAATGAAGCACAGAAAATATCGAAATGATTTATTCATACTTTCACTAAATATGTTGAATTTAGTATTAATACAGCTCAGATTTTTTTATTTAGGAGACAAAACAATTAACTATGATATTATTGTTTTAATAAAAATATAAAATTGAGATTGAAAGTTTTAAGAAGATTCATCAATTTCACAAGAACAAAACATTTTAAACTGGAAGTGTTGATAATAAAATATTTACTAAAATTGTTATTAGGAATGAAAGAAATACCATCATTTACTTTGTTAATGAAAGAGTTGTACAATTCACAGTACTAATGGTAACTAAACAATAATTCAAATAGAAAAGTAATCAAAACCAAACGACAACATAAAATAAAACTGAACTCATCAAAACTTGATATCCAGGACATTGAAACCATTTGTTCAAGGTGATCGCCCTCTACAACACTCCAGTGTCATGGCTGTGGTGCCTGAGAGGCACCATCAAGCAATAGATGAGAATAAAACCTTCCACACTAGTTAGGTAATGCAAGTAAGTGTTTTAAAACCCTCCTTGATTATTGTTCCAAACAGTCTGCCCAATACTACATGCAGATAAACCCAATTGAAGACAAGTAGTTCATAGAATCGTAGAATATTTCAAGGTGGAAGGGACCCATAAGGATTGTCGTGTCCAACTCTGCTCCTCGCAGGACTACCTAAGACTAAACCATGTGACTAAGAGTGACACCCAGATGTTCCTTGAACTCTCACAGGCTTCGTGCCATATCCACTTCTCTGGAGAGCCTGTTCTAGGGACTGCACACCCTCTCAGTAAAGAGCTTTTCTGCAATGTCCAATCTGAACTTCCCCTGATGCAGCTACATTCCATTTCAATCACTTAGCAATTGCACTCTGACTGTTCTCTATATCTGAGAAGAATTCTTTATCACTTTAAGCAACATTATGATATGTGAAAAATATTTTAATATTTATCTTTTTTGTTCCCAAACACTGGCAGGTAGCTTAGCAGATCCTGGAAGTGCCAAAGTACTGAGTGAATATTTTTGGAAGTTTATGAAAACAGAGCAGTATGAACTGAAATTTTTCTTGATTGCTCTGTACTACAGTGATACTAACAATGAAAAAGAAAACAACCTCCTAATTATATTATATTACTTGTGCTCATGAATTTTTTATTTGCCTCAGGTGGCTGGGAAGTAGAATTTTACAGACCTTTATGAGATTTATTATTTCAGTACTCTATTTGCACCTGGGCCTATAAACAGAATTGCTACAAACTCCCGTAAGAATTTTTTTGTGTGTGAGATTTCCAACCAAATTCTTCATATGAAAAATTTTACTTGACTGGATATAAGAACTTTGCTGTTCATCTGAACCATAAACTTATTGATGATCTCATTTTTTTTTTTTTTTGTTCAGAGACCATCAGTCACATGTTTCTTGAAGTACTAGATAATTTATTATAAGCTTTTTTTTTCTTTATTCTTCCTTTTTCCCCCCCGTCATCTTTAGAGAACAAAGAAACAAAAAAAAAAAACTATCAAAAAAACTTTGTTAAAAAAAAAAAACTCTCAAAAAAACCTTGTTACTTTGAGCCAAGTAGTTATGTCAAAGTTTGTCTTAAACTTCACAAGTTTTATGAAGTGATTAGAAAAGCCTTTCTGGGCCTTGTTACTTGGACAATAGGAGAGCTCCCTTGAGTTTATAATCAAACACTGGTAGACAGAAAGATCTTACCCTTATTTTACTAAGTACTGTTATTTAAGCATCTCTGAAGGAAGAAGGACATACTTCTTCCAACAAGGTGAGTAAAAGTTGTTCCCCACTTCTTTATTATCTGCAAAAAATTAATTTTCTTCATCCACCTAAACAACATTTTCGCTAAGTGCAAGGTGGAATTTCCTTTTGATATCAAACTTACCACGGACTATCTGCTCAATGTAATTAATACAAACTTTTTTAATTGTTGTTCCAAATTCTATATTTTTACCTATTTGGGTATTTTTCCAGACTTTTATTTACCTTCATACACATGCCTGCATCTTTTTTTTCTTTCATTTGCATTCCAACCAGTTACTTCAGGATGGGCAGAACAATGAGTTTATTGGACAGTTAAGGGAATCTTAGTTTCTCACTGACCTGTGTTAGTTGGGTACTATGTGGCATGCAGCATCCTTCTCATGTACTGCAGTAGGAACCCTACTGCTGTGCAGTTCCTTGTTTCTTCGCACATCCATGTCACAGCTAATATGGTAAGGCGTGCCAGTTCCCAGTGTCAGAACCAGCCTCCAGTGAGCAGCCTTCCAGGAGTCAGTCATTTTGGCTGGCAAATATAACTGCGTCCGAATTCTGACAAAATGTTAAATAAGGCTCAAGTCAGGAGCCAGCTCAGCCCTTTGTACTGCTGAAGGTGTTAAAATGATGCATGATTTAATTGACTATAAAAATGGCAAAGAGGTTATTACCATGATTTGTCTCTCAGAAGTTTCAAAAGCAAAAGTGTCCAGAGACAGATCTATACAATGTACTCAACAAATGTAGAACAGGAGAGCTATTCAGGTCTCTGTACTCAAGTATGTACTGCAAGAATTTATAGGAATCTTCTGTATTGTTTCCTCACCTTATTGTAGGCAGATAGGTACCTAAATCATGCTTAAACACTGGCTAGAATGAGAAGTCTGGAAGAGCAGCATCTGTCTCCTTTAAGGAACCCATTCAAGAGTCAAGCCCAGAGCACAGCTAAGATGAATTAGAGTATAAAGTTTTAAGTACTGTATAAAAACATATAGTTAGACAACATCTAAACAAATAGCTTTATAGTGTCATAATCATTAATCACTAATCACAGTGAGAAACACAAACTAACTATTTATATGTAATGAGGAAGGGAGGTAGACAATGCTGCTTGCTACCCACCCTTCTGGTTAAGTTGTGCAAGTTCATAAGGTTAATGCTCATGAAATCATTTATCTAATTGAAGAATCCTGCTTATGTCATCTAACATTTTAAAGTTAAAAATACTGCACTCTGATTCCAAGACTATTTCTGTGTTGGATAATAAACACTCACATGTGATAACTGTTGGGCGCTGATAGAGTACTGAGAGACACACCTTCTCTGCCCGACTCAATTTTTCAGTGAAAGCCCTTCAAGAACCACAAGGTCTCAAAAGAAAATCCTGTTTAATAACACAAAAAAACCCTGTGAACAAACAAACAAACAACAAGAACAACAACAACAAAAAACTAACCCAAAAGATTTGTTTCCTAAATGGACAGACACTCCCTTGAGTGTCTAGGTGAGTCTAGGTACTACAGATCCGGAGATGACCTAAAGAATAAGGAGACCACTACTTTTAGCGTTTCTTACCAGTTAGTGCCGAACTTTTAAAAAGTCAGTTTACAGACTAGGATTCAGACTGAAAGCCAATCTTCCACAGTTTCTGTACTGTGCTATCCAGCACTTCTACGCTTCAGCCTTCTGTCAATTTTCAACACATAAATTAAAAAATCTGTAAATCCCAATCTCACACACTTGCCTAGTACTCTGAGACAAACAGCTTTCTCTATACCATTATTAAAAAAATTTTTGCAACTTATCCTAGGAGCTCAGTGACACTAGTCAAACATCATTATCTGTAAATTACGTACTTGAATCCTATTCCAGCCTGTTTCTCATCAATGTTGTATGATTTGAGCATACAGATTTGTGTCTGAAATACTGGGGGTTTGGGGCTGGTTCTTGGAAGGGATACATGCACAGATATGTAAAATAGTCAATAACCCAAACCTTAAGTGAATTTTAGGTTTAATTTCTAGGTTAAACCTAATTTTTAGGTTTTAATTTCAGCTATGGGATGATCTAAAGAAAGGCTTTTGCCCATCTATTTTATAAAATGGATGTGTTTTGAGATTAGGAATAAAACTTTGGGTTTGGGTCTATTATTAAGTTCTATTGGTGGAAAGTTTTTTAGGAAATAAAATGAGCTGTTTAAAAGTTCTGTAACAGTATAATTTAGTTATATTAATAATCTGCAGGTGAGATGACAAAGTGTTACCTCATTGCTATTCAAACTCTTGGAAAAAGCAGGATAAACTGTTACTTACAGTTCATTACAGTTAACTTTCAAGAAAATTTCATATCATGTCTTATTTTCTTTTCCTAAGTTAATATAATGAATGCTGCAGAAAAATAACTCCAGTGGAATAAAATTTTGATAACAGAACTAGTCAAGGTTAATTAATATCTGTTATAATCATTCTCTGTTACCAAACTGACTGTGAAGTGACAGCAGTGTTCACTTGAAAATTGTTGGGTTTAGTTATTCCTTGCATAGTTTCAATAAATAGTTTTCTGTGACAGGTTGCCTGTGAATGTTTTGTATGTAGCCAAGCACAGCCTGCGACAGTAATTCTGCTCTTTGATTGATGGTTGAAGCATTTTAAAAAGGAGAATAACAGACAGTGAGTGATGTATTTCATCAGTATGAGTTTAAAAAAAAATATAAATTGTTTCAGCTGTAACCTAGTACATCTTCACAATTTGTAAACATTCTTGCTAGTATCTGTCACTTCTCTGGATACTCTTAGATGAATGTAGGAGAAACCCCCACACCAAAGTCAGAAGAATTCAGTATAGATATTAGCATTAATATTGTCAACAATATTTACTATTTCTTACCTCTTGTGAAGAAAAATAATAAGGATCTAATATTAACAGTAAAGAAAATATGTCATAGAATGACAAATCTGAACTCATGAGAGTCTCCATAAGTCATGATGATCAAACAGGAGGTCAGAAGGTTATATAAGGGATCAACTTCCCAAGAAAGGCTTTAAAACCTAACCTGTTGTGCACTTTGTCCAATAAAAGTTAGAGTTCATGCCACTACTTTGGTCCTTTGCCTAGCAAATATATTGATTGTACTGAAGTGAGGATAAAGACTGAAACATCCAATCTCACTTTTGCTCGCTAAAGATTTTAGCTTTGATCCAAAGATAATGCAAATAAATGGGAGCCCTTTATTGTTTTTCAAGGACTTTTGAGCATCCCTGTATGCATCTATAGTGGAAATCATCTTCCCAGAAGAAAAAATTCACTCTAAATATCAGAATTTTTAGGAGCAATTTTATAGAGTAATAATTCTGCAAATTTTTATGAAGAGGCAGAGAACGTATATTGAAGTATTTCAAAGAAAAGTCTAATAGTAGCTGACTTTGCTGTAGAAATAGACATAGGGTTCTATAACCAGAAAGCATGAAGAAAAGCATATGGGGTTAATTGTGATGATTATTTATCTTGTGCACTGTCTGTGTCTTTAAGAAGTTTGCGATGAGAAATACAGGACAGTGTATTATTGATCTGAGGATCATATTGCAATGTTTGAGAATACATGAGATTCTAAATTAGTTTAAAAGAAAGGAAAATCATCCATTATTCAAACAAAGACATTTCTGCCCCATCTGAATACAGAATTACACTGTTAATATCAGCACAATGGCTCTAGATCAGGAACAAGGCAGAAATATAGTCTGATTTTTTCTGTTGCAGTACACAATTTCTGTCACAGAGTTTTTACGCATAAAGATTTGAAACAATGTGTTAATTCAATTAAAATAGAACCCCTTTAGGAATCTTTGTGTTTTAAATTATTTTTAATTGTGTATTACATAAATAAAATGATAATAAATTAGAATGGTAACATGTTTTTATTTATTATAAAGACTTCTATATAATCAATGTGACCTTTTAAACATAAAGTAGGCTAAACCAAATAAATATGCAGAAACAAATAATGTGGTTTTTTAGAAATGTGATAGTCTAAATGAAATCAATTTCATTTTGCTACTTTTTCCTTTTGGACATGGGAAAAAGTATTTTTTTAACATCAGTTATCATGTCAAACTGGATTTTTAATACCATTCATGCTTGGTGAACACAGAGTGAGGTTGGCTGGTTTATGCTATGTCATACAAAAATACAAAAAAAAAATTAAGAAAGATAAGGTAGAAGTAGTATTTAAGCAAACTGTTACTGTAATGAACTTTTATGTATGATTGGTAACACTGATTACAATTGCACTGTTTTTTCATTCATAATCATTGATTCATTCATAGTTGCATTTAACTAGTGTGAAGTACTACATCTAAAATAAAGTTCCACTTTGAAGAGGGATGTGGAAAATGGAATCAAGGCATCACACAATTTCCACATTAAATGACTCAGTTACAGGAAAAAAATATTTTTTTACCTTCAAAACTGTAGCAATCAGTAGTTAAAACCTTATTCTAAGGGAAAATTATGTTTTAGTGTCATATGTACACATTCTTTGAGCATTATCCTTCATAGTTCTCTGGTAAATGTATGAAATAAATTTAGGAAATTATTATTTTTTTTTAATTTGGTAATCTGAAAACCTAAGAAAGTTGCATTAAATGCATTAAATGAACTCAAACAACAAGGTTTGGTGACTGTATAAAATTCTTCCCTCCCTTTCTAAATAATGGCTAAATTTGTGCAGCAATCAAGAATATGGATGTTTTAGAGGTCAGGTGCACAGGTGCACTGTGAGTGCAATTCTTATCTATGAAGGATTAACCACCTTCCTTGGAGCATTAACTTCTGAGCTCTGGTTCATTCTTTCATCCCTTTTCATGCAAAGTTGTGGATCTAGGTATCAAAAATAAAACTGCTACAGAGACAGCTGTGCTCCAGATGGCAAGGGGGGTCTAAGGTACCATAAGTAAGAACCTTCAACATCCATACATTTTCATCTTGATCTCTTATACTCTCAATATTCTATCAGATTAACGCATCACATAAATAGATGTGCTTTTGAACCTCATGCTTATCAATCTCCTCTTTTGCCTGAAACCAAGTCCCCATCCTGGCAGGATCTTCCAAGGTTTATCTGTGGTATTTTCCTGCCCAAAGACAGGATCAGCTACAAAAGTGCTGCTGCTAACAAACATTTGGTTTACTTTGTTAGCAATAGTCCAGTGATAAGGGTTGGGAAATGTATAACCCTTGTTTTGTTTTGTTTTGTTTTGTTTTATTTTTTAACTTGCCATTTCTCATTGCTACTGGGTGGATACAACCTCTCTTGGGTATTTTCCCATCGTGACCAATTTTTTTTTTCATTCTGAGACAGTAAGAATCAAATGGCTGATGCACTATGATACATCTGTGAATCAGACTGACTTGTCTACATTTCTTCTCTTGCTATGAGGAACTTGAGCTAGCAGTCCCCCTACACAGCAGTCCCAGGTCTCCCACTGTACTTGTTCAATGTGTTTCACTTCTCCCTACTGCATGACCCGTTGACTCCTTATTACCTTTCAGAATATGCGGTCTTCATCACAGACCAGAAGAAACTTCCCAAGCAATCTGTTCTTCAGCTTAACAGTTCCCTTCCTCCTTGCAGAAGACTTTCATGTATTTGAAGGCTGTAATCATGTTGCTTCTTGATTTCCATTTCTCTCTCAGAAAAACTAGAGTCCATTCAATCTTCCCATAAAGTTCATGTTTCCTTGATCTTGGATCACGCTTTCTGGTCTCCACCAGACATTCTCCAATTACTTCATATATTTTTGGATTCAGGGACTCAATTGGATTCAGGTCTTCATCTGGATTTCCTTTGTGTTTATCTGTTTGCCAAGCTGATAAATTTTAGGTCAAGTGACAACATTTGGGTTTTTTTTAATACTGACACTTAAAACCTTAGCATGAGAACTTGTAGTTTGACAAAAGTTTATGTAGATGCTTATATAGAGAGTCACTTTTTCTTTAATGGAAAGGAACTCTTCAGTTTTACTCTATTTTCTTTTACTCTAACACAAACATCCAACCCATCTGTTCAGTGCAGTCTTCCTAACATCACTATTAAATGGCCTTAAAGAGTCCATTTATGGCAGAAAGCTGGTGATCATCCACTCTTTTACTCTGAGGAGCAGAAGTTTGACAAGTGACCCTGAATTTCTTCCAGTAACATATACAGCAAAAAAAGAACTGGCCCCAGCCCAGCTGTCGGGCTTTGATTCAGGAACGAAGACTTTCCAAGGCAGGAGTTATCTATCAAAAAGGCAGTCCCATTCTCAGGGAAATACATCTGATCTAAAGCTGATAGAGTGTGAAATCAAAGGTTGTGAATGGCTACTCAAGGGAAACCAAATACATTTCTTTGGGGTTGCAGTACAAATGGTGTTGGTAATGGGTTGTGGCAGGACAAAGGGCAGCTGAATTAAGCACCAAGATCTAGCACATTAGCATTATCTGATCAAATAAGTGTAAGATGGCACACTGACATAATGAAAATTATCCCTAGAACTTTTCTATATTGTCACCGAATACAACTTTACTTTGTCTTCATCTCATCAATTTATCTGATAGACAGATTTAATCCAAAAACAGAAAAGGAGGATGCTCTGGCTATATGATTATTCTGGTGGAAGACTCTTCTTTTCTAACATATTCATACTGTGAAGGACTAATTGCTTTATAGCAAATGCTATCATACAGGAAGCATGTTAAGTACTGGCAACTGCTTACTTTGCCTATGGTTTTTGAAGGCCTGGAGTGTTAAAGTTAATACAGTCTGTTCAGTGATATCTTCAAAACATTTACAGAATCACAGAATCACAGAATCACAGAATCTTAGTGGTTGGAAGGGACCTTTGAGATCATCGAGTCCAACC
>JAOTQQ010000001.1:25450181-25517943 GCA_026546715.1 Gallinago undulata
ACTCCATACCTGTTCTGCAGGGGTAACTGGGAAGCTGGGAGAGGTTGGGAGGGGACTCGCCTGCTTCCCCGAGCAGGTACCTGTTTCCATTCCCCCTCTTCTCTGAGATCCTCTCCATTTGCTTGGTGAGAAGAGGGGAGGTGGTGGAAGACAATGACACATAGCAGCTGTATGATTATTAATCAGTCTTTTTGAATGTTTAAAATGTGGATTTAAAGATACACGTATTTATCTTTCTAGGTTAATGCTGAGTAAGGTTCAAAGTGATTAAATAGTGGTTTTCTTTGTTTTTATGGGATTTTTAAGAGTAGCTAGGTCACTATTAACAAAACTCTGGACCAGAAATATTAATTTCAAAAGCAATTACTTTAGCAAAACATATTAATAACTAAGCATAAGTGCATGTTATTAAAGGATTTGCTATGTATGAAAGAGAGTGAAGAAAAATATTTCTGGTTGTTCTGTACTCCCTCTTATGGCTCTCGTTAAACTGACGTATTGTTACACTTAGGATAAATAGATGAAAATACTTCTGTAGATCTCTTAGGCATAAAAGTCAGTACTTGTTTACACTATCATTCATTTAAATATTCAGGAAAGGAGTTTCTGAAATGTTTGAGTTCCTCTTTGAAATGGTTATTTTATATGTTCTAATTTCATGTATTATAAATCAATTACGTCAAAATATCTAGAACATTGCATAGGTGTATTTATTTCTCTTTAATATATCAAATCTAATTAAATAATATCGTATGACAACTAGAATTTTATGGTTCAATATAGCAATAAGGACATTGTTTTAAAATATATTTTCAGTGGGACAGTAAAAGGGCAGCGTTTTATCAAAACATTTTCAATATTAATATATTGACTCTGAAGAACCTGAGAATGTAGAAGTATGGAATTAGTACATAATGTTCTTGCTGTATTGTATTTTAGAGAAAGATTAACATATTGATGGATGGCTGGAATTTTCCAGCATATATTTCACCCAGGGCAGCATTTTTAATAGGCAAAAGCACCACCAGAAAATTTCCTCTGTAACGGTGGAAGAGAAGCTCTTACAATAAAGTCAATATAAGCCCATTATTTTTCTTTTTTTTTTTCTTTTTCACACTGTCATTTCAGATCAATGTTACAAAATTAAAACAAAATGCGGAAACATATAAACTGGTAATATGAATTTTGATTGTGCTTCCATTAAAGAAAATGGTAGCATTTTAGGGATCCTTCCTTTAAACATCTTTGCAGTTTTCAGAAGGCACAACAGTGGATCATCTGCTGGTGAGGTGTTATACCCTAATCTTTGAAAGATTTTAGGGTATTATTCATTAGATTATGCTTCAATATTCTGAGACAAATATACTATAAATAAAAAGGCACAAAGGGAAAATGAGGTAGTGGCCATGATACTTTGTTTAACTAAAAAACATTTTGGGCAAATAAATAAATTAATAATGAGGTATCAAGTTAATACAATTCCTTTTTCCACAGACTCCTGCAAAATAATACCATCTGCAAAATTATGCCATTTAAACACTTTCCATATTAAAAAGTTTACATGTCCAGCTTAAAAGGAAATATAATTTTAGAGTTAATTTTCTCAATTTTTCAGCTATCTCAGCTCCTAACTAGTGAAATAAACTATTTTGGGTCTGACCAAGCAAAATATTCTAGTCACCATCCAAATATCTTGGTTATTCAATTTATTGTCCACTGCTCGTTGTTCTCCCACCTCCCCTTTCACCAGTAAAAAAACCAAAACACTCCAGTTGTAGGAAGACTCCAAATTATTGTTTTAGTTCAGGCAACTGAAGAAACACTTAGTTGTGGAGAACTCCTGATGATATCTCTAAACCTGAGGAGGTTTAGTGGCCACTACACAACTTGCTAAGCAGAACTTCATGAAGATCATCTTCTAGCCCTGAACAGCCTATTTGCCTGAAGTCATGTTGAAGATCAGTTATTTCATGTCTTTGCTGCTTCTTCTGCATTTTGATTGACTTTTTACTCCTTTGGGATGTGTTTTGAACAGGGTTTTTGGACATTCTGTGGAATAATTTGGCCATAATATTTGATTGTCTGGGTGCCACCATTTTAGAAATAGTAGTAATAGTATAATTTCTTAATAGCTACCGTGAGTAGTAATAGCGGTTGTGAATATGAGCTATTCCTGCCACAATCATCTTTCTTCTTCTAGTCTCCCTTCTTTGTAATAACTTTTTAAAGGATGGTTTCTGCAACATCTTTATAGGTCTTTGTAAGGGTGACATGGAGATAAATCTTCTGGAAAGAACAATTTCCTCAGTACTATAGCATGAAGAGTAGTTTCTTTCCTGAATGCTCAAATACTTGTTTTTTTGATCCTCTGATTTTCAACTATGCCCAAAGGTTTAATGGAAAGGATTATTTTTTTCTACAAATCAGTCAGGATAGTGATGGCATGCTTCCTATAGAATGTTTGAATAGTTTACCTGCTTTTTGGGTGTTGATCCCAAACTTTCCTCCCTCCGTTCCAGAATTTTTGGTATTATTGGCCTATTCTGGTATAATAGTAAATGGTATTAATTCCTTGTACACTGTTTAGTATCTGAAATGCAACAGCTTCTGCTTATTCTTTGGTGGACACTTCCCACTGCCACTTTCTTTAGGTCATCAATGACAAAACTATGTAAAAACTAGTTCTTTACCCCTCACACACACTCCCCACACAAACATTTCACAAATATTTGCCTGGTCATACTGTGTTAAAGTATGTGTCTTCTGAAACTACTCCTTACTGGAAAAAGCCGGTGAGATTTCCAGACACAGTGAATTATCACTAAGCAGTGGTTCTGCTAGCAGCATATTTTGAAGATAAACCTGAGACAAAAAAAGAAAAATGCAGAAAATTCAATTTCTAGAAGTGTCATTAACTGCATAACAGTGAAAAATATCCCTACAAAAATAGCTAAGGAGAGTTTCAGAGTTGCTTGGGAACACAGATTCTAGGAGTGATTCAGATTCTAGGAGTGATTCCACAATGATACAGTTGAACTATATTTCAAAAACTGAAGATTTAATTTAATATAATTAAAAAGCTAATTTTTAATCATACTGTTATGGTACCTTCTGTCATAGAGATGCTGAACATGTTTCCAAAATAAAAACTATTGTATAATGCTAATGAAGACAAGAGATCAATAGCTGCTGTGCAATGGAGAGTGTGATAAACCTGAACAAAGACATAATTGTAACGATGTAAACTCTGTCAAAATTATTGAATGTTTTTCAAGATTCTAGTTATCCCTGTTAAGATGTGCACTGATCCCAGAAAAAATCTGAATCACTAGAATTGTTTTTCAATAAATACCACCTTTGTTTAAAATCAGTACTGTGCAAGTTTATTCACAGATCAATCTGAAAACAAATACAAGGTTTATTCAATTCATTTGTTTTAATGATTTGAGACACAGGATTTTATTATACTTTAATTGGATGGTTGAAGCATCTATGTTCCTGACAGAATAAGAGGATTTAGGGGTAAAGAGAGGTTTGTTTTATTCTGGGTGAGAAAAAATGGATTTATGAATGTTAGTCATCTATAAGTTTTCTGATTAAACATACATAATTTCCACAGTGTTAGAAAATGTCTTGTAAGAGTGATATCCCGATAACATAAACCACCTTTTTTTGACAATATGTGATGGCACAGAATGATTGCAAATGTGAATTTTTACGGTAATTTCAGAAAAGAAATAATGTTCTGATACACTTACATTATGTATATCTAGGTTTTTATATTGAAACTCAGAAGTATAATAGCAGAAAAAACATTTTAGAATTTTTTTTTTTTAGAATAAGTGTGATTCAAAATGCAGACTCTAGATAAGAAAGTTTTAAATCTGGAAAGTGGGATTCACGTTTGATTTTATGCTACTACATGTTGTTTGTCTGTCCATGTCCCCCAGCCTTTCTTTTTTTGTTTTGGATTACCATTCTCAGACATATGGCTCTGGTCCTATACTACACTCAACTGCTAGAAATTAGATTTCAGCCATCAAATCATTGATTTGCCTTGCCTTGAAATATGTTTCTGGGAATCATAACTGTCCAGACACAGTAGTTCTGGGAATTAAATTGCAAAGCAGCAAGTCAAATAGGTACATATGAATAGGGATAGAGTGCATATCCAGAGCTATAGCTGTTTCTGTCTTGCTCTGTAGAAAACATCTATTCTGAAGTTCCTAGCACAGTCAGGATGTAGAAGATCAGCTTGCAAATAAGCCTAAGTGGCAAAAAGTCAAGCTTCTTGTAAAGTATAAATAAGCCAATCTATAAACTAATTTGATGAAGATTGTACATCAGCTGCAGAAAATACAGCACTTAGGACAAATGTATTTTAAATAAGGATGCCACAATCTCTTAGTCCATGACCAGAAACAGGAAGGAGGCACACATTGCCTGTTTCTAATCACTAACATGTCTGACTTTCTCTACTGGGATATTTTTCTTTGGTTATTACAGAGTGAATCATATGTGCTCTCCAGACACACAAAATGCTTTGGGCTTTAACAGGCAATGCTAAGGACATATCCACTGAGTATTTTGGATGAGGAAGAAGGCATTAAGATTAATTTTCTTGTGGCCAGGGTTACTTCTGCTCTTTTCTGTATTCATTTTATGTCATCTGGGTTCAGGATATTTTCCTTCTAAAATTTTCGAAGATGTATCTTATTTTATTCTCACATGCAATTATCTCTAACATTAGTATTTTGCATAATATGCTTCATGTGTTCTTTCTTTGCATTATGTTCAGCTTTATGAAATCATAATTCTGGCTTGGTTGCTATGTGATCATGCTGTGTCATGCCTATGTTCTCTCTCCTGCATTATTTCTACAGCCTTTTAACTGTAATACCCTGCCACAGTGCTTCTAAATCACTTTATCCTGAAATCAAATTACAAGAAAAAGATAGGGAAAAAAACCCTCTCGTTCTCCTGGAAGACTATTTGGTACTCTGCCTTATAATGCGTATCAGTTTATTAATATAGCATAAAGATTTGATAGTTTCGCTGTGTTTCTTATAAGTAAAGCAGATGAAAAGTCCTGCATCAATGTAATAGTCTGATTAACGAATTTAGAGAAACGAAGTTAAGATTCCAAGAGATAAGGTTCTCATAGAAAAATTCATTAATTTACTGTGCACTTCTATTATATTTGTGATTTATCAGGTAAATAAATAAATAAAACTAAGCACTTTCATAGTATTTAGGATATCAAATGATTACATGTCACTGTCTCCGAAGAAGTTCATCACAAATTCAGTTCCCATGAAAGACTGGAAGTTTTAACATTGGCATTGAAATGCCTATGAAAGTCTCCCAACACATCTCTTAGGTAGCAAGTATAAGAGATATTACATGGGATTAAATTTGCATGTGGAAACAAATAAATGTTAAAACAATAAAAGCAAGAAGAATACATATAATGGTTCAAGTCTATATTATTTATATAAGCACCTAAGTATATGATAAATAACATAGAAACTGTGTGTGTATATGTGCATATGTATAGATATGTGTATTTTTTTCAATATTTTGCAAAACCACTAGATAATTCAAGATATATTAAAATGAGATAATGTGGGTTGTTTAGTTATTTTGAGTACATTATTTCTCGCCTGTATCTTTTATTTAAGCAGGCTTTCCAGAGGATTTTCTTCTGTATGTTTCAAATGCAAATTCAGATGCAAATTGTCGCAACAACATGCCAAGATTAGCAGCACCCCCGCATAGATTGTGCAGAGAAAATGTGCAATTTTCCCAAATTCCTTAGTAAAACCACAAGAAAAGCAAGCTTTAACTCAACTGAACTTGAATCCCAGCAGAGAATGCTCAAGTCATTTGCAGCAGATGATCAAAAGATTTATTAGATTTCTGTTCTCTCTCTGGACTCCACCATCCTACAAACTCTAAACCTCCTGCTCAGTGATGCAAAGGATGTTATTCAAACTTCCATTGCAAGTTGAGCCATTTTGTTCCCATGAATGATACCATCACTCAGCTACCCAATTTTGACATCCCTCTTACTAGATAAAACTGCAATGGATCTTTGACAATATGCAGTAGCAGAGGGAAAAAAAATGCAGAACTGCTGCAGTCCTGCTGCTTTCATATTACCATCTGGCATCACCTTTAAGCCAAAATTCCAGAGGTGTTGCTAGAGGCTCCGTTGTTGCACTACAGAGGTCCAGATCACAGAGAAGAGCCACATACAAGTCGTTGCTGCTTCTAACTAGCAATGCAAAGTTGTCGAATCAGGGACCTCTCATGGGCTTGCCAATAACTTAATTTTTGATGTTTTTAGTGTACCCACATGAATGCAATCAATGGTTCTTAAGAATTGGAGGGAGGATTATGAATGATAAAATGAAGGCAGAACGCCACAACATCAAACCTGTTTTGCATTTGTTTGGCCAAACTCCTGACTTTTTTTCCTCCAGGCTGCTTGCAATGCAGACAGCAAGGGGAATAAGAGCTCTTAGCCAGATGGAGACTTATGGAACACTAGCTTGTTTTTATGTGGTTTTTAGTTACTCATGAAAAAAAAAAATCATTTATTATTTTCTTTAAAATCTTATTTTACTTTATTCTTCCTCATTCTCCCACAATTCAAAACCAGTTGTTGAACATTTCTGAAAGTCATGGAAGGTAAGAAATTTAGAAAATATATACTCTTACACAGAACTTTAGAGCACAACATAGGAGTGTTAGAGGTTATACAACAATTTAAAACAAAACAGAATTTTTTTCCCACAAGAGTTAAAATATCAAGAGTCAAAATGTCAAGAGTCACTAGCATGGTTTCCTATAAAAAACTAAAAAATGTGGTAACAGTTGGGGGCTAACAACTGAGTAAAAGTTTGTTTCATATATTATTGAATGATTTTCTATTTGAACTACAGTGATGATTTCCCCGATGTTTGTACATGCCCGAGTGCTACAGCAGTTGATTTGTGTGAATATGGATTTAGTTTTGTACATATAATAAATGCATAATTACTGCAAGCCAAACATTTGCTCATTGCAGTGCAAGTGCAATAATTTAAATGTAATTGTATTGTGCAGACCCTGTTTCCCCCCCCTAAAGTCAATAGAAACAGTGGTAAGTAGTTAAGTATGATGGCTGGATCTAGTTCAGTGATGTGAAGCTAATAAGGTTGAAAGTAACTCCTACAGTTTGGAGAGGCTGAGAACCTCAGCTCCCAGTGCTTTCAATCACTGTTTTGGAGATTCCGCGGTTCCGAACACCAGGCCCTTGATAACTTGTTTAGATACCAGCAATGTCTAATGTGAACTACACAGTGATGTAAGCTTGGCTCTTGGGTCAAAATTTGCCTTGCAGGTACAAAACAAATCTTGTCCAAGCGAGCCAAAGTGCTGCTCTTTACATAATATTATTCACCTAAGCAATCAACAAGGTCATTCTTTTTATAGGTGAAAAGTACTTTCTTTTCTTCCTTTTTTTTTTTATTTTTTTATGATAGTTCTACCTAAACATTTCTTTCCTGCTCTCTCTACTTCTTCCCTTTCTTTGATTCAGCTTTGTACCATTTTTGTTCTCTAACTCCTATAATTCTGTCCCCACTTGGAAATTTGAGTAAATGCATGGGAAACATAATTACTAATGCCAAGTGAAATCAGAAAAGATTACCATGATGAAACCGTTCAATGGTTTGGATTCAGATACTTTTTTACTCTTCTAGGTTCTGAATAAACCTATGTAAAATAGGCTCATAGGTTCCTACAGAAGCCTATGTGCAGGAAAAAAAAAAAAATTACTCATCTTAACATTTCAAGTGAGGATGAGTTCAACTCCTTCCTTGATTATCTGTTCCAGTTTTGATTAGCCACTTATTTACATCCTGTTATGGTGGTGGATTTCTGTTAGTCCAACTTCACGTCACTGCATCATCTTATTCCTTTGCCAGCAATACTGAAAAAGCCTCACTTCTCATCAGATATCCCTTTCATCTATAAGTATTAAAACGTAATGATCAAGTTATCTCTCAGTCTTATGATGAGTTGGAAAAAGATGAGCTCCTTAAACTTCAAGGCGAATGACTCAATTTGTAATTCCTTAATCATTTTATGGCCATTCTCATAACTAGGTTTTCTAATTCATTCCTCTTATGAAATGAGGACACAAAATCCAAGAAGTCTGCTCTACAAAGTAGCAAGATTATTCCCTGGCTTCTACTAGACATTCCTGTTCTATATCTTCAAAGGCTTCAATAATTATTTTTTCTACAGCACTGCACTAGAAGATTTCATTTGAGAAAATAATAAAATGTGCTCACTAATTCCTTGTCCTAGTCAACTCTCTCCTAGGATCTTCTATTCTAATTTCAAAACATGTATCCTTTTTTTCTCAAGGTATTTTTTATTTGACTACATTATACAACGCTTTTCCAGTCTAGATCTTGCACCTTTATTTCAAATACAGAACAGAAATATTTACTGGAATATCCAAGGAGTTAATCATGTCCACCTGTAGTGTTATATATATATAATTAAAAGGCCATCATGGTAGGTTCATAAGCATGAGTTTCAATCTCTTTGTTTAGTAAATGACATAAAACGCATACTTGGAATGAATAGTTCTGTTTTAATTATAATAATGTGCAGTGATTTCTGGGCTTTGAAAGCAGAATAAAAAATGCTCTAGTCACTTTACTAAATGTCCCTTTGTAATCATTATCTCCACAGGGTGCACAGTGAAGTCTAAGTGTTACCCCAAAGATGTAAAGCTGCTTGCTGTAAGAGTCTCAAGGAGAGCTCAGGTCTCCTGACTTGTGTTTACTATGGAATATGTATAAACTACATAGTATAAGTAAATATGCTGCTGTTAAAAAGACCAGCTAAGATACGAGGTGAATATATGTATATATCCTTTTGGAATCTTTGATCAAACTGCTCTTATGTATAGTCCTAGAAAGTAAATACATTCTTAGAAAACAAATCCCATCACACATTTCAATATTATCTTTGAGGTCTAACACATTAACAGGAGTTTTAGAAGAATAGGTGTATTACCCTCAGACTTTTCTGTTCTCTTCATACAATTTATTCAGCTTGACACAATTTTTTCCTTTTTTTCCTTAGCATTTATCTGTTGTTTTAAATGCAATACAAATAGAGAAAGGCAGGTGGAAACATGGTGGAGGACAGAAATCCTGCCTCTGTTCTACTTGTCATTATTACTAACTGGACAGCTGCAAACCTGAACTAAGCAGAGGGTTGGATCACCTATTTGTGCAGCCCTGGTACCATCTTGTGGCACTGAGAACATTTTCTGTCATACTAAACAGGATCATCAGGGGTATGATCCCCCTTCCCCTTCACCCCTCTATCATGTATACACCCATATTGAAATTGCAAAATAAACTTACAGCAGCCTAGCCCCAGACAAATTTGGAAAAGTTAGAGAATGTGCACTGAAGGATATGACAAAGCTAACTCAGTCAAAAGTCTCCAGGACTTCTAGGAAGATGCTTTATGCAGGCTAAACCTATTGGCCAGCAGGCAGGCAGGATAACTTTTACCCATGCTGGAGCTGTCAATGCCAGTAAGCCTTCTGACTACCATGGATATGTTCCTCATCTCCCCAGCACTGTTAGGAATATCCCTCCCTCTCTGTGTTTTCTGACATATACGGGCACAGTTATAAGGGAATGTAAGTAGAAGGGAGAAACAGGGGCAACTTCCTTCATCCAACACTCTAGGTTTTCCACTGAGTATTTTGCTGATTTTAGCACCATTGCAGCTAAAGCAAGGAAAGCATTAGTCATCCGGCTATTTAACAATTTCATTCATCAGGTAAACTGTTAAGATAGCACTTAACAGGGAACATGCCATGATAAATTAGGGAATGCACTGGAACATGCCATGATAAATCAGAAAATTGTCTCTTTCTTAATAACAGATAATATAAATTTTATATTTTATCTGCTTGATTATCCTTCAACAGTCAAAGAAAGTGCAAATGTATCAAATGTCATGCTGGTTATGAACTGTCAAAATATTGCTGCAGACCATTATAGCTACTGCAGAATACATGGAAAATCCTGTCATAAAGAAAAATCCTTCTGAGATTTGTTTTTCTTCAGGCAAAAATATAATCGATTTTTAAATAGTTTTGAGAAAAAATACTAAAAATACTTCTTGTTTCCAAATGATCACAGCATGTTTGATAGAAATATAGTCTTGAATAAGGAAATAACACATATTTAAGCAGCTTGCAAAGAACATATTAGTCATGTTTCAATAAAATCTACATTTGATGCTTATTAACTTCCCAGTCTACTTCGGGGTCTTAATGAAATTCTTTGGTATTTCATTTTAATTTGAAAACTGAATTTTCACAATTATGTTGAATGTTATTATGTAAAAAAGTTGTCTTTGTAAAACATGCAGTCTGGTTTTCAAGTTTCAAGCAAGTTCCACTTTTGGCATCATTTTAGTTAGTGTTTATTGAAATGTTTGGAATTGCTATTGCCAGCCCTATAGCTTAGCTCATACCTGAGAAAGGGCCATTGTCTGATATTTTGTCAATGCTGAGATGTCATACTTCAATGGACTAACTGACTTTGAGTAATGGCATGAATTCTTGGCCATTAATATGTAAGTAGAGATATATTGTTCTTATTACTTGAGAAGGCAACTGAAATAATATAAATTTCTTTACTATATACTCTGAAAACTGAAATAATATAAATTTCTTTACTATATACTCTAAAAAGTAGTATATGGTTTAGCATGCCTGCCAATCTATGAAGGACTATAATACCTGCATTCTTGTGACATTGTGCAAAAACATGTTCTGTTTATATCCAGCTGTCATGTGGCATAGCTGAGCAATGAAACACTGTTGTTCTTGAAAAGTTTCTGTTGGATAAAAAGATTATGTATGTAAATAATAAAAATCATAAAAATACAGTCTTTTACTGGAGATTTTTCAGTATTGCTATTGACAGCTTTGCTTGCTGTCCAATCGGCCTGTCACTCAGTTTGAAACTTAAGGGTAACAGGGCTGACAGGGTGTCTGCTTCCGCCTCTTCCCCCATGCCTCGTATTCCACTGATTAGAAGCTGGTGAATACAACAAGATAATTTCTATGAGTGTTTGCCTGAGCTTGAATGAGTTTCTTTTCCTCTCATGCCCTTTCTTACATTTCCTTCTGATAGAGGTTTGTGTGCCTTGGATAAATATTTGCAGAAAGTACATTTTAAGTTAGGCTATTGCAAGTTTTTACATGAGTACGTTTTATATACTAGAATAGCATACCACTTAAGAAAAGAGAGGACAGGTTTCCATACAATGTGAGTGATTAAATTAATCGAGATGGATAGGCTGGTGAAATTATGTTCAATTACACTTCATACATGTGAAGATGGGAAATGAAATGTACACTTTTCCTGTGCCCAGAAAAAAATTCAGGCATGTTACTTTAGGTAAGCCTAGTAGTAAGATTCCCACTTGATTTTCAACCTGCCATCTCTTCCCACGCTAATTTTTCTCTATGACAGACTTAAATCCTTATGGTTTCCCGTACACTTTTCTCCTAATTAAAGAGTCATGCTTCTGCAATCAGAGATCAGACATTATACAGTGTGATTGTAGTGACCAGCCATAACTAAGCAACCCAGCTCAGCTTGTTAATACCTACTGTTGAAGATTCCTGATAAGCTATATGTATTATTTCATAAGCAATACTAGAAGTTGCAGAGACAAATCTTTCCTATTCAGTTTCCAATCTTCTGTCCAGCTGAATACTCTAAGCAAAGAAGAACATACCCCTGCCCTTGAAGGAAAAAGAAATCAAAAAGTCACAGAAATCACCTTCAACTTGATGGAGGAGAGAAGGTACTAGGAACAGATTCCAGATGGAGACTAGAAGTAATGCCGACAAGCAAGAAAACACAAGCAACCACCTTTAGGAGAAAGAAATATACAAGACAGGATCACTAGATAGATTTAAACTGGAAAAATACTGTTAAGGTAAATAGGATAATAGAGGAAGATTGTAAATTAACTAGTAGCAATGAGACATTTGTTTTCATAAGAGAATATATTAAACGGCAAATCAAGAGATCAGTGTGATCAAGAGACATCTTGACAGGAATGATGTGATGTAGAGAAAACAGTGTAAATGGCTGTCTACTATCTGTTCAATAAATCCGGTAATATAGGTAAAATTTGTCTTATTTATAATTAAAATGTTAGCTTTATTTGAAGAGCAGTGAGCCTTTCTTCCTACAACTTGTAATTTCATTTCCTCTCAGATATCTTCTCCTAGAAATCTTTCCTAAAAATCCATTTCTAATCTTTTCTAAATACAACCTTTTTTTTTCCTAGTCTTCTTCATACCTCTTCCTAATCCAGGTCTCTGCTCTCTCTGCCTGATATTCCTGGGTGAAGCTTTACCTGGCACAGTACAGATCTACACATTCTCCAGTATTTTGGAGAATAAATAATCTGAACAAAAATATCAACTTGATTCTTATTTATCAAACAAGAAATACCCATGAGGTGAAGGGGTGGGCTTTACTTTTTGCCAAGACATTTGCACAGCCCATTAGTGATGTCATCTTTAATACAGTTCAAATATCTCATTTGTTTAAGCCTATCAGAATAAATGATTGCTTATTTCTCCACTTATTACTCAAAGGCCTATGATAAAAGCCATAGAGTGTTCTTTTTTACAATCTACATTACAGAATGTACTGATTAATTTGGGGATGGTTGGCTTTCTGATTCTACCCAAAAGAGATAAACCTAGATTAATGCTCAAATGCTACAGAAGGAACATAGTTAAATGGAGTTCCTGTATGTGCTGTCTGTTTTCAGTTTTCTAGCACTCAGAATTTTCATCTGACTCATATCTTCTTTTATTCCCCTTCTAATCTTCACATACCCATTT
This sequence comes from Gallinago undulata, assembly GCA_026546715.1. Classification (NCBI taxonomy): domain Eukaryota; kingdom Metazoa; phylum Chordata; class Aves; order Charadriiformes; family Scolopacidae; genus Gallinago; species Gallinago undulata. The sequence continues at coordinate 25,463,146 of JAOTQQ010000001.1, forward strand.
GCTAACTTTTAAAATAACCCAAAATCTATCTCAGAATTTTGAAATCATCTCCCAAGTTATGAGCTGCAAACTCACACATTTCTTCTTCACATTTGCTTTTCTTATCTTCACATGCAGGACATTCACACTATAGATGGCATTGCATAAACAGAAAAGGAATAAATCTTTCAAGACCTACAGAGGTCACAATTCTGTAAGACTACTGAATAACTTCTTTGTAGACCAGAAGACAGTTAACATTAATGTGTCATCACAGTTTATTTCATAGAATCATAGAATCATCTAGGTTGGAAGGGACCTTCAAGATCATCTAGACGAACCATCAACCTAACTCTAACAAAAAAATATCACTAAACCATGTCCCCCAGCACCATGTCAACCCATCTTTTGAACACCTCCAGGGATGGCGCCTCAACCACTTCCCTGGGAAGCCCATTCCAATGCTTGATAACCCTTTCAGTGAAGAAATTTTTCCTAATATCCAAACTGAATCTCCCCTGGTGCAACTTGAGGCCATTTCCTCTTTTCCTGTTGCCTGTGACCTGGGAGAAGAGACTGACCCCCGCCTCTCTACACCCTCCTTTCACCCTCCTCCCCAGTCTTTAGCAGAGGTCTAGAGCAGTATGGGACTATTGTGAGGGATGACTTTTAGGCATGGCAGAATTAATTTGTTAATTTTTGTTGTGTGGAATTCCAATATCCAAAGATTTCTCTCAAATACTGGGAGCTGAATCACTCTTCTTTTTAAAAAATACAAGTTGAGGTTCTTTCCCCACACCCACCCCCCGTACACATGACACTGTAAGTGAAGAAAATAGGAAAATGGAAGATTAAGAGTAAAACCCTGTGTGTTGGCTACACTGTTAGAGGACTCTGACCTCCTGGCTATGAAGGTTAGAGAAACCTGAATAAGCTTCAGATCCACTGTACATCACTGCTTATTGCTATAGTGACTTTAACAGTGCAAAGCTGCATGTTTGGTTTCATGGGTTTTATTTTCCTCAAGTACATGTTCCAGCTAGCATTACAGGTTTGCTGATATGGCTTTATACAATAGATTAGACAGAATAGCAGTATTGGATAACTGTACCTCTGGAGACCAAACGTATTTGTGGAATTTCTGGCAACAAAGATCAAGGTGAGAACATAGACTGTTGCTTGGGTATGAAGAGTATATGCTTTGGAGCTGCAAAAGAAGCTACCTTGCCCTCAACACTCTTGAGCTCAGAAGAGTTCATCTCTTTTCTATTCTCTCATGAATTTATTTCCACAAAAGCAAGCAGGATCACCTGTGTCAAATAGTTAAAAACAAAAATGTGCAGGAACAGATGTACTTTTTTAATGCTAAACAGGAAATAATAAGCACAACCTCAACATAAAGAGGAACTTTACTTTGAGGGTGGCAGAGCCCTGGAATAGGCTGCCCAGAGAGCTGGTGGAGTCTCTTTCTCTGGAGACATTCAAAACCCACCTGGACATGTTCCTGTGCAACCTGCTCTAGGTGGACCTTGTTTGGCAGGGGGGTTGGACTAAATGATCTCCGTAGGTCCCTTCCAACCCCGTATCATTCTGTGATTCCGTAGAAGACTGCTGAAGACAAAATTTGGGAGCCACGGTAAACTGTACATATGCAGAAAAATTGACATATTTTATACATGAGTGATTTCAGCTATCTTCCAATATCAGACATATCTGCTAAGAAGAGTGTGCAATATAGTTGTACCAAAATTGGTAAATCCAGACTTTTTGGTCAGTGGAAAAAATGTGGATTTGGCTGCTTTGGCATGTTATTATGATAGAAGGTCATATCGTGATCCTTATACAGGTTGTGGTTCTCCTATCTAAGCAGCAAAGAGGCAAGCAGCTGTGGACTTGTAATGTGAAAGGACACGTTAGGGCAAAAGGAATAGCTCTTTCATACTCATCAGGCTTTGACTGCATCATGGCCTGTGATGAAACGTGAAACCCAACCTGTGCCAGTTAATAGAACTTTTATTTCATTGTCTGTCTGCTCAAATAAATATTGGCTTAATACTTTTTTATGCTGAATTAATTTGGAGAACAGGGGGCAGTAGTAAACGAGTTAACTTAACCTTGGGATCATATCTGCACATGCTGTTTAGTTGGCAGCATATATTTATATACACACATCTTCCCTTCCCAATCTTTTCCTGCCCTAAGAATCTTAAACAACTTCACTTCGTGAATGTTGATACTAAATAGTGATGAAATACTTATCAGGCTGAGTAAAAGGCTGTAATAATTGACTTTTCAGAAAATTAGTCTTCTTCAGGGGGGCAAATTAACTTCTCTAGTTTCAGCATAAAATTACCTGCTATCATACAGACTCACGGTTTTGAAGTTCTCAGTGCACTTGATCTTGCAGGCTGTTGTGTATTAACAACTCCCAATGAAAGCAACAGGAACTAAAACACATAAGAGAGCTCAGAAATGCAACATTGAGGATAGGTTTAAATTCTAAGTATTGAAATACACAACCTGAGTACAGGTGAAATTTTAATACTCTATAGCTGGTTCCACTCTGTATCAGTGGGGATATATCCTCCTGTGAATCAGCTACACTGCCATTATGCATCACATATGAAACCACACAGTCACATATATCAGTGGGGAGAAAAGACTCATACCTTTTACATTTTACATGTAATTTAATTCTCCTGCCAATAGCCTATAAAAATATCTTTCACAGATTCTCATTTACTGCAGCTTGAAAATTTGCAGCTTTATTAGACCAAGGTAATCCAACAACTCTTCACATTTTGTGGTTTCCTAGGTCAGATTTCTGAGAAATGTGGAAACATTGTGGTATTCAGACGCAGTAAAATCTCCAGAAACTATATAACTTTCTGTTCATTAACAAATCAGGCAGAGAGCACATGGATGAAATATTACTTTTCTCAAGTTCTTATACTAATGTTTTTCTTTTCTCCTGTCCTGCAAAAGTTGGCTGTATTGTTAGAGAAGGATAATTTATTATTCATACTTATTTCTGAAGTTCTAGAAGAAAGCAACAGTTTATCTACAAGAAAAGAACCGAGACCCTGGACACAAGATCAGTCTTGCATTCTGACAAATTCTGTGAAGGAGCTGACAAATTCTGTGGAATCCTTGGCTGAAGAAAGGGAAAATTAGTCTTCAAACTTAGTACATGCCAGACTTTCTAGAGTGGAAGGACTCTTATAGAAATAATGAAGATGACTGTCTTATGATGAACCTTTCAAAAATGTTCCTCTTTTTCAACTGAACCATTTCCCGGTATTCTGCATGCTCTGAAATGGGTTCAGCTACTGCAAAAGGAAAATTCTGTTAAATGGATACACCAGTTTGTGCCTGTGAGTACTTATTTCAACAGAATTTCAGCAGACCTCCTCTACCTACCTTTCAAAATTCATACAAGCCTCTGAAAAAAGTCACGTTCAAGTTTCAGCTTTAAAAATAAATACATTCAATGAAGAACATACACAGAAAATAACAATAAAAAGGTGAACTGCCTCCAGCCCAGTTGTGTAGTTCACACCATGTGTTTGCATTGTAGAAGTTTAGGTAAAGAATGCCTCTCTTCAGGGACTAAGTGCCTCTTTAGCGTTAATCGGTTCTGAGTATTTCTGTCTGCTTTCATTCCTTCACGCTTATTTCCTCACATACTTTACACATCCTGTTAAAAATCCTGTATATTTCACCTAAAATCTTACCTTTACTACTACCCAAACATCTCTTCCCAAAACATCAATTAAATGGACTATATTCTAATGTGTAAATTCACCACAAATTAGTTTAATTCTCCATCTTTTGATATCTCCATAGGCTGTTCAGTATTTAATATTGTTTTACTATGTACAGGGTTAAATCAGGATAAGTCTCTAAAAGTAGTCATTTATTATTTTTGCTCCAGATAATGAAACACATTATTCACATGACAATTTTTGAACTCCACAATTGTGGATGTTTTTGACTTTTCCTTCAGAAACAGAAATATTTTTAAAATAATTCCCATTCTTTTACACCATATACAACCAGTGATGCATGAAAATAATTAAATTATTAACAAATAAAATATACTTGCATATTTTGATCTCCCAGGGCTGTCACACATTCAATTTAATGTTAGGTAAAGGGGTAAATTGCATATAATTTTATGTTTAGATTGCATGCTCTATTATGTTAACCATCTCTCCCTTAGAAACAAATGTCCTAGAATTCTAAGACACAAATCTCAGTTCTGACTTCCATATGTGAGACTGTTAACATTTATTCACATTAAGCCAGCTGCAGAATCAGGGTTTATTAATCATCTAAATAAGTTCATCTTTAGGGGAAAAAAAATGGCTAAAGAGAGTCCTCTCTGCAAATCCTACAAGAATGCCACTTTTGATAACTTCCCTTCCCCATCCATTGGACCAATACTTGAAGCCTATCTAGCAAACTCCATGGAACTGGTCCTGTTATGCAGCATATTCCTTCATTGCAATAGAAATATTCATGACAATAGAGATTAACAAGTTAGTATAAAATTCTTCACCTAGTCCATTTGCATTACAGAGGAATGCTCATAAAATTTTTAGGATCTCTCATTGTATATGAAAAATGTACTTGCTAAGAGGTTTCTGATGTTGACTTTTAGCGTACTTATCTTGAAGAATCGCAATACCTAGTTTTCAGTTTAACTTTGGAACCCCAGAAAAGATGAGTGTTTTTAAATGCTGGATTTTTATAGGAGAAAAAAAAAAAAAAAAGAACTAAAATTTAAATCCCAAATTTATAATACCTTATTCCTGTACCAGTGTTCACACCTATTTCGTCATGTCACGTGGTGTTCCCCAAGGCTCAATACTGGGGCCAGTTCTGTTTAATATCTTTATCAATGATCCGGATGAGGGGATCAGGTGCACACTCAGTAAGTTTGCAGATAACACCAAGTTGGATGGGAGTGCTGATCTGCTCAAGGGAAGGAAGGCTCTACAGAGGGAACTGGACAGGCTGGATCGATGGCGGAGGCCAATGGAATGAGGATTCTATGATTCACAAGATTTCTGAAATAATTTGCAAAATGATATCAGGTACGCACTAATAGGGCTCAGATTATTAAGTACTTATTTTTTGTTACGTATTTGTCATCTGTTGTAACAAATATTGCATGTTATCTGGTAATTACATAATTTCATAATCTACCATATGTCATTCTACCTCTTACAGTGTGTTGGTCTGGACTTATTTTACCAAGTATTAAAACCAGCTGCTATCAGTATTAGTACCTAGTGCTTGTTTTATCTTCTCAATTAAACTACTTATCTACAAGACCCAATGACAATGAGGGAGTGATATATGATATAATACGGCTGATATGCCATCTATGTATTATCCTTCTGGTGTATTTCTGTTCTAAAGACAAATACAATCCTAATTCAGGTGGGTAGTATACCAACAACCATAATGAACTCTCAAGAGCAGGCTAAAAGCCTATTTTATGAGAAGACATCAGAAAAGATCAAGTAATACAGGCAGACACCCGGGTCTATTCAGCATGTCTGATCAATCCTAGATCACAGAGATTGAGGTATTTTCTCCCATGCAAATATTGGGAAGAGAATTGCCTCAGACACACATCTTTTGCAGGTTCTCATTATGGGGGTGTAGGAAAAGGTCTTGGGCATCCAGCTTCTCCAAGCCTGGATGGAGACGTGCAACCTTTCTGGGCCTCTAGAAGTGTTCCTCTCTCTGTTATGAACAGCACAGCTGATAGTCATACAGCTTCATGCACCATAGGAGTCAAAGTTTCTGGCTTTAGAGAAGTCTCCGACTACAGTGGTACTGATGAAAAAAAAATCTATTGATTCTTAGGGGCAATAAAACCCTCTTGAAAACTGACTTCTGAGTACCAAATTTCCCAGAGTGACACATCTGGGATTATATTGCTTTTTGTTCTATACCATGAAGACAAACAGCACCATATATACCAGTCTGGTGTAATAAGTAATTTACCTGTTACTTCAATTCCAAAAAAGATATCTGAAGAGAAAAAAAAAGTGTTTCACTGACTTATCTCTGATCATACCAGGGCTTTTTTTAGCTTTTCCAGTTTACATGAAAATAATAGAATTTTTAAAAAATCATTTATCATAATCTAAAAATGTTTTGATCCTTTCATATGCAGCACATAAAGGCATTCAACAGAAAATTATTTTAAAAACAGAATGTTAAATTGTTTACAAAAATAATTAATAAACTCTTTAATATCCAGTCAGCAACTCTTTACCTAGTCTCCAAATCTGAAAATGAATATAGTTTCTAATTTCAAAGATACCCATGTGAGAATGTGCAGCTGGGCATTGATTTCCACAAGCAATTTTTGGTTTATGATAAGGTAGTAAATAAGCAAGAAGTATAAATTTCCAACGAGCATATATATATAACATTTTAAACAAGCGTTGAATAGCACCTACTGAGAATAATCAAATTCCTTAAACAATTAGAAAAAAAACAGTGCATTTTGGGCCAGTTTTAGTACACCTTGGGTAGTCGAATAAACCATTAGACTGAAGACCCAAGTGATTCTAGCCTACTGTGAAATATAATAATAGACCTGAAATGCACAATGCCTAGGGCAGTTTATTATCATTATAATTTAGAATTCATATAGAAAAACAATGGAGTCTCACTAGACTTCTTTGATAAGCATTTGACATTACAATCAGAAAGCCCGAGTTAAATCTGGAAATCTACTTTAATTTTGCAATAAAGTGTAAAGGCTTCATTCATTGTTAGATCTCCCTTTGTCTTTCTCCTGATACCAGCTTAGTTGTGATTTTTGTTAAACAGAAAAGCTTCTGTTCTGGGAAATCACACAGCAGTTTGTTGACAAGTGGAGCAGAATCTGAAATTTTACACAGCCTTTTATGGAAGAATAGTTCATATATGTTTGTCTTGTCCCTGATTATTGGTTCAAAAATAATGTTTTAAGCAATGCAAATACAGTTATCAAGCTCTTCCAGGACAGAATGCTTTCTGGGTTATAGTTTATTGCCTTTGGCCAAAATTCTGGATGAAACCCCTGAAATACCATCTTCAATATAATGTAAAAGTAAATAACAGTCAATTAATATTGTTTGGATCTTCTCTGCAGACCTACCAATAACATCTATGAGATTTTACTGTGTTGCTGCAAGTGGACCCCAAGACTCAGTCTAAGAAAGTGAGCACCTCTTTACATACGCCACAAAAGAGAGCATAAGTCCTGTTGTGAAATACTGAGAATAAAATATTTGCATGGTTGTCATCTGTGCTTCATAGCAACCATTACAATTTGCATAAACATAATTTTAAACAGGAGGGAAGCATATAGATCATAATTCTGAACTACTGATAGAATTAACCAGCTACTAATTCCTTACATAGGAAAGAATCTAAAAGTTTGTGAGACTAGACTTGCTCAAAGAAAACCTTTTATAGAGTTGACTAAATGGGATCTGAAGAATTGTCATAGAGCTATTGCTATTGGAAAAGTATTAAGCTGGTTGACTACAGATACATAATAGTTATGTCTTGCATAATAGTTATGTCTTGCATCATGCAATCTTACAGCAATGCTTTGTGATTTAGTATGTCTTCCTGAGGAAAATGAAAGGTGTCTTTAGAAACAGCTATTGCACTGATACAAGATCTCTTTTTTTAGGTTGTGGAAGAATAGTGAGGGACATGTTCGCAACAAATCATACATTCATATTTTTCATTAAGACATGCTGAACGTTTTTCTTCCTTTTGTGCAAAGTCTTATCTTTCAGTGAAAGAATCCTGTTGCTTTTCTGTATCTTTAAAATGGTCTTTTGGCACCGTTTCTTTCCAAAAGACAGAAACGCAATTTGTAAGGAAGACTTGTGTATGAGCAAGCAGTAAAAATGATTAGAAAATGGATGAACATGTTGCTGACTGAACTGATAAGAATTCTTAGCTATCAGAAGAATTAGAGATATATTGTGAAGGGAAAATGAATACAAATGTCTGTTCCTCATATTTGTATAAAAACACAGTCTACTGCATATCTCCAAACACTGCAGCAAGAAATTATTGTCAGGTTTTCTGACTGTAGCACCTGAATCATACAGAATTCCCTAGCTTAACTTGATGAAAGCGTAGCTCCATTCATCCATGTCAAATGAACATCTGTCAGCATTGCTGCTGCTTTGCTTAGAGAATGATGTTGTCACTCCACTAAATTATCTTTTATTTATTAATAAGAGAATTTCCAGGAAGGTAGGCTATGCATGTGTGTTTATAATCATCATTTCAGGAAGGTCATATCTATAGAGCTTGAAGAACAGAGTTTTCATTCAAATGACAAGTGGATTTAGGTAGCATGTCTGAGCTTTAGTACAGATACATAAATTGGAAAAATAGTAACCTGAATAGTAACAATATCATGCTGCATTTTTCTTTGGGGGGAGGAGCGTCTTGCAAGTTGAAGTGTTACAACCTAAAGCAATGATCTTTCACTTCGTAAAATGCATTAGCGAAATGAATCTTGCAAGAAACACTTCAAGGAGAAAGTATTTTATTCTGTTAATTGTAAGCATTTATAGGATCAACTCTATAGTCAAGTACTAGAAGTTTACTCCGGAAATTTGCATTTTGTCATTATTTATGAAGAAATTACCAGCAACCAGATTTTTTGCTTTGACCACCGCTGTTGTTTTATATACATAATTCCAAATTGAAAATATAAATAGAAGACTAGGGAAAAGGATCAATGCTTGAACTAAGTAGCAAAGTTTCATAATTCTTAATGTTATGTGCAGCTTGTATTCTGCCACATTAATATTTTAAATTTGTACAGACCATTTTAATCTACAACATCTTGAAATGCCATAGAGACACTGCTGTCTTGCACACCAGAAATTAAATGCCACAACCTTCAGCACCATGGATTAAGTAAAGCAGAGCAAGGATTCTTGGACCCAAAAGAGTCAGTTTTGGCTAGTTGTGTGGACCACCTATAAAAAGGCAAAAGGATAAATTTCCCCTGAAGCTATAAATCAAACTTTAGCCTTCTACATTACTCCGATTCCAGAACACGAGCTTAGTTTACTTCTGAAGGTAGAAAATTCAAAACTGATCAGTCCTTTAGGACTCCAGGACAACTGTCAGAATATAGTCTGCTAGTATTCAGTCATGACACGCTCCCCACTGGGAGGAACATACATATAAATATGAGTACTATTCAGAAAAAGAATATTTTCCAGATCAAACATTAGAAACAGGAATATACTGGAAACTGGGGACTTTGCGCTGCAGTTTCTGGAGACTTTTTGCTGTAGTTTGTGAGTCCTAGTCAGTGAATTTTGAAGCATAATGAACTTGGGATCAGGAAAAAGGTCTCTATGGAAACCTCTGAATGGAGGGGCATTCATTTGCTGTGATCAGCTGCACCAATTCTCTGTAGTCAAGAGCCCCTGCTGAACTTCAGTCTTTCCCTACAGGCCCAGTTTCATTTCAAGGTAAACCGAAGCTTGGGGGAAGTATTACCTGTCTCAGCCTGACACGCAATTTGGATTCAGTGAGGATCTGCAACTAATCCCTGGAGCTAGGAGACAGTCCTGTGAAGTAGCCTGTAAAAAATGGTACCCTCTCCATGTTATTATAGCTCTGTGTTAGCTGAATTAAAAAAGTCTGAGCACCCATTACCATACTGATGGATATTTCTGCCAGCATTTCCAAATTCACTCTTACTTCAGCCCACTAAAATAGTAAGTTCTGCTGCAATGTTGAGAACAGGATCCAATGTATTGGAGAAGACAGAAAGTGGTCAGATGTGGACTTTGCCTACTTCTGACACTAGCAAATCATTGCCAGGATTGCACAGCTGTTACCTCATAGCTTATGGTTAGTTGTTTGGTAACTGGAACAAAGCTTTGTTCCAGCTGTTTGGTTGGTTGGGTTTTTTTTCCATCACAGAAATATTTCATAGGGTCGGTCCCTGGAGGTATCTAAAAGATGGGTTGACATAGTGCTTAGTGACATGGTTTAGTGATTTTTTTTATCAGAGTTAGGTTGATGGTTGGACTAGATGATCTTAAAGGTCCCCTCCAACCTAGACAATTCTATGAGTTTATGATTCTAAGATTCATTGTTTAGTTGTGCCTTCTGCTGCTATGGTGGATGTCTCTGCTCCTGTGACTGAGCTATCAGATAGGTGATTTTAAAGATTATATGTTCATATATATCATTGCAAGCACCCAGTTTAGCACATCTTAGGTTTAACAAGGTCTGCATAAATCTCTCTGTGCCTAGATCTCTGCTTCTGAAAGTTCCAGCCATAAAGCACCCCCCAGGAAAGCTAACCTCAGATCAGATCTCAAACTGTGTTCCTCGTCAAAATATTTCTTTTTTCAGCTACCTTCCAATTTGGTTTCCAATCAGGGACAGGCTATATCTGTTAAAGTTAAAGTCTTTGATAATTTACCCCTAAAATTATTTTGAAATTCTTCAGCTGACATTAAAAAAAAAAATTAGGCATAAGGAATAGAGCACAAAATGGATAACATCAGCATGAAGGTGGTACTCATCAGTTCTCCATCACAGTTTGATGATGTGTAGAAACTCTTCCCCTGTCACTCTTCCTCTCATAAAGAAAACTAGAAAGTTTAGAGAGGATTGTGATGGATGAACAAAGGTGTGGAATCACAAGAAAAAACTTCATGACCATCAGCCTGGAATGACCCATCAGCCTTACAAAAGCCAAAACTGAATGAGAATTTATGAAGTATGTAACCACACTATTGTCTTAGTTCTGACTTAGAGTCACTTCTTTTGAAGTCAAACTCCTTATTGTCATCACTTCCAGAATTATTTTTTCTCCAGTGGTATCGGTTTTGCTACACTCTTACGCAAATTTGACATTTCTGATGCTGTTACCTAGGTCACCTCAGCCTCACCTCATATTACCAATCTGGTTACCTAGGTGCTTCTCCCCTGTAGATCACCAGTGCTCACTACAATTATCTGTGAATCTTGGCCATTTCTCACATAAGTCCCCCTTCGCCATCTGTGCAATCCAGCCATTCCCCACAGCACTAGCTGTAACTTTTGCCAGCTTCTCACTGTGTTATTTGTTGTGTTCAGCAATTTCTCACGTCACATTCTGTAGTTTCTCAGGGTCTGTTCAGACAGCTAAACCTCATGCCGGGGCTGAATATCTTAACACTCAACACCAACCATTTCATTTTATGGTTCTGCTCCTATTGAATGACATTGCTTAGTAACATTGATGCAGCTGTTACAACCATTAAGTGCCATGATAAAAGTAAAAAGAGAATAAATATTCTCATAGTACACTCATGCACCTATATCCATTGAGGATGGTAAGTATGGTGTTTAGCAATTCATCAGATAGCATTTTCCACAGAAATTAGTTTTGTTGAAAGGAGGGGAGATGTGTAGGGAATTAAGAAATGCACACAAGGACTGTATGTATGTGTGTTTGAGGTGAAAAATAATTTAAATTGTGAGTGCTAAACAGGCAGCAGACAGTTGGGTGTATGTTGGGGCAGTGGGATGGGCAAAGTCCAAAACAACTTTTGAAGCAGAGGCTTGCTATTTGCTGTCTGTAACTGGTATTGATTGGCTGGTTGTAAGTTTTGGTAACACCTTGACTCAGAAAAAGTAACTTGTCCTGAATCCTCCAATTAGTTAAGAGACATAAAATAGAACTACCTGTTAGAATACTGATCGTTTGGTTCTGCTTCCGTACATACACAGCTTAGATTGGGAAAACCATGGGACTAACATCCAGAAAGAAGAGTTGGTGCGTTAAAGAAGGGTTCCTAGAAAGAGGAGGGCCTGGAAAAAAGAAAGTGAAGTTCCTGAGTGGAGGAAGGATCCTGGAAGTGGCAGAAGATCCAGGAAATGAGTAGAGAAGAATGCTGGAGGATGCCCAGAAACCTTGACCATTAATGCCCAAGACTGGCAAGTTTAAGCAGGTGCACAGCATGAATTAATATGACTTTCAGCTCAACCTTTCTGGGGTAGGTGCAATCCCCTTGTAGGGCAGGGAAGTTGAGAGCAGGCACTAGGGGTCAAGAGGGCATAAACACATAAGGGTGTGAGATAATCAAGTTAAAAGGTCTAATCTAGTTGGTTCTTAAATAAGCTTCAGTTTCCAAATCCACTATGGGTTGTCATTTCCCATGTCTCACCCATGACAGTATGATGAGGAGGATGCAGAGGCAGGAGAAGGTTCATCAGCTGGAGGAGATTCCTTTTGGAGGTTGAATTTCAATGCCCTTTTGGAAAGGATCACTGTTCTGGAAAATATTAACAAATTCATATGTGAAACTGGACACTTGGCAATTATCCCCCTTTTGTGCCTTTCACTGCTGACTGACCTGATTGATAGACTTGATTCATCAAGAAAGGTGATGAGTACAATGAAAATTTGACCATTCAGAACGAGGTAGGAACATTATCCATGCTAAAATATTTGTCAGTACAGGAGCTAGTGATACATTATGCCACAATCAGGCATAAAATCAAAACATGTATTTTCAGGTAACATATAGTTAATGGAATATGTTCCCGTATGGTATTGTGGTAGCCAAAATTTTATACACAAATGTGTATATACAAATTAGTGGAAAGAAAATCTCCCTAGAGCTATTAGAAAATAAAGTCAGTCCAGTACCTCCAGTTCTCAGAGAGTTTAAGTGCTTACTTCTGCAACTTCAGAAAATATATAGAAGAAATCTGGTGTGCTAGTCCTGTCTTTTATACAAAATATATGCCAAGGGACAGTATTAATAAAAGGTTTATGTTAGATACAGTAAGGCCATTCTTGTTGAACTCTTTGAATTCCATTAAGCTAGGTCATTTTTAAATACGAAAGAGTTCTTCCTGAATAAATTGCTATAAATACATCTTTTCCCACCATTAATAAACCTGAAATAATTAGGCAAGCTCTCTAAGAGCTTGTGAGTATGTGTTTTAAATGGAGAAGGGGAAGGGAGGTTTAAACCCATGGTATCCTTCAATAACATTCTCCAGTACAGATTCAAAGTCACCATATCATTATAGGTGCGATTCACTGTGTATTAAGACACCTAGGTATAGCTACACATAGACCTACACGTGAGCTGGAAGTCTAAATTCTACTATCTAGTGACATTTAGATCTTCAAGAATACCCTGTATGTTCTCCGGCTGCCACCCCAGGGAGGAGTGGGTATTCATTGGTAACTATGTGATATCTGACTGATACCTTGCAGAAGTGACTCTTGCAGAAGTCTCAGATGTCCTCAGGTGAATGAAATGGCATTTAAGCTTTATGTGTAGGAAATTTAATGCTGCCCTGTCTATAATGACAGCTTGCTCAATGGACGTCTAGTCAGTACAGTCAGTACGGACCTTCATTACAAGTGAGCTGAAAAACTCTGAATCAACCAGGTCTCCCTTGGCTACAACAGAAGCTCTGACACAGCTTTCATGTATTTATCCAACTTTAGGTGTCTGAATCTGTTTAAACAAGTTTAATAAATAAGTTTAAATAAAAGCTGTGTGCATCCTGGATATAATCCTGCTGACAGAGTTGCAGTTTCATGGAGCATTCAGGTTAGGGCTTTATCCTTTTCAATAAAAACATACAAAACCTAGTAATTATTAAAACATTCTTGCATTATACCATGATAATGGTCCATTCTGGAAAAAAAAAATAAAAATAGTAGTGCAGGAAAAATTCCCAGCTACAGAAAAAAAGTTGACATTGTGAAACTAACATCTAGTGGTTTTTTCTTGAAGTACATTTTTCATAGAGTTGCTTAGTAACTATCTTTAAAGCTAACAGTAATTGGGGAACAAGTCTGATCATTACTTAGGAATACATTTGGTAGCAAATTTTCTCTACCAACTACTAATCTATGGGGGTTTCCAGCTCACATGGACTTGCAGGAGACTGGTGCTATATCTTCTCTCATTAGATCTGAGTAAACTTTAACTTTTCAAGGAGAAGCTTAGTCCCTGAGTATACATTATCATATACCATTTCTAAGTTTCTAAGGAGATGAAACATTAATTCATGTTTTAATGATTTTCTAATACTCCATACCTAAAACTATCCTTGTTGGTTACAAATATAATAAATTATATCCACTGATTTTCTAAATAATGATAAACATTAAAGAGTGTTCGCATGTTGCAAGACTATGAAATGAGATGGTAGCATAAGAAGTACTGAAAGATTTTATTAGCTTCACAGCAAATTCCAACTCTAACTGAAAATCAAAATTGAAATTGGAAAAAGAATGGCAGACTTAATTGAGGTACTATAGCATTTTTAAAGCTTTCTCTAGTTTCTCTTAACAAAAATTCAAACATGCCTAAAGATGGTACATGAGAAAGTACTGATGAATAGCTGATGGATTATTCACAGGGCTGCAATGCAAATTTGTTTCTACGTAGAATATTGTAGTCCCACAGAAAACACACACTGAAAATCATAGCAGCATTACAGCATTTGTTCTTTTCTAGAGATGAGAAGGTGCATTTTAAGGCCCTTCCATTTCCAATTACAAAAACTCTTACAGTCTTAAGAAGAAAAGCATTCAAATAAAAATTAGACAAGGGAATCAGGACTGTACATTTGAAGAATTTTGCAATTCACCTTCCTGAAATTTGACTACGTGCATTCTCTTCAGTAGCGTGGATGTGGAAGGAGATGAAAATCCAAACAAATGAACTAGGAACACTGTAGTCGGTTCAGCCAAGGTGGCCAGTGGCAAGACAAGAGATTCTCTTCCCCACCTCATGCTCCAAGGAGAAGAAAAGAGAGAAAGAGATTTAGGAATTTAGGAAAAAACAAAACTACTTTAATGAAATATTAATAATAAAATAAAAAATGGAATAGATACAATATATACAAATATATATACAGAACCATATCAAGGTCCCAGGGTGATTTCACCAGCAGCCACTGGAGAAGTGCTAGACTAGACTCAGTGATGAACGAGAACTGGATTCTGACATCTACCTTCAGGAATGGAAGAATCAAGGGTCCTCCTCAGACATCAGTCATTGACACAAAAAGAGAACCATCAAAGAAGCCAAACCATTGAAGAAGAACCAACCTGACCCCTTTTATCCCTCAGCTTTTAGACTGAGCGTGGCAGATGGGCTGGAATACGCTATTGGTCAGTTTGGGTCACCTGACCTACTCACGCCTCCCCACAGGTGCAACCCCTCCATGGGGTAAACAACCAACTCACCTGACCCTGGTTGCCATGGCAACAAGTGTAAGCCAGAGCCTCTCACTGAACAGAAAGTTGGCTCTGCTCCACCCCAAACCAAGACAAACATGCCTCATCTTCAGACTGTATCATGGAAATTCTTAGAAGATGAAAATTAACATTGTAATAAAGACAAATGAAGTTTATGGAGAACACTGGATCGAATCCAGCTGTTTCCCCAAACGATAAACACCCCATTGTAAATTAGCATTGGCAGTGGTGTATCGCCTAGACAGTCTGTGGCTGTTGGCTCTGCTAGGTGAGGTTCTGTACAGCAGAGGAATCACCAGGTGAGATTCCAGCCCCATGAAACCAGTGCATGGATGAAAGGAAAAGGCATTTGGAGATATTTCCAGATGCGAGGACCTAGAGAACTACCCTATCTCTTGCCTTCCTTCTTCAGTTCATTGGAACAGCTGACTCCTTTGACAGGTTAATAAGCATGACTCAGATTATTACCTCTAGAACGATATGATAAAACTCAAATGTGGATAAATGTGTAAGTACATGACACTTAATCGCTAACATTTTTTTTTAAAATCTACTCATTTTCCTTTCATGAATGTCATGGGTTTGGCCAAATCTACCAAAACCAGACTGACAGATGGCTCTTCCCCCCCCAAAAGAGAGAAGGAGAAGACAATAGGAGATTTAGGAGATTTAGAAGTTTAGAATGAACTAAACTACTGTAATGAAGAATTAATATTAAAATAAATAAATAAAAAAATAAAATAATGAAATAGATACAATATGTACAAAACTGTATCAAGCTCCCAGGATGACAGTCACGTCACCAGCAGGCACTGAGAAAGTCCCAGACTGGACTCGGCGATGGATTGGAACTAGATTCCAGCTCTGGAGTCAGGAACACACAGCTTGGGATCAAAGGCAGATGAACAGACAGGGTCCTCTTCAGACATCGACCATTGCAGGAAGAGAGCTGACCCTTTGATCCCTCAGGGGATCAACTGAGCGGGGGGCAGACGGGATGGAATGCCCCAGTTGGTCAGGTTTGGATCACCTGTCCTGTCTGCTCCTCCCCACTGATGTGACCCCTCTACGCTTTTCCGTTTCCAACCCTCTTAAGGGGCAAATAACCAAAATTGGCTGACCTTGGTTGTTATAGCAGTAAGTATAAGCAAGGGCCTCTCTGCATACCATGCCTTGGCATGTAGCACAAACATTGGTTTTATCATTCTGAGAATGAGCAGTTTTCTCTAGAATACGCCCTTAATTTCAGAGAGTTAGAACAGGCCTAGCTAAAATGTAAAATTACAGAACACAAAATTGGTTCGGTTTTACTTCAAATCAGGACAATGAATTAGGCATAATAGCCCATTATTGCTTAAAGTCAACATGCTGCTATATCTAAGAATGTATTATAAATTTACGTTTGCCTTATTATACACACTGTTAGGCTATTTAATCAGTTTGTTTATATAGTTGCAAGATATTGGTACTTTACTGTGCTATCTTCACCATCACAGTGTTGCAAATGACATATGGACATTTCCTTCACCACATTAGGTGCTGGAATTTTCAGCTGAAGTAAACAAGGGAATTGTTGAATGACTGCCTTCCTTCTCACAGAAACTGCATTATATCTGCATTTAAATTCATTAAGGCTTGGCATCTTTTATTTAATTTTAATAAAATGAGAAGCTACTATATAACTCCAGCTCCAACAATAGAAATTCACTTGGGCTTAGTTTCAAAATGTTGAAGACCCATTAATTCATTTTTGTTCCTTAGAAAAATGTCTTACAGTGGTTTTCTTCCCAATGCTCCTATTTAATTTCCAGAAGGATTATTTAGTTGTCTATGGAGTAATTTATAACTTAGCTTCATAACCTCAGTACTCAAAGTAGAACTTAAAAACTTCTTGAAAAAAATATCTACATGCATGTTACTAAGACCCGTTTCCTACAGAATCCACTTTCTTTATATTCTTTCTGCTTTCCCTGAGGTTTTGATTGGGCTGAAATTAAAATTATCCAGCCGTCATGTTCAGTGGTCATTTTTGGTATGCTAATAGACCTCTTGCTGAAAAAATAGCACAGTTCGGTTTTATTTTTTAACTTTTCTATTTACAAGTAATTATGATATACCAAAACATGCCTCCTCTACAAATGCCAAGGCATGCTAAAATTACAAAAGTTCTGTCTGTGCCTGTAGTCACAGAGAGCTAAATCATGCAGAAAAGTGTTTTTTCATCTACTGTGGGAATGAGGAAACTGGAAACGTGTTACTCTGTGAGAGTTTAGCAGATGTTCTTGCACTGGTGGGAGGGAAGCCGTGAGAAGAGTAAAACAATGTCTTTATATGGTATTATTTATGTAGTATGAAATCGAGCAAGGCAGTGCAAAAAACAGATAGCAACGTAGACAACAGATAGCAAGGTAGAAAAAAGCAGATAGTAGTTAGCCCAGGCGCATGGACACTTATATGTAGCCAATTGTATTGCTCACAAGGGCATGTGGACATTCACCCACAACCTATGTGTGTAGAGAGCACGGCACGTGATCAAAAGATAGAAACTATGTGTGTTGCAAAAATGAAACATTAAAGATCTTCCTTTCATCAGTTGGCGGAGTGCCCTTTGTTGCCACACTCTACCAGATCTTTTGTAATGGGTAGCGAATTTAAGACTTAAATTGTCAATCTGATGGAAACATTCGACATAGCCCTTCTCCAATAATCTTGGCTAAAGAACCTGAAGACTTTTGTTAATGATATTGTCTCTGAGGAATAAAACTATAGTACTTAATTTAGCCTCTCTCTCCCAGAAAACAGGGTGTTCCTAATGGGGTAAACAGTGTGAAAAAATTTCAGATTCTATGTCCTGATATTCAAAAAAGTAGACTCTAGTGCAAGGCGGGTTTATGGTGTCTTCTAAGAACAAATTTTCTGGTCACCCATCTCAAGTGTTTCTGGAATTGAAGAAGTTTGGTTGAAGTCAGAAAAAAAGACATATGAGATTAGAAGGGTCCTTGGACTGAGATGACTAGTAGAGCCTGAGGGGTTTATGAGGCAATGAAAATAGGAATTCCCAACTAGTTTGATAATAATTTCATTTTTAGAGCTTTTTCAAAAATCCTCCAGGAACTTGAAGCTGCTAAGTTTTTATCTTTCCTTCACTTGTTAAACTATCTTTGTCTCAACCCATGAGTCTTCTTGCTTTTTGTCTGCCTGTTCACCCACCCTATTCTTCTGGGGTGGGGCAGAACTGCTTTGGGGGGCTTTTGTTTCTCATTCAAGTCAACCCATCCCACCAAATCAGTAATAACATCGTATGCCCCTACATTTTCCCACTCGTGTTTCTGCAAGTCCATGTATGTATGCACAATCTTATCTCTGGTAGCAAAACTCCATTCTTGAACAGGAAATCTGTGCCAGAATGAATGGACTTGGCTTTAGATCTACCTCTGCAGAAAAAAATGGGAGTTTACATTCCAGTTTAGTCTAAAGCTAAACGCTGATTTAAAAATATACTTATAAGGAGCAGAAAGAGAAAAATTACATGGTTTACATCATTTCCTGTGTCTCCGCTTATAGCCTAATAGTGTATTGCAAAGTCATTAATAACAAATATTAATTAGTGCTAAAAATAAATCTTTCCTTTTCTTATTTTTTTAGCAATAGATGTGCTGCAGGCCAATGTTAGCTCTCAGGCCAGTATGCCTGATTTGAGCTTATGGAGAAATACATATCTAAATGCCCCTACAAGCTTGTCAGAATTGGAAATAAGAGAAAGAGAAATTTAAAAAACTGAAATAAAATATTCTTTGTTTTTAAAGACGAAAAAAGTTTGTCTGCTTTTGCCTGCCTGCTTACTTCTCTGCAGCTTTGTGCTGTACCTTTTCTTTACCCTATAAACATCAAAGTGAAGGTCAAACTTCATCTAGTTATTAGAAAAATTTGATCAAGTGTGACTGAACTGCAGTATAAGACATTGCCCTTCTTTTTCCCCTAAATAGTCTCGGGTTCTGGGACTGAAGCCTAACAAAATGCAGCTAAGTAGAGAGTTTATAGCTTAGAGGTTCATTACTGGATTTGGATTGCTATGAAGTACTATGTTTAGATGCCCCTGAGGAGGTTGGTTGCTCAGACTGTCAGTCATTCACTGTCTAGCAGTGCTGTTTCAGTAACTTGTTTTGTCCGGGAGTCATTCTGTAACTAATACAATTTTTAGGGACAAAAAATTGGCTTTTTAATCTCATTTATTCCTTGTAATTTAATCCTTGTTGGGAGAGGATATACGCCAGCTAAATTTTCAAAGACATTTTCCCCCCTTTCACCTATTTCATCCATGCTAATTCTTCCGTGGTGCCTTGAATACATACTTGTCCTGGTTTCAGTTAGAACTGTGTAAGAGTTAATTTTCTTTCTAGTAGCTGCTGTGTTTCAGATTTAGTATTAAAGGTATGCCGATAATCTATATTGTTTTAGTTGTTGCTAGTGATGTTTGTAGTACTGAAGGGCTTTTTCAGCTTCCCATAGAAGTTTAGAAGGAGCATAGACCGAACAACGGCATGGCCAAAAGAATATTTTGTACCAGAGATGTCATGCTTAGTATATAAATGAGGGTTGGCTGAGGGGCAGAAATCCACAATCACTGCTCAATTTGAGATGCGCAACCAATTTACTGGGCGGTGAGAGCGACTTGTGTCATGTATATTTTTTTATTATTATTATTATAATCTTAAAATTCACATCAAAAGAAGAGTGGCCAGAAGGTCGAGGAACTTGATTCTACCCCTCTGCTCTGCTTTCATGAGACCCCGTCTGGAGTAGTATGTCCAACTTTGGAATTCTCAACAAAGGAAGGATACGGACGTGCTGAAACAGGTCCAGTGGAGGATCAAGAAAATTATCAGAGAGCTCGAGCACCTCTCCTATGAAGACAGGCAGAGAGAGCTGGGGCTGCTCGGCCTGAAGAAGGGAAGGCTCCAGGGAGACTTCATAGCAGCCTTCCAGTACCTGAAGAGGGCCTACAGGAGAGATGGGGAGGGACTCTTTATCAGGGAATATGGCAATAGGACAAGGGGGCAACGGTTTTAAAGAGGGGAGATTTAGATTAGATACAAGAAAGAAATTTTTTTCTGTGAGGGTAGTGAGGCACTGGAACAGGTTGCCCAGGGAAGTTGTTGATGCCCCATCCCCAGAAGTGTTCAAGACCAGGCTGGATGGGGCTTTGAGAAACCTGGTCTAGTGGGAGGTGACCCTGCCCGTGGCAGGGGGGGTTGGAACTTGATCTTTAAGGTCCTTTCCAACTCTAACCATTCTATAATTCTATTATTCTATGATTCTTGGTATTTTTAGTGGTGGTAGTAGTGGTATTTTCCTTTTCTGTTATTGTTCTATTAAACTGTCTTTAACACAAACCAGGAGTTTGTTGGGGTTTTTTCTCATTCTTTTCCTTTCTGGCAGTGGAAGCGGGAGTGAGCAGCAGCTGCATGTTCCTTGTTGCTAGCTGGAGTTAAAACACAACACTGTTTCTCAGTTGTCTAGACTTATCCCTTATGGAAGTACAGGTAGGGCACAGAAAAGCTAGCAAACAGAGGAAACTGATTTTGAAAAACTGATTTTGTTTCTGTAAGCACCATGAGCACTGAGGAACAGTCTCCTTGAACTATATAGGTACTGTCCCAGGAACCAATGATGTAGAATGAAGATCACTCATTCCCTAACACAAGTCAGGAAATTTATCTCTGCTGTCTGACTTAACAGAATGTCAGTAAACCATTAATTTTCACAGATGAATTACAGTTTTCTCTACTGTGACCATCTTCTGCTTATGAAATAGATGGTGGAAACCAGGAATTACCAAACTGGTTCAGATAAGAAAGGATGGGAAGTATATGTTCTTGCTGACACATGTATTTCTATTGGTTTCTCTAATTCTGTCTGTGGAAAAAGGCAATGTGACTGTATTCCTGTGTCTGTCTAAGGCTGGTCAAATACTTCCTTATAGAAATGTTGTCTGAACTTCCAACAAAATATAAGCAAGGAAATCACTTTACTGCTTGTCATTTATATACATGGCAGGTGATGTGAGAAACCCTGGATGAAACCAGTCTGGAAGAAAACATAATTTTGATTCTCTCAAAATATTTTTTTTTTAAAAAAAACCAACTTGTTTTGTGAAAGATTTCCCTTTTTCAACATAAGGTTGCTACCTTTCCAGAGAACAGACAGTTCATTTCTTTATATAAGTTCATTAATACAGTTCATTTCTTTATATAAGCAAATAACCAAAGTGTGTATGTGTTTACCTGCACAAATATTTCTTCATTTTAGTTTGCTGAATCACATCCTAAATGACATGGAGTAAATCAGTTAAGACATGAAATAAAGAAGCTGAGAATTACATGAAAGTGAGATGAAAAACACAACCAAAATTAGAGGGAACTGAAGAATTTGGGGGAACTTGAGAAATGTAAGAGTTAGCACTCCAGTGTTTCAGACTCAGGTCTATGGTAATTTTACTCAGCTGAATAAAGAGAAGCTTTTATAATTTATTAATCTCTGAGTGCCCATTTTTCAATTAATTTAGCACTGGTTTCTAGTAAAGATAAGGCTAATTTTTCTATTTGTTTTCTCTTAAAGAACAAAAATAGAAAGTCAATGAAATTGAAGGGGAACATATTTAGTGGGAAGGAAGCAGGAATTGAGAGGAATTCATCATGAAATGTACATTCTTCATGTACAAATTCATTATGAAATTCCTTGTCCTATGTATGACAGGGAATTCCAGGGGTCATATTTTTAACAGAATTCAGAGAGAACTAATGATGATACTGGTAAGAAAATAAATTAACAGTTACTTTACGAATGATCTGTTTTCTAAAGCAGAAGAAATTTATATCCTTATATTGCAGGAAATAAACCAATCATTTGCTAAGTAGGATTTAGAAAGAAAATGCTCTCTTACACTAATTTTTCAAATCTTTTTTTACTGTAGAAGGCTTTTTGATTCTTCTGATGCATCTGGTAGTGGCCACTATTAGAGATGGGTTGGCTGGAAAGGACAAATTAACTAAATTGGGCTGGCAGTTCTTACATTCCTATGACATCTGGTGTTTCTGCCATGTTACTGATATGTCATTTTGACAAATTACATTACATCATGTGATAATAACTAGCAACATCATAAAATGTAACCCATATAATCTGAAGTGACTACACCAATTTAAAACAATCTGTTATTTTGCATCATCTGTCTGTTACCAATTTAGAAAGCTGGGAGGAAATAAAAAAAAAAAAGAGGTTAATTTAAGTCCAGATCTAACCTCTAAAATATATTATTGTTTCTACTCTGACAGGTTTACTTCTGTAAATACAGATGCGAAATACAAGCTCTGAACAATGATTTATAAACATCCAGACAGAAAATAAAATCCTTTACGGAGCAAAGAACTGGGATAAATTAATTTCCTGGCAGCATACTATATTCACTAATTTCAGTTCTATTCATGATCTGATTCAAAAGAGAGAATGCAATCATATGATTCTCTGAATGCCAAACATATGATTTAAACTGATTCAGGACTGATTATGCTGAAGGATTTTGAGGACTAGTAGCTTAATTCCTAAGATGAAAATATAATATGAATGAAGATATTAAGCCAAAGAATTGGTAATTTAATTACAAAGGTGTAATGTGATGTTTAAAGAAAAGTTAAATGACCTTTATTTTCCAAAGTGCTTTTTTGCCATGAGCATTTGGAGACTATGCAAAGATTTAGATTCCTTTAATTTATTTGCCCAGCTGGATTTCTAAGTAGCTGATTGATTTAGAACTGGGTTTAGTAGTAAAATGCATCCAGAGATGTCAAAGTATTTATGGATAAAAATGGCTCTGGAGATGTCTAGAGCATCTGATTCAGCTCCATTTCTAATAACAGATTTAGGAGTGGTTTTTTTGGAAGGATGTAGGTGAAATGGAAAGGAATGGCTCTTGCTTTAAAAGTGAGCAGGAAACAACTGAGCTCTAAAATAAACCTGCTCTCATCATAGTTGTATCTAATCCTGATTTTAATGTGATTACTTCGAGAATAGTGACTAGACAAACACCTCTAATGAATGTATGTAATGAAATAAATTAAAATATGTGCACAAAACAAATATTTCTCCTCTATAGATTTTAAAACAACAATTAAACTGAACTTTTATTAGAGTGCATTATCATTGATTATCTTTTGCTCCAAACCTTTCTAAATAGGAGACATGGGAAAATCCACTCTGATTTATGATTTATGTTAGTGATATTATCAGTGATATTATCAGTTATTTGAAACAGTCTGACTAGAGAACAAGAATTCAATTTTCCAAGAAATGTGGATGTTCTCACAATTATGTATTTGCTTATTGATCAGAACAAAATACAGATAATATTTGCACATTAATGAAATTAAATGTATTCTTGATAATTTGGCAGTCTAGAATTAGAAACTGTGACATTTGGAGACAAATCATGTATTTGTTAAAATACTATGTTGTACTGTCTTTGCACATCCTGAGTAAATATGGTAACCAGTGAACCACCAGATAGAAAAAAGATTGCTTCCAGAAATGCTATGAATTTTGTTCACCATTTTCTTGCCTTCTACACCAATCCATTATATATATATAAAAAAATATTAACTTATTGGACACCATTTTTTATTTGTGCAAGGTTATGGTGAGTAGGGGTGTCAAAAGAAATGGCAAGAAAAAAGGTGAAAAATTACTAGGGTCCATCCAAAGGGCAAAAATTTCAATGAAACAGTTAATGAGTTATTTGAATAGAATTTGCATTTGTTTGGGATGTAGATGTGAGATGAGAGACAGCAAAAGAAAGGATCTGTGTTATCTCACAGACTTTCTGAAGGCAGAGAGTTGAACTTTGGTATTCTGAATTAAAAATCAACGTGCTAATTTGGACAGTTAAAAGGTAATTGTATCAAGAGTCTCACTAGGCAAGACTAAATATTAAGAAAGCAAGGCTTATTCCACAGAGTACATACCTAAGGGGTGGCTGAAAGAGGTAATTGCAGTTTGGTTTTCCAGTGTTAACATACAAATATTCTGTCAGCCTTCTTCTCAGAGATTCATTTTTGGTAAAATTCTATGCCATTAAGAAAGGAAATGAGTCATCAGAGTCAACCAGACAAGCACACTGGGGGCAATCACTAAACAACTGGCTGCTCAAGCACTCCACAACTTCGACCACTTCTACTAGTTTATTTAGGTGTATTCTTTCAGTTGCCTCCTTCAACTTTCATTGACTGGAGAATGTGCAAAGGAGATTTCAGAATTCACTGAAAAAGATTCTGTACCAGAAACCTAAACTTTAAAGACTTTGTGTTTCTAAATGAACCAGAGGAGACTACCTTCTAGAAATGTGGATGTCAGTCAGGTCTGATATAGGTCACTGATGTCTTACATGTACAAGTAGTGTGAGCTATGTCCCATCCAAACAAGACACTGCAGGTTCCTCTTATGGTAAATTAAGAAAAACAGACCACTCTTGAAGGTGAGTTATTTTACATAGGCACCTGTCTTAGCAGGAATTGGATTGTCACTCTTCTGAGTGTCTTTCTCTCCACTGGTTTGAAAGTGCACGTAGGGCAACAAAGTAGACATTAGATATCTAACATAGACTTGATGAGTTTGAATCCAGTATGGAAAAACTCATTAATTGCAAATCATTAATTCAGCACTAGTGCTGCCTCTCCTGGATTTTTAGGAACATTTAACTGTTAACTATCTACTTCACGCCACGTAAAGATATGTGCATATTTCTATATTTAGTGTACAAAAAAATGATGTCAATCTAAACCAGTGTTTTATTAAACTGAATGTTCTGGAACATGTTTCAGGGACATATATTTCCCTGCATAAAACAGAAAGATAAATTTCCAAAGAAATTTAAATTAGAGAATCCAGTTCTAGAGTTGTCATTTAAGTAATACTTCTATTGGCTATAAGAGGAGTTTTACTAAAGTCACAACTCGTCTGGAATGTAGGATTTAGCTGTAAATTGCAATAAAATGATAAAATTATATGTATATATTATAGCGTAATGAAATACAAAAAGAAGTAAAATGGATTATGTTCCTTCCCTGTTTGTCTTTGAAGAAAATAAGTCAAATACTTCAAGTCAAAACTCTGTAAAAAATGTAAAATACCAAACATGATCATTCTCACTAAATGAGATTATGCTGCTTTGTAGTTAACTTTCAGGAAGACAGAAGTATATGCAATCTCTTGGGGTTTTTTGACTAAAGGAAGTCTGCAGGCATGCCAAGTAATAGGAATTTCAGATATTATCATGCAATGACATTTAAAGGTATGTTTCATGCATTTCTTCTTGAACACAGAAGCAAAATTCTTGCCTCATTGAAAGGATAGATCGAAGATGTCACCTGAAATATTTCAGATTACGCCCATACAAAATAGATGTAAAGGAGGGAAATAGTGCTGACTATTAAAAAATAAATTTGGGAAAGAATTGGAAAAAACTCAACAAATATATTCTTTGTGTTCTTCAAATTATATAATTCTTGATGTTTCTGCAGACTGGCCATTCTTCTGGTACAACAGTAAGAATGAAAGCTGAAAAAGCTGCCTGAGGACTTTCATAAGAGCTCTAGAACTTTTTAAGGTTCAAACTTCATGATTTATAAATTCATACATAATTAGTTGCTTAACTGTTTAGATTCACATGACTGAGTTTTATTACTAAGGTCTGGAAAAGGCAGCTTGGTGATTTCACCCTTCAGCTGATTCATAGTGGAGCAGAGTATTTCCGGTAAATTACAGTTTTCTTTATTTTTTCTGAAATTGTGTCTGCACAGTTATATACAGTGCATTACAGAGACTCTAAATATATATTATAGTGATAAAATAATTAATATTTTAATGCGAGATAATTTTCCCACATAAGTAATTTTAAGAGAAAAAAAATGTTTTTTTATAATTAATAGCTTTCATCCATGACCTTCTTATAAACATCAAAAATATTTTTTTTCATTGTTTGTCTCTCAATTTCTCATACCAATTGGAATCCCCTGTAGAACAGCAGTACTTTCCAGGGTGTATTTAAATTTTGGTCTCCTTTTGTTTCAGAAGTTTCTATAAGCAATGCAATAATCACCTTCAACTCTCCATTACATCCTTGACATGGATGAACTCCTTTGTCTCCATCTTTGCCCAAAATTTGGGTTGCTTCTGAAGGTAGGAAAGTTAAGATGGACAAAAGTGTTATGAGGTCTACTGAATATTGCAAATTATAGCCCTATAAGTGAACACTCTTATTCTAATGACTCCGTATGTGAAGGCCTGTCTTCTGTCTTGTTGCACTTTAAAATAACTACACCAAATGAAATTGTTACTTGAATG
The DNA here is from genome assembly GCA_026546715.1 of Gallinago undulata. Lineage (NCBI taxonomy): Eukaryota > Metazoa > Chordata > Aves > Charadriiformes > Scolopacidae > Gallinago > Gallinago undulata. Next base: position 25,489,814 of record JAOTQQ010000001.1, read on the forward strand.
GTTTTAAAACTCTATATTTTTCTGGTATTTCAGAAAGGAAGCTCTTGGTTTGCAGGGGGAAATTTTTTCACTCGTTTTCCCTTTACCTGAAGCATCTATACTTGCATTTAGGCTATATCATATACCAGAATATCAAGAGTTTAAACTGTTTTTCTTTGCCTCTTCAAAACGTGTGTGTGATACCTATGTAAAAATATTACTTAATATTTATATATATGGGTTGTGATCTGACGTGTGGGAAAGAAAATGAAATATTTTTATAATGATGTTATAATGATGATTATCATCACATATCAAGGAAGATTACATTATTATAGAACCAGTGAAAAAAATGTAGAATTAATACAGAAAATGTACTTCTAAGAAACAATAAATGTCTATTAAATATGCATTTCCACATGTGCCTGCACACAGATAGTTACACTTTTACTAGAATTGTCTAAGCCTAAAAAATATTCCTTTAAAAAAAAAAGAAGACATTACACTGCTGAATTGTAAATTTGACTATCAAAATCAGCAAAGAAAGTATTCTGATGTTATGGGGCTTTGCATACACTGTTGAGAGTTACGAAGTTTTTAGCATAGAAACATTTTGTCTAGGAATATGGTTCAAGCTTTCCACCTAAGGAATATGATTTGGTCTCAGACTCTAACTAGTATTTACTGCTGAGTTTTAAATTTGTCTTTGTTTTCTAGCATACTGTTGCCAATAATGTTTTTAAAATACAATATCTCCAAAAACAAATCTTAAGAGAGTTTATATTGTAAAGATGTCTAGACACATGCTTAAAATTCAGAAAAGTTCTTCAAGTATCTAAAAGGGCTTGAGATTCGTTACCTATTTTCATGATTGACACTGAGAAAATTTATACTGGACTACTCAAAACTGTAATTTTCTAGAATGTAGAAATATCTAGAATCCAAAATCATGAGTAAGAGTTGTTTTATTCCACCATTTGTATTTAATGATGTATGGTAATAACTCATTACACCATGCAAAATTATGTGCAAAGGTACGTGCAAAGAACTAAAATGCCTTCTAAACCCACTAAGAACTACATCTACAAATCTGAAGCAGATTTAATAATATTAATATTATATATTAATAATAATTAACAAGTCATTAATAATAAATTGTTCTTTTATTAATATTGATATTATTAATATTCATGATATTAATTTAATATATAAAATTATTATGCAGTAAGGGTAAGTTAAAGCAACTAAAAGCAACACAGTTAAACTGGACTATCTCCTGTGTGCAAAGGGAAAAAAACCCAACAATTCCATCATATTAATCTCATGTTAACAATTCACTTGCTGAGATGACTCATAGTCATCAAGACAATTATATCTAAGAAAACATGCAAAGTAGAAGAGGGATTTCGGTCTAATGAAGGAAAAGAAAGGAATAAAGCAAAAAAGAAAGATTCCAGGTTTGAATCGAAGTTGTATCTAAATAGGTTCATATCTTCTCTGTCCCTGAATAGAAACTCTTATTTGCTGTTGATGCCAGTATAAGCAGTAATTTCTTCCAGTCTTTGCTAGGAACTTGAGTGGCTGACACATCTGAAAAAGGCAACCTACTCTTACCCTCTTCTTTTATAACCCTGGGCTTAATACCAAACCTCTTCAGTAAGAATACTGGGAATACAAAATAAATGTCCTTCATCTTCCACTCAAATTCTACCTGCATATTGGGAGGCCTATCTATACTGAGTATGGAAATAAGCAGAGGATTAGCTGGGGTCATTGAAATACTTATCAGTAGAAATTATCTTCCTATAGCTTTGAGCTAAACTATTCCTCTGAAACATTCATGCATATGGATTCCACTTACCAACGTACTGTCCAAGAGTTACTGCACTTACATGTGTGACTCTGGATCTGAGGCTTGGTTGCCTCTATGATGTCGAATCACAACGAGGTCTATGAGATCAGACATGAACATTTTGGAAGACTCATCAAAGACTGAGATACTATAAACACCTTATCATCCTGGGGAATCAGCATGATGTCTGCATAAATAAATCAATAATAATAGCAAATGCAAAATTCCCACTGTGTTGTGCAGCCATCTTGAGTGAACATCTTTCAAGGACAGCAGCCTGGCGAAAAATAGTGACAGTATTGATGAAGACAGGTAGACCTATATTAGTTTGGGAAGTTTTGGGGTGTTGGAGGTCAGTAAATACGCTACAGCATCAGGTATTTAAATTAGGTTGTTCATGAATTAACAGCAGCTTAAGTATAAATCAGTCACTATGTTTGCTTGTAATTTCAGATAATGAAAAAAAGTTGAGAAAAATGTGATATGTTCAAGCACCATGTCTAAATACAATAAAAGATTAAATCCATCAAATGAATTATTTGTTCCAAGCTGTCTTCTTACTGTGATCATTTTTCCAACTGTATATGTCTTTAGTTTCTCTATTTCTTTTAATGTAAATCTCTTTACTAGCATGCAGAAAACAAAACCAGAGGGCTGAGAAAGATTCTGACTAGAAGCACAGTGAATCAGGTTAGAGTGTGAAAATATCTTTCAGATAATCCTGCTTTACTTATTTGGTGCTGTAAGTATGAAAATTATGTGTTTGTTTTTCTATTTGTTATCACTGCACTCTTTAATAATTTTTGTCGTTCTCTAGACAATAGGAATAAAAGGAATCTATGTCTTCCATGAGCCAAATTTCTCTGTAAAATCATGAACTTTAAAAGTTGCTGGAGGGCTTGTGCCTCTCAAAACAATGCCTATAGAAGTGGGAAGGAAGCTAACTCAAAGCAACTCAGTCAGGATTTTATCTATTGGGACTTTGAGCATAATGAAATGATGGGATTACAGGGGATGTATTCTGTCATTCTCAATTGTGGGGAAAAAATCACATTTAATATTGTTTGAATTGTCATAGTGAATGTGTTGTTCATTAAGCAAAATGTACACATGGTTCAATTTATGTTGAAGACAGTTCTAAGAAGTCAAAATTAAAAACATTAGAACATAAAAGTACTGTAAGAAATAGTGACATAAAATCCACAGTATCGCATCACTTTAATAGTTTGAAACATTTGGTGTCCCTAATGTAACTCCAATTGCAATAGATCATGGACTGTAATTAAGGAGATGAGGTAATAGATAAAGAACACCAGAACAGAAATAGGCTTTTTGGATGTATAATTTTGAAATCAGTTCCTCAATTTGAAATGAATGAAGAAATGGAATTATACAAGCATTTGGAGAATAGATGAAGGGGGAAATGTTGAATCTTGTTGAAGAAAGACTGGACTCTGCTGGAGCTTAAAAAGAACAGTTATTTCAGGTCATACTGAGAGATTACCATCTTCAGCATGCCACTTTCAGAAGCAGGCAGTACAGGATACCTGTGGAAGAACAATGGGTCAGAGTCAACAGAACACTGTGGTACTTTACAGAGCCCTGCCATTGCTATCTCAAGAACTTCTCCATTCAGAGCTTGTATTTATTTGTCTCAGTGATCTTTATTTTCCCTGATTGTCCAGTTGGGTTTTGCAAGGAGTCCTAAAACATAAATAATTGAATGAAGAAGCATCTGATTTTGCTTGTTTTAAATATCAACTGCCATTTTGATGTGATCACTTCTAGGCATTTTATTAGATGGAGAGCAAGAACAAGAGCTTTCTGTTCACTTTCCTTCTATCATTCTTGCTTTTTATCATACTGTTTTTCACTTGCCTTTTTCTCAGCCTGGAGAGTCCTGGTTTACTTGGCCATTCCTCACAAGGAATGTGGGAGAAATGACCCTCTTTTATGAATCTCAGGTTTTGTGAATACACCTAAAAAGGCAGCTTCACCTTCCTCCTAATCATCAGATTTTATCCTTCATTAGTTATGAGTCTTACTTAGGGGTGAAATATTTGATTTTTATGGACTTCAGAATATACAGCCATTTTTCCAAGAAAGTTGCCTCAGAGATAAATTATCCCCTATTTACTATTCACAAAATACCTTCACTATTTTTTTTGTCTTAAATATTTCAGTCATACAATCAGGGAACAGAAGATAGGGCTATTTAACTAAGGTCACCTCTCACATACTCATCAATGCCAAATGTCATGTAGCAGAGTTAAAATGAACATTCAAAATCTGGCATTTCCTTCTACTAGGTATTTGGTCAAGGCTAGCAACATGTTGAGGCTTAGAAATTCATCTTACTTTGAGAACAGTGAGAATGAACAGAGATATTTTTCTTTAGTTATTGTTCTTGGCAAGCATATAGCAAGCCTGGCTGAACATCTCATTCTTGCTGTTAAATGCCTTACCAATCCATATCCCCTTATATGTTGCAGACTTTCCTACACATCTTGAAGAGACACCTGTTCTACAATAACAATACCAAAAGGACTATTGTAATTTCTATCTTCTGTTGTTTTGGGTTTTTTTGTGTGAACAAAGTAGCTATCTGTATTAGATTGTATGCAAATTGTATATAATTGCATATATATTTTATACAAATATTATTTACCAGGTTAACTACTCCAGTAACACAACAATGTTTTGAAGCCAAACAGTATCAAAATAAAATATCCTGTAGTTTTAAATTTAGTTGCCATCTCCATGGCTATGGACCTCATTTCTTACAGCACTGTCATTTCTTTCAGGGCTTTGCAAATCTCTCTGGCTTTTTGTACCAGCGTTATTACCAGGAACTAACTACTGAATTCAGTGAAAATTGAACTTCAGGTCATGTTTCATTTTTTTCACCATAACACCCTACACAAACATTCTCCTTTCCAGGACTGTCTGTCATTTGTGCTTTCCATGTTTAGAGTTAACTTTGACTGGAAAAGTCACCTTGAAGCTCATTCAGCTCACTCTTAAAGAAGCACGGTGTGTTTAATTCCATTATTCATTCTTAACATGAATTGTGCTTTATATCCAATATGACTCATGCACAGATCAGCCATCACCAGCTGCTAGAGACTATTATGTTCAGTGGAAAGTAAAGGAATTTTTACCGTACTTAGAAAAAAAAAAATGATTTTACAGTGTAACATTTGTAAGTGCTCATATAGGAAATAAAAAAAAAAAACCAACTCGTCTAACCTTGATTAAGCTGATTTAACTACAATCTGAAAATAAATACCAGTTTTGTTCCTTCACAGTATGGCCATTAATAGCTATGTCTACCTCCTGTTTTATGAGATGTTATTGTCAGTTTTGGTGAAACTCTGTGTTCCAAGAACACTATGTTATAGTTGCCATCACAGAAACATAGTGGGATGACTTGCACAACTGGAGTGCTGCATTAGATGGCTATAAACTCTTCAGAAGGCAAGGAGGGAGAGGCATTGGTAAAGTGCTGTAGGTTAGGGAGTGTTTTGATTTTCCAGAGTTTAATGAAGGTGACAATATGGTTAGTGTTTATGAGTAAGAATAAAGGGGAAGGCCAGCAAGGCAAATACCATGGTGGGACTCTGTTATAGACCACCCAAGCAGAATGAAGAGTCAGAAAAAATACTCTATAAGCAGTTGGTTCTTATTCTTGTGAGGAACTTCACCTTACCAGATGTCTGGTGGAAATACAATACAGCAGAGAGGAAATAGTCTAGGAGATTCCTGAAGTGCATGGAAGACAACTTCCTGACACAGCTGGTGAGCCAACTAGAGCCAACTGGTTGGTGAGCCAACTAGAAAAGGCGTCCCATTGGACCTGTTGCTTGTGAACAGAGAAGGACTTGTGGGTGATCAGATGGTTGGAAGCCGTCTTGGGCATAGCAATCACCAAATGATAGAGTTTATGATACTCTAAGTAAGGAGTATCATAGGAAAGTAAGGAGTATCATAAGGAAGTAAGGAGGGGGGTCAGCAGAACTGCCACCTTGGACTTCCAGATGACAGACTTTGACCTGTTTAGGAGACTGGTTGATAAAGAACCTTGGGAGGCAGTCCTGAAGGGCAAAGGAGTTCAGGAAGCCTGGACACTGTTTAAAAAGGAAATCTTAGAGGCAGAGGAACAATCCAACGGGGAAGAAGACTAGCCTGGGTGAACTCAGGGTAAAAACCAAGTTTTCAAAGAAAGGGCAGACAACTCAGGAGGATTACGCAGATGTCTTGAGGCTACACAGGGAGAGAATTAGAAAGACCAAAGCCTAACTAGAATTTAATATGGCTACCACCCTAAAATACAGTTTAAAAAGCTTCTATAAATATGTTAGCAACCAAGGGAGGGCTAATGAGAATCTCCATCCTTTAATGGGGTGGGGGAAATGTAGTGACAAAGGATCAGGAATAGTCTGAGGTACTTAATGTCTTCTTTGCCTCAGTCTTTAATAGTAAGACCAGTTTTCTCCAGGTACCCAGGCCCCTGAGCTGAAAGACAGGGCCAGGAAGCAGAATTAAGCCCCTATAATACAAGGGCACATGGTTAGTGACTAGCTACACCACTTAGATACATGCAATTGTATGGAGCCAGATGAGATCCACCCAAGGGTACAGAGGGAGTTGGCGGAAGTGCTCATCAAGCTACTTTCTATCATTTATCAGCAGTCCTGGCTGATCGGTGAGGTCCCAGTTGACTGGAAGGCAGGAAATGTGATGCCCAGCTCAAGAAAGCGCCAGAAGGATTTGGGGAACTATGGGCCTTTCAGTCTGACCTCGGTGCCTGGGAAAGTTATGGAGCAGATCATCTTGAGTGCCATCATGTGGTTTGTGACACCTGTGGCAACCAGGTGAACAGTCAACATGGGTTCATGAAGGGCAGGTCCTGCTTGACTAACCTGTTCTGTTCACCTTCTGTGACAAGGTGACTTTCTTAGTGGATGAGGAAAAGGCTGTGGATGTTGTCTACCTAGACTTTAGTAAAGCTTTTGATGCCATTTCCCACAGCATACTCCTGCAGAAACTGACTGCTTGTGATTTGGACGGACACACTCTTCTCTAGGTAAAAAACTGGTTGGATGGCCAGGTCCAAAGCATTGTGGTGAGTGGAGTTAAACCCAGTGTGGAACACAAGTGGTATTTCCCACCTCTAATACTGTGTTCAGTTTTGGGCCCCTCACTGCAAGAAAGGCATTGAGGTACTGAAGTGTGTCTAAAGAAAGGCAACAAAGCTATTGAAGGGTCTTGAGCACAAGTCTTCTGAGGAGCAGCTGAGGGAACTGGGGTTGTTCATCCTGGGGAAAGGGAGGCTAAGGTGAGATCTTACCAGTCTATGTGAGTACCTGAAAGGAGATTGTAGTTAGGTGGGTGTCAATCTCTTTTTCTAAGTACAGGCAATAGGACAAGAGGAAATGGCTTCAAATATGCCATGGGAGGTTTGGATTGGTTATTAGGAAAAACTTCATCACTGAAAGGGTTGTCAAGCATTGGAACAGGATGCCCGGGGAAGTGGCTAAGTCACCATCCCTGGAGGTATTTAAAAGATGTGTAGATGTGGGACATGGTTTAGTGGTGGACTTGGCAGTGCCACGTTAAGGGTTGGACTTGATTTACCAACCTAAACAATTCTATGATTCTATGATGGCAGCATAAACCCTCTGGAATATCAGCCACTCCTTGTTTTGTGTCATCAGCAAATTTGCTGAGGGAATGCTCTGCCCCATTGTCCAGATCATTAATGAAGATGTCTAGCAGATCAGACCCAGTATTGACCCTTAGTGTACACCACTAGTTACTGGCCTCTGAGTCAAGTAGACTTGATGCCACTGATTACCACCCTCCGGGCCTGGTTGTTCTGTTGGTTTTCAATCCATTTCACTGTCTGCTCATCCAGCCCATACTTCCTCACTTCTTTATGCGGATATTATGGGAAACAGTGTTGAAAGCTTTACTAAAGTCCAAGTAGACAATATCTACTACTCTCCCCTCATCTACCAAATTTCTGTCCTCTGTTCAACTCTTTTTATGCTGTGGAAAGTGCTTTAAAAGTATCACTACACTTTCTCCTGGAAATGCAGCCTACAAATATCTTTAATTGCCAATGTTTGATAATATCTGAAACAAATGAGTGTCTGACTAATTGAAATTAGTTATTTGTCTCATTTAGGACTGGAAACCACCAGCACAGTACAGATATATTATACCTGACACCAGTCTACTGATTGTGGCTAATAGAGGAAGGATATCATTTAACAATGCTAACAGTAAGACATTTTTCACCAGTAAGAATTTGCCTTAAATTTAAGAGAAAGTCCACTTTTCCTTGTAAGTCCTTGCTTAAATGGGAAAATAAAACAATCTCACTTCTTTCATAATGCCGAAAATAGGACTTTTCAAAATACATATTAAGTTTTTCTTATTGCAGAAATATGAAAAGAGCATATCAGAAGAATTCGGTATTTATCATAACATTAAAAAATAGATATTCATGGATTCTGTTTTTCTATATGAGGTCTATAAAAGTCATTATAAGGTTTCCATACTTAAAATTTTGTCCCATCTTTTTTCATTACTAGTTTCTGCCATATCAAAATAATCTGCAGAGTTTGTTTAGCTGGTTGATTATGATACGTAGATCAAAGCAAAGTGAGGACATGACTAGCTTCCTGACTGTCAGTAGAACAGCAAAGTTAATGTTCCTTTTCCACTGTAGCTTTGGTTCAGTGAAATCTAATTACACAATAATTACAGTCAATGTTTCCAAATGTTTAAAAATAAGTCAGTTGTGGTATTAAAGATATTTTTTTTCTGTCATACATATTTAGAATTGCCCATTAATTATGGATTTCCTTTTTGTATAAAGTCACATTAGATCCCACCAAACAAAGGACCCTGATTCTGCAAGGCCTTTTCTTGAATTCCATCATATTATTTGGTAAAGAAGGAGTCACTTATCTGGTATATAATGCTAAAATGAGAATTCAAGTCAATACAAGTTTTAAGAATGACATATACCTCCATTTGGCCCATGCATATAATGCTAGGTGGTACCTTTGGAAGAACAGCAGTTAGTGTCCTTCTTTCTGAACAGTTCAAAGAGTAAGTTAACATCTGAGATGCAAAATTAATTACCTCTATTAATCTTGCTGGTTGGGTTTTGTTGCCAGATTTGGGTTCTGTTCCTTTTTCCAAGGATTGGAATCTGCTATTGCACTACCTGGCAGAGAGGTTGAGGTGTCTCACTGTGGCTTCTGATGTGCAACTTTCAGCTTTATTTTTCATTTATATGAAGACAGTCTGCACATGACATCGCAGCAGCAAATGATGCCTATCATGCCATGTCAGTGTGACTACATATCACATAGTGCTTTGCTGGTTTGAACATGCAGAGAGTGTCCCATGCAGGGATTTATTTATGGGAAGGCATAGATTTTCTCCTTCTAACATATATGCATAGGAAAAGTAGGCCAGAATCTGATTTGATTGTAAACATTTCAGGCCTAACTATTAGGTTTAGCTAAGTATCCAAGAGTTCAGGCTTATGTAGACCTTTGACATGTTGAATCTCAGTGTTTCTTAGTTCTGAGAAAGCAAAACCAAAAAGTAGTACATTGCCTCTACCCTTCTATATCACCCTAATCTATGTGATGGTAATTGATAGAATTTGTCCTGAAAAAAAAATTAATTAAAAAATTAATTAAATCAACTAAGTAGCACCTGTTAAAACTCCCCAATGATTTTATTTCTTTTGTCCCTACAAATATCCACCAACTTTGTGTGGATTCATTTAGGTAACAACAAATAGTTGTATTACACTTGCTATTTTACTTAAAAGTATTTGCTGTGAAAACATGCACCTGTTTCAATGGGCAGGTTCTTTTTCCTTTCAAAAGCAACAGAACAGTTGCCATCCACTTATATTTTACTCATTCTAAGCTGTTGAAAGTGTAATGTCATTACCACAGCATGAGTTGTTCTTTCGGAAGGTATTATATTGGGCTGCCAAACATTGCAAACAAACATTTCTATCAGTATGCCATGCATATAACTTATATTTGATACAAATTTATTTCATGACAGATTTTTGGGGAATTATTAAATATAAGAAATTAATATTGTCTGATCTGCTTCTTCCCTGTAGAAGATCAATAATGAAAATTCCTACTTTTGTCTGCAACATAATCACATGAAAAAGGTTGCAGCAATTGAAAGAAACCTTAAACCAGAAGTAATTGTCAAGTAATACCAAAAACCTTTACATTGTAGTGATAAAACATTGTTTTGGAAGGAGAGTCAAACATTAGTGATCATTCTTAGGTACATCTTTTAAAATAAAATGGTGAACCTGAAAGAAATGCTCTTTTGAATGTTAAATAGATTCTTTGGAGGAGAATAACTGCAGCACTGGAACCTTTTTTTAACTTCAGCTTTGGTCTAGCTCTTTTAGATTAAGTGAGAAATCCTATTTGATAAATGAGGGAAAATTGAACTCTTTTGGTTACATTCTAAAAATAACTAATACAATATAAAAATAGCTTTAATAGAGAAAGTGAATAGTTATGCAAGGCTTGATTAATGCATAATACAAATATACAGGTTTCAGTCTTATGTAAGTATCTTTTCTGAGAAGTTATGCCAGTGGTGAACTTACCAAACTTATCTGCAGAGTTACTAAATTATTTGAGCTTTTCTGATAATGGTCAATTTTCATACTACTTCTGTGGCTCTTCAAGATGCTATCGCAAAATGCAGGTAAAAATATAGGGATTTACAAGAGTGGAAGCTTAGATGCTCTCAGCTTGACTTTTAAGAAACAAAATAGACATAGGACCTTGATATTGACTTCATCCCAATAAGATACCAATGCTCATATGCAAACGTTTTCTTTCACAAGCCGTAGGAGACGCTAAAGAGAACAAGACACTAACAAAGGGACTTACAAATGCTAAAAAGAATGTAATACTTAGTGACTCAAAGAAAAATTATGCAAGAACACATGTAAAATTTTAATCTACAACATAAATACTACTTTGTATAAAATTAGTTAGAAAGAAGTAATGGTTAAAGATATACTTAAAGAAAGCAATAGTTCATACATTTGCCAAGATCTGGGGCTTTCTAAATGTAGTCTACACATAGGGTAGTCAAGCTTGCTTATTCTTTACAGTATCAGTGAACCTTCACATTCTTATATTCTCCTGTTCAAGATATATCAACATAAACAGGACACTGACAAACTGGGGAGATGGCAGAATATATATATCTCAACACAGCAGAGCTGCTCACAGTCAAAGAATATAAAAAAATCCTTCTTTCAGTTCTCCAGACTTACAGTTGTTTTTTCTTAATTAAAATAAAGGACCAACCAATGCTTCAAAGCCTTGTGGATGCTTTATAAAATGATTCCTCCAGACCTTTGACAGGCATTTGTCTGATTTAGCTTACTGCTTCTCTTAATTTCATTGACCCATGATGTGCCAACATTTTACCTTTACATTCAACAGCCTCACATTAACTCCTGATGCATTTCCAACACAAATCAGAAACATAGAATCATAGAATAACGGAATTGTTTAGGTTGTAAAAGACCTTTAAGATCATAAAGTCCAACACTTAATGTGGCACCACCAAGTCCACCACTAAACCATGTCCCTAAGCATCACATCTACACGTCTTTTAAATACCTCTAGAGATGGTGACTCAGTCAGTTCCCTGGGCAGCCTGTTCCAATGCTTGACAACCCTTTCAGTGAAGAAGTTTTTCCTAACAACCAATCTAAACCTCCCATGGCATAACTTGAGGCCATTTCGTCTTGTCCTATTGCACCAGTATATGTTGTGAGCCAACCATCTGGGAAAGCAGCCAGGCAGAAAAGGACGAATGGGTCCTGGTGGACCAAGCTGACCATGAGATAGCAATGTGCCCTTGTGACAAAGAATGTGAATGGTATCCTGGGTTGCATTAAAAGGAATATTACCAGCAGGTCAAGGGAGGTAATGCTTCCTCTCTACTCAATGCTGATGAGGCCACACATGGAGTACGGTGTACAGTTCTGGCCTACCTGGTACAAGAGAAATGTGGAGCTACTAGAGAGAGAGTTCAACTAAGGGCCATTAAAATGATTAAGGAACTGGAACATATGAAGAAAAGCTAAGTGAGCTAGAACTGTCCAGCATGGAGAAAAGAAGGCTTAGGAGTGATCTCATCAATGTGTACAAATATCTGAAGGGCAAGTGAAAATAGGACAGAGCCAGGCTCTTTTCATTGGAGCCAAGTGACAAGGTAAGAGGCAGTGGGCACAAACTGAAACATGGAAGGATCTGTCAGAACAGCAGGAAACACTTTTTTACTGTAAGTACTGAACAGGTTGCCCAGAGAAGTTATGGAGTCTTCATGTTTGGAGTTATTCAAAAGCTGTCTGGACATGGCCAACTGGTGGTAGGTGGCCCTGCTTGAGCAGCAATGTTGGACCAGGTGACCTCCACAGGTTCCTTCCAACATCAGCTATTCTGTGATTCTGTGAAGACTCTTTGTTCGATAACAAAAAAAAAGTAGCTTTCCCATAAAAGATGAAGTAGTCATGTCTTTATCAGATGCCTTTTCTGACATTGATATTGCTGCTTTTCCACATCTTTATTGAAAAACTAAGAGTTAAAAACAGGAGGTCATCAGATATCAACTAGACTGCAATGGTATCCCTCATACTGATCAACTCAATGATTAAAAAATATAATATATAAGATACCAAGAAAAGTAAACAGAAACTGTGAAACACAAATCTTAAAAAATGACAACAACTTTTATGCTCTGGATAATGCTAGTATTATCTTTCTGTCCAATACTGAGCTACCCAGTGTGACTGGCAGCAGGATGTACAGAGTAACCAATAAGATGCTGCCACATCTAGGTTCTGGAAAAATACAAACCAAACCAAACCAAAACAAAACAAACCCCCCCCAAAAAAAACCCAAAGCAAAAAAACAAAACAAAACAAAACAAAAAAGAAAAAGACATTCAGCCCTTTTTCAGTGTTTAATTTGCTCATCACCACTAAGCAGAGAGAAGGCGGGTCTCCCTTTTTACTGGAGAAGTGTGTTAAAACTATTATTTTAGTTTGTCACTGTCATTATTTAAAGAGTAATTATAGCTATGCCTGCTAGCACAGTTCTATTATAATCCTTGTTTTTCAAGAGTTTATGACTCAATGAATTTAATTCCCACTGGAATGGAACTCAGCTTACAAGATGTGAACCTGGTTGCAATTTGTTCCTAAAAGGTTTATTTAAAATTATTAAACCATACTATTTGACATTGCAATCCAAAATCAGAAAGTCCTTTTCACGGATTTTTAGATGCTTGCTTTACCTACTCCAGAGACATAACTTTAGGAAATTGTAAGAAATTATCCATAAACCTTCAAATAAGAATTTCTTTTGTTCTTCTGTATTGAAAGACTTTAAGAAGCAGATTCATTTATCTTTAAAAATAGGCTGCTGGAGATCAATTTTTTACTAAGATCACACATACACTACAATTGCATGGAGCCAGCTGGCATGAAGACACCAGAGAGATTCTTTCTCTGATTAGAAATGTTCACAGAGGTTTTGCTCATGATGTGACAGGGAAGGAACCAGAAGAGAGTTCAGGGGAGAGAGATGGACAAGAAGCTAACCTCTCCATGATACTTGGGATTCCAGTGTCTCATTGTATTGTATCTCAGCTGTTGTTGATCTAGGTAGTTTGGGATTCTACAACAACATAGCAACATTGATACAGTCCTTGATACAGGCTTACACACTTCTCATCTGAATGGATGAGCTTCGTTCCATGTCCGTTTCGCACGTGCTCCCTGGATCCTGAAGCTGATCTTCTTACTTACTGATATGTCTCTGTACTTTACTGAGTTGTACAATTTCCTTGCCAGTAATCTCTCTCCCATCTCCAAATATTTTGTGAAATCTGGAGTGAAAATGAAAGCAATCTGATCAATGAAGAAATGTTGAGTGTCTTGGTAAGACAACGAGATACAGAAAAGAGATTTACTTGTGAGGGAAGTAGCAGTTTTAAAGACAGAGGACAAGAAAAGAAAATATAGATAGACCACAGGTAAAAGGGTGAAATAGCAAGCAGCTCTTTGGCAAGTTAATGATGTTCACCAGTATGGTTCACCATTTCCATGAACCTGAAACCCAACATTGTCTCAGTTCAAGACAGTAAATTACAGAGAGATAATCACAAACAGGGGAAGAATTGCAGTCTTCATGGCTGAGTGACATCTTCCTTTACACTTCCAAATAGACTTTTCTCATCAGTTTAGTAGACTGAAATATAAAGGAAGCACACTATATTGTTTTAAAGGGTATCTCATCTACTTCTGGACTTTTGAAGTCAGTTGTACAAAACGAGTTAAAGAAATCCAGACTTTACCATTGTTACAACCAAGATATTCAGCATTTAATCTACATGAACCTTGAAGAACTGTAGTCTTAACACCATCATATTAAAATAATATCTTGCTTATACTGCACTTATAGTTCCACTGGAATCTTTTTGAATTAATATTTTTAAAGGGATTTGAGCAGTCACTTTTAGAATAAAATGTATCATAAGAAGTCACATAAGAGAATGGGTAGACAAGGGTACTGGGTCCTCTTAGTTTATTGCATGACAGTTCCTTAAAAAGAATTCAATCAATATCTGATGACCACCTACACTGTGGAATTTTAAATATTTAGACATCCACACCAATTACATTTAGTTAAGAAACAGACAGCTGAACATTACACAAGTCTCAAACCACAGGAATGGGAGAAGTGAAAAAAGCATTCCGGCTCAGATATGTTGTAGGTCAGCCAAAATGTATTACAATCTGCAGCAAAGAGAACTAAGTAAAGTTAGTAACTGAAATCCACAACATCATTGTCAAAAAAAAAACAACCAAAACCAAAACTGTTACTTGTTGAGGAAAACTCATAACTCAGTCACAAAATAGTAGAATAGTTCTTATGGTTTTTTTAGTGTCTTTACCAGTACATGAAATAGATTGAAATATGCTAAGTTGGATATTACTTTTTTTTAAGGAATATTTCATAGAATCTATTCAAAGATTAAATTATTTTCTCCAAATACTGGAAGCAACCACCGTTGTAAGATACAGTAGTAAAAAAAAAAAAGAAAAAGTGTACTTAGATTGCAAACTTGAATAAAAGAACAAGGGCTAAACATTATAGAAGACCTTTATACTCTGATAAATTTAATCTCTTTCCAATTACAACAGAAAGTTCAATACCGTACTTTGTCGCCAACTACCAATTTTGTAACAGCCTTCTGTAGAATGCTTGTTAACCATACAGATTTTTTTTATTTTTTTTTGTAATACAAAAGTATGAACCTGGCAAGCAAGACTTATTGCTTGTGTTATTTTTAGTATAACCTCAACATGTGACTCGAAGTCAAATGCAGTGGATCACTGGCTCAGGACTCATGAGAAGGGAAGACCCATTACCATGAGGTGCCCTCTGGATGTGACTCTCACAATAAATCTAAGGCATGCGGGCCTTTTCTGGCTGCAATTAAGAAGTCAAGTCTTTATAATTCAAAGGCAGACATGTCTGAATGGGTAGATTTTGTGTTGTTTGTGCTCTATATAGTTATTTATCTGCTTCTCATTCATGGGCTTTAAAAAATTTTGGATGAGTTCCAATCAAGAAAACTCTTCAGCTGTTCCTTCTGTTTAGTAGTCATGCCTAATTTAATTTTGAGAAAGTACAACTATAACTTAAATTGTGCAAGGAAACTTTTTTTTCTTCTATAGAGTTTAAACTACTATCCCTGTTTTGATTTTTAGGGATTTTTTTTAAGTGACTAGTCATAACTTACTAAAAAATTGGCTCATGCTCACTGATTAGGTGTAGATACACAAACTGGTATTTTTATAGGGTTGTTCTAAGGCATTTTTCATGTACCAGCTACATTTCTGAGTGAAGAACTTCTGTGATTCTCATCTCTTTGACGTCCAGCTCTTATACTACACAGGTTAGAAGGTTCTGTATCCCTCACTGAGGTAGTTTTCTCATTTCTCCTACACTGAAGGTAACAAGTTTAGCATTGTTTATTATTTTGAATTAAAGTCATCCTCGATTAATTAACATCACAGTATTCTACCTTCAATTCAAACAATGAAATGAGACTCATGAATGTAAAAATTTGCATTTTTCAGTTCTAACAGTGTAATGCAATCTAACAAACTACAGTTAGCCAAAGTTCAGTTATATCCTCTGGGATTTAATTATTCTGTTCAAATCTGTAAGAACTGAGGAAAGGAAGTGAATACCAGAAAACATGTATTTTTGAGATGTGCAATTTTTAAAATCACTGGATGGATGAAAGAATCTGAGTTATCTGAAATTCTCTAGACTATGCTCCATATTTTATAGAAAAAGACTAAATATTGTTTTGAATCTAATTATTTCTCCAGTGATCTCTTGATTAGGAAATCAGATACAAAACAGTTAAATAGTTAAATGTTATCATGTTGATTTATATAATAGTGCTCAAACAGTTGCCACTAAGTAAAAAGGTGCAGAACCTATATTAATCTGAAACCCACATCAAATGAATGGGACAAAGAAATAAAGTTCAGTCTTAGTTTCATCCTCTGTCATAACTAGGGAATAAGGCCATATCATTGCTACTTATCCTGAAACAAGTCCAAGAAAAAACAAATAGGATGAGAACTTTCTCCATCATGACTAATATAAACCAGCCATGTGGTCTATTTTTGTATTTTCAAGTAAATTCATGGGACAAGATCCAGAATGCCTAAATTCAAATTTAGAGAGAAACCCAATGCAACCTGGAAGTTCTGCCTTTCAGCACCAACTTAAGGTTGCTGTGTCTCCTGGACATCATGAGAGATGATGTCCTCGTAGAAGGATACTGCCCTCTGTTCACTTAGCTGGCTGATGATAAGTGTGGACCACATCATATGCTTGAGCAAACACATCTTGAGAAAAATCAATGAAACCAATAGTGAGTTGGACCTAATCTATGTATATTTCTATTAATTTATTTGATGTGAGTATCCAGTGTACAAAGATTCCCCCAGGGCCCAAATTTATTTTGTCCATGTGTGAATTTGACATTTATTAACTCTCTTACCATGCATGGCTTAATTTTTTCATTTTCTTTCTCATAGTAGTATGATTCTTCTCTAGTTGTTGTATTCAATAAAATCTTTTTTTTCCATTTCAACAATGTCTCTATGTTGCAGCAAGTGTGGATAGGCATCAGTTTTGCTGACTTCAGGGGATAGTTATGTGAGTTGTATTAGTTCTATTGATCTGCCAAAAGTAGAAGTTTATTCAAAATTCCTTTTGTTAATAGTTGTTTTGTGTCCTGAAATATGAAGATTTCTCCATATATTTTTATCCTGATACAAGTTATCACTATAATAGTTATCACTATTCATTTTAGTGTCTAAGTCTTTTTGCAGTGTTTTCCTACATTAATTATAATTTTAAAAAATCACTAACTCTCAGTTTCATTGAATAGCTCTGATTTTTGTACTGCAAAAAAAAAAAAAGTGGAATGAGGTTACATTTTGAGATTCATTTCCTTGTGGTTTTACTTTTAACAGTAAATCTATATTTACTTGGAAAAATAATGAAATTACCTACTTTTTGAAACAATACATTTTAATGATCAAAACAGCAAAGTCATGATGGTGGGTACTGTCTGCATCACGTATTTGTATATGTATCTGTATACACAATATTTACACAAAAACACTGTTAAAGTACTCATATAGAAAAAGAAGTAATTATGCATTTTTAAGCTTAGTGAAGAAAAGGGAGTTAAGGAATTATCTAATGATCAATATATATTTCTGACTTTTTTCTTAATAATGCTATTAGATTTGGTGTCCTCTTTAATCTTTGTTTTTATTGTTAATACCACTCAGTATATCTCTCTATTAGAATGATTGTTTTTTAAGTGCTGTGTAAGTAGCAAAATATCAATCAAAAACTATATTACTGCAACTCACCCTATAAGCTAATTATACCTAAAGAGAGATTAATTCGGAACTGGGGGTCAGATACTGCAGAAATTTGAAATAAATTACATTAAATATTTACCTCAGAAAATCTTTATAACCTTCTGTGGGCTGCTTAAGGCTGAGTACACGAGTACGATTCCCTCATGCCGTTCTGAAACGGTTTGTGAAATATGTGGCATGGGTTTTTGGTGTCATGCAGTGCTTTCTTTAGGACAACCTGCCTGTGTCACAAGAGGCTTTGTTATTTGTCATCAGCACTAAAAAGCTGATAAAACCTTTGGTGCTTTACTAAATTGCTATGAATTCTTCTATTCCCTGTAATGCAAACAAAGAAAAAAAAAGGAAAACCGAAAGAGGACCTTGTGTTGAAATTAGCCCAAATTTCATTTTGCTGTGCTTTCTTTTTCTTCTTAAATGTAAATAATTGTAAAAGAAATTGTAAAATAAGTCATTTTGATTTGAAACAAAAATACCATAGTGGGTACTCGTGAAAGAAACAAATAAGAGAAATCCCTAGTGTCACCAAAAAGCCATGTGAGTAATTTTCCTTTTACTCAGAAGCAGAGTGTCTGGGGTATTCCTCAAGGATTAATAGAAGATTACTTCAATTCTTGTCTCTACCTGAGGATCTTTTGAGGTCATCTCTCCCACAAACATGTTTGAAACACCTGACTGGATAATATTTTAAGATTCAGGTAAGTAGATAGTTGATTATTGTCATTCACTATTCCTTTCTTTTGAAAATGGTGCTGGTATAATTAATTGTTCTTTGTTCCAGTCCACAGAAAGATGTCAACACCACAAAACTAAAAACTTTTTTTCTATATCTTCCCAGAAGCTCAGAATATGCCTCATATACTCAATACTACTAGGACTACTCGAACAGAATCAGATCCCATTTCTTATCTACAGGAAAACATTTATTTTAAGTTGTTTGTTTGTTTTATTTGAGCCTCATTCCACTTGATAGTATATGCAGACATTGAAAAGATATTTAAAGTTCCATCTTTGTATCTGAAAATTGCAGTAAGTAAAAACTTCAATGGAATCCGTCCAGTTGAGGAAGAGAACCAATAGAGGAGCTTTGATGGGCACCTGGCATCCACCCAAGGTCAACCCACCACACAAGTATATACCAAGTTTATGTAATTATTTTTAATGTAATATTTTTTCATAATTAATCTAATCAAGTACAAAATAACATAGGAACTAAGCTATGCAACTTGTCTACTTTTAGGAATTTTTTTTTAGACATAAGCATTTTCAAGACAAATATAAAATATTTTTTTCCTGCTTAAATTATAAATTTTTTTCTATAGTTCCCTTTAGCAGGTTTATAAATTTCTTGAAAGAAAACTTTCTTCATTTAAGTCCTCTCTGATAAAAGAACAAATACTAGCTCTGTATATTTCACTGCATCTGTTCTATTCTCTCTGTGTGTTCTGTTAAGCACTTTGTGTGCAAGCTAACCTGCACAGGCCTTAACTTTCTAAGGATAACAATTACCATCTTACAGCTCCAGTACTATGACTTATAAAGAACCAATATACTTCTTTTTCAATTTTTAATGCAGCTCTTTTCCCTTGAAACTATAAGTTATATGAAAGATAAACTAAACTTTGCAAGGTATCTAATATAAAATATAAATATATATAATATAAATATATATAATATAAAGCCCAAAATTATGGTGAGCATTTTTTAACTTGAATGCTATTTTCCAGTATTTGGTATTGTTCACTGAGGAAAACGGGAAGTAGAATACACAAAACATTTCTGGAGAAAAAAAATAAAGAAAGAAAAGAAACAAAGAGGATAAGGCAAAATTTACTGTGTTCGTAGAAGTTAAGGGATGAATCTGTTATGAGTAGCTTTGAGAAAACTTGTTGCTAATATTGCAGCGAGTCCTATACAACCCCTTAACTTTTTTTTCTTTCCAGGAGCTATCAGTCACTCTCAATATGAATGCTGGTTGTATGGCTTCACAATAAATAAGTCAGATTTGCAAAATAGAAGACAGTATACCCAGTTCAAATTAAGTAATGTTTTCCCTGTTAAAATGAAGCATTAACTTTCTAGTTCTCTTTCCCAAATAAAACGTTCTGGTTTTGTGCTCTTTGGTAATGTCATGTTACATTACATAGAATGAAGCCTCTGTATGGTTCTGTCATATAAAGCATTTCTCAACTTCAGAATTTAAACGTGGACACAGCATATTTTCCAGAATTATGTTATGTATCTACCATGCAAAATTCCAGAATTCTCTTTTAGGCTCTTGCATACCTACACTGCAATTCCCCCAGGAATATCAATAATGTCTAATGTGGTTCAATGAACTCCAGTGAGACCCTAACTGAACAAATAAAGAGCCACAAAGGCACTTAATAATGTATGGAATCTAACATCAACACAGCAGAGAGCAAGACCCAGGAGCAGAGAGTGCAAAAAAGGCCATAATAATTTTATATATTATTACCTCTAGTGAAAAAAAACAACCAAACAAAACACAAAATTCCTTCTATACTATTGTACTTCTATACTCATATTCTTGACCTCTGCCAATACAGCCTTAAAAAAAAAGTGAATCTCTTATAATGTAACAATCTCTATGCTTGTGTAACATGAACTGTTTCTTGGTGATAACATTTTTATTTAATTATGTCTGTGAGCACCGTAACTTATATTGATGAACATGGATTGGCATAGTTGTTTAAGCCTATAATGAACTAAATGTTACACAGAATACAATTTTCCTCTTCGTTTACTTTAATTTATTCTAGTTGTAATTGTTATTGCCTTCCATGATTATGGAATAAATCTCACTGTAGGATCAACTACTACAGTTTAAGAATGAGACTTAAGAGCTGTTTTGTAATTATGAACAGTTTTTGTGCCATTAGATCTCAGAATTATTCTTTTTAAAATATTTTGAGACCTAACAACACAAAACATTAGAGCCAACATCCCAGAATACTTAAGTATTGAACTTTTGTCATCATTTGCCTTCTCAGTTGAACTACATTTTGTTAATTTGGCCACTTTAATATTTTAAAGGAAAATGCTGGTAAGTAAAATAAATTTTGCTTATTTGTTCCGAAGAGTAAAACCATTGGTGATCTCACTGGAGACAGTCCCATAAACACTGCATAGCTCTACCTTGCAGAAGGAAAGAACAAGTTAACTTTTTTTTTTTTTAAGATAGTTTTTAGGAGTTTCTAAATTGGTCCTAAAGAAATGGACATGTAGAACACTCCAGCATGAAGAACCAGCTCATTAAAAAAAGTAAAAAAACTATAGTTGGATTCAATAATTTGTTGGCAAGGCTATTATTCAAACCAAAGAATTCACTAACATGACATGCTGATCCTAATTCATAGTACAATCAGAGTGACCCCATTACTATAGAATCTCTTAGCAGAAGAGAAAGGGTTAGGAGCTCACATTTTCTAACCAGATATATAATCCACACTAAATGAATGATTGATTCAGAAGCATTGTAACAAATTACTGTACTGATATACATGCAAATCTGTACTGCTATCCCTTTATGGCTGCTCTGAGATTAAAACTCATTGCTTTCCCCAGAACTGATCCCTCATTTTGTTCTGTAGAAAAAGAATAAGAAAAATTACCCTGCTTCTGATACCATCAGTTGGTATAAAAAAGCAAAATTTCATGTACAAAATGAAAGCTAATACATTAATGGTAGTGACTAAATTCCTAGATGGAGTTATTTAAATGAACTCAAAAAATTCTAAGTGAAACTAGTGAAAAATACAAACTGACATATTAGCATGTTGTTTACATGACACTTAATATACCGGTTATAACTGTTTACACTCTCTCTAACTTGATTTAATCTTTTCTGTCTCATTTTGAGTTTCTTAAACTCACCAATAAATACCTAATTTAGAGGTGATGGGCAACCTGACTTCGCATCTGATTGTTTACATCACATTGCTTTGTCTGCAACAGTAACACTTGATGTTACTTACTGAGAAATGGGGAAGAGGGGGGTGGGGAGGGAGGAATTGTGTCTCAGTAATTTAGAGAGTGCTTTTACAGTTGTATCTTTTGCATCTTCTAGATATCAGATGTGATTTATGAAAGATTAGTTTCACAAGATTAGACACAAGCAGTATAGCTGTGTGTTGCCCTATAGGTACAAGTTTCTTAAACCTATCTAAAGTTTGCTACGGGCCCAAATAAGCAGTGAACATTTCATAAAATGTGATGTAATATTATAAATTAAAGAAAAAAAAAACAAAAACAAAGAAAAAGAAAAAGAGTTAAGTAAAAAGATCGAGAGAAAATCCTTTTTCTTTCTTGGCAGCTGATTGTCATCATCCCTTACGTGCTAGTGAACTGGCTTTGTGTATCGTAAATGATAGGCTTGTAGATGATTTTAGCAATCCCATAACTTTCCCGGGGAAGATCATATACATCTGGAAAGGTGATCAAGGTTTCAAGCTCAGATGAGCTTTCTGCTATAACAGTGTGACTAGGAAAAAAAAAATTCTTTCATATTTGCATTTTCCTTGGAAAGACCTGTCTGAATATGTAGGATTGGACTTCTACAAGCAGAAATCTGTTCAAAAGAGGAGAGGGGAAAGCAAGCAAACACAAAAACAAAACCAGAAAGAGGTATCTTCCTTCTCCTTCATTTTCAGTTTAATCCCAAACTAATTTAGAAAAAAGGTGGCACTTCTCTGAGCTATTTGAACTTTCTTAGCAGAGGACTGACAATGTGTCGATGCCTGGATACCAGGTGGGGTGGGTCATAACTGGGATGGACAATGGTAAAGTGCCTAACACCATTGTACCTGAAATGGTGGAGATTGTCTCTGCAGTAGAGAAAATTCTGTACTGAGCATTTGAAAAATAGAACCACGTACTACCATGAAGCAAATCAAATGCAAAAATCTGTCTCTGGACTTGTACACAATGGTTTAACAAAATGCTTTAATGTCTTAAGTAGGTGCTTAGATCATCGTTTGTATCACTAGTGCAAAACTTAATACCTTCATGACAGTATTTCAGTTTGCCCTATATCCTTAAATTCTTTTCACCAGCCAGCCACAAACTTTCTTCTTTAGTGTGATTCTATGGAACACGAAGATGGATGGTGAAACTAAATCAGAAAGTCAAAGGCAACCTGTTCTAATGCACCAATGACGTCTGTAGATACCAATGTAATAAAGAAACCACCCACCTGAATTTCCAGCTGGGGCTGAAGGAAAAGAAATGTGGTAGTCTGATAGGTTGACATTTTGATGGATTTGTGGAAGCAAATAAAGTCAATCTGTTTTTCTATTTTACTTCTGTAGAGTCCAATGTGTGGCTAAGGCAGAATATTTTTAAAGGATCCTTTATTCATATTTTACCAGCTCTTCACTGACTCTGAAATAACTTCCAGTCCATTGTGCAACAGACACCAAATACTTCCTCTGTATTTTGGAACAACAAAGAAATTTCCTATTTTGAGCAGAGGCTACTTTACTATATAGTTGGTAATTATGAAAACTTTCACTTCAGACTGTTAAGTAGTAGCATTCAAGGCAATATCTATAAGCAGTTGGAGATCATCTAATAGGATCTAATATGTTTTCTTTCTTCTAGATTTTTGAAAGAATGTTTAGCACATACAATCTTAATCACGTCTTTGCTTTGATCTTTGTAAATTTCCTAGTGTCAACTTGTAATAAAACTACTTTCTAATGTAGAACAATATTTCTATTGTTCTATTGGACAATCAAAATAATGTTGATTTTTTTTTTTAATTTTTCAAATAGTAATTCTGATTTCATTCTGATGAACTAGATGCATTTAAACCTGAACGCTTCTGAGTTTACTTGCCCCTGGCTCCATATTTAGCCAGTGAAGAAAGAAAGAAAGACATCCACAACAGCTTAAGTTCCTCCAATCTGAATTGCTCCTCGGAGAAGCTTGTCTTTTCCATTGACTGCAGAGGATGGTTAAGACTTCTACAGAAAGATCAATTTTGCTTCAGTCCTGCTGAAATTAAGTCATTCATGCCGTCTATATTGCTATAACTGCATACTACTACTGGTATCTGGATGAATTGACCTTTGTATACATTTCATATACATACACATATAATCTTTTTCATTAACTTAGAGCACTTCTTGTCTTTTTCTCCATTTGTCAGTTTCTTACATGAATTAATGACACTTTCTGTCCATCAAATTAATTGAATTTGTTCATGCTTATGGAGACTCAGAAACAGTACCTAAACAGATTCAAAAACATACAAGTAATGCCTACAAATATGCACACGCGCATAATGGAAATCCCCAAAATGTCATTTCTGCAGCAAATCAAAGATAAACATTCCCCCACACACACCCCAGATTTTAGCTCCATTGAAAATATGAGTCCTGTCACTATTTTAGAAACATGATTTAAACATTTTAGAATCCAGATGACTCACAAAAAGGAAAAAAATATATTGTGCCAATTTGAGTCCTCTTTTGAAACCAATTTTCTCTTTCAGTGTAACTTGCTGGTTAGCTGGATGAAGAATTAGAGTTGTTGTTGTATATCCTGTTGCTAAAGTTGCCTGATAACAGAACAATGAGAGACCTCAATTGGCTGACTACTTTAAAAATAACAAGCAATGGCCACGTCATCCTCTGATTTTTGCCACAAAAGACCTTCTCTCACCTCATTAATGAACTGTGATTTGACAGAGCAATATTGCCCAATTTTGAGAACTTTCATTAGTGTACCACGGGTCCTAAATTAGTGAAATATCTTTGGGCAGTTTAAACTTGTGATGGAAAGCATTTAAACATTTAACTGCCCTTAAATTGTTTACTTTCTTAGACCATGGATTAAATATTTTGCCCAACTGCAAAAGTGAAAAATGGCCATAAACCCAGAATAACCTGGGGTGAGCCATTCAGAAGACACTGCAAAACAGTATGTATATCATTATTGCTATGCTGCCCGGTAATTAGAACTTAACAAAAAATGCAAAATATTTCCTATATTTTCAATATCTAAGGGCAATAGTAGGAACTACAAATACGTTCAAATGAATAAGAGATTAGGAAAGAGCATCTTGCATCATTTAACCATTTTTCCCTCAAGAAAAAATAGTTACACTTTTAAAATCCTAATGTTTCTCATCTATTTGAAGAACAATCATGTAATCCACAGGCATAGTGATTTTTTAATTTCTTTTGTTTTCCAAATTAGTAGAACTGTAAACTTTCCACTCTAAACATAGCACCAGAATTCAGAATTCTGGAATCTTATGCCAAGCCTTTCCTATATCTCCCTACACAAATCACATCTCATTTTTTATACCTCATGATTATGTTTTAGAAAATTCTCCCAAAGGGGAGTTGTTGTTGCTGCCTTTTAAGGTAATACTGAATGAGAATCATTTATAGTACGTAAATGGAAAATATTCTTGGCACACAGGTAGGCACATTGGCAAAATTTAAGAACAATTTATCTTTTGCAATGACCTTTCTGACATATGGTGAGAAGCTTCATTTATCAGTTGAAGCATCACTGTTCGTTCATGTAATTGTTCTGCTTTCAAGGATACCAAGTGGTAGGCTAGTATTGTCAGCACTGAACATCCAAAAAGTCATTCGCTCTATCAGCCTTAAGCTCTTCATTAGTACATTTCAAACCTCCTAAAGATCTCACTTACTGGACTGATGTACTATAATAAAAGAGACAATAATTCCATGTAGCTTGGGGAAACCTCTTAGAGCCTGACACGCTTCCATGGTGGGGCCAGATAATATTTTTAGAGAATATTTTCCTGTGGGGAATAGCAGTCTTTGCCTAACACCTTTTGTTCATCTTCCTTACAGAGCACATTCTGATGAGTGCTTATCTGCCAAAAGATGCCAAGTTGAGAGTATTTGTCTTCAATCTAAGTTAGTGACTTCTGTTTTTTGAAATATCCATCCAGAAAATGTGTCCTACCTATGTAACATGTATCGGTTTTATTACCTTCACATTATTCCCTTTAACTGATTTAAATTACATAATTACAAGTGCTGTTTATTAAGAGGTGATATGAATGAGTGTGATGTCAAATTAAAATAGCTTTAGACCCTTCTAACTAGTCTACATACCTGAAAGCATAAACATGTCAGCTTGATATTGCCATTTTGATATTCAGGTACTGATAAGAATGCTTAATGCTTGAAGATACACACCTTTATTTAGTGAAGCACATTTATTTCTCTGTCATTTAGCTCAAGAGGAATGGCCCACAAAACTTCTGTCCAATGAGAAAAAAGACATATAAATCAGTTTAAAGATTGATGCATGACATTCTAAAATAAAGGAAGAGATATGAGTATAAAGAGGTAAGATAAGAGGACTTCCTCTATCGTGGGTACAAAACTGATAAGCTTATTTCCAAAGAAAGGGCAAGACCTCTAAGGTGCCGGTAGTTAACACAGGGGACATATTTTCCAAAATGAATTTATTTTCTCCCTTGTTCATCTTTTCAGTGTGTCCTGGACTAATGGCAACCATGGCTCTAGAAAGCAACTGCATACTGGTGAATAAATTATTATCTGAAAAGAGACATAGAAGTGAATTGTATGAGAAATACCAACCCCTCCTTTGAGGAAGACAAAGGTAACTCAGTGGAAGAATACCCAGAGAGTATGAAAATAAAAAAATATATCCTGCTCTACTAATGTATGAACATGATTGTGTGTGAATGTACATGAATGCCCCGTCTGGGCATTGTGTTTATTCTGCATTTCCGAATACTGTTGCCAATTTGGTATTAGATTGATAATGCTCAGTCAACTGAAAAGGCAGTTCTGACTTGGATCAGTTTCATAACCCATATCTGTACACATTGATTTTGGATGCTGTACGTCTCCCTGTACCTCAACATTGTTTACTATTTATTTTTTATTTTCTATTAATAAACAGTCTATTGTGAAAGGTACAACATTAATCTTCCCAGAAATTTTGCAGTATCTCAGGATTATTTCTCTATCTACTAGCAGCTGAAATAATATTGCAGAAAAGAAAATGAAAATGAAAGAGAAATTTATATGAAAAAATGCCCTCTTATCTAGCAGAAAACATTTTTAAAACGTTTTTGCATTTACAGTGAGAGGAAAAAAATCTTGAAACAGGTTACTGGTTCACCACCAGTGGCAAACGCTTCCTGAATTAGTATGCAGCACATATGAACAATTTTAACCAAGCAAAATAGCAATAGGTGCATAGTCATTATGTTAGAGCAATGCAGACATTACTGAGGAAGGTAGAATTTAGGGCACCTCTATGGGGGCTGGAAGAGACACAACAACTGAAATCTATGTGATTGCATATGCATGTGTGCACACACATGTGCACAGCCATATACAGAGACATACATGCTCAGGCATCTGCAAGAAATATGCTGCATTTTTCATGCAAGTCACACAAAGAGATAGAGCAGACTATTACTTTCAGCTGAAATGCCTGCAAAGAATACAATAGCAGTTAAAAGATCATGTGTTTCCTCCTAAATAGATAGGAATTAAAAAAAAAAATAGTGTTTTAAAATATTTGCAAATGACTAAGTATTGCATACCTCATTTTGTCATCTGTCTGTTTTACTGTAATTCATTTGGGCCATATTCTTTCTTCATTACTTTTAAGCTCTTCAGCTCATTAATTTGCTATCCAATTATATCTAATTGCTCATTCACAGCAGTACGCCTAATTTTCAAGAACTAGCAAATTTGTATTGTCAAATGATCTGAGAATGTGTTCAATACAGAAAACTCTTTCACTTTGCATAAACCCCACCATATTAATTTAACAAAAATCTGAACCAGTATTTTCTACTCAGGAAATACAAGATTATTATCCTAAGGTCCTCTTCTCATTGTCTTGAGGCCCCATTTTACTTTATGAAAAGTAAGGAAACAATAGGATTTTTGTCCTTGACTGGAATGAAAAAATGGTTGACTTATTAGAGAAGGAAGCTCAAACCAACATCTGTTTTCTGATATCTCTGATATCTAAGAAGTAAACATACTTACAGTACCTGGCACATTTAAGATTTGCATTGTCTTTGTTTCTAGGCTATTACATGTTGTTTCCAATTTCTTTTATTTCTTCTTAGTCTAAAGGAGGGCTAGGGTGGCCTTTAACTTGTGTTAACATAGTGGTTTCTCTCCAGAGTTATACACTTAGGTGATTTATAGAGTTGAA
>JAOTQQ010000001.1:25518043-25537483 GCA_026546715.1 Gallinago undulata
CTAGGGTGGCCTTTAACTTGTGTTAACATAGTGGTTTCTCTCCAGAGTTATACACTTAGGTGATTTATAGAGTTGAAACTCAGTTAATTCTTTGTTATGATGTTGTTATGATGAGGAAGGAATCTCCTTTAAATAGAAACTTGGTAGTATGTGTATCTTTGGTAAGTGGACTCTGTAAAGTTACAGAAAACGCTTCTTTTGTAACAAAATCTACAGGAATTTTGCATTCAACTGTGCAGTCAGACCCAGGGACAATTATTCACAGCCCCCTCATTGGTTCCAAACTTGAAAATGTTAAAATCTTTAGTTTCTTCACAGAGAGCAGAGTGAATATGCCAGCCATTCTTTTCCTCTCACAAGAGTTTGTCTGATGAGAACAGCAAAATTTTATCATCCCTACTTCCTTAAAGAAGGTTTGCATCTGTAAGCCTAGAGCGGTACAGAAATCTAGAAGGAAGGTGAATTCAAAGTCTTATATTCATTGAATTTTGAGGGTGGTGCTACCCCATATCAAATCTTGAAAGAAAGAGAAAGGTAATTTTCAG
The DNA here is from genome assembly GCA_026546715.1 of Gallinago undulata. Lineage (NCBI taxonomy): Eukaryota > Metazoa > Chordata > Aves > Charadriiformes > Scolopacidae > Gallinago > Gallinago undulata. Next base: position 25,518,589 of record JAOTQQ010000001.1, read on the forward strand.
TTGTGCCATCTTGACGTAGTTTCTAAATTAGATTTATTGCCATTAAGTGGGGAAAAAAAATGTAATAGTTTGCATTTGGAAGTCCAGAAATAAAGGCCATAATCCTGTCAGCTGCAGCAATGCAGCCCCATTATAACTGCAGAATAATAGAATCGCAGTAGTTAGTGAGAAGCAAGAGGACTTTCTGGTGGCAATACACTGACAATTCAGCTGAAAGCTTAAAGAAAGATGTCCAGAAGGACCCCAGAGTTAAATCAGGCTCCATTTCACATATGGATTTTGGGAAAAAGATAAACTATCCAATATAGATATTGTCTTTCATAAACCATGTATAGATGATGAAACCAGTGCTTAAGAATGGAATTTCTCCAGCTGTATCTGAAGGAGTATTAGCCTTCCTTTTGGTCAGCTAGGCTGTTGGTTTGTTTTCAAGAAGAATATGTATACATTAGCCGACTAAAAGCCAAAAGCTTGAGAAAATTTATGGAAAAGTCCTCCAGAGAACTTCTTTATGACCCAACTGGTTACAGTCACAGAATATTTTCAAAAACAGGCTTGGCCAGAGCATGAGGCTTCCCATCTACCTGAGGAACTGCTATCTTTAAAAATAGAAGAGGGAAAGAGGGAAACAGATTATAATGGAAGTGTGTTGCTGATAGCATCTCAGATTGGGAGTATATAAAGGATTGCCATTTATCAATTTCCATGAATTCAGAAACAGGGATCAGGCATTAGAAGAGAGACACAGTTTTCTGAATATAGGCATTTTTGCAATTTGAGCTGCTCTGCAGTTTCTCATCTGGCCACCAGATTTTGCTCCAGAAAATCAAGTCTGCTAAAGGTCCTTGTGTCATATTTTCCAGCCCCATGCAGATAGTTGAGGGATTTAAGAAACCCATGTTTTGGGAACTGAATCCCACCCTAAATGTTTATCAGCTAACCTGCTGTATATTTGCCATTTGAAGAACAATGTTGCTACTAAAACCAAGAAAATTGTATTCTATTTCAAGCATTAAACAACTTCCAAACAAGAAATCTGAAGGAATAAGGCCACTTATGGATGTCTCCGCTGAGAAAAAAAGTTAGAGCTATTACTCTAATAATATGTTGTAGGGAGATTATGGATGGTCAGAGAACAGAAAGTCAGCAAGAGGCATGTTAATTTATTTGTTACAGAGATCCTGCAGACCAGGCTGTAATTAAGACTTGGCAGGCTCCCAAGCCCATCACCATGCACCCATATTGATGCCTCTTAGACATGCAGGAGGCTTTATTAGCAGATTCTCAACAACAGTTCAAGCTTTATCTGTCATTGTGGTATTTGAGTTTGGGACCCTGTTAAAACGGGCACTACTCTGAATTGTCTGCCCCTTGTCAGCCACATAATAAAGTTATCTTGCTTAGGCCTGGCACGGCCAGAGCCTGTCCTGTTATTTTTACAGGTTTTTAAACCTAGTGACATAGACAAAGCTTCTCCTATGTTCAGTGGTTTTGCTAAAATCTTTACCAATTTTTCCTCATGGACCTCACAACTTTATGATCAAAGAAATAATACAAAAAACATGAGACAAGGAAGAAAATCCTTCCTCTACTCTGTATGAAGAGAGGAGGGCTGATGATCTGTGGGAGATAGCTAGCGATTCAGAAGAAGAAAAAGTTCAGGATTCCTTTTTCCCTAAGTAAAATGGAAATTATCAGAAAGATACAGAATGAGAAAACCAAGATTACCAAGCAACAACCACACTTAACAGTTGGTGGAAGCTTTAAACATAAAATCATAACCTTATAAGGTTAAATGATTAGGATTTTAGCATTCTGCCTCTCAGTAGAATATGTTGAAGAGTACAACAGAACAAAGATGCTCTGTCAAACAGTGTGGTAACATTTTCAGTGTTCCTAGCAATAGGACACAATGATATTATCGTAGGAGGACTCGCTTGTAAAATGAGGGTGTTAAGCTTTATCCTTTCCAGGGGCATTGTAAGACTGCTCGTTGATGATGCTAGCTACCCAAGGATGAAATAGAGCTGCCTACCTTCAAAACTCTGCATTCTCTTATACATTTACCAGACAAAAGCGACAACGCTGCTCTGAATTTTCAGTCCAACATAATTATCAGTGGGTTAGAAGTGTATCTGTAGGTGTTAGTAATGAGCATTCACTGTAAGTAATGCAGTCTCTTCAGAATTTTAGAGCCCTACTGAATTAGACAGGATAATTAACTTATCTCTAAATGACTGAAAATCCTTAGGACAATGTAGAGTTTTGATTTATTCTTTTAACTCTTACTGAGTGCCTGCAGAAATAAACATTTTGGTTCTGCACTTTTCTACAGTTTTAGCATATAAGCAGGAACAGTCACACAAACATATAAAACTCTTTCTTTGATGTATGGAACACCAGTGTCATTGCCTGTATGCTTTGGAAGCACTGCTCACACCTGTATTTCCCAGTGAAACAATGTATAATTTACTAATTCTGGTCGCTTTTATACATCCAAGGAATTTGTTCAAAGATTTTCTGTGTAAGGTTGCAATGGAAAATATAATACATTAACTAGCCTCTCACATTACATTGGAAGAAAAATTAATTCTCAGAGGTATTCCTGGTATTTGGAATAAGAGTTCTAATCACTTTTTGACATGAGATTACTCCTCTGGGCCTCCTTTTCAGAGCATCATTTCTTATTATGGTGCAGTGGTGATGGTAAATATCCAATAGTGGGCGTATGCTCCTCTACACATACCTTAAGGAGTTTAAGTACTGTCTTGTTAATGTCATACAGTATATCCACAATTGCTCTGCAGACTTCTCAAGCTTCTTTCCTCCCAAAAGACAAGAACCCATGCATTATGTCATTTTATGGAAAGAATAAAAGAATTGAGTTTTTGCAGACAGTTCATTTGACTAGGAAGAGGCTGTGGCACTAAACAGAAACTAGAAGCATGAATTATAGTAACACTCATTTGCAGCACTCAAAGCTGCAAAGCAGCATCCTAAGCCTCTGCCCCATGTCTGCATGCCTCTATTCTGTTATCTGTGACCAACAGAGTTACCAAAATGAATGGTAAATTGCAGAACAGGTCTATTAAGCTGTCAGACGGGTGAAGTTACAGACTTGCAGGGAGAAAATACAGCAGTGCAAACAGTTATAGTACACGCCCAGCTCTGAAGGGGTGAGAGATGGGAGACAATTATAGGTCATGTTCAGTATGAGAGAGAGGACAGCCCTGCATCTTTAAGGTCTAGTGCCTCCAACAACCACATGCAGGAAGACTTTCCTATTACAATTAATCCCAATTACTGGCAGTCTGATGGCAGAGACGAGCATTTGGAAACAAGCCTACTTCATTTTCTGGGCTCCATTTCACCTGATATGTTTAGTTGTGAAGATGTACATATCTAGAAAAGAATGCTCTGGTTCTTCCCATTACAGTAAAAAATGGTGGAACCCTATATAAAAGAAACAGTAATTTCCATTTTCTGTGAGCCAGATTCTTTGCATGCATAAAATGGCATCAAATCAATCTGGGCAGGACTCCGTGAGTGTGAACAAGTAGAAAACCTGACATTTAATATCAAATGACAAAAAATACAATTAATGGTGCATTAAAAGGAAGTTTAGTTGAACACAACTTGTTGAATCCTCAAAGCTGTCTACTAGATTAACAACCAAATGATAAATTAATACTCAGTACATATGACCTTTGAGAAAATGTGAGAAGTGAAAGTATTTTTTCTTAATTTTTTACATACTGCTTAATAACCCAATGAATATAAGATACTCTGTGAGAATTTAAACACCGAAAAATATACACGAAAATGGCATCAAACCTTAGAACCCCACCAACTTATCAAAATGGATTCTGTTCTTTCAAAACACAGATTTAAATCAACATTTTTATTTGCTGTATCTTTTAGACTGCAAACTATTTCATTGCAACAATTTTCCTTTATTTATGAACATCAGTTTTCATGTTATGGGCATCACAATAAAACACGTCCAAAAATATTTCTAAATTTAATGGAAAAATTTGCATTGATATATACTTAAAATTACATTGGACAGCGGTAATGATTAGAGCAACTGTTAATTCAGGGTAGATAAAATTCAACATGTGTTTCACGTATGCCTCTTTGTCTTCTGGGTTGTTGATGAGTTTCTTTGGAAGAAACTCAGAGGAATTGTGTTATTCATTGGGAATGAAGAACAGATGTGTGTAATGAGTGTCTGGGGTGAGATGGAAATCTGTTCAGCTATATATTACATCAGATTTTTTTCCTATCATTCTCAACTAGCTTTTGGAGAGCATAGACTACAATGTCACCAGTTGCTCTTTCAACTGACTGTATAATTTTTACTAAGTAAAATGGACCCTATATAGTGGATTTTACAGTCTGTTTCATTCCAATATCTAGTTAAAAAATAAAGGCCGTATTATAGTAAACCAAGACACTCGTGCTATCCTCCTCTTCTGGTTTTTTTTTTTTTAATCCCTCTTTCCCTGTTATTTTTGCCAGCAATTAATCAGAAGTGAAGTACATGAAGTACATGAGCACTAATGGATGTATCTTCTATTGGCTTTTATCTTCGAATCTCTATAATTTCTTTTTCTCAGTCTAAATCTGTAATGAAATTACAGGACGTGGAATATATTATTAATTTTTTAGGCATTGAGCTTGCAAATGAGTTTGCATCAAGATGCCTACTCTAGTTTATATGAATGATTAGAGCAATCTTCCTCAGAGAAGAAAATGCCTTTTTTTTTTTTTTTTACAGTACTGTATTGAAAAAAGCTGAATTATCATACAAATCTACTTGGTTTGATATACTTTATCAGCTTTATCAAGAACGACCTCATTTGTAAATCAATGTCTCGTGTCAAAGGCAAAGTCCATGATAAATTCCAACAAATCTTTCAATTTTATCTCAGTCAATACATTCTTGTACTTAGCTTGAATTCTAGAGAGAGGACAAGATCCGCACAAATTCTTTGATCTCTCTCTCCTCTAGATTAAGATCCTTGTTGAAGATATGTTGTAAACACAGAGGCATCTGGTAGATTCTCAAATGACCTTTAGAAAAACATATTTGTTTTTCTAATTGTTTATATTATTAAAGAAATGATAGCACTTTAATATAGACCGTAAAGGTTCTGCAAGAATAGACGACAACGGATCCAGACCAAATACATTCTAATTTAGGTTCCTTTCTCAAATAACCTGGTTTTGGACCTTTCCTCTGTAGAGACATATTTTTTATGTACCAACACAAGTGGGAACACTAAAACTGTATGACACCTTTATTTTTGAACTGTATTGCCCAATGGGTACCTAAAGATAGACTTCCACTCATTCTAGCAAGGGCAAACTCAAAGTTCTGTGTTGACTGAAAAATGAACAGAGCCACACAACTGTGCTGTAAGTTTTCAAGCCAAGTCTGAACATGTGTTTGCCAGGTGCTTGACACAGTGGGCAAGAGGAAATATCTCATAATGATTAGAAAGAAATGGTTCTTGTCGACATTAATTAATTAATTAATTCATGTCTGCAGGGACACACCACCTTTTGAAGCAGAATATGAATATGCTCTACATAGGTGCATTGTTTCAAAGACACTGAAAGAAAGGAACGAGGATTTATCTACTATGAAAAGCCTTAGGGCCCAGAGTAACACTAAGAGGTTATAGCATTAACAATCATTTCAGGTTTCCTGTAATCAAGGCAGCCACTCCTCAGCAAATGCCTGCTCAGGATTTCTGTGACAACGCAGTTACACATTCCATGCATCATTTATCTAAGAACTAGTGGCGGCCAAGTTTTAGTGTGAGGCTGGAAAGAACATTTATGAAAGGGCATCTGATGGCTTGAATAATGTCCCTAAGTATTGAACTGAATATCAAAACTGAATTCCTCTAGAAGTAAACCTCCTCTAGTAGGTTGAATAAAGGATTTCCAAGATTACTGTGTGAAGAAACACAAGAAGCTTAAAAAAATGTATCTAGACTGATTTAGATCACCAATAAAAACAGCTTGAGCAAAGATTAGCAATTATTTCTGCTTAATTTGTTACTTTGAAGTGATTTATATTGCAGTAGATACCGACAGCCTCATTCTTCTTTAATTTTCCCTCTCTGATTAAAATAGTGAATTCTTCAGTTGTTAGGGGTGGATTTTATGACAGCATGTTAATAGTCAATCACTTGCAATTTCTACAAGTGCCTCGTCTCATACAGTCAATAGATTTTTACCTTGTTTCAGGTGCCATCTTTATGATAAAAAAATCTGTCTTTTATGTGGCTGTAAACTGACCATGGGTTATGGAATATAATGAGTATATTTCACAAAGCGATCACAGAATTACTCACTATCAATATTCATTGAATGTACAAGTAAATAAAAGCAAGTTAAGTTTTAGCTTCATATACAGCTAAAACTTAAATGCCATTAAAAGCACACTGAGCTAATGGCCTGTAATCCATTCTTGCCCATGTTTAATTTTATTAAATGTTAACGTTGAATTTTTCCAAATGTTATACGATGCCAAATCTCTCAAGGACCAGGATGAAAACATGTTGAGCTATCAATTGCCTGCTAAACAAAAGGAGATTATGAAAAATCTGAATAGGAAAACTTATCTGTTCCCGATGAGCTACTGATTTATGCCATTAAGACTTTCCATCATCAGACAAAACATACGTCATTGCACTACTCCAAATTGCTACTGACAACTCTAATTATTTTATTAGGAGCTCTAAGTTGTTTATATTTAATCATGATGTTATTCCTTCCAAATTATGGTCTGCTTGAATTTATTGGAAGCCTTGTCATTCATTTCACCAATGTAGAATTCAGATCATCAGTTATTTAGTTGAGTTAACATTTCCATCTTACATCGCTTTTTTAACTCTACTGATTTTTCCAACAACAAACTCCCCTTATTAGGAAATGAGATTAACAGCTACACCCCTTACACAAGGTGTGATAGCCTCTCAACTGGAATAAAAAACAGATCACCACAGTTTAAACAGTTTATGAGCAAGTGAATAGCTATTAAGAGAAAATATACTTTTTTTTTTTATGGCCAGGAGTATAATTGAATATCTAATAACAGAAAAAATATTCTCAGTAAAGATATTTCTACACCTGAAGAGTTCATGGTTGTAATATTCAGTGGCAGTCTGAAACTCAGAATGGGAATAATTGGGTTTTTTCAGTAACACATTTCAAGGTAAAGCAACTAACACACTTTTGATGCTAATTCATAAAAACGAGATTCACAAAAATTACTTCTTATAACCACAGTATTCAATGAATTGTAATAAACCTCACGAAAATCAAGGACCCTACTAGGTCTGTAAGTTTCCACAGATTCTTCTTGGAAAATGCTATTATTCCTATTTTTGAAACCACAGGCATCAACCCCTTTCTCAAAATAGGCTTCAGAAATGAGTTAGTAAGATAACCCAATGCCTTATATTCAGTGTACCACCCGATAGAAACTGCCCTGGGAGTCAGGAGATCCAGGTTCAGATTTTTCTCTCAGTGATGAGAATGTCGATGCACATCTTCAAGAAGAACGCAAATCTATTATGGTTTTATATGGCAGGTCTTTCTCAGTCCTTTCAGCTGAAACCATTTGATTTTGAATAAATGAATATAAAGACAAATAAAGAAACTAGCTGAGAATCTAGAGTTGAATACATCTGCCCTAGATTAAGCATCTAAAAAATATACTTCTAAGTCTGTTGTGCTCACATGCATCTCTTTTTAGAGTCAGTGAAGAGAAATAGGCATGAGAGAGCCATTTGTCTTGTTCTATAGCCATGTAAGACAGGTCAGATGAATAGCCCTCTGGAGGTGCATGTTTCTCTCCATTGACCATGAGTGGGGCATAGGTGACTATCTCACACTTAGATGTATAAATTTTAGATGTCTAAAGTTAGATGAGATAAATTCCAACTCCAGAGGCTACGGCAGGATGCTAAGACAGGAGGGCATGGAAAGACTCGTCGTGGTTCCAATTATCTGGAAGAATTTTTACAAACTAGAACACCACTGTCCCACCCACAATATAAGAAAATAATTATAAATGTCTTCAAAAAATACTTTGAAATTATTATCCAGTATACTGGGTAATTCAGTAAGGGTCAAAGATAGAGACAGGAAAAAAAACCTGTGGGAAAAAACCATTACACATTTAGGATACACATATATATTTACCTTCTGTGCTATGTATGCTATCTTCTTAAAAGGGACTCTCACCTGATTGATATACATTCAACTAATGAAAAACACTTCTTTTGGAGAAGGTACTGCTCACGTAAGTTTTCAGTTTCTTTATATAACACTCATAACTAGCAATTAAAAAATTAAATAGTTAATCTCACAAGGCCTTCCCATTTAGCAGTTACAACTTCAGCAAGTTGGCAGCCTTCTTAATGGCCACACATTAAGGAATATCTTTCATTGATTTCATTGCCAAGAAGGCAAGGTCCCTTTGGACAGTCTCTTGTCCTGCATCTTATAAACTTTACATCTTTTGCTTAGTGAACTAGAAAACAGTACATTGTATGATGCCAACCTAATGAATTATATACTAAAATATGCAAATCTATACTAGTTTGCCATGCTGCCATGCATATACCAGGGTCATAATGCCAGGTGTATAGTGTAAGGTATTTGTATTTTTTGTGAGTGTTGTGTTTAACCAGCATTAAAATGCCGGTGATAAATCATTAACTTTTTCTGAAGTAAGTATACATTAAGGAGCCAAAGTATAAATTACTAGCAACATTTTGGTTTTGGTTGAGGTATTTGTATATTCACACCCTTCTCATGTATTCACAAGTGTTCTCAGTGTCAAACAGGCCATTTGCATCCATCAAATCAGAAGTATATTTAAAAACAAATTGACACACTCATCTCTGAAAATCTCATTTGTTTTCTGCATCTAGCAATGAGAGAAGTACATCTGAGCCCCTAGATTCCAGTCATATATAGTAATAATCAATTTTATATCATGGAAGATTTTCTTTCGGCAACATCTAGGACTGAATGGAAATAGTGGTTAAAATGTTGTGATGCTGTTAACCTTCTTCATGTCATTTTATCTTTCTTGTTTGCAAGATCCAATTTACCAGCTTGCCTGGGTAAGGAGGCATGCAGTTTTCGGTTTGTTGTCTGGCTTAAATATGAGCATAGAAAATATCACTTGAAGATTTTTTAGCACAAATAACTTTTGAGTCTTCCAGGTTCCTCAGGTAGTCCATAATACTGGCCAAAATTTCCTCCTCTTTGTAGAGGAGGAAGGGAAGTAGAAGGGAGTCTGAAATTCTCTAATTGTTATCCATGATAGCTCATCTTTTTTGGACACCATAACTGACCCTGGAGTTCACACAACTTTCCCTCAAGGGCAAAGTAGGAAAGTTTACTAAACTTGTTAATTTGAGTCTGCTTCTTGATAAAAAAAAAAGGAAAAAAAAAAAAAGAAAAAAAAAAAGAGGAAGCTTAAAGTTGCCATAGTAGGATATTTTCTCTGAATTACTAACAAAAACACCTTTTGCAAGTATTTTATTCTTCTCTTCTCTTATGGTCATTACCAGCATCTGCTGCCAGCTGTATGCAGTAATGTAAGCATTATCTCAAGAGTGGGCAAAAGTTCAGACACATAATACACACCAAATTTTAAACAACTCTTATCAGAGTTAATGTTGGGTTTTTTCCTTGAATGGTTTGGTAAGAAAGGCTTAAATAGTCTACAGTTAACATAATGAAGCAAATATATTTTCCTGCAATTTACGTATTACTCTGTTTCTTGAAATTTGTGAGAAAAGGGAAGGGAAGGGAAGGGAAGGGAAGGGAAGGGAAGGGAAGGGAAGGGGAAGGGGAAGGGAAAGGGAAAGGGAAAGGGAAAGGGAAAGGGAAAGTATTTAAGCTTTTAAACAGTCTTTGAAGGCTTCAGAGCTTAGATAATTACTTTCCTAAATAAACACAGCTTATACATTTTGTTGGGGAAAATATAAGTCAACATGTCATTCAGGATGCACCTGCAGAACAAATTTTTTACATTTTCTTACATATTATTCACTTGCTAAGCATGTCAAAAAAAAAGAGTATTTCATATGTGCATTATATAAAATTTTCTCTGACTATTTTTTCAGATTTGATTGTATCTGCCATGTAGTCTAGTATTTTATCTATAAATACACAATAATGTCAGTAGAAAGCCTGGTAAGAACAGGTTTATATATTTCAAAACTATATAGCTTTTTTTTTTTAATTTATGGAAATTAGTTTCTCACCAGACAACAAAACCCAAACCAACCAACCAAACCCTATTAAAATAAACAAATTTAAAGTTTGTGCTATCCATGAAAAGGTATAATGCTCATTAATAAAACTTGACAGACATATTTCAAGATATGTTATGTGCTTGGTTTTCAAATTGCCCCATTTTAACTGTAGGTCAGATATTTAAAACTGTTTATTTAGCCATATTCACTTGAATGTTGGCATGATTACAGTAATTAGCAGTTCATGTAATGTGCATTGTGTTGGACTAAAATTTGTTCAGTACAATTGAAGACAAACATCTTACCTTTTGGCTTCATTGGCAATACAAACAAGTGAAGACACAGTTACTAACTCAAAGACTGTAACCTGTCTCACTCAGATGAAGCTGCTGGTTGGTATATTTCTGTGAATGATCAATCTGCAAAACTTGTGGGGCCTCAGATAAGACATGCTTTATTTAATGTCCATTCTCTTCAGGCTGAGTCATTGTTTATTATGTCTTCCTTTTCTTTTAGTCCTTTGAATCATTGCAATGGGGAATAATATTAATTTAGCTTTGCTAAGTGTTAATAGATCTGCATACAAAGTGAATACCAAAAAGATACTGTTATTTGGAAAGCCTTTTTTTTTTTTTTTGGATGTGACCTACAGCTGCTTAAAACTTCTCAGCTGACTAGCATAAAAGATTGATGAGCCAATCATGACTGTGGCACCTCCATTAGTCAGGAAGAATACTGGGAGAAATACATTCACGTGCTGTTGAGCACCGCAGGCTGCTGTGTGATTACTGCTGTGTCTCAGAGGGCCCACGACTGCAGCTTACCAAAGAAAACCTTGGTGTCTCCAGCTAGTTGGACTCTTTGCATAGAACAGTCTCAGTACTTACACTAAAAAAAATAAAAATAATTAATTAATTCAGATGAAAAAGCTTTTATTTCTCACAAATAATTTCATAGAAAACATTGAAATCTTTAATGAGCATTGGTAAAGGTTAGATGTGAATTAAACTGATGGGATGAGCACAGATGATATTTCGCAGCTAGAATACCAAAGAGGACTTGTCTCATCAGGAGGAAGTGTTCTGGTCAGGAATACATATTGCAAAGTTTTATATTCAACCTCCTAGGACAGGATTAATCACCTACAAAAACAAGGTGGGCAACAATTGGTTTTTCACACAACAGTGCTTTGGCACGGGAATATGTGGGAATTCTCTGGGAGTAGACGCTGAGTACTAGCCAACAATGTCATACGACTGCCAACAGAAATGAAAATACTGTTGTACTGAAATGTGTAAATAGGAGTTCATATGTAAGGTACACAAAACACGCTCCCCTCAGTGTCAATAAGATTCTGCTGGTTCACAGGTTCATTTTTGTCCAGCTCTGAATACTACCAAACATTTTTAAAAGAGAGATAAATCTATAAAAGATTCAGAAGTAAACAGTAAGAATGGTTAAAAATATAGAAAGGCTGGGGAGGAAAGATTCTCTCATTGGACCTGGTTAGTGTGAATAGGAGCTAACTGAAGGGAACAACTGTCTTCAAATGTATCAAATATCACTGAGAAGAAAAAAATAAAGCACTGTTCCACTACAGATAAAACAAGTAAAGATCTTAAACTGGGACAGAAATTTGAAGACATGAGCACAAGGGGTAAATTAAAGGTAGCACTTGCCTCTTTGAAATCTTGATGTTCTTTTTGTGTATTTAAAAAGTCATACATACATTTGAAATAAAATGCATTATAATTCATCCATTATGTTTTCACTACTCTTTTTTTGAGTAAGTGGAAATATCTATCTAGCTTTAACAAGCATGGATTCTTTTTCTTAAAAATGGTTCGTTAATCCCATCCCCAAAATCCTAATTAGGTACTTTGAAGTGGTTTTGACTGTAACACCAATTTTCTCAAGTTCTTTGAAGGCAACCAGCTCTCCTTAGAAAGCAATTTGTATTTTTTTTCCTTTGCAACAGCCCCAGAGGTGAGTGTTATCTCATAGTAACACACACTTTATTTCGTATCTCACTGGCTAAACAAGCAAGATCTTTTGTGAATAGAATGTAAAAAAACCTCTTGCCTTCCATTTTTTTCTAAATTCAGAACACATTAACCTAAACAAGGAGATTTTTCTTCTCTTTGTATTTCTTATAAAAATCTATTTCCTCTTCAGTGGCAACAGAACCCTTAATTGTTACCACATGAATAATATTGGAAAAATTAAAGCATATCTCATAACTCTACATACATTACATCAGACTGTTTCAGTGGAGACAATGTAAACATTTTGTGCTATAACTCACAAATGCCCCTATCACAGCTTCTAAGAGCTTAACTTTACCATGCAGTTCCTCCCACTCTAACCCAGTTTTTATCTTATGTAACATTATTCATTGTATATTAATGTTAACTTGAATGGATTAGACAAGATACTCTTACATAATGTTTCATGGAATATCCTCTATATATTATTATTTGAAAGTAAGACAGGCCTTCTTCAGTCAAAGAGGTAATACCATTATCATCATTGCTTCAGAGACAACACTGAAAGTAGGATATTCTTTATTTTCCAGCAATAGTGCTGACCAGCTATAAGTAGAACAATACATTTTCTGGTGTAATATTTTTTAATAAAAAAAGTCATTGAATAGTTTGATTCTCCAGTCTATGGTGATTTCACAGAAGTTTAGGCACTGTGCTTTTAAAAACAAAATGGAATGATGTCCCCCAGAACGCTTTCCAGTAGTTTCCAGTAATAGCTTCCAGTAATGTTTCTGAGTAGTTTATTTTATGTTTATGATAAGCTATGGTACAACAGTTCATTTCTTTGGAAAAATTCTATCTAGCAGTGTAGCACACTTATATATTTTACCTTTTCTGTGGCACTATTTAATTTTCAAACTTTAAGATACAAAACCAAGATAAATATTTCTCAAAACCTCCTTTTGCTTTATAACTATACAGATGTCTATTTAGTGCTGAGAAATCACCAATCTGTAACAGCCAAACACAATGAATTAGGCATGCTTTCCCCCCTGTTATCAATATTTTGTTTTTTCAATATTCATTCAGGTCAGAAAATGTATTTTTGGCACGGTGAACAGTTAGAATTCAGAATACACCTTGGAACTTCTAGATATCAGATTTACATAAGCTTAAGGGCAGGAAAAATTAATCTATCAGTTAGCTTTGGCTCAGGACAGATACTTCTCTGAAGATCAAATGGATTGTCCTTGGAAATGCTTATTTCTTGTCACTGAAGAGTAAAATTAAACAAAAAGCTAAGTCTACATACCCTTTGGACAGAAACAGTTCAGTGAGTTGAATTCCATCAGTGGGATTTTCATTTTTCAGTTTCTAACAATTTAGAAGTCCTATTTGTATGGCCTCAGTATTTCATCTAAGTATTCAGTTAATCTGACAATTCACAATTTCTGAGTTCAGATTTTCTTCACGAAGATACTAAAAAAAAAAAAAATCAAAGGCTATGCTTTAAAGGATTGTGCTCCAGCATTTTTCTCTACATGTTATCATCCTCCATATGCCACAGCAGCAATTTTTTTTTTCTTGCTTCTTTTTTCTGTGTTTTAGGAGGTTTTGTTGGGTTTTTTAGTTGTTGTTCAACTTTGGTTCTTTTTGCAGAACACTGGTGAGATACCTTCTAAGCCTGCTTACAGCCTGTGGGCCTGATTTTCTTCTGATTTGCTCCTTGTTTGGTCATTTAAGCATGTACAAAGTGATTTGTTCTATGGCTTTTGAGTGGACTCTCAGATCAAGCTACAAGCAGGTTGCAAAGGTGGTAGATCCATTTGTGTGCCCGGGTTTACCCCAGAGTATATTAGCGTATCCTGAATATCTGCCAGAGAGCAACAAGGCATAAGGAAGCCTAGCAACAATCAGCTATCATTTCTTCAGTTAGACACTGTATGGCACCTTGTTAAATTAACTTCAGGAAAACTGTAACTGCTCTCTCCTCTGCCTCCAAAGAGCCTGGAACACTTGAGAAATGTAGTATACGTGCTTCATTCCTCTGCTAATTCAAACACCAGCTTTATCTACTGCATTACAATTTATACTGAGCTGATAACTACTCTGAAATTTTGGTGAAAAAAAAAAGTTAGAAATATTTTGTCAGGATTCTGTCATATCTCCCCATATTTGTCTCGATATAAACTAAGTATGTTTTACTCCATAACTTACAAGAAATTTAAAATTGTTTTTTGTACAACAACTACAATGAAAGAAAGCATAGTGCTGTAATGATCCATTTCCCAATCCATGCTTAATCCCAGTAGAAACAGATGCATCTCCTTTTGGATTTACATAACACGTACTATAAATAAAAGGTCCAATTTCAGTTTTTTTTGTTTTTTTTTTAAACTCCTCACATTCAGAATTTATATTCTGCCAGTTGTCACCAAGAAACTTTTTCTAGATGATATTAAATTTAGTGATAGCCTAAATAATGTCATAATAAGTGGTCAAACTCAGCACTTTGTAACGATTGGGTAGAAAAAAAAGACATTTGGACATGATTTGCTGCAATGAATGAGGCCAGCATGACAAGTATAGCAGAACTGCAGTATCCCTCAGATAGTCTCAGATGGGATTGTGTCATCTCTCTTCCCAATTTTCCCTTGATAGTTTTATTATTAGTAGATCATTTTAAATGGATATAAAATCACTGCACATACAATATAACCAAATGACCAATTAGATTGGAAGCAGTAAAACTTTAATATAACACACTAGTTTGAGAGGGATCAAACAGATCCTCATTAAAATTTAGATATTAAAGTTTGGGGGAAAAGATTAGAAGAAATTAGTATCCCCCATGGTAGTCTAATTATTTTCCCCCACCTACAGTGGAGTAAAAAAAAAAATAAATCATCCAGTAGATATAAATGAGGGTGAGAAATAGAAAAAGTGAGAAGTACAATGCCAGAATGATAGAAATACTGTGATTAAAAGGAAGAGCATCAAGGGCTAATATGCTTTTTATTGTAAGGAAACACTTCACATAGGATCTGAACTTGCAAGATAAATTGAGCATCTTATGTTGCCACACAGAAGCTTCAGCTCACATGCATCTCAGTGTGAACCTCGGGTTTTCAGCAGCACTCAAGAAGAGCTCAGAATTTAGCAGAAATAGTCCCATAATTGTGAGCATTCAGTTATGAAACTTTTAACATGAATAAAGCTCAGCAAAAGTGAAATGTATGTTTCTCTTATAGAAGGTTTTTGATAGCTTTTAAACATTTTCAGAAGCTAAAACACCTCCACTGCCAAATGGAAGGACAAAATGCAGTACACAACAAAAATAGCTGCCTTAGAAGTCCATTCTCTTTTCTTGCTCCATTTCATGCTGCCAGAGTAACATTTCTGCCAGCCAAAGCTGGTGGTAACAGCAGCCAGCTCAAAATCTAGAATTCCTTTGAAAAATTACCAAGAAAAGTAGTTTGAGCTCCCACCCAGAGACTTTGGAAAACTAAGGATCTTTACTGCACACTTTTAAAAGTCCATACTTCTCCCACTTTCAATCAGGAAGTTTGCTCAATATAAAAAAAACTTTTGGGCAAAGAGAATCAAATATTTTGACAGGAAAACAAAGTAACATCAATGTACTAAGAGTATATCCAGTCCCACAGTGTTTTGGGTAAAAGTTCTGCACTTCAATTGAACAAATATCCCACCTCTGAGCAGTGCCCACCCACTTCTTCCAGCAACAACATCAAACTAATGGTCTGTTATGGGAGTTCAATCAAGAGCCAGGGTCAAACATCTATCTCAGGTATGTTTGTCTTCAGCCTAATGAGAACATGAATGAAAAACATGCCTTGTCTCTTCGCAACGGTCTCCAAATTTCTCTGAACTTTCCCTGTACACTATCTGCTGTCACCACTCTACTACCTTCATGTTAGTAACAACCAGCTTAGGTTTGAGTGAATCCATCACTTTTTATTTAGTTTGTCTCTGATCAATCACACCGAAACTATTACATTGTACAACAGAAATTGATGCATAGGTTAATCTTATTTATTATTAAATCAATCATTTGTTTTCTGTCAAAGCAAAGGACAAAGTTATCCAGCAGCAAGACCTACTTCAGGCTTTATGTATGACCATTTACAATTTAGCTTTTATCTCTTAAACCTTCTTAGCAAAACAGGAGAACTGAAGCATCAATAAACAATATGTAAGGAAAACTGAAAAGAACAGTCTATTTAAACAATCCTTTCATGTCAATTATTAGGTTTAAGTATATACAATCTTCAAAACATCTCCTAAAGCATTTTGGTAAATTCAATAGACTAACCGATATAGATTATCCAAAATTATGCACATTTACATCAAACCTTAGTCAGAATTTATTACCATATGGATATGTTGTTTATACAGTTCAAAATTCCATGCTACATATATACTCCATGCTATATATATATTCCTTGCTTAACTCTTATAAGATTAGATACAGAGTTGTTCAAGAGGAACGAAGGGGAATGAAAAGGATGTGGAAGACTATGTTCCGACATTGCTCAGTCTTCTGCAAATTCAAAACACCATCACCTACCTTTGTTCTTCACAATTTCCTTTATTGGTGAGTCCGGTGGGCAGATCAGCCTGATCATTACTAATGATCAGCTCCAATCTGTCACAAGCACAGCTGGTGATCAGAGCTCTAACAACTGTGAAATGAGATAAGAACTCTCAGCAAAGATGTCCTGTAAAACATGAAGCCCTATGAAGGAATTAATGGTACAAGTTCTCTCTTAGGATCTAACAGACAGTCTTAATTTCCAAGCAAAAACATCCAGCCCAGGCTGGATTCTAAAATACCAGATGGATATTTTAAAGTCTACCTTCAGGGCTAAAAGGATGAGCTTGTTGTTTGAGAACTTATTCAGAGAAGGAAAATGGCCACAAGTACTAGAAAAACAGCTGTAGCAATCCATTTAATTTCCTCTAGCAGCTTGAATTGTTTGACACTGGGGTCCATCCTAGTATATTTTAGTCAGAGCATATTACAGTGTTTTTATTTTGTTTTCATTTCTAGAATGCTGAAAACATGCAGGATTTAAAAAAAAAAAAAAAAGGTTTTATTGCTTCCTCATCCAAGGGAGAGAACAACTAGGCAGAATGCAGGCACACTGTGAACAAAGATGGCTTCATTGCTTGTTGTCTTCCTCCATTTTCATGAAGGAAAATACCATCCTCCGCCAGAAAGCAAAGCCAAGACATGCAAAATGTAGGCTGACAACTGTGTACGTGCCACACGCAGGTATCAGGGGTCCCAGAGTAACTACTGTA
Organism: Gallinago undulata; assembly: GCA_026546715.1. Lineage (NCBI taxonomy): Eukaryota > Metazoa > Chordata > Aves > Charadriiformes > Scolopacidae > Gallinago > Gallinago undulata. Next base: position 25,536,194 of record JAOTQQ010000001.1, read on the forward strand.
CCTCGCTGTGACTGAAAGCCCTAGGAAAGCAAGCAGGATATAAAGATGCTGATAGCCGGCACCAAAGAACAAGCTTTCCAGGCAGGCTCTTTGTTGCTTGGTTATCTTCAGACTGATGCAGAATTTGAAACAGAGTAGACACGCAGCTGCACTAGAAGCACACAGGGCTGAACTCAGCCAGGCTTAATGGCTGCAACTGAGACAGCTTCTCCTGAGGTGAATTAAACCTGCTTTCTCAGTACACATGAATTATTTAGGCTATATTGTCTTTCAGATTACCTGCTGCTGCCAAATAAATTACATCCAGAATAGTGTATATTTATTTCTCCAAGCCTGATGGTTCCACAGCTTATTATTTTTTTATGATCTTGGTGCACCCCTGACTTCCAGTTTTCTAGAGAAAGGTACTACAAATATACATTTTTGTCGTGGAGATATTAATGGCTATCTTCTCAGGTCACATATTTACAATTTATATTCATTTGTACAGATCAGTATCTCGACATAAGTCTAGATTAATTCCCCTTGATTTTAGACACTTACCTCACTTGTCTAAATTATTTCTCCTCAATAGGCACATACACATGATACATGTATAGACATACATACGGCCAGCCAAATTATGATTACCCACTGTGATTGTTAGGATGAAAGTCTATTAATGAAAAATATGTACATATGTACATACATCTATACATATGGATCCCTCCACTAACTAGCTTTTCATTCTGAGCCTGTTCGATAGCTGGCCCTAGCTCCCCTGGTCTCCCAGGTGCCTCACACACAGGCACACACACACACATGCCACCATGGGTCCCATCAGTAGCTAGTGCAGATCTAGGGCCCCTCCAGTAGCCTACCCCCAAAACCCGTGGTCTTTCCAGTACCTTGCATGGATACTGTGGTCCCTCCAGTATCCAGCTCTTAGACCCCCAGTCTCTTCAGGATCCAGCCCCAACCACTCCAATACCTTCCTACCAAGCCTCTTGTCTGACTTGCTGGCTAGTCCTGCTTGATGCACCCAGTGATGACACATTGACATATACATCAGCACATAATGCACACAAGCTCTGGTGTTTCTAGTTCCTCCCACCACAGACACAAAGGTCCCTGAGATCCCTGGTCCCACTCCAGATCATAGAATCAATCATAGAATCATAGAATCATAGAATCATAGAATGGCTTGGATTGGAAGGGACCTTAAAGGTCATTTAGTTCCAACCCCCCCTGCCATGGGCAGGGACATCTCCCACTAGACCAGGTTGCTCAAAGCCCCATCCAGCCTGGCCT
>JAOTQQ010000001.1:25537583-25611061 GCA_026546715.1 Gallinago undulata
ACTCCCAAGTCCTTCTCCTCAGGGCTGCTTTCCAGCCATTCTCCGCCCAACCTGTATTTGTGCCTGGGATTGCCACAGGGTCCCAGGTGCAGGACCCTGCACTTGGCTTGGCTAAACCTTATACGATTTGCACGAGCCCACCTCTCAAGCCTATCCAGGTCCCTGTGGATGGCATCCCTTCCCTCCAGCGTGTTGACTGCACCATCGAGTTTGGTATCACTGGCAAACTTGCTGAGGGTGTACTCTATCCGACTGTCCATGTCTCCAAGAAAGATGTTGAACAGCACTGGTCCCAGTATGGACCCCTGAGGAACACTACTCATCACTGGCCGCCAATTGGACATGGAGCCATTGACCACAACCCTTTGAGTGCAGCCATCCAGCCAGGTCCTTATCCACCAAGTGGTCCATCCATCAAATCCATGACTTTCCAATTTTGAGACCAGGATGTCGTGTGGGACAGTGTCAAATGCTATGCACAAGTCCAGGTAGACGACATCTGTTGCTCTGCCCTTGTGCCCCAAATGTGTGGCAGTATCATAAAAGGCCACTTAAATTTGTCAGGCATGATTTCCCTTGGTGAAGCCATGTTGGCTATCTCCAGTCACCTCCTTATTTTTCATGTGCCTTAGCAGAGATTCCAGGAGGATTTGCTCCATAATCTTGCCAGGCACAGAGGTGAGACTGACTGGCCTATAGTTCCCTGGGTCTTCTTTTTTTCCCTTTTTTGAATATCAGGGTTATGTTCACCTTCTTTCAGTCTGCAGGAACTTTGGCAGTCTGCCATGATTTCTCAAATATGATGAAAAGCGGCTTAGCAACTTCATTCCGCCAGCTCCCTCAGGACCTGTGGATGGATTTCAACAGGTCCCATGGACTTATGCAGCTTCAGGTTCCTTAAGAGGTCTCTTACCCTGATCTTCTCATACTGTGGGCAGTTCCTCATTTGCAGAGCCCAAGATTTTGCCTTCCATGACTTGGCCAGTTTGTTTTGAGCCCTTGCCAGTGAAGGCTGATGCAAAGAAGTTGTTCAATAGCTCAGCCTTATCCAGATGCTACACTCAAATCCCCAGGTGCACATGTGCACACAGGACAGAGATCCCTGCAACTGGGAAAACAGTTAGAAATGGAATTTAATGAGAAGTAGGACAGGCTGTGGAGATCAGGTACAGGGTATGACCAGACAAACATGTTGACCAGGATCCTACCTATACACAGCTGGTTCCTTTCGATCCCTTCTTCCCACACTTGTACCTCCCTAGTCCGCCTCTTTCCATGTCTTTGGTCCCTGCTCTGAACATCCCAGAATAACTCTGGCTCAATTAAAAGGACCTTTCAGGCATCCCATATTCAATGTCATGTCCCCAGGGCAGTAAGCTCCCTCTTCAGTCTGTAAAGTGAACGAGGGCTGAGTTTGGTGTATGCCATCCCAGGGATACAGGCTGAGGCTTCCCTGGGATTACCCAGGGAGAAGCCACCTCAGGGATTCCTCATGGCAGTCATTGCCCCTCTGAGCTCCTTTAGGTTGGTGGAAATGAGCCTTTGATCACATAAACTAACAATATGCAATCAATTTAAACATTATTTGCCATGAAAACAGCATGAATGGTCATGATTTGGTGACAAACATCCTAATTTCATTGCACAGGCTATGATATGTGTCAAATTACCTACCAATCTCTCTACCAATACCTAAGCCAAGAATCATGAAAAACTATTTCTCTGCTAAAATGCAGTTTTTTAAGCATTATTCATTCTTTTTAGACAGTTGAAAGTAAATTTTTTAATATACAGGTTAAGTGGGTTAAATGTGTGTGTGTGTATATATATGAAGTGACAGAATATCAGGAAACAGGTAAAGTCATAGGATAAGATTCATTTCATGTCATTTATGCATCTAAATTTTGGGCATAAAATAGATTTCTAAGAAGGCTGAATGGAGGCTGTTGCCATGTCTGCCTAATAGCCTGTGTGCTGGAGCATAGTTTAGGTAAACACAAGTTGAAATCTTCAAGAAGTGGATATTTCACTTCCTGAATTGGTACTCAAGCAAGTAGGCTCTTGTAAGAAGACAGCTGTCAGTATGTGCACTGCCAGAGCTGCTTTTAAAAAAAAGGCAGGAATAGATGCATTTTCTGTGGAGCCTAATAACGCTTGTTTTGGTGTGTTTCAAACATGCTTTAAAAATTTAACAACTTAGAGGACTAAGGTGAAAAAATATCTTATTTCTGTATGACAATTGTATTTAGGAATGAATGTAAAATGAGGTACTCAGAGCAATGTGCAAAGCCACAAAGTAAAACAAAGACCCTTCATGACCATGTGCATGTCCATAAAAAATTCCATAGATAGAGCAAGGACAAAAGAATTATTAACTGTAATGGAGTTTTAATGTCACAGCCAAAGTGACTTAGAGGCTATGGCCTGGAAGAGAGGTATTCAGCACACTAAAAATATCCTCATAATTGTTTTGTTTGGTGACCCTCTAGAAAGGGAAACAAGGGAGGAAATAGGCTCAGACACAGCTACATTTGCCTCCTGTTTGAGTTGGTAGTGTCACAGTGCTACTGGTAAGGCCAGAAAGCTTGCAAATCTCCTCCTTTAGCTCTGGTAGGGAATTTTAATCAGGTATGATTGTCAACTCAGAAATACCAAATTCACTCTAGAGATTTGGGAGGTAATTAACATTTATTGTGTCGCACCCAGGAAACAATGGATGGATACACAAGAAACTGCTTGAAAATAGTTCCTGATATGCTTATATCACACATTTATTACAGATTTGATTCTGTAAACACTGCAAAACAATTAATCAAGTCAAAAGTCTAATTTCCTTCATCTGTTTATCAACAGTAGTGTTTCTGTGGTGTTCGTACTACTTATAGTATTGCAAAATAGAATGTGCTATGCTCTTTAGATTTAACCAATCAACATGCAGAGAATGCTGGGCTGTAAGGTTACCCAGTTTAAAAATGGTTTATATTGTCCCTGACGTAAGAGTTCTTTTAGCAAATTATTGATCAAGACTGCAAGTCTGCTTTCCTAATTTACATATATTAGCAAGGGGATGTCTTTACTTTTTGCCAGCATCCACTCATAAACAGCCCAGGATCCCTACCACTGAATTACAATTGTAAAGCAATACTAGTTTTTGAGGCATTTTCTAGCCTAAAAAGTGTCGAGAAATTAAATGAACTGGGAAAGTGACATGGCTGAGCAACTACCAGATATGCCTTCTCTCAATAAGAACAAGTAATTTGCCACACAAATGGAGAGCAGTAAATCTGGACCTGACTTGTAAAAGGTATCAGAGCTAATTCAGTAGGCTAGCAGAGAAGCAAGTTTGGTTTCAGGCCAGAAGCACTGGTTTGAAACTATAAAAAGATGTGGCAGGCACAAGGTATTTTTTTTCAGAGAAAAGTCATACATCCCAAATTTTGTGTATTCTCTGAGCACACAGCAAGCATGGAAGAACTGTCAGACATAGTATATTTTGTTTTCAAAAGGCCTGAGCTATGTTGCCACTGGAGGCTATTTGGAAAGTAATTAGCACCGAGTTTTGATGTTTCAAAGTTGTCTTGTGAATATGGACAAACTATAAAGGTAAAAGTAACACTTACTATGTACACAATTGACAACTAAACTTTTCATACCTTTGGATCTGTGTGTTTCTATGTTCAGCGTGTGGTTACCACTATAATCATAGACATGCATTACAATTAATCCCATTTTCTTTCTAATCAGCCAATTTTCTTGAATCTGTTGCTATTTACTGTCAGAAACCTACATACACCTTTCGATAGGCAGAATTTTGTTCCCATGGAACATGTTGACACAGTTAATTTATTTCAGGCTGCAGCAGTCTGACAACATCCGTTGTCATCAGTTAACATGAATTAGGAGTTCTGGTGTGACTTTTTCCCATATCAAAAGAGCCAAGACTGTTGTCAGTCAATGGGGAGATTTATTTATCAGAATAGAACATATGATTTAGGCAACAAATTCAATACAGTTCAAAGAATTACCATGTTAATCAGTAGTTTCCTTATCACTTGGTTTCTTTGGTTTTGGGTGATATGGAGTTTGAGGGAATTCTTCCGTCCTTCAGTTTAAGAAAAGTCCAAAGATCTGACCTGTACTACTTGTCTATTTGGAAGTTCCATTGCAAGAGTTCTAGTTGTCTTTGTAGGTGCCCTTTCACTACCTAATTGCTTATTTGTTGGTTACATATATGAAAAGGAAGAAGCTGTATCAATGCAAGCAGTAAAATGAAGTAACGCAGAAAACCCTCTTGCTATTCCATCTTTTATTTCACATACAACAGCTGCTCCACATCTCCATTTTACCTAGCGTTTTTCATGTAAATGTTTTCAGTACTTGATTTTCCATGGCTAAGAAATAAGCATTTGAGCATTTAATACTAACTATTGGGTGTATAAGTAGTTCAGATAGCCTGAAGATAACATTTTTTTTTCAAATTTCTAACAACATTTAAATGTTTCAATTTAAAAAGATTTTTCTCTCAGCTGTTGATTATTTTATATTATGTGTGTTCATGTCATAGAGGAAACAACAGAAATCTGACACAGCAATATCAACTTGAAACACTTCAGTTGAACCATTCAGTTGAATTCACTGACACTAAATTTGAATTATTTTTGTCATTTTGTTAACATTGAAGTGCTTTGTTATAACACTGCTAATATTTTTTTTTCCATATTCCATTTTTAAAAAATTTCATTTTCTGGCAGGATAATTTTCTATCAAATTCTTGTGGTGTTTTCTAATATACACATAAGTAAATAATGGAATATATACACACAGAAATAAAAATATATGAAAAAAACAATGACTACAGTGAAAAAAAATAAATGTATCCTACTTTGAGGGAAATAGCTTGCTATAACATGCTGCCGGCAGGAAAAAATTCTTCTTTTGTGAGACTGCATGGCAAATATTAAGTTTGCTAAATGTTTTCTTTTTAGCCCAACCAGTCTTCATTGTGTGATTTATTACTTGGATATAAAACCAAATAATAAAAAAATGCTTTAAAATACCTGCATTATATTTCCTGCTGTTATAAATTATGCAGCGTTTACCGATACAAAATTGTCATGGAAATTTCACAAACCTGCTTCTGAATTTAGTTAAAATTGATGCAGAAATTAGCCCCTAAGTGTTACAGATTTCTACAACGCTGAAGATAGCCTGAATGCAAATGTAATAGATGCCTTTCTTCCCCCAGCTGTTACCTTCAACCACCTGACACTATGTCAGTAATGATAATCAGGTCCGAAATAAGAACTTCTATCACTTTCACAGAAAGATAGCAAAAGCTTGATGAGAGTCTCAAGGCTAAGACACCAGAAAATGTTAAACTTTTTTATTTTGCTCAGTCAATTAACATACTTTTATTTCAACCTTTTCTGCCAGAAGAGAACCAGCAGGATGATTAATACAATTTCTAGAGGCAGCTTGGCACTTACTTATTCGAACAGAGGAAATGACAACCTGAAGGAATTCCTTGGTCTGCTAAATCCGGTATCACACCTCTGGCAGTGGAAAACACTAGCTGCTTCAGCTAGCTAGGAAAAAAAAAGAGTTCAGTTGTGGAATGTTTTAGTGATTTTCTACTGAGGATACACTCAATGAGCCAAGTACAGTTTAAAGAAGTTGTTCCATCAGTTCAGTTGTTTCTAGGATCAAGATGAGGTGGCATCTTTACCTGCTTCCATTGTACCCTGTGCCTGGTAGAAAACAACAAGGGCTGACAGGAATTATGTGGTGTATTGCATTAAGAAAGGAGATTTAAAAATCAAGGGTCTGTTTTTATCTTCTCAATCAGTCATGGAATCACGGAATGACAGAATTGTTGGAATTGGAAGGGACATTCTAGAGATCATCTAGTCCAACTCCCCTGCTAAAGCAGGATTGCCTAGAGCACATTACTCAGGACTGCATCCTGGAGGGTCTTGAAAATCTCCAGAGAAGGGGACTCCACGACCTCCCTGGGCAGCCTGTTCCAGGGCTGTGTCACCTTCACCATAAAGAAATTTCTCCTCATATTTGAGTGGAACTTCCTATGTTCCAGTTTATGCCCATTGCCCCTTGTCCTGTCACTCGGAAACACTGAAAAGAGTCTGGCTCCATCCTCCCTCAAACTGCCCTTTAGATACTTATAAGCATTAATAAGGTCTCCCCTCAGCCTTGTCTTCTCCAGGCTAAGGACCCCCATCTCTGTCAGCCTTTCCTCAGAAGGGAGATGTTCCAATCCCTTAATCATCTTCGTTGCCCTTTGCTAGACTCTTTCCAGTAGTTCCCTGTCCCTCTTGAACTGGGGAGCCCAGGACTGGACACGGTATTCCAGTTGTAGCCTCACCAGTGCAGAGTAGAGGGGAAGAATGCTCCCTCAACCTACTGGTCACTCTCTTCCCTAAGCAGCCCAGGATCCCATTGGCTCTCTTGGTGACAAGGGCACATTGCTGGCTCATGGATAAGTTTACTATCCACCAGAACTCCAAATCCTTTTCCTCAGAAGTGCTTTCCAGCAGGTCCATCCCTAACCTATATTGGTGTCTGGCATTCTTCCTCCCCAGGAGCAGGACCCTACACTTGCCTTTATTGAACCTCATTAGGTTCTACTCTGCCCAGCTCTCCAGCCAGTCCAGGTCATGCTCGAAGGCAGCACAGCCCTCTGGAGTGTCAGCCAGTCCTCCCAGTTTGGTATCATCACCAAAATTGCTGAGGATACACTCTGTCCCCTCGTCCAGGTCATTGATAAATTTGTTGAACAAAACTGGACCAAGTATTGACCCCTGGGGGACACCGCTGGTTACAGGCCTCCAACTTGACCCTGCTCCATTAATTACAACTCTCTGAGTCCTGTCACACAGCCAGGACTCAATCCACCTCACTGCCCCCTCATCTAGCCCACACTTCCTCAATTTCCTAATGAGGATGTTATAGGAGACAGTGTCAAAAGCCTTGCTGAAGTCAAGGTAGATGACATCTGTTGCTCTCCCCTCATTCAGCCATCCAGTTATAACGTCATAGAAGGCTACGAGACTGGTCAAGTGCAATTTACCCTTGGTAAATCCATGTTGACCACTTCCAATAGCTTCCTATTCTTCAATGTGTTTGGAGATGACATCCAGAATGAATTACTCCATTACCTTCCAGGGACAGAGGTAAGACTAACTGGCCTGTAGTTTTCCAGGTCCTCCATCTTGCCCTGTTTGAAGACTGGAGTGATATTTGCCTTCCTCCAGTCCTCAGGTACCTCTCCTGTTCTCCATGACCTTTTGAAGATTGTAGAGTGGCGCAGCAATAACATCTGCTAGTTCTCTCAGCACCCATGGGTGCATCCCATCTGGGCCTATGGACTTATGGATGTCCAGTTTGGCCAAGTGGTCTCTAACCCAGGCCTCCCCTACAGAGGGAAAATCTTCCTCTCTCCAGACCTTCCCCCTTGTCTCCAGGGTCTGGGATTCATGAGGGACAGCTTTAGCAGTGAAGACGGAAGCAAAAAAGGCAAAAGGCCTTCTCTGTGTCTTCCACCACTAGGGCACTCACCTCCTTCATCAGTGTGCCTACATTTTCCCTAGTCTTCCTTTTTCTGTTGGTACACTGAAAAAACTCTTTCTTGTTGTCTTTAACCGTAGTGGCCAAGCTGAATTCTGTTTGAACTTTTGGCGTTTGAATTTTCCCCCTGCATAACTTTACTACATCTTGATATTCCTCATAAGTGGCCAACATCATTTTCCAAAGACCATAAACTTCCCTTTTATTCCTGAGGTCCAGCCAAAGCTCTCTATTTAGTCAGGCTTCTTCCCCATTGGCTCATTTTTCGGGACCTGGGGATGGCCTTCTTCTGTGCTTTCAAGAGTTCCTCCTTGAAGCATGACCAGCCTTCCTGGCACCTGCACCCTTCAGGACACTCTCAACCATGCTTCTGAACAGGCCAAAGTCTGCCCTTCAGAAGTCCCAGGTGGCATTGCTGTTGGCTGCCTGCCTTGCTTCTCCAAGAATTGAGAACTCTATCATTTCATGATCACTTTACCAAAGACCTCCAACCTTTGCGTCCCCCACAAGACCTTCTCTATTAACAAGCAGCAGGTCCAGTAGGGCACTTTCCCTGGTTGGTTCCCTCACCAGCCGTGTTAGGAAGTTGTTTTCCACACACTCCAGGAACCTCTGAGACTGTTCCCTCTCTGCTGTGTTATATTTCTGGAAGATATTGAGGAAGTTGAGGTCCCCCATGAGAACAAGGACAAGGTATTGCAAGATCTCTGCCAGCTGTTTATAGAATATTTCACCAATCACTAGATCTTGGCTGGGGGGTCTATAACAGACTCCCACGATGGTGTCTGGGTTACTGGCCTTTCCCTTGATTCTTACTGATGAACACTCAACACTGTCATTCACATTGCTGAGTTCTAGGCAATCAAATCTGTCCCTAACATAGAGAGACATGCCCCTGCCTCTCCTCCCATGCCTATCCCTTCTGAAAAGCTGGTAGCCATCAATCGCAGCACTCTAGTTGTCCGAGTCTTCCCACCATGTTTCTGTGATGGCAACTTTTGTTTTTTTTCCATGGGTACAATGTGCAGGAATGAAAGATGCTGACCAACACAACTGCAATCCAGCAGTACGCTTCAGGATTTATCTCACTGTATCCTCTTCTACTGACAGTGTTTTCATACAGAGAAGTACTCAAAATTGGAGGGACTTTTTAAACTCAGAAGTAACACAAGCCCTTTACCATACACGCGTAGCTTTTAAAGGGCAACATATTCCTTCTCAGGTGCTTGGTAAGATATCTGCTTCTGCCACAGTGTTTTATTTGTATCTAACACAGTTATCTCCAAACTTTAATAGTGCTGTAACACCTGAAATACCCCTATGGGTGCATTTTGTTGTGGTGGTGTTATTTGCTGGTTGGGGATTTTTTTTTTCCTTTTTTAAAGGTTGTACTCACTTAAATTCAACTTGGACTGTTTCAATACATGAATGCAGTGGAAAAGCAGGGATGAAACACAGTGTAGATGATCACTGAGTGGGTGAAGAATGAAGTTCTCAAAAGTACTGGAAAGGGCTTGGAAAGGGTGCTGACAGGACTTAAGGGATTATAAGATTTTGCCAGGGTATGGGGGGGTAATATGGGTAAAAAGGCAGTTCTCTGAAGGTGCACTACATTTCTGCAGTGAAGTGCTGATGGAGCACCAACTGCTTTTGCTGAGAATATATTTTGGAGCAATTTAACAGAACAATGTCCACAAAGCCAGCAGTTTATTGTACAGTGTGTAGACTAAATATAAAACATACATGTTCTCTGTCAAGAAAATCAGAGATTAGCTTACCATAAAATTACTACAGAAGATACTCATTATCATATAATTATTGCCCACAAGCCCACAACATCTAACTAGTAAAAAAAATGAATTGTTTAGCTATCTTTCTTTTAACATGTTGTATTGCTACTTGACTATACCAGCATTGATCTAAGACAACAATAATTCCCAAAAGGTTTGTCCTCCTGAGTCTCTGCAAGCTTCATAGATTTTTTGGAGGGAAGACAAAAATCCTTAAAGAGATGTTCAAGATCACAGGGAATATGTAATAGCCCCAAAATCATGATCCTTGAATAATTTTCTATCTAGGCTAAACGCCATGCTATCCTGATTTTATTTTTTTTTCCCTAGAGATGCTTTTCAGTTTTCCGTCTTCTGCCTCATCATCTGTTTTCCTCAGACATTATTTATTTTTGAAACACCTGTCTCTATGACAAAGCTGATCAAAGTTAACCAAAACATTCATAAGTGTTATTGTGGAATCACACAGGCAAACCATCAGGCTGTACCATTCAGATCAATACCCAAGAAATTACATTCAGAAGGTTATGATGACTACTGAGAACTAGTAGTTATATTCCACTAGAAACTCCACTTTCAACACATTAAATTCCATCACTTGGACAGGCAATTTTGTCTTCTGGCTGTATGGAGTGCAGCATATTACTTCTGGAGACATGTTCAGCTGCATGTAGTTTTGGAACATGCCTTGCTTGTTGAGTCCTGGGAGGGTCCTTTTCCAATCAATCAATCAATCAATCAGTAAATCCATTCAATTCTTTTTTAGTATTTACCATTCACAAATATGCCCAGGTTAACATGCTGTCGTATTTGAGCTTAGTGGGAGGCCATTGAGTACTGCAGGTTTTGCCATATGAACTCTTATCTCTCCTTCCATTAAGGAGGTCCTTTGTATATGATAGAGCTAGGTTGTGTTCAAGTTGGAAGACTTACTCCATCGAAACAGAGAAACCTGCTTCTCTAGTTTAATCTAGTTAAGGAGAACAAAAGATTATCACTTAAAACAAAAAAGATTAAAATTATTCAGATGAGATTTCATGGGTAAACTTGCTTTGAGTTGATGCTGCATTATGTCACCTGCAAATTGCAAGGAGACTTGTATTAGCTTTTTCATCTCGTTTAACCAGAATTTAAGACTATGACCTTCTGCTACATGATATTCAATGCTTCCTTAAGTGGAAATATTTGAAGTGTTGAGATAGTGTCTCCCTCCTTTTCCTCCCTGTAACATTTCACCAGTCATCTACTGCTATTGATTTCAGACATTTTACTAGTTTCAGGAATACCTGTTGTCTCAAGACCTCCACTCTGTACCTCACATTGTAGCTCATTTATCTTTGGGTTTGATGTGAAATCCTATGTAGTGAATCTTAAGTAGAATGCACTTTATCTTTTTCTCATCCATTAAGCACTGTGAATGGGATTTAAGGCAGGTATGTAGGCTCCCATCCCTTACGGCCAGTGTCTTTGTCAGCAATTCAGACAAATCAATTACTCTCTCCATGTGTCTACTTTCCTCCATTGAGAACAGTAATTAGCTTAGAGGTGTATGTTTAACTTGTACGCATCTACAACTGGATTGGATCAATCTGTATGTACTCTGTGATTACACATGATGGTTCTGCTGCTTCTGTAAATGTGTTCGCACTAGGTTTAATACAGCTATCTACAGCAGTGCAGTTATAACAGGGCATTCAACATAAGCTGTAAAATGTTTCTGGATTGGGTCAGTTGCTGAACCATGTGTTGTAGCATATTACATGGCTAGAAATGTCTAGTTTAAAGCTAGTCCTCTAAAAACTGCAGTCATTAAAGAAATTGTCCAAGATACATCTTGTTACACTCCCATGGTTTTACAGTTCTTCACAGATGTTTTAAATTCATCCCAATAAGTCTGAGAGAAGCAAGAGCAGTAAAATTTCCACGCCGATGAAAAATATCTCTCTTTATGAGTTTATGGAGCATCTTAGGACAGGAATTCTCTGATTAACCTGGAATCACAGCAGAGGAAGTCATTGAAACAGAGACTCTGTCCTTTCAGTCCTGGATCTTCTTGGAGATAGTCTAAGGTGGAGATTGATACAAATCTCCAGAGATCTTCCAGTCTGAAATGGGTGGCTGCCACTATTGGGTTTCTGAGAAAAATAAATCCTATCCTTTACTCAGCACTGGAGGTTTTTGGAGAAATACTAACAAGTGAAACCCTACAGATTTTTCCTGCAAATCTTTTTCCAAGCGAAACTCAGCTTGAAGTTGCATTGCCATCTCCTGCTAGAACAAACTAACTCACTCTTTTAGAGATTAGCTCTTTTTCATAGTTAAGGAAGCCAGCTTTTAAGTGAAATGTGGTTTAGGAAAAGAATAGGCTTCTATTTGTCTTTAGAGTAGAATGAAATAACCCTGAAATGTAATTACAAGTACTTCAGACACTATTAGTACAAATATATAGACATACATGTATATATATATACTGCATTTGCAGTCTTGCCTACACTTTCAGTGTAATAATAATAATAATAATAATAATAATAATAATAATTTTGTACTTATTAAGCTCCATTTATCTGGTAACCTCAAGGAGCTTTGAAAATACCACTTGAGAACTAGAGTTCTCAATATATTATTATAACACTTTAAAGCATAATTATGCTGAAGAAAATATAATGACAGTGAATTTTATTTATTAGGAGGGGAACGGTAGTTTATAATAAAACCAATTAATATGTTAAGGTTAGATATGGTAATTGCACCTGGAGCTGAATGCACTTTAAACACTGCAGTGACTATACAACTACAACCCTGCTAATAAACCTTGGTTTTCACATGCTGACAAAGAGCTCTGTTGAATCTCCCACTGTAATTGCTTCCTACCTAATCCAGATTTCAGTTGTTGCATACAGAGGTCAAGAAATCCAGTAGTGGACATAGTCACTGTACCATTTTATACAAAACTTCAATTCTAATACTATTGAGAGAATTGCATACATTATTTTTAATACAAAACATACACATAGAGAAAAATATTGATTCAGATTTTAAATCATTAATGACTTCTCACATTTGAATGTATTAATTAAATCTAATATGCTATAAATTTTTAAGCAGCTTAAATAGCCCTGTCTATTTTATAGATTTTACAATTACTGAAAGAGTTGCCATTAGCAACAGATCTCATTTAAAACCATAACAACCTCCTTATAAGTGTTAAGAAACTATATTCAATTGAAATCCCAGCAAAGAATCTTAAATCTTTGACATATCTTCTAGTGTGGTGATTATTATACTTTTTGCACATACTCAGAACTATGCAATAAATTACAAATTCTGAAATAAATGTATAGATACACAAATTTTCATTCATAATGTGAATGCACGTCTGAAGATGGTGTAAGCTCATTTGCCATGTTCAGCCAGAGAGGGGCATTCTTCAGAAATGTATATTGCTAATAACATGAGTGTATAAAGGACAAAAGGAATTTCATTAATGCTTCATTCTATGCTGAAATACATAGGAAATTAAATAACTTCGATGAGAAGTCAAAATTTTGGCAAACTCAGTCTTGCCTGCCTCTTTGTGATTTCACTAATCCATACTTGCCAATACCAAGGAATAAAGAAGGGGCAGGAGGTAAACTTGCTTTTTGAAGCACCAAGAGAGGGCAGTTCCTACCTATATGCAGCTAATAAGCATTCAGCTGAGTGGCTGTTCACAGACCCCACTGAGCTGCTGGTCTACTTGGCATATTCAGCACAGAGATCTTGCTCTTTCCTTCCTTTTCCAGGCCCACTTCCAGCAACGCTCTAGCAATCCTGAAAACTGCAGAGGGCAATGCAATAAAATCGCATATACTGGCTTTAAATTCTCTCTCTCCTGGGTAATGGTCAGTTTGGCTATCTTCCTGCCATCGTAAAAAAGCCACAGTGAGGGTGGAACCGAGTGCCTTACTCTTTGCGGTGCCTTGTTTCCTGCAAATTCTAGCATATCATTTACTGCTTTCAGTAACCTTCTCTGAAATCCTAGTATTAAATCTCTTGAAGCGATCCTATGAATGTGGGACTCGGCACTTACTCAGATCATAGCATTGCTTCATATAACAGGATTATGGTATTTATATGCCATTTTTCTGTCCCTGTAATTCATCCAAGCAACCTGTTTGCAGCAATACACCAAGAAGTTGTCTTCATTGTACAACAATCACTTAGATTACTCTTAAGAGGGGACAAAGTTCAAAGTTAAGGTCTTTGCATTGCTGATTGAGTAGAAAGAGAACCCTTAACTCTTGACAAGGAAATTAAGGGGCTTTATTCTCTCAGGAGCACTCAAACGCTCATTGAATCAGGATGTCAGAGCCTTTGAGAACGCACAAGAAATTCAGACAATTTTTTGCAAGTATGCATTAGCTTACATTTAACTAAATTGAATTCTGTCTGCCCTCATGCACTACCTGTATTAAGCACTTCTAAAAAATTAATTTAAAGTCCTTTCTCCTGCATATCCTTTCAGAGTGTGAAAAAATGACATGAAAAAGTAAAGATGATGAGAGAAGTTTAAAATGAAACAAAAGAAAATGTGGCAAAGTACAGCAGTTTGGCAGGTGAAAGGGCCCTCATGAAAAAAGGAACTGAGCCTGGCTAACTGCAGCTGACTAGTAGATCCTGGCTTTTTCTCATGTGAACACAGCTGTGGTCACACTCATTCAGATCATCAGATCATACGGCCCCATTTACTGACAGTAGCACTACCTGCTGTTCCAGAACCATGTGCAGAAAACACTCCAGACACCATTGATGGAAAAGCCCTCTCACCTCAAAGCTTTCCTTTATTACCCAATGCTAAAATATGGCTCATGCCTTAAATCAAAAGGACTACTATTCCTTCCAAAGTGCTTTCCCTTTTTTTTTTTTTTTCTGTTTTATTTTGGTTTAGATATTTCACTTTAATATCCCTCTTCCTACCTCAGCTAACCATAAAATGTCTGTCCCTTTTTCAAAAATCCTCCTCAGGTCGTGGGGTCTGATTCACAAAAACACTAAAATGCTTTAAAATGATGATGTCTAATATCTACTGAAGTTCTCAAAACCCATCCAACTGTATGATTTAGATATTAGAGCCCACCCTCATTGCTGCTGGTTGAGCTTTCAATATGGGTGTTCATGTTGGCCAGAGAACACGCTTAAAAGACTGGTGGTCCCTTGTACTGGAGCATACCCAGGGTACTTACGTATTGCCAGATACACTGGAATGTCTCACGGGTAGCCTGTGTAGTTTCTGTCTCACCGTAAGGTAGATGAGAGGCAGATAGGCACATAGCACACCTTATGTAAAGCTGTTTTCCAGAGATCATGCTTTCAGAGGAATGTAAACAAAACCAGTGGGGATTTACTACATAATCTCCATGTTCCTTTTGCAAATCCTGTTGGAACAGAACTGCATTTTTAAGCACCTGACTGCTTTATTAACTGTTGCCCTTACTCTTGCTGATACTGGGGGTAATGAGTATTGCAGAATAATTATATGCTGTGGAAAATAACTATGTTTTTTTACTTTCCCATCATTCAGTTTTACTCAGTATCCTTTCGTATTTGTGCAGGAAGAAGAGGTGAAGAGGAGTTCATGAAGTGCCTTTTCTGTACCTTTAACTGTTTCCTACATTGTCACTCACAGCTCTTTATTCCTAAACGTCTCTACATGTTCTGCTACATTGCCCTTGCCCACCTTGCCCCACGCAGTCAGTTAAAAATACACTGGCAAGGGCTGTTGAGCTGATGTGTAGCTGAGTTTGTCACACACTCCCTGGACTGCCAGGAATCTATTTCTGAGCCCTTCACTTGGCTACCAGTATATTTTTGGCAAACAAAGGCTATTTACGTGTTTTTAAAGAATATGACTCTTAGGTACAAACTCATATTATTTTGTTTGGCTGCACCTTTTTTCTGGCAAAAGACTTTCCTTCCTTTAAGTTTCCTCTACCGTTACATCAGATTCACGGTGCAGGGAGTTGAACAAAGGAGTCATGCTAGAGAATACTGATTTTTCCCAACTTCAGCTAGAGCCATGTTTTACAACTTTCTTATTTAAATTATGAATTAAAATTAATAAATTATGAGAAAATTTGCCTTATGTGATATGACATGCAAACCTATGCAGAATGGTGCTGCGAGATTTTTAAACTGCTTTTTAATCCCATAAATCAAAACTATGTAATAGCAAGTAGATAAAGGCTGGATTTTCACAGCTTTTTTGTCTCCCAGAGGCCATGCAGATGATTTTCTCTTCAGGAAGTATTTGATGCTTATGTCTCTGCTTATATACTGCTCTCCCCTACCAGTAACCACACAAATGCAGATGAAATGAGAATGCAAAGCAGTGGGTGGAATGTCCCTGTTCTGCACCCATCCTATTGCTGTTCATACTTCATTAGTGAAACACATTAAAACTGTCCAGGAACAAGCTCATCTTCTACAGGGTCAGGGAACCCTGAACCACAGTCTATGATATCCTACACACAGGATATATTCAGAAAAGAATCTGGGCAATAAAATGGCCTAGAGCTTTTGCTGCTATAAATTTGTCTGCCTCCATTGAAATCAATGGACCAGGGAAAATTTATATTTGGCGAGGGACTGGCGTATACAGTTTCTGGGCATGATTCTCTTTTGCCTGTGTCTAGTGCTCCTAGCTACAGCTATGCAAAGTAAATGCAAACTCTTCCATTCTGCACTGGTTGTGCTTTATGCCTGCGATTTTCAATTACTGCTTATCCTTTCATTCTGCAACTAGCAGACTGTGAAAAAGTTTCAGTCATGTATCTATATCATGTGGCTGATGGGCTTTTTAGGGCACAATAGTTGCAAGAACCTCTTAATATTACAGGTCTAAGAGAGCATAAACAACTATGTAGCTTGTATGAATAAACATACATCTTCCAAGTAAGTAAGCTATATTCTTATATTAGATTCCACATATAACTAGACTTATTGAACAGATTAGACAAAAAATCTAAAATAACACTTGGTGTGTAACAGAATAGATGAATGGTGGCTTTGAAGTCCAAATTTGAATAGATATATTGGTCAATTAATAGAACAATGTTTGTTTGGATATTTTCTCATCGATACACAAAAGCTTCTGATCTCAGATTGAACAATGATACTGAACAAAAAGTGTCATTCAGAAGAAAAGAATGTTTGTTTCAAGGGAATATTCTTTCTTCTTAGGACAAGAAAGGCCATATATAGCTTTTGAATGAAGACATGAGGCTGGAAAAATCAGATTGAAAATTACTAAGTATAGTAAGTACAGTAAAATATTGTACTTCAGCAACTTTCATGTGAGGTGGAAAACTCTGAAGTTCATGCTTTTTACAGATAATCTCCAGTCCCATGACTGAAACCTTCTGGAACTGATGAGGTGATATATTCAGTGTGGAATGTGAGGGCTTTTTTATATGCCCTCACATGTGTCAAGGCAGATACTGCTGTTCCTCCACAACTACATTCTTTTCTTTTAGCTATGATTCTGCCTTGTTCATTGTGTCTGGCATTTTTTTTTCTTTCTGTCAAAGTGTCTCAGTCTTCCAAGGAGCATTATTGAATTATTTTTGCAGTCCAAAATATATTTTAGTAATATATGTAACTAATATTGATTTAAAAAGAACTTATTTAAATATCTTAATATAGTCATCAGGATTATTAGGTCTCCAAAATGGTTACATCTGAACAGATACTAATTTTTTAAGTCTTTCTGGGACCAGATTATTTAGGGATTCTATAATACAGAAGTTTTTTAGAACATGAAGCTTTTCTTTCCCTGCTAAAGAAGTAATGATGAGCCTCTTATTACTCACTCACAGCTGAAAAAAATGACAGAAGGAGAAACACATCCTCAGTGGGGCCTAAGGAGTCCTGAGGAATGGGAAACTTTGAGACCCACATCTTTTTTGGACTTCCAGTTTGAAATCAGGTGATCTTGTCTTTTCAGCATGGGGCTGAAAGTTGAAATAAATAAACATTGTAATCTGTTCTCAGTTAAAATGACGGATTCGTTTAACCCAAGGTAGAGGAATTGATTATATTATTAGATTATACTGGCTGTATATCCACATGCCCCCAGCAGAACTGTCTTGAACTGCTATTTAAATAAACTAGCGGGATTACTTTCTTGTGCCCCTGTGTGACTAGATACAGGGATAGACTTAAACCTCATCAATAAAGGAGGGTTTGCAAAACCGTAAATCTCTAGCATCCTGTCATTGCTGGATACCAACAAGTTGAAGTACTGGTTTATTTTCATAACTCAACGATTTTATTTGAGATGACTTGATAGAGATCTTCCAGTCTGAAATGGGTGGCTGCCATTACTGGGTTTCTGAGAAAAATAAATCCTATCCTTTATTCAGCACTGGAGGTTTTGGAGAAATATTTACAAGTGAAACCCTACAGATTTTTCCTGCAAATCTTTTCTCAAGCGAAACTCAGCTTGAAGTCTCATTGCCATCTCCTGCTAGAACAAACTCACTCTAAAAGAGTGGTTAAGAATCTGTGACATGAAAATAACACAACAGATTTTTGATGATACCTAAATGTTGAAATCAGGGGTTTGATACTCAACATATCTTAAGGGTTCTAACAGAAGAGTGTTATAGGCTATGCTTCTTTGAAACTGATACGACTGTTGCAAAACTTTTCCTTCCAATAGTCTAACCAAGAATGTGATTTCTTTGGAAACACTCCTGCTATTGGCTTGACCAGTTTGATATTAATTTAATTCTAAATACAACTATGATTTGAAAAGCTCATTTTGGTGAGGATAAAGATAAGACTATAAAGTAGCTGTCATAGGAGACCTAAATATTCTAATTCTTGAAGTTAAAAAAGTAGTTCCAGTCCAAGAATTACCAGCAAAAGTAAGCACTCTCTAAGTAATTAGCTGTTATTACTTGGCCTTGCTAGAACAAATAATGTTCTGAATTAAGTGACTTGTTTTCCAAGGTGTGGGACTTTTTTAATCACTGAATTCTCCCTGGGAGCGTAGAGCTCAGTTTGTAGAACTGGTTACTACTTTCGAATATCGCATTTCAAACACAGATTTTTGTTCTTATCCAGGTGTTTTCCATTCTTGATAAATTATCATGAATAATAACATGTTAATGAAAGCAGCTGCTGGAAAGCTACGGAAATGAGCATCTTCAGGCTCAATGAAAGAACACATTGTCACATAGCTCATGCAAAACAATATAGACAGAAATTTTGAAATATAATAATTTTAGGGACTGATCATTGAACTCGAGTGAAAAGAAGATAATCAGTAATTCTGCTCTGTTTCTAATCTTTCAAGAAATTGGTCTCACCAGCTGTACATTATCTGTGTACCAGCTGTCCCTTAAGAATGATGTACAACAATTTAATTTCCATTTTACTGATTAAACCTAAGCATTGATCTCAGAACATTTTCCTGGGTTTTGTTTCTTTTTGAGTCATCTTTATGATCCCAGTTCAAGGGTTCAGTTTAGCATGTGGTTAAACTCCTTAAAGATGTCGAAGCACTAAACTTGGGTAGCCTGGACCCTGTAATGACATATATGGACCGAAGTAGGATACAAGTTTTCATGTGGAGAGAGTAGGAAGAACTAGAGTCTTCCAAAGAGGGGAAAAAAAGCCATAAAGCTGAAGAGCTCCTCACTAGCAGAGTAGCTAAGGGATAGAGATATGGAGTCTCACTTTGTACTTTTCATGGGGACTTTTATGCTTTATTTTATTGTACAGGAAAATCGTTTTCTCTACCTGGGCACCCTAAGAAAAATATTTCTGGCTTTAACAGATGCTCTTCTTTCAAGGATAGATCAAACTCAACCTCTTTTCTTGTAACTACCTTTTCAAACTTGTGTTTACACCTTCTATTAATATACTTTAGTCCTTAGACTGTTGAGTACTGGAGGTGGGGACCCTCTTGGTCTCTCTGAGTGAAGTTGTTTCATGTTGCATAAAAACATTACAGATCTTTGTTTTGGAAATACATTAATATTTAGCCCACATTATTAAAAGCCCATTTTAGGTCAGTTCACCACATCTGAAGCCTCACTCATGGCCAGGCAGGATAATGAGATCCACTGTTCATCAAGTTTGGGATGCTATGAAGCTTCCTGAAGTATTTGATCTTCCTTTTTCAAGAGCTTCCTGAGAGAGAATTTACCTTTTTGTCAATCTGTCAGGAGCAAAATTACAAATTTTGACATTTAATTGAGATGGGGCTCATATCTTCGGTCACAGAAGACTTAATTGTGTAACTCCCCATAGATTAATGAGTGTATAAAAAGAATAGTAATAAATATATTAGAAACTAATCTTGGGGTAGGGGAAGACTTATTCCATGTTAGTATGACTTAAAAATATAATTTTGAAATGTTTTTTGTTCAGATTGTGTTACTTCTAACAACTGAGAATAAAATACTAACTGTTAAATATCAAATATTTTCCTGCCGGACTACCATGTACCATGTCATAACCAATCTTACTGATTTTCAGACTCCATGGTGGGTTGCTTCCCACTAGGAGAAGACAAGGCTCTACTCTAGTTATATTTACCAATACATTATAGATGTAGCTTCTCATCCTCAAAGAAGATACTATAACTGTCATATCTATAAGAAAGTTAAATTAAACTGCAGTATTTCAGCAAAATATCCTAACCCAGAAGAATAGTACAAATGGGAATCTTAAATTTGAACAAACACTGAAGAGGTAAAACGAAAAAAGGTACATTCACTTTATTTTCAGTACTAACAAAGTTTTTTTAAAAAAATAGAAAAGTCCAGACAAAAAAAAAATCTGAGAAGATACTGAAAAATAAAATTGTGTCACTGCTGAAGAGAACAAAAAATAACCCCATCACCACAAAACAGTTATCTAAGCTATGCACTAAAGAGACAACAATATATCTTATGAGCCCTGAGGTAAATATAAAATGCACATGTCTGCTTCTTTTTTAGCTTTTTTTCACCATACACTCTCAAAAACTTTGTTTTTCTCTAACAGTTTATTTTTTCCTAAAATATATTTTTATTTGTTAGTTTTTCTGCTAGTGGTGGTGATTTATTCCACATGTCAACTATGTTGAGCAAAGAAGTTATCTCTAAAGCCATCAATAAACACCATTTTCTTATTCAAAAAAAACCCGACTCATTCAACATTACCTCCAGCAGCCATGTCTCATGCCTGCTCTATCCATTTTGTTACCCTACCTGGAGTCCCTCATGTGCCCATACTGATTTTAACTCAGTTTTGATTCTTTTGTAGACATTATCTGAATCCTCCTAAAATTCTAACCAAAGCTAAAATCAATGCCCTGAAAATCCCAGTCACCTAGAAAACTATAGGCATACAAAGTCTAAATTTAAATGCAGTTTTGGGGTCAATATTTTTGTTAAGTATTTATTTTACATTTTTGTTATGATAGTAACGTCATAGCACAGATTGACAGGAAAGCAGACTGAATATGCTAGCAGTCTCCTCTGTGAGGACGGTTCTTTTGCTCTTGTTTAATGAACCTGAAGCCTTACTTGTTATTTCATCCCAAAAGGTGCTCCTCCTTCCTCTCATCAGTGACACAATGTGGGGAAGCTCGGCCTTGACCAGCCACCCTGCAGTACACATTCTGAAGGCAAAGTCAATGCTTCCATTTGCTTGCTGTAAGATTCATTGACTGATACCATAAAATAAAGACAAATGGATCAATAAATAGACTAGTAATACAGTACATTATTCTTGTATAATTTTTTTAAGCCAAAAAGATCCCAAAACGCTCTCTTGACTGTACTGAGCAGCCAATTTTGAAATGGCAGAGGTCTGCTTGGTAGAGTACCATGGGATAAAGCCCTGGAGGGAAGAGGGGCCCAAGAATGCTTGTTAATATTCAAGGATCACTTCCTCTAAGCTCAGGAGTGATGCATCCCAACAAAAAGGAAGTCAGGCAAAATACCAGGAGGCCTGCATGGATGAAGAAGGAGCTCTTGGAAAAACTCAAATACAAAAGGTAGCCTGCAGAGGGCGGACACAGGGACAAGTAGCCTGCGAGGGTTACAGAGACCTTGTCCAAGCAGCCAGAGATCAGGTTAGAAAAGCTAAAGCCCAGATAGAGTTAAATCTGACCAGGGACATCAAGGGCAACAGGAAAAAATTCAAAAGATATGTCAGTGATAAAAGGGAGACAAGGGAAAATGTAGGCTCTCTCCAGAAGGAAACAGGAAGCATGGTCACCCAGTACCTGGACAAGGCTGAGGTATTCAATGATTTTTTGGCCTCAGTCTTCACCAGCAAGTGCTCTAGTATTGCCGAAGGCACAGGCAAGGACTGGGAGAATGAGCCACTACCCACTGTAGAAGATCAGGTTTGAGAACATCTGAGGACCCTGAAAGTGCACAAATACATGGGACCTGGTGAGATGCATCTGCGGGTCCTGAGGGAACTGGCAGACAAAGTTGCTAAGCCACTATCCAGTGGCAGTCTGGTGGAGTTCCTGCTGACTGGAAAAGGGGAAACATAACCCCCATTTTTAAAAAGGGCAAAAAGGAAGTGAAGGTTCCAGGGAGATCTTATAGCAGCCTTCCAGTACCTAAAGGGGGCCTATATGAGAGATGGGGAGGGACTCTATCTTTTAGTGTAGTGATAGGATGAGGGGTAACAGTTTTAAATTGAAAGAGGGGAGATTTATATTGGATATCAGGAAGAAATGCTTTACAGTGAGGGTGGTGAGGCACTGGAACATGTTGCCCAGAGAAGCTGTGGATGCCCCATCCCTGGAAGTGTTCAAGGCCAGGCTGGATGGGGCTTTGAGCAACCTGGTCTAGTGGGAGGTATCCTTGCCCATTCAGCAGCCACCTTACACATGAAACAGCAAAATAAAAAGCTCTTCATGGAAGCCAAAATGGCTTCTTAAATTGAAAATATAGTGGGAAGTTAGATATGCATAGGGCGATTCTTCGTATCTCACAAGCATCTTATGAGAAAGCATTTCTGAGATTTACATGGTTAAATTTCATGAGGACCCAGGCTCTATCCTCATGAGGAAGAGAGGTAACACAGTGCTGCTCCTCTGCAGCACTACTGGTTTCAAACTGCCTCACAGAAAAGCATGGCAAAAGGAACCAGAAGGAAGGTGTAATATTGATATGTATTGATACAACAGCTCGCTCTTAAATATCTCCATCTGAAAGGTCAGACTGTTTTTCTAACAATGACAGTTTAAGCCACTTCTGGTGATCCCATCCAAAGTGCATAAGTTATACGAGTCTGTATCTTTCCAAGTCTGTGATACACTGCTAAATGCAAACAGTTCTGGCCCATTACAACTTTAATGTGAATGCATCAAGAATGGACTGACTTCTGTCGAGTGAAGTTACAGATTATTAGCGGTAGTAATGTACAGTCTCCTTTAAAAAAAAACAGTTTCACTAGAAATTGAATGTAACTGTACTGCAGAAACCCACACCATTCAGGATATAGCAAAATGTAGAACCTCACAGAGTAACTGGTACAAAGAATTACAAAGAGTAATTATAAAGACAAATTTGAGGACTGGGGGGGGTTGTTTGAATTTATGTTTGTTTTTATTGGTATTTTGCTTTGCTTTTTTTTTTTCTTAGATCACAGATAACTAATACTGTGGAAAAATGATAAAAAGATTAACCCAAGGCATGTAGTATAAACCCAAAAATAAGACAGTGTAATTCTTATTTTTAAACTGCATAATACAGATAAATAGAATTTTATTGAAGCTTTCTATAAAAATCAGGTGCTGCATACTGATATTAGTTATTTTGGGGTTTTTTTTTCAGCTAATATGACTACCAGTAAGACAAAGAGGTTAGAAGGAATATAAAGACAAATAACATTTCAACAGATGTCAAGAAACGTTTTTTCATACAGAGACTTATTAAAGTACAGAGCAAGCCTCGCAGGCAAGATTGTTGAGGCAGAAACTCTAAGGTCATTAAAGAAACAATTATATACTATCATGGAAATGTTATACGAAAGAAAATTAGCTTTAATAAGTCAGTCAGCTTCACTAATTTTCTCAAGGAATTTTTTTTTTCTCTAAATTGTATTTATTTGTTTAAGCTTGAGGACATGTGCTTCTTTTAAGCTGTGAATGGAAAAAAAGAAAACCAGAATGAGAGCAAGAGCCGTAAAATGCAGGATATATATGATATAAAAAGAGTCATTAGTAGATGAGCCTCTCTTTAAGGTGCCACAGGTCACACTTTGTGTTGAACAACACATAGTGTTGAAATAAAAGCAGATGTTATTTCCAGAGTTATGATAACATTATCTGAACTCTTTTACCTCATCATCTCCTTTAAATTGTCAATATTAGCATACTCTGTTGTCATCCTCAGTTTTCTCTTTGTCTCTTTCTCTCTTTCTACTGATTAAGTATCTACTGCCACTTGTTTTAAGAACCACTTCAGAAAAACGGCTGATTCTCACAACTTATCAAACTAGTGCAGCGCTCCAGTCTCTGATCATAAGGGCCATGGCTGTATCTGCTATATAAATAAAGCATGTAATTACTACCACTGAAGAGTAAAAATTACTCCTAAATACTTTTTTTCCTATGGTAACTCTCACACTTCATAACAGGACAAACCCTAACCATAAGTGTTTAACTAATGGGTATTGTAAATATGGGAACATATTTAATGAATTCATTATTTTAACTAGGCTGGTACCTTTTGGACCAAGAAATATTTGCAATCAATATTTGCAAATATTTGGGTAAGTAATATAGCTAGGGTCAAAACATTTTATTTGGAGCACCCAGATTCCCAGAAGAAATAAAATGAATCCAGGATTTAACTGGTTTTGGACATTGAAAAAAAGATCTTTTTTTGTACTGTATAAAAACACAGTCAGCAATGCCATCCACTCTACAACTCCCACAAAATTAAATAAATGCACTGGAAGCACTGAAATTAAGTTAAAACTTGGAAATAAATAGACATACTAATACCCTAAACAGAATCTAGTTGATAAAGCAGAAATTTTCAAGGGAGTCACTACCTCCACTGGGACTTTGTTGTTACTATTGATATTATGAAGTGGTTGCTTAAATGCCCAGAAGGATAAACCCGTTAAAAATACTAGGGATAGAGATATCAAGAGAGAGAGAGAAAACCATCAGAAAGAAAAGAGTAATGAAAATCCTTTTTCATTTTTGTTTGTACAATTAAATGCATTTTGAAAACTTGTGTTACAATGTGAATGCCAGAAGATACCACAAAGCAGAAAGCAATGCCTGGCTATCAGCTGAAGTCACAATCTTTCTGGCTAGGGAGTGATCAAACTCAGAGCAAAGTCTTTGATTGTAGAATGTGTCCCTGGTGGGAGAAAAACAGCATGAAGCGCTGTTTCCCTGTATTTCCCTGCGAGTACAGACCATGCTGTAGCTTACATTGACATGTTGACAAGTACGTCAACTTCTTTGAAGCTACCACTCATCTTTTCATGGAGATGAACTTTAAATTATAGATAATTGATTGATATTTGACTGGACCTCTCAGCTCATTAACCAGAATAGGAAAACATCTGTTGTTGTTTTAGCTAGACAGTATCCTTCCACTGGGAATATGAACAACTGTCACTCTTAGACAAGGCTTCCTAATGATCTGCTCATGGAGTAGTGCTATTAAACTGAAGTTTAAGCTTCAGAATAACATAGATCCTTTATTTCAGAGGAATATAGTGCTGGTTCAAAAAGATTGACCTGATGATCCAATAGATCTTTGTCAACTTTAATGAAATGCTGTACTGATTCAGGAACATCACCAAAACCTCCAGTTCAAAAGTAGGATATTCATTCTCTGCTAAGCTTTCCTGTGCAATTGTTCAGAATAACTGAGAAAATGGCAAAAGATCCATGCTTTGAGAACAGTGTGCTTTAATCAAGGTTGAATGTGGACCTGACTAGAATAGTGATGGTATTGAACAACAGCTAAAGATCTTTCTTTAACCTCTGAAAGACAGATGGGGATGGGAGAGATGTGCTGTACTCAATAGTAAAACTTTTTCTTCATTGACATAACATCTATTTTGTGAACACAGATTTTGCTTCTATTTGTGCAATGATAAGGGCAGTAAGCCTGGGTAAGCCTTTCAGTCATGTTGGACAGAACTATGCTCAGTCACACATCAGCTGTGCAGCAGAAAGAGCTGGCTGGTCTGGAAAAAACTGCAGTGATACAACTCAACATCCTTTGCCACTGAACCAACTGTGCAAGGTTATGAGATAGGTGCTTTCTGAGCAATAACTGGCAATCTCTTTTTCCCACTGTCAATTTATCTGAAATCAAGGTTTTCATTTGTCCTTCCTTCACAGGTATTTCTTATACATTTTGTGCAAAATGTTCAGAATTCGAAAGAAATGAAACACACTTTAGGGATAATTAGCCCGGTTTCTTGTGTGGGTGTGTCTGCGTCCATCTGTGTGCCCTTCCTGAATAATTTTGAAAGATTGTTTTGTTTAAGCAAATCTGGAAGAAAAACAGAGAGCTCAAGAATATCAAATACCTACAAATTTTGTGAAAAGGACAATTGGCTAAATGGGGGGTTTACACAGATTTATCTAATTAATGTCCTTGGCACAGAAAAGAGTTTATTGTTAGATATCCCTGAGATTTGCATCAAATGGTTCAAATGAATACCCCAGCCCTGAAAAAAGATAACAAAGGAACTTTCAGCATCTTGGAGTCTGGGAAATCCAATAGTCATAGAGATTCAGGTTTTGTTAATTCTGATCTGAAGTACCGGCTTCTGGAGCCACACTATCTGAAAGAATACTCTGACTTATATTTTGTAAAAGTTCTACTTCTCAAGACAGCAAAAGAAATCTTGAAAACTGACCCAAGAGGTTCATATGAACGAAAAAGCAAATAACTGGCCCTCATATGGTAATTTAAAAAAAAAAAAAAAAGAAGAAAAACAAAACCAAACCCAAACATTTGCAAAAAAACCCCAATGAAAAATATTAAAGATTTTTTTTTACTGCATTACTATTTTCAAATCATGTGGGCTGACAATAATATACTGGGTTTTTCCAAACTGTTAAATACAAAATCACTTAGCTTATTTGTAAAACACTTGGTCAGAGGAGAACAATTGTGTTCTGCAACTTGTAAATGAATTGTTGACTATTATCTAATGCTAAAAAATCAATAACTGAGCTTTGCAATAAAGTATACAGCATAAACACTGAGTATAGCATTTAGATAGTTACTGATTCTAAAATCTTAACATTCTTCAAATACTGGTTTAAAATTACATGAAAATTAATTTTACTGATCTGATAAATTTTCTTTGCACAATGTAGATCATTTTGACACAAGTGATTAATCAAAATTTCTTTGCATTCTTCCCTGGGAAAAGCAGCAAGGAGAAAGAAAACATAATCATAGAAATTTTTCTCATTAGTTTAATAAAGTTTAAGACAAAGGTCAGATGTTATGCTAACTAGAACTTTAAACTCTCTAGTAGAGGATTTTAATTACTCTCTTTAGACCTACGACTTTAGTGACTATTGTAAACCTTTTTCTTTCTGAAAAAACCTGCTTAATCAATGACTAACTCTAGCAGAGGCTTCCCAAATGAATTTGTAAAGAAGTTTTACCCAGAGCATAAATTCATCTTTCTGTGCAGACAATTCCATTGCAGCTCATTGCACACAGAGTATGGGCAAAATTTACTTACACCTCCCAAAACACTAATGTAATAGAAGTTCACAGCATTACATATTTTTAGTTTTTTGGAATGCCTCTATTTTTTCCTCTATTTATAAGTTTATAGACTAAAAAAAAATACTCATGCTGTCAGCAATCTTTGTATGATAGGGTTTCCTCTTTGAATTATTTAAATCAATGTAAGACCATGATTGACCCTCAGTGTTAAATATAAGCATTGTCCTTATGTTATTTATTCAACTTGAGCAATGTTGATTAATTGTATTACTTGGATTAATTGGATTTATGAACCTCTACTACATACATGTAGATACTGCTTTAGAACAGCTTTTTCAGGAATGAATGACATTCCTATTCATTCCAATACCAAAGCGGTCACAGTTTTCTTTATTTAAATCTGTCTCACATATAGAAGCCTTTAGATTCATTGAAACTGCAAGAAAAAAAGAGATTGGCGACATATCTGCACTCCACTGTTTCCTCTGTGTTCACGAGCGGAATGCCAGCCATTTCCTTTTGCCTGTGCTCCAGCTGATCCCATGCTTATTGTGTTCCTGTCTGCCAGTTTAGAGTGGAGGGAAAGGAGAATTCTTATTTAGGATACACAGGTTCTACGTCTGACAAGGGCCTCAGATCCTGATCTCCTGGGACAGGACTCTCTCATTTAATCTGAGGAATTTCATGCCAGTGTTATCCCTTGAGGGGTATGTCAACTGGCCTCCGTCTGCTACTCCAGAATTTGGACTCCTGTACATCCAATTTTATATGTTACAGACCCATGCAGATGCCTTAGATGACCTAGGGAATGTCAAACCACACTAAGAGTTTATATAATAACAGAACCACAGCCTGATTCTCCTTACATGAATTTTCTAGCTACTGTGTAACTATAACAAAAACTGGGTGGCCACCACTGCTGAACACGACTAAATGAAGTGGATCCTGAGAAGATGGCTGTACATGTTTCTCACTGATTCCCTCCACTGTCAGTAAAAGACATTACTGACTAGAAGTGCTTTAATTTACTATTCAACAAAGAGGTTAACACTGAGGAATCAAAAAAAGCACTCGGGTACAAGTTTATTGGAAGCATATTTTAGATCATTTACTTCTAACATTTATAGAGCTACAACTATTTTAACACAAAGCCATAGTTATTTGAAAGGTGAAGCAACCTCCCCCTTGCGAACAGGTCCTAGCAAAATTAGGCTCCTGCACTCTCTGTCATGAGCATAGCTCAAATGGCATGTTGCTGACAAATTTTCTCTAGTCTTATTTCACAATAAATTACTTGACAAGCATACAGTTTAGACTACGTGTACTGCAATCAGGGTCAGAAATTTTTCACTCATCATTTATTCCTTAAGCATATAGGATACATGCATCGTAACAGTTTCTCAACATTTGTTGCTGGCTATTACACAATTGATTATCTGTACAGAATACCATTAGAGTTTCAGTTTCTTACAGTGGGTGATCAATCAAGCCACCGACAAGTTAATAACTCTGTTTACCTCCTATCATTACTTTACTACTTTGTTTTGATTGAGCAAATGGCTGGTTTGGTTGTTTGACTTAGTAAAGTGGAACATGACCTGTACCTATGCAAATCTTGTCTCCCAGCTATATATGTTTACAAAATAAAGAAAATGTTAAAACTTATTTTCTATCATCTCAAAGGTACCACACTGGAGAAGCATTTAACAACTCTGTCTGGAATATGATCCCTCCAGATATACTTACTGGGGTCTAATTCTTAAATTTATTTTTTCTGTTTTTCTATCTACATTTGGAAAATACTGTAGGGGTGCTCTAGAAACATTGCAAAGCTATCAGAAGCTCATCAATGTATTTCCTTTTGGATTCCCAGCAATGTCAGCAGAAGAGGTAGCAGCCACCTAGAAAAGTTATCTCATGTGTAAGGTGAGCAACTAGGCTCCTTGGAGGTGGTGGTTGTTGATTTGAGTGAAAGTGTCCTGGTTTGGGGTGGAGCAGAGCCAACTTTCTGTTTGGTGAGCAAGGTTCTTGTTTATGCTTGTTACTGTAGCAATCAGGGTCAGCTGAGATGGTTGTTTATCTTGTGGATGGTTGCACCTGTGGGGAGGAGTGGACAGGTCAGGTGACCCAAAACTGACCAATAGGGTATTCCATGCTATCTGCCATGCTCAGGATAAAAGCTGCGAGAGGAGAAGGTAGATTTTTTTCTGTAATGGTTTTGCTTCTTGTGTGGTTCTCTTTCTTCTATGGCTCTCTTTCTTCTATGACTGACATCTGAGGAGATCTGTGGGTTCCTGAATCAAGATCTGGCATCCAGTTCCCATCCATCACCGAGACCAATCTAGTACTTCCCTGGTGCCTGCTGCTGACATCTACTTGGGAACTTGGTATGTTTATACATATAGTACCAATTTTGTTATTTCCTTTTTTATTTTTTCATTATTTCATTAGCTTAGTTTTTCCTAAACTCATAACTCACATTATCTCTCTTCTTCTTCTTCTCCTTGGAGTGAGAGGTGGGGGCAGAGCATCTGTTGTCTTGTCATTGGCTAACCTGGCCCAAACTGCAACAAAGAAATATATTAATTTAAAGCATTTATGGAGTCAAAGGACCAGAAAAAGAAAAATATGCCCAGGTCAGAGCCTCAAAGTTGCTAGGTTCTTTCAGCACTGCTTTTGTGTGTACTTCCAAACATTTATGCATATCCTAAGGTAAATCTACATTGTACCTCCAGATGTTATCACAATCTTAAAATAGTTTTAGCTTTAATATGGCAACATTGGCCATAGTGAAATCACAGAGGCACATATCTGGTTCATAATCTAACTTGACAGTATTGTAGTATGGCCAGGACTGATCCTAAAAAATCAAATATACCATCAGTCCCAAAAATCACCCAGCTGGTTTGAATAGCCATGCAGTCATAGTAACTGAAAGTTACACAATTCAAGGCCAAAAATAAAGTTAAGATCTTCCTGTGGTTGTAGATATTGGCATGTTTTAAAAAGAAAGAATATTCTGGAGTGTTCTTTTTTAAATTCTGAGGGTACACTGCTTAATCACATCATTAAGATGTTGTTCTGAAGGTCTGTTATCACTGTACCGTTCACTTATTCTTGCTGTTTCTACTACAAGGATTTGAGTTATTGTCATCTGAGATAAACTTGTAAAAAAGAAAAAGTAAAAATATTTTACAGTCCTGTTTATATGCAGGGTGACACATTTAATGCGGAACCCAGTAGATCTCAGGAGAGGGTATATTTATTGAAATAATATTTAAATTTTTATCTTGTTCTGGATTTTAGGTTTCATATCTTTTGAGATGTAGTCCTTTTTGTGCCATATTTGTTATTTATATGTTATATCAGTTTCTGGCTTTATTTATCATTGCACCTTAGGTGGCAAGAAAAGTATTCTCCATGCTAAGGATAAGTAGTCCCTCAACTGGAATCCTATCCAGAGTTTTGGAAGATATATTGAGATAAGAAGAATAGTAGTATAAGCAGGGCAAACCTATAAACCATTATACCTTCAGGGTAATTTTCAAGGTCATATATGATGTACAAGGCTCTCCTTTTATCTGATGTTCCTGTTGTTTTGGGGTATTCTTGAGTACAAATATTTCAGAGTATTAGAAAAACACACACACACCATGTTTAAGTATTTTATGTAGTAAGAACATAGAGGTAGTCACCCATATGATAAGTCCTCCTGAATATCAAAAGCATGAAAATATGGGAAATTTAATGAATCAGTAATTCTCTGAGTTTCACATTGTTATCACAATTGCTACAACAAACTACTGTAGAGAGATTTATTACCACCTATGGCTAACAGCACCCATGTGCAGCTATTAAATTATGATTATTTTTTTAACAGAGTTCTCGATATTGCAGTGTTTTGTTAATGCCTGAAAAATGAGATTTAACAAAATTAGGAGTTGCTGCTCTTGATACTCCACTAAATAAATGACAGTGGGGCCTTTGAAAAGCTGTTAAATTTATATATAAGAAAAGAATGACCATTCTACAATATCAGTTTTTGGAGAAAGTAACACTCTATTGATTTTTTGTGCACATTAATAAGCACACATAGAGACTTGTGCTTTGAGTGGGAAATGCTGCCAACTTGCACCCCCTAATAGCTAAAGCATTCTTTCTGGATCTTTCTTATTCTGGAAAAATGCTCACACTTTGAAGCAAGTGTGAAAAAAAATAACTAGGTATAGAAAATTATTCTTTTCCATAAGACCCATACTAAATGTTCATATATATATAATGATAGAGTATTTTACTTAAATAAGAAAAAATAGCAAAAAATTCTAGGGAACATCATAACAGTGTGTTTGCTGAAACAAGCACACTGTTGTTGTGTTAGTTGCTGGAAAACTTTGATATCCAAAGTATTTTTACATGCAAGAAATAAACACATAAAATTTTCCTGTCTTACAAAGCAACTGTTTACTATTCCCTTCACAAGGATTTTGTTTCATTTTGTTTTGTTTCATTTTCATGAGATGGGAAAGAAGTATGTTGATGCCCACCCCCCTTTATGACATTTTATAACTTTATTGTTTAAGTTCAATGAATACTGATATTCCACTGTTTAAAAGTTCCTTGTGAACGAGATGTACTTTTGTCAAATATGTTTTATTTTTAATTCCATTTGAACAGAATTTATTGAAAGACTCAGTTATATGAGTGAGTGCATTTTAATGGACTGAAGTGGTTTTCCATTTAACCTCTCAGCCTTCAGAACTCATCTGACCCAAGGAATAATGAAAGGAGATTTCATGTCTGGCTGACTCTTTTGTATTCATCTTATAAAAATGGTATAAATGGACTGTTTAGTAGCCAGTGGTCTTGACTGTCTTCAGACTGTCTTCTTCATCTCAACAGGAGACGGGAATATGAGGATGCTGATTGTGCTGGGCAATTCTTTTATAAAACAAGGAGGGGCTTATGTTTTGTATTTTAGCTGATCATTCTAATTACTTTTTATCAAAAGTCTTCAGTGATATCTTACAATATCTCTCTTGTTCACTTTTATATTCTCCTCCTGCTTCTTATTTTCTGCATCTTAATTTTAAAATCTGCAAAATGACACAATTTTAATATCTACTTGTATACTATACTATACCAGTTGTCCCAATAGCAAGACAGAAAAAATCATAGCAAATGATAAAAAACATCCCTAGAATATGCTATTTATATTTTAATATAAGAATTCAATTTCTAGAAGTAATACTATTTCTGACTATGAGAAGGAGATAAAATTTTCATTTGAAAGATTATGTAAATGTATTTTTAAACAAGAAAACAATTTATGTATTGTCTCAAATACGTTACTTCACAATATATGGCCAGCTTCTGTCTAAGCTGTTTCTCCCTGTATGTGGATACTGTGAACTTAATGCAAAATAATCTTCTGTATGACTCCTGCTTTTTTCATTGTGGAGAGAACATGCCTTGCACTTCAAAACAGAAAAAGGAAAATGGCTTATGTGGATTAAATTAAAGAGAAAAGCTATTTTATTTATTCACATGTGGAAGTCTTTCTCATCAGAAATTCCACTGTGTTTAAAAAAAAAAAAGTTAAAATTGTTTGCCTTTTATTTAAATTGAGGAAAGCTGTCAGTTAAGAAATGTCTCTGATGTTTCTTAAAATCCCTAGCACTTCATCTGCATTTCATCACCCTGTGAGCCTTACCTGACTGTACCCAGCTGCCTTTCTGCTACTCCTACTTCCTACTCTTTTCTGCCTCCATCTTATGTGGCTATTCCAATATAACTAAAGCAATATATACCCCAGCTTCATCACAGCTGCATAAGGCTTTGCCAAAAGCCTTTACAAAGTTTAGTGTTTGTAATGTGTGATTCCTAAATGTACTAATCAATTTCTACAAGGAGGTGTAAGGTTAATCAGTGGTAAGATTTTATGCTAGATTAAGTTTGACAAAGTATGAGGTGCTAATGTATGTGTGAGACTACATTGCTGTATTAGAGTTGAGAAATCTTCACTTTATCCTTTGCTCTGGGAGAAAGATGTGGATTAATGAACACCCAAAAGGCATTCAGTCTGAAATAGTGTGACTAGTAGCTAAAAGATGGGATCATCAAATCTGAATCCCTTTACCATGTCCCATTCCTCACTTTCTGCATTCACCTTTGCTATAATTCTATTTTAGTTTTAATGTGGTTATTTGTAGAAAGAGTTGGAAGCTGACACTACAGCTTTCAAAGGCTGGGTTCTGCGACCTTGATGCATATCGAAGACATTGAGGTGCATCAGATAGGCAAGAGTATAAGTGAAATAGAAAGTCTGTGTCTCCTCTCTCCTAGCTATGAGAGCTTTTCTCTATTCTTCAAGGGCATTTGATAGTTGTTTATCCTGTTGTGTTAATGTAACCAACATTATCACAAAAGGTTTGTTTTAGAATACATATTTTCAAATGTGAAGTTTTGTTTGCATTGTATATAAAAAGTAGCATAAAAGTGCATGTAAAATTTCAAGATTTTCTTAATTATGTAGTAAAAGGTGTCAGAAATAAGTAAAATATGGCAGTTAAAATAGTATATGGGTATAGTCTTTTTTTTGGTGTGAAAACAACACCCAGAAAACTATGTTGAAATATTTAGAAATACAATAAGGCTGAAGTTCCTCATCTATTAATTCAATATTTCATTAAACTTGTTAACAATACAGATTTAATTCCCCTGTTTCTTTGAAAACCTTTGTCAAATCCAAACTACGGATTCAAGAACAAAATAACATAATTTAAATATCCCCAAATCCTGAAAGTCATACACAGATTGACATAATGCATAGCAGTATTTAAGTGATATTTTACAATCCCAAAGAGAAAGAGTCTCAAAAATGGACTGTAGCAGTTACAAGGTGTTGAAAATTATACTATCCTAAAGCATGGAAAATCTTACTCCATTCTCCATTATGGTTCTATAAAAACATTTTCTGTAATCTTCTTAAAGCACTGATAAATAGAAGGGGTTAGCAGTGATGACATTTGTTTATTATTTTATCATTTGCATGATTTTCATTTGTTTAATCATTTTATGAAGAGATCATGAAAGTGTAAACAAGATGGGATTGGTAGAGTCTCTGTTAACAATGTGCCAGTGACGTGCTTCATTTTCACTGATTTCTTTGAAATTATGTTGTGCAACTGAAGCCTAAGTTAACTAAGATTTTTAACACTGAGGATCACAAGATCTGACATTTCTATTATCAACATCCTGAAGTAAATTTAAAACATAATTGATAATGTAATAGTAATGTTACTCATGCAATTTTTATCTTATGTTTTGAATATATTGACTATTGTTATCTGTTTCCTAGAAAACAGAAATTCTAAAAGTGTTTCATCTGTAAATATTTCAGTATTCATTTGAACATATATTCTTAAGGTAAACATTTGTTTTCCATAGATAAAAAAAAGTCACATAGCACCCAAATCTTAAGCTGTAACTATCTAAAATACTACATAGAATTAATTATATGAATAAGCAAATGAAAATTTGAAACCAAAAGAAAGTAAATCAAAACAAACAGACTTATTCTCAAAATGACAATATCTAAATTATTTGTTTTAGTATATTCCTGTTCAAATTATTTCAAAATTAGAGATTTCTGACTGAGCACTTACTTTGTTTTAGCTTACATTTTATTGCATGGGCATTGTTTGACCAAAGATAATCCAATTTAAACAAAATCCTGGCTAGCTTTGAAATGTGCATCTAAAAAATAATAGTTGAAAAAAATTTCCATAGGCATATTGTTGCCAGTGATTATGCATCTGGAAATTTGTGAGAAGTTTTGGTCACATATTTCATCAATAGTTACAGGCAAAAAATTCATTTGTTAATTTATCTAAGAATCTTCAGCAACTGTTCAGCACATTGAGAAGTCTTAATAGATGACCCTTAGACTAGTTTCACAGTTCTGTGTTCTAAATTTTTGTGTTGTGACATACAGATAATGATGTCCCAGAGCAGTTCTGTAAAATGTGTTTTCATTGTTGGCCTTTTTTTTTCATTCTACTCATCATTTCTAAATGCTAGAGAGATACAAATCAATGTAATAGCTATCTCAGTATCATGAAAAGGGGCTATTTAGAAAGGATTCAGCAACCATGTTTCGGAGATTAATTTGCAAAGATACACATTACTTGAATATCTAAAAATAGTGTTGCCAAGCAACAAGCTAAAATACAAGAATGTTACTAGAAGAAACTAAAATACTTATACCATCTAACAATAGATGCAGATTAATTCTATCCTGTAAACTGGGAGACTTTTCTGATGTCATTTTTAGTAGGTTATTTTCAACTAATATTAATTATGATGCAGGTCCTTCGAAGATCCATGAAGGATATACTTCATGATCCATGAAGATATACTTGCCTTTCTACCATGATTTGAAGACATTGGAAAAATGTTTGAAACAATGCCAGTTCTGTTTAATTATTCATTATGCTGCTGAGCCAGTATTAGTATTCTGGAGGACACTGGAGTAATATTGAGAAGTGGCTGTGGTGTTGATTCCAGATCTAGTTTGTTCTTTGAAGTTTATGCCTTAGTACACAGACCATTTCCTGAGGGACAGGCTGAAATTGGCAGGCCAGCAGAAATGGCAATTGTCGAACTGTAAACAATGGATTACCAATAAACCTTTATATCAACTTCCTGAAAGCTGAGAAAAGAAGAATGTGCAACTGTTAATGAAACAGAAATACAAATAACCTTAATAAAAATAATTTTTTTTTTTGCATTCTCTTGGAGCGAAAGTGACTACTGCATTAGCGGTCTCTCATCATGGCCAAATCACATGGGGAGATAAAAAGGGAATTGAAGGCAGGACACATAATGTCACATCATCCTGACTTCAGCTGGGATGGAGCTAATTTTCTTTCTAGTGGCTGCTATGTTTTGGATTTAGTATGAAAAGAATGTTGATAACAGATAAAATATTATGTTCATATTTTAAGTGTAAATATCACTTGTTCCTAAATGATATTTACATTAGTCAAGGACACTTTCAGCTTCCTGTAGAATCTGAGAGTGTGCATTGACAGGAGAAGCTGGTCAAAGGAGTATTCCATGTGATAGACATCATGCTCAATACACCTATGGGGGTTGGCTGGGGGGCGGTAACCTGTGATCATTGCTTGGGACAAGTTGGGCAACCAGTCATTGGGTGATGAGAATGACTTGTGTTGTATCATTTCGTTTTTTATATATTTTTTACCATTATTGTTACTATTGTTATTTTCCTTTTCTGTTACTCTTCTATTAAACTGCCTTTCTCTCAGCCCACATTTTTTTTCCTTTCCCCTCTTTTCTCTGTCTTCTCCCTACCCTACTGGGGAAGTGGACGGGGGGCATGGGGACATCATGCTGTTTCCTTCTTTCATAAGTATCTTATTTCCACTGCTTGGAATTTAAATTTCTGCTTATAAAGATTTAGCTTGGCAGCTGTGTTTCTTTCCAAAGGTCCTCTAGTGGTGTCCTGTTCTTTTCCCACAGATTGAAAAAGTAACTAGGTATACCTTAATATCCTGTGTACTATCAGAAACCTATTTTTTTCAACATAACAGCTTGGTTCCAGAATTTTTCTCTTGTCAAGAGTAAAAAATATTGGCTTTCCTAGGTGTCTGTAGGAGTTTAGGCTAGGAGTGCATCAAAGTCTGTACAAAAAAAAAACTGTCTCAGTCTTATTTACTTTCTGTAATAGCAACCCATTTGGAATTATTATTCTATTCATGCTCCGGTACTAAGCTGTACTGTTAAATTAACAGAACAGTCCCTTGTATGGTTTACATCTGTACCAACTTGTACTTTCCCAAGCAATTCCCGGACATGGTTTGGGAGTTAACATATAGAATCATAGAATTCTATATGCCAAAGAACTTTCCCAGTAGCAGGGTGAATGAACTTAATAGCACAAAAACATATTGTTCCATGTCTGCTGGTCTTATTTACTACTACATATATAGCATATGATTCTCACAAAGCTAGTTTCATCTCTTTTTTTTAAAGGTGAATATATCCCAGCTTTCAGACCAGGGAGTGGCTTTCCCAGAGTATTCCCTGCCTGGAATTCAACAAGGGTGAATTTGACCAGCAGGACTATGAGAGAAAATTCACATGCAGTAGACTCCCCAAATGTAGTTCTAACAATGTTATGCTAGAAATGTGCTATTTGTCAGATGTCCAGACAAGGCAAATGTGATTTACCCCATCAGGATTAACTGATAGTTGAAGCAAATTTAACCAAATTTTTGCAATGTATATCAGTCTTCATCTCAGATGGAAGAAAATAAAGTGAGATGGACAAAATAATAAATTATTCATAAGTAAACTCCTTTTTCAGAATGATTCTCTGTGTTCCCATGTGAGGTCCTTCAGTTTCTCAGTTCTGTTTTTAAAGAGGATATCAGTACCTCAAACTTACTTTCATGAGCCTTTTTTCATTCCTTCTTGAGAGGAGTGAATTCGTTTTCTGAGGCTTCAAGCATCACATCATCAGGCTCAGTCTGTTCATTTATCGACAGTCTTTAACAGCTATCTCATCAAACATTATGTTCAGGCACTTATTTGTCATCTTAAACCAAGGTATAGCTTAATGAATGCATGAAAATATCTAATTATGGACTTGATGAAGCTGGTAATAATAAAAAATCAGAATACCTAAGCTGTAAGTAGATATTACTTTAATTTCCATAAATATCAGGTGTCAATAACTGGTAAAAATTCAATAAGTTAATGTCATCAGTGCACAGTTTATTAGAAACAATTAATTATCCAGTCTTCCCCACCTTCTGCCCATATCTTGCTCTTTCTAGCAATTCCAAAACAAGTTATTGGCTTTATTCACGGAAACAACTCTAGTTTATGGCTCAGAACTGCATCCCTTGCATTATTTTGTTCAAAAGTAAAAGTTTATAAATGTTCATTGCTTCAGTGACATTCAAAGCAGTGAAAATTCTCTAATAGCTTTTGATTTGTTTACATAAAAAAATTCTTCTAAATTTTATCATAAACCAACATTTAAAAAAAAAAAAATTGCAGAAACCAAAGAAGAAAAGTTGGCCTTCTGGGTTATGTTTCTGAATTCTGTATTCTCTGTGAAGCTGGATGGTGAATTCAGAGAACTGGTTTGGACATATCTGATGTGCTTGAATGGACACACAAACAGTCTTGACATTTCTTTTTCCTGGTGACCAGCAACAATCTTTTTTTCCTCATCTTTGTTTGCCAGACTGTTTTTAATATTTTAAACATTGCCTACTATGAAAGGAAGAGAGAAAAAATTGTATTTTCAAATTGACCAGTCTAGAACTCCTACGGAAAAAATGTTAAAGGGAAAAGAATGCTTCCAAGGAAAACAAGAATTTGCACTTCTACTATGATCACATTAAGAATGTTTTTGCAGAGTTTGCTCCACCATCTCCTATCAGCTACCTGAATTGAGGCCCAGAAGTTGCCTTGTGATTTTTACTTTAGCAATAAAACAGGATTAACAGAAGAGTTCTCTTGATTTAAAAATTTATTTTCTTAAAAAAAAAATAAATCCTATTTTTAGAAATGGGATTTTTATTTCCATTTACTTGGATATTTTCCTAGTCAGTTCATTCTGATTCTGAAGGAGTTTGGTGCAGATGTCTGTCTAACTAAACAACACTTTCCCAGACTGGGGCGAATCATTATTGTGGTGCGCAGTGTATTCTACCTCCCATTTATTAACAGAGCTGTTACAAATACTGATACATACCCGCAGGAAGACAGGATGATGGTAGCCTGGTGACCCACCTTATCTATGATTAGTGCTGTTAGCACTGAAGGTGCCAGCTCAAATATTCTCAGCAAGTCCTTAAAGGCTCATGGAGGGAGACTTGAAAGAGTCTAGATCTTGGAAATTCCAGAGTTCTGTTGCAAGACTTGCATCTTTATCAGATAATTCCTTAAATACTCCAAACATAGTATTTTCCAAAGGTAGGATAAATTAACAAACAAATAGATGTTCTCATAATTGAATATGCCTTCTAGTTGATACCATTGTTTTATTTGATTCCAGGGAAGCAGTTATGTTCAAATGACACAGACGCTTTATATTCTACTTTTGTTTTCTGTGGGATTACTTCTGGATAAAATCAGGCATTCAGGTTGCAGAAACGGCTAAAATAATTCTACAAAATTGGCAGTGATTGATCATTGACAATGTGTGCCTCCTCTGCTGACTCTAACAAAAGAGTTGACTATAACAAAAAAAACCCAAAATGATCAGCACTGCATTTCTCATTAAATACATTGCAATCCACACAAATGAATTAGGGAATATCAAAAGAGTTAGAGTCAGCTAAAGAACACTATACCAACAGTAATGAAAAGCTAAAAAACATAGCTATTTTTTCATTAAAATCTTTTCATTAGAAAATAAGCCCCTTCTATTTCAACACTCATTTTTAAATTAAATAATAAGCCTCTTTTATGGGGCTTTGAAGTCATATGAGTCATATCTTCCAATTAAAAATCTGGCTTTACTGAAGTCTAATCCACATTTTTCTCACCAATGCATTTTTTTTCTGAGATGTCTTATTCACCCTGACAAAATTTTCTTTTTGCTAAATGTGGTTGCATGGCAGTGTGGGGGGCCAAAATGTCAAACCACAACATCTTTGTGTTTCCCCAGAGAACTGTGTAATCTAATTAGAAGCAATCCTATAATTACTTTTTCAATAACTCAGACCTTTTCCAACTGCTTTTCACAAGAGCTTGCGAAGCAATCTCACTTCCAACATGTACTTCACCACTAACAGCATACCAGAAGATGTGTATTTGCTGTCATTCATCAGAATAAATGCAAGTGAGGAGCACCTACCTTGCAGAAGAAAATTACAATGAATTTCTGCCAGCCCTGGAAGGCTGATGGTGGTGGATGAATGTAAGTTCACCATATCCCTCATATAATGCCAAAAATTGAAAAAGAGTCATTCCTACAGCATGGATTTTACAGCGTTGTCAGTGGGTGTGTGGCTGAAATGTAAATTTATTTCCCAATCTCCTTACACTGTTGTTCTCCTACTAGTCTTGTACTTTATTTTTCCCGTAATAAAGATTCACAGCTTACAAACATTACTGTGCAATATGCTATCATTTCCCAATCTGCCTAAGTGTCAGTATGAGGCTGTGCTGGCCCAGCCTCCTACTGTTATTCAGTGATTTACATTTAAAAGGAATAAACTTCATTTTGAGTTCATTCAAGTATAAAATCTGAAGCAAATTTAGGAAGTGCAAATCTGCCCAGGTATGAAAAAATCAAATCCAGTGAATTTTCCATCAGTCAAGAACTGGTCGAGAATTTTGCACTGTTCAAAGTTAACAGAAGTTCCCTAAAACAAGTTAATCCATTGTTTTAGCTTAATAAATGTAATTTATAACTAATGTAGTTCCAAATATGTTTCCAGCTGATATTTTCATGCACATTTGCATAGCTTTCACTTTTTCCTTCAGTGTAAATGTTGGTTTAAGTTTGTGGGAGAATCATTTAGAGCTGACAGTGATTCTGTGCTCCAAAGTTATTTTCATACACAGTTCATTTAATCGAATTTAATATTCTAATATAACCTAGATCAGGTGCCCCTGGCTATTTTATTCATTTATATAGTTCTCAATAATGCAGCAGCAGAATATACCAAAGATGACAGCAGTTGCTTGTATTTTTCTATATTGCTTAGACAGTGTGACCTGCTTAGTTTGCAGGAGATTTGCAGGTCCCATTATTTTCCTCTCAATGGATGTCTCTTTCATCTTGTCTCCTTTCTGGTGTTCTCTTCAGTCCCTTTCAAAGTGTGTAGGTTAGTCCTTAAAATAACCACAAGAGCTAGGATGGAACTAGAGGGGAAACAAAAGTTTGAAGTAATTTACAAAGGTATTAATGCAGAGCCATTTTGCCTGGCCAAATCTCATCTTCATCCAGTATCACGTTAATAATTCTCTGTTACCCTTCTTCCTTTCCTTGCTGTCATCTTCTACATGTTGTCAAAATGACTTCTGAGAAATTTTTCACATAATTAATTCACTATGGTTGTCTTTAATATGCAGCACATCCGGTGCTCTTATAGCCATGATTTTTTCTGGTTTCTACACTTCTTGGTGTATTTTACCTATTTCGCAATAGCAATTAAATACACTTTACTTGAATAGTCCCCTTATATTTGAATACTTAGAGTGTGCTTGGGTTTACTAACTTCTCCTGTCCAGATTATCTACTGAAGTAAATAAGAGTTTGAACAAGAGGATATTTGCAGGTGTGTACTTAGTTGTTTCTGGAATGTTTCTTCATCTTTTCTAAACTTTTTTGTAGTGTCTCAGAAGCTAACGGATATATTTGTTTTTAAAGAAGTGGTCTACATTAGGTAGTGCAACTTCAAAATAATTTCTTCTCTTGTCAGATTTAGAAATAGCTAATGGCTGTCTGTAGCAGTAGTCAGTGCAGTTCACACATATCAAGAAAACCTTCCAATGTCTTTTTCAAAGTGGGAGACTTCATTGCGAAAATCATATTTGATGCATTCTGACTTAAAGAGTGATGGAATAAACATTATGCATCTAAAATAGCAAGAAAGAAGAGCAAGAAAAAAAAGAGGGATCCAATTAGGAACTCAGGGAAGAGCACAGGGACAGCAAAGGTGAAGATCCAGCTTCCAGTGCCTAGTGCCCACAGCACAGACCAAAGGTTAAATTGCCTAGAATCCCTAAAGAGGCCATAAAAGTAAAATTGCAAACTAAGATGAACTTGAAACTAAGTTGGGGAGGAAGGGAAAGAGGGAGGGAGGGAGGAAGGAAGAGGGGAGCAGGGAAGAGAAGTAAATGTTTGAATTAACCAGCTGCAAAGCTCTAAAATAAGCTCTAAAATAAGTATGTCCACCACTTTCGTTAACTCAACTGTCTAACTCAGGCATGAGGAAAGATACCACTTTCCACTTGAGATCTGTATTCTCGATTGTAATTAAAAACATTGTCAAGGTTAATCTTTTCCGATTCAATGAATTAGCAATACTTATCGTTTCATTTCAGTGGTCTAACACTGAAGATGGAGAATTTCAATACAGTTTCAGTTATTTCTGACAGTATTTCAACTATGTAAGTAGCTTTTAATGCTTTACTGCCAGGCAGCCCTGCAATATAATTTTCAATTTTTTCCCTAGTATAAAAAAGATCTGAAATTATTTGGTAGGAAGAAAACTAAGACATTAAAAAAAGCTCCAAACTTAGTGGTTAGGAGAGTTGCTGTGGTGGTGAGGATATGGAAATGGAGATCATTCGAAGAGGGGGAGCACTTACCAATAGTTTAGAAAATTTTATGTCATCGTGATTACTATCTAATCCAGAAGCAATGTCTGAACCCAAGCAAAAGCAGAAATCTAACCACAGTTTCCGGTATCCTCAGAAGAAGGTTTTACCAAAGAACTTTTAAGTGATCACCTCTACATGAGACTTCAGCTGAGCTGTAAAAGACACGAGAATTGATTTTTTTCTTGAATACTCTCTGGCAGGCAGGAGCACAGTTTTTATTCAAACTCTTAAGCCTCAATCAAACCTCTCAAATTAGGTTGAGAATTGCCTAATGTATGGGTTGTTGGGCTAGGTGCCAAACTGCTCACTCCTCTTAGGATTTTGATAATTCTGTGTATGCATGCAAGCAGAACTTTATGGATCTAGAAGAAATTCATCCCAAACATTTTAGCTGTCTTCCCCAATCACAACCCAATACATATGATTTCAAACCCTGTGTAATCATTTAAATAATATGAACAGCTAAACAAAGGAGAAAAAAATCCAGAGCAGGAGGTCTAGCTAAAAATGGTAGTAAACACTCTGAAAACTTATCTGTTTAGAGTCTATATGCTACTGAGCTTTGCATTCTGATGGCCATTTAATTTTTTTTCCTCATTGGTTAGAAAAATGCCATGGCTTTATATGTTGTATCATTCATTTGATTTTTGAAAGCTGCAATTAAAAATTAATTTTCAAGACAATTTAGCAATTTTACCCAGAGGATAACTAACCCACCACAAAACATCAGTAGTGTAGTGAAATATATTGGTTATATTTTACTTTTTTTAAGCTAAGCTAATCATTAAGAAGGAATTGCCACTTTACTCCAATTCTGCATGACCAGCAATCTTCTATGGTGTCCAGCTTCAATATCCAGTGAAGCCAATTCATAAGTAAAACTCCTGAGAACATTGAGTTACCTAAGAGTAATCACAGTTAGCTTGGCAGCCTT
The DNA here is from genome assembly GCA_026546715.1 of Gallinago undulata. NCBI lineage: Eukaryota > Metazoa > Chordata > Aves > Charadriiformes > Scolopacidae > Gallinago > Gallinago undulata. Next base: position 25,580,990 of record JAOTQQ010000001.1, read on the forward strand.
GTAACACAGCTCCATTAGTGCACAGGCTGTTGGTATTTGAAGCAAGCACTTAGCACCTACCGAGAACCTTTGATCACGTGCTGACCTTGGTTTAGACTTTATTTCTCAAAAATGTACACCAGATGTTTGGTATTACACTCAAGTAACATTCATCTGAAAATGATCAAAACAAAAACTCTGAGTGTTCTAGCAATGATCAAAAATAAATTTGTTTTCATCCCAATGGAATATATGTCATAATAACTCTGCTTGTAGATCAAAACTATTTTTAAGCAGCGTTTAAAAGGACATAATTTCTCTGTTGTCACGTTTTCTGATCTTTAATAGAGCCACAAACTTACACTAGATACTATATTTTTGAGATTTTAATTATTTACATTTTTTTCTATCAAAGTTTATCTTTTTTTTTCTTTTGGTCAGAATAAAAAGATATTTCATCTAAAGGGTGTCTAAAATAACCAGTGTGCCAGAATACAGTCTCTGGTTATTACAAGAGGTCGAGTTTGTAGAAAACTTGAGTAAAAGAAACTGTTACAGATAAAGAAAATGAGTAAGCTGTGTTGTGTGAGCAGTAAGACCAAATACACTGCCTGAAAAAGTAATAAAAAAACCTCAATGTTGGATTAATCCTCCTTGCTGTTATTGCTTTTCTGCTCCAAAAGTTGATCTATTTCAGAGAGACTCAGGAAAATTACCTCCTGGAAGATTCATAAAAAGAATAAGAGAAACACTTGTACACATTTTTTGGCCTTTAATAAGTGTCTAAATCACTTAGTCAGCATACCTTCAAGGAAGTTCACCTCTCTTATGCTTAGTTCTCAAAGTTATTTAGGTACTGTACCCCCTCTAGAATCAGTGGGACATCTGGGGCCTGAAAATAGCTTTCACATTTCTCAGTATAGCCAGGCACAAGCACTGCCAAAGGACTACCAGCCTTGTGCTAAACTGTGGATAGAGCCAAAATCCACACGTTTCTGACTGCTGTCCAGGAATCATGAGGGTCCCATCCCACTCTGCTGATAAGGGAAGACATGAGCCATGGAATTGTCCCTCTCTTCTCAGCATCCTTACAGCTTTCTCAATTTTATTTTTTCCTATGGCAAGACTGGCCACTCCCTTCCCACTAACTGTGTTGGCTGATTTGTCCTTAAACTCGCCTTCGGCATCCCTCCTCAAGGTCTCAAAGATGCTGAAGAGGCTACTCTTAAAAGTGACTGTTAATGATTTTTCAGATCTGGGCCTCATCTGCTGTCTTGCTATTACGTACCAGTGGTCATATCATTACCCAGGAAGAGATCTGAAGAAAGAAAACGCTTCCTTGCACCGATTTCATTAATTGTTTTCGGGTTTTTTGTTTTTTTTTCTCTCTTCTTTCCTTATTCATGACTACTGTCAACAGAATTTCTTAGACATATTCTAAAATGCCTGTGTGTCTAAAAAATGTTGGTGGGTTAACCCTGGCCTCTGACTAAGTACCACCCAGCCACTTGCTCCTTCCAAGCCCCACCCCTACCAGCAGGAAAGGGGAGATGATAAGAAGAGCAAAAATAAGAAAAACTCATAGGTCAGGATAAAAAAAAATTAACAAATGAAGAGAAAAAAAAATCCAACAAGACAAAAAAATGGTGCAAAAGCACTCACCGCCTCCCCTCAGTAAACCAATGCTTATCCAAGCAACAGCTAGTCTCAAAAGACTGCACCAGCACCTCCAGTTTTTAGTGCTGAAAAAGGTATTATAGAGCATTGAATTGGGCAGTTGGTGTCAGCTGTCCAAGCTGCATCCCCTCACAACCTCTTGCCCATCCCTAATCTACTCATTATTTTGGCAGTATGAAAGAGAGGAAGTTGACACTTGAAAGGTCTGTTGATCAATAGCTAAAATATTGGATGATCTAGACTTTGTTCCAGTCGTGTGAATCTAATGACTCCCCTTGAGTTGGCCAATCACTCCTGTTTCCAGAAAAGCTATGGAAATGTCTTCAGGGATTTTTGGTTAATTTTTCTTACTGTGTAATTTGATATTACATATGAAGCATTTAAAACTACAGTGGACAAAATATCTAAAACATACATTCATGCACTGTTCTACTCCTAGCACTAGCAGGCGTTTGTCCTAATGATAAGTCTAATTCTGATTTCCTCTTTTACTTAATTTTTTCAGTCAGGAACAGCAGAAATTGGGGCAGTAGGGTAAATGAAACACAAAGATTCAATTCTAGATAAAATTTATGATGCAATAGCAGAAGGATAAATATATGATTTGAAATTCTTGACTTCAGAAGAATTATTGAAATTATAAGAATTATTATAATGAAGATACACTAAATAATTTAAATGAGCTATCTAGAATTGTAATGATATTTTTACATTAACAACATTCTTATGACAATTTGTTTGTATGTAAAACACTGCATAAGAGCCTGTAACATCAACATAAATTTCAAGCAGTACTTTACAACACTTTAGAGATTCTTTCCCTGAAAGATTAAATAATTAGAACTGTTATTTACAGGAACAAATCCACTCGGGTATAAATGGCAGCTGTGAACATAACATGTTGATTTAAAAAAAAATTAAATCAAACCTAAAAAAAAGCAACTTTTTCAAAGTTTCACCGTTTCAGGCACATAGTTTTATGACAGTATTCAAACAAAACTTGTTAAAAGAGAATTAACAGCTTTAAAATCCAAGGCTTAAAAAAATAGTATTGGAATTCATTTGAGTCTTCAGTATTCTCAGTTATGAACTTCTGGATAGTAAGAAAGTAAAGCAGTTTATCTGAATTATTTAGCTGCCTGGATTATTTAAATAACACTTCTTCAATAGTGATGATTTTGTTTATTTTTTTTTTGTAAAACTTTTTTTCAAACAAGCACTGTTTCATGCAAGGTTAAAAAAAAACATCTTGGGCTGCAGAACTTACATTTGGATTTGAAACCTGAAGCAAGTTGGTTTTTTTGTACAAATCCAATTATAAGAAAACCACATTTTAACCAAAATGACAAAACCAGCAAATACGAGCAAGCCCCAGGATAATGACAAATGAAGACTGTTATTTTAACAACTCCTTTCTGTAATCCAAGCATAGAATACAAATATGTTACATTGCAGTAATAATGTCTGGCATTATTAACACTTCATAGAATTTAAATGTAAAGTTATTTATATTTGGAAATTGATCCTTCAGTGCAATCCTACTGGATAAGTGAACAGAGATAAATCCAGGCAGTGGCCAGTCACAAATAGTGTTCCCCAGGGCTCAGTATTTGGGTCAGTTCTGTTTAGTATCTTTATCAATGAGCATGGAAATAAGCACAAAAATCAGAGTGGGGACAGAAAGTTTCCAGGCTGGCATCTTAGTGAAAAACAGATGTGAAAGTGAGAGGTATGTAACATCACTCGTGAGGTGGTTTTGTGTTTTTTTCTTTCTCTGTACAGGTACACTACCAACCACAATAGATGGCTGCACAAACAATGAAACTTTGAATTAATTCTTGCTTGGTCCTATCCAGAATCTTTGTGTGCCAACCATCAACAGAAAACCTGAACTCTTCTGGGGAGATACATCACATTTATCAGTACCACATGCTGGGGAGTAAAAGTAAAAAATTACACATGTCAATTGCCTATATCCAGGCTTCTTCTACAAGAGAAAATTGAATCTGGAAAAATAAAACTTTCTTAATAGGCAAATGTCTGTTTTTCTGGGGCAGGAATTAGAATAATATGCAGTAGCAGCAGTAACGGTCCTTCTAGAAGGCTAAAAATTGAAAATCAGAAAAAGAGGAACAATTTTTCACATTAAATATTTTGATGTAATTTTTATATTGTTATGAACAATAAATCCAGAAAATGTAAATATTTTCTTGGGGAAAAAAGAATAAAAATAAAAAATTCCAAAATCAATACTGCATTATGTACCATGTCCCCTTTTATTATGTGTTTTGTATTATTGTGAATTTTGTATGTGACTACTTTATTTCTCATTGAAATTCCTTGAAATTTCTCATGGATATAAGAACATGTCCAGCTATCGCTAACTGAAAGACAAATGTCTACATTCAAATCAGATCACAAGCATTTGCTATTAGTTCTATTATCTCAAAATACATCCCTTCTGTGAAATATTTCAACACAAATCTTAATATGAAATGTCTAGTGACTTAAATTTTTATCCTTTTTTGTCCCTAATACAAAGACAGAAAGCTACCTAATACAGAGATAGGAAATTAACTAGAAATTACATGCAAGTCACAAAAACAAGAGCATCCTGAATAGCTTCACCACTAACTTCAGCATAAGAAGTTCCATCTAAACATGAGGAGGAATTTCTTTACTTTGAGGATGGAACTGACTGCACAGAGAGGTGGTGGAGTCTCCATCTCTGGAGACATTCAAAACCCGCCTGTACATGTTCCTGTGCAACCTGCTGTACATGGACCTGCTTTGGCAGGGGGGTTGGACTGGATGATCTCCAGAGGTCCCTTCCAACCTCATATCATTCTGTGATTCTGTGATTTCACACTGGTAGGACATCCCAAATCAACACAAAAAAACTCTTGTACTCATTTATTTCTTTAGTAGTAGGACTTCTTATGAACTCACCTAACATTTTGTTTCTGTGGTATGCCTTTTGAGGACAAAAGTAACGTGATGTAAATCTAGAATAATATTTATGTATTTCAATACAGGCATATGAAACATTAAAAGCCAACATAGTATTAAGCCTTCCACAATAGTATACTTATTCTAAATGTCCCTAGAATCCACTTAGCTTCTATATCTTGGGCCAGACAGCATTTATTCTGCTTCAGCCTCAGCTGATTGAGTCACCTACAACTTACCTCTTTTAATATTCTGGGAAGATGAGCCAGTTTTTATAATGTGTTTTTAATCAGAAAATGTCACCTGTCTTTATCAGCAGTTACCTACAACATCAAGGGTTTTAAATCTTGATCCTACTGAGGGCAGTAGAACTCAAATTTATTTGAATGTAGGAAAGATTTTATCAAAATTTCAAATGTCCAACTGTGTGCCTTTGGAGAAAACCCCTCATGAATGTCTAAATACATTACATATTAGAAAACTACATGTACCTGTGCAAGCTCTTAATTTCCTTATAGGCTACATTTATTTCACTGAATCCAGTGATTTCATATATATATATATATATATGTACAGATATAGAATACAGAACATATAAAGTACACAACAGATAAATACACAGCAATATAATAATTCATCTTATTCCATTCTTAAGTGGTATAAAATTCAAAACATATCTGTAAGGAATTCAGAGGTTATTAATTTTTCTCATTTTGCTGTCGTTGCATAAGCAATTTCTTATGTATGTCACGTATGGGGTTTTAAATAATTTTGTATCATTAAGACAAGAAGACATTTCATATGACCCATCAAGTCCTCTTTATTTGTGTAGCTAAGTCTATTTTTGTTTTGTCCTGGGCAAGACTGGCATGCTAAAAGTGACAAGGTTGTTGCTTGTCACAGGATAGTAAAGATCTATGTTTTTTTCCCTATGCAAAACACTTCCCTTTAGACATTTCATGAGCTTTCATTTAAAACAGCAACAGTCATTTTGCTTGTCTCCTTGGAGATCATGAATATTATTTTTTCTCATTGTTCAATAAACAGCATAATCTGAAGCAATTGGAACACATTAATATTAATAAACTGTCAACTTTTAGACATTCTGAAGTAACGTTTTGTGCATAAATTGTACATGAAGTAACATCTTGTGAATAAATCATAAATGTATGCGCACACATATTTGCACACATTTATGTATCATATACATAAATATATATGCATATAGATGTATGCTTAAAAACATACTGCTTTAAAAAAATAATTATTGTTGTCAAAATAGAAGGAAATGCTGTCAAAAAACTATGACAGCAGAAATAAATAATCCCACCATCTGCTCCTTCTATTGATCTTTTTAGATAAAGTGTGACTAACGTATTTTAGCAAAAGTACTTAAAAAATCCAACACTAAAACAATTAACTGATGTAAAATTATCCCAGTCTCTATCACTGGGCCAAAAAATAATATTCAGTAGGACTTTTTAAAATGTCTTAGAAATTTTTAGCTCTGAGGTCCTTCAGAAAAAGACAGTTCAAAGGCTGAGTCCATAGAGCTGCATGACATAAGTTGTGAAGCTTTAACAAAGAATTCTGATTATCTAATGCCAAGAGTCCTGTTTCTTAAATTATAAAAGCTTTCTATAGACAGCAGTTTGATACACAAAGGATATTCTTACTTCATTTTTGAATAACTGGATTGAGTTCAGATTGTGATTAGAAGCCTTGGCCAAACACTGAACAGGTGGGCTTCCTGACTTTTCTGAACACATCCGTATCTGAATGCCTATAAGGTGCTTCCATTTCAGATACTGCTGCCTTTGCAGCAGGAAAGCAGGCAAATGTTAAGCTACCTACATCTTCCATCTGCCAGTCCTTTGAACAGTACCACATGGCCTCACCTGACATCTGTACCAAGGCAGATGGGATACACCATGCTTTGGCTTGCCCATACACCCTGCAGACAGGCTGGATCCACACTGACAAGCACAAGGTACAATTTTTATCCCCCAGAATTCCCTAGAAGTTCCTTCAAACCTGCCTCTTATGTTGATCCAAGGGCAAGAAAAAGCCTTGAGTGTGTCTGACAGTATGGACTCACACTCAAAATGGAGAGTAGATATTTCTGCTGCTACACCAGGGAGAGCTGCCAGAGGTATTCTTTTTCTTCTGGATGGTGTCAGACAGCGTCATTCGATATGAACCCTGGATGTAGAATTTATATCTCAATATCTAAATGCATGTGCAAGTATTTAACATGTTGGCTTCTTTTCCACTGGCGATTGCAACTACAATTCATTCAGCATCTGAAAATGTAACGAGCAACTTTAATTTGTCAACATAAAGTGACCTGACTTACGAAATCCAAAGCAAAATGTTCATTAGCACTCAGTAAGTAAATATAGACCACTAAGATGAGTCTCCTGGCACTTCAGAGTGCGTGACTCTAACTCAAGATGTTCATGCTCTGCCAAAACATCTATAAATAACATAAAAAGATGCATACAAATGAGGAAATAATAAAACCATATCTCTTGAACTATATAAATTTTTACATGTATTAATAGATTTTATCATTTTTTAAAATTCATGCTTTATTAAAAAAAGTATTGAATTAAGCACAATAATTTCCATTTTCCATTCTGGTTATAGTTTCTATGAGAATGCTAAATTCTAATTTATCATTCTATCTCCAGAGAGGTAGGACTTTGCTATGATCTGAAGAACCCTTACTCTTTCCTTCACAAATGCTTAACAAAGGTGTGCTGAAAGTCCTTTAGCAAAAATTCGACACAGCTTTTGCCTAAACTTCACATAAAGCCACTACAAATACTAAGTAAAATTAAAAAAAATTATACTTCCATTAGCACATTTTTTGTTTTTCTTAAAGGTCAATACAATTACTGTGCACAGTGGTATCTGGAGTGCAATTTTGCTACCAACTGTTTACTGCCTTTTCCTCTTTCTGGTGTTCTTCAGCAAGCTCTCTGTCCCCCCTGTCATATGTTCTTGCACCAAAGCCAGACAGGAGGTGTCATTGGCAGTTACATGACCCATATGTCAAGGCATGGATTTTTTTTTTTTTTAAGCAATGGACTATGTCTAGCTACCTGAAGATCCAATTTTCATCACTTATCAAATATTTTGCCTGATGAAAAGAAAATCTAAGCAGCTGATTACAGAACATTTTTTTTTTAAAATATATCTTGGTTTTGAGACATATTATTTCCTTTTGCATTTTGTAAATAAGGTCTTTCACGAGTTCCTAATGAGATCCATATGCATGTTGATCAAAGGGTTGTATCCCCGTGGCCACATGGGATTCAAAGCACACACTGGCCAAAGATCCATTCACAGAACATTAATCAGAAATTAGAAATAAACTAAAGCCTCTTTGCTACATAAAGACAGTGAATTTTTATTGACTGCTACTCAGCAATATAGCAGAATTATATTACTCTTGACAGAGATTGCCAGTCCATCTGGCCACATGCATGCCTGCTGCCCAACCAGTGCTTTGACAGGAGTTTTGATTTTCTCATAGTAACATGGAAAGTGTACAGTCCTCTCTCTCCATTTAAAGTTAGAGTGGTCTCCCATATATCAATATTCAGCAATGATTGGGAATTTGGTTGTTATTGGCTCCTCTAGGCAGAGCATAGACAAAAAACTACATTTTGTTTTGCCTGTTATTAGTTTGCAGATTGTTATCTTAAGGCTTCAGCAAGGCTTATTTTATAAAAATGATATGCTAGTAGCTGTTCTTATCTCAAAACCTAAGGTTAAACAATTTTTTGTTATTGACCATTTATTTGAAAACTCAGATTTTTATGTTGGATTTATAGGGAAAGGTGGTGACTGCTGTAGGTGAAATGAAATGTGCATTAGCGATATTGCAATGTTTAAGGCTTGATAGAAAAAAAAATATAAGCTGGTAAGGAAAGCATTTGTCACCATCATAATTCTTTCTCCTTTCTAGTCTCCCAGGATGGCTCTTTCCAAGTAATAGGCATTTTACTTTACATACTATCTTGAGGTATGCATTCATATTTCTTCTACTCTCATATAAGCATTGAGTCAACACCAGATGCTTAAAATGCATGGCAATAGTTGGCCTCAGGCATCCACTTGGTCGTCTCTAGAGTTCTGCAACGCAGGATGAACAGCATTATGTAGACCGAAGAAAGTAAGCACTGACAGCTTATTTAATTCTATTCTGAAACAAAGAATGTTAGGACAACTACATAAATAAAACAGAATTCTTTTATTCCATCCCACAGAGTTTAAACCAAAGACGTTAATATAGGAAGTGAAATATACTAATTGTGTCTGTGTGTTATTTCTGGCCCTTTAGGCATATTTATTGACATACATGGAATTGCACAAAATAATTGGTTCAAATAACAGCTTCCTACATTGCAGTTTGCTTCAGTTGGGCTTTCTTTTCATCATATAGAGTCACCTAAGCTTCTCTTTTGAATTGGATGAGAAAAGGGTTCAGCTGTAATCTCCTTAGGAATGCAGGGACAAATTTATGGATTAGGCAGAGATGGAAGGGACCTCTAGAGATCATCTAGTTCAACTCCCCTGCTAAAGCAGGATTGCCTAGAGCACATCACTCAGGACTGCATCCAGGCAGGTCTTGAAAATCTCCAGAGAAGGGGACTCCACGACCTCCCTGGGGAGCCTGTTCCAGTGACCCCTCACCGTAAAGAAGTTTTTCCTCATACTTGAGTGGAACTTCCTATGTTCCAGTTTATGCCCATTGCTTCTCGTCCTATTGCTGGAAACCACTGAAAAGAGTCTGGCTCCATCATCCTGCAACACACCCTTTAGGAACTTGTAAACATAGATGATGTCTCCCCTGAGTCTTCCCTTCTCGAGGCTAAAGAGCCCCAGCTCTCTCAGCCTTTCCTCATAAGGGAGATGCTCTAATCCCTTAATTGTCTTGGTTGCACTACATTGGACTCTCTCCAGTAGTTCCCTGTCCCTCTTGAACTTGGGAGCCCAGAACTGGACACAGTATTCCAGTTGTGGCCTCACCAGTGCAGAGAGGGAGAATGACCTCTCTCATTAGTCTCAGATTGTTCCAGTTTGTCCTCCAGTGAGTGTTTCTTTAATCTTTTTTCCCTTTCAGAGAATCTGTGTTTTCTTTAAAAGAAAAGACAGATTAAAAGAGCAAAGAAACAAGAAAGACCTGTCCTCTGTCATTGCCTTCCAGTAACTGTTTCAGGTATTGTTTCTCTCAGACTCAATTCAGAACTAAAATGACAGATAACCCGTGCACAAAAAGTGTGGTGATTAGTCCAGCTGATTCCTACCCCATAATTGCATAGCCTTTTATTCTCAGGATGTATATAAAAATGGCTTCTCTTAGCTGCAGTGAACTGGTCACCTCTTCCCTGTTGAAGGAGAAAGTTTTCTGCAGATGATTTATCCTTATATCCTTATAAATCAGCTAGACAGTTTGACAGCATGTCTTGCAAACAACATTAAGAGCTTGCAAAACTTTTCATGTCATTATGGAAGCTGCACTTGAAGGGCTTATTATCAGTGGAAAGCTCAATTCAGTCGCCTATACATAGGGGCAAGTAATGAGATACATATAATGAAGATAAAAGTATAGTCTAGATCTTCTAGCAAATACCATTGGCTACCACCAAAGTATAAAAATGACAAGAACATAACAATGATTTTGAAAGAATTTTGCAGCTTGCAGTTTACAAATGCCCTCCTCTTGCAGAAACTTAAGCAAACACTTTACTATGAACAGAAAAGAGAAGGCAGTGATTTCAGTAATGATTCTCAAGTGTATACACAGTTGTAGAAGACCAGAGGCCCTCAGAAGTTCTTCTAGTCTAGCCTCTCTCTCGAGACTAGAAGAAAGGCAATTTAATCATCACTGACATCACATCTCTGTTCTTCTTAAAAGAGTCCTGAGGTAGAGACTCTCAGTATAGCTAGTCTCCTGCTTATCTGTCCTTACTATTGTAAAGCTTTGCTTGTGTAAAATCAAATGTCTCCAGCTGCTCTTTAAGCCTTTTACCTGTGTTATATCCCCAATGAACAGAGAGAACACATTCCTGTTTGTTTTTCATATACTCAGAGTCCATTGCCAAACCTTCCTACAGTTTTTGCCTCTCTAGATTAAACAAACCTCTTCCCTTCTCCCCTCTGTGGGATTTTTTTCAGCAAAACACATAAAAGTATGCATTTCGATCTTGATGAAAGTGTCATAATAGCAACTGTAAAACTGCTATCTCTGTAGCCTAATTTTGCTGGTTTTAATTCGGAAATATTTCAACTGCTGCCTTCAGTTGAAATGTCTTAGCTTGGTTTAGCTAAATTTCTTTCTACTTGTCCTCTTTTAACTTTTAAAGTATATGCCTATCTTTATACTGCTATTAATAACTACGTATGTAATTGTTCTATTATAAATGTTACGCAGATGTCAGCTGTAATATGCTGTATTTTAGTCTAATTCTGTACTTAGACCTTAGATCCTTTTCAAAGTAACTGTTACTAGCAATAAAATTTTCCAACTATTTAAATTAAGAAACAAAAAGAGAGGCAGAAAACATTATTTATTTAGAAACTGAAATAAGTACATTTTGATGTTCTGTGATGTTTACTAACATAATAGGGACAAGACAAGCTTATCATTGATATAGTATTGTAAATCTTACTGAGTTATTTCATATTTTAGTCAAACTTTGTCTTAGCAATTTGAAGAGATAAACTAAGTAGAACTAAACACTCTTTGCTTAGAAAATTCTCTTAAGAAAAAAAGAAATGGATAGGTGGCAACATGCACTGGCACAGATAATAATGATCAGCCGTATTCACAGTTCAGGTGATAAAAAGTTGAAGAGAAGTTCTGAGGTGAATGATGTGTACACAGTTTCACAATTGTAATAAACCCAGAATATTCAAAAATGTAATAGAAGATAAATGTAAAAGTATCTCAAGATAAAATGGAAATAAGTGTTCTATGTAACATTTCACTTACTGCATACTTCACTAATGCTACGTCCTTAGCATTCTCTCTCAGCTTTGCACTTAGGCCATTTTGTTTCATAGTTTGCATAGCCCAAAGTGGTGCCACGGAGGCTACTAAGTAAGTCAGGAAGATGATGATGGGCTGGTGTCTGAGCCCAGGCCTTGGATCTCTTTTATTCAGTACTACACGTACAGCCTCTCAGATCAAAGACAATCTACTTCAAAACTGTAATTACTGAACAGGAGCCTCGGGTGTGCACAGTATGTGCTCCTTGCTTAGCTGAGCACATCCAAGGTTGTTAGACAAGTCACCAGGCACAATAAAGCCCAGAACTCAAATATGAAGCAACTCATCGATTTCACAAAGGGCTATTGGAGTCATAAATAACAACCTCCCTCCCATTATCAGCTTTCAGTCCAAGTTCTCAAAGTATTAAATAAAAGTCTTCTACTTGTTTGCGTGAAGTATAGATAAAGCAATTTATGAATCCATTCTGCTAACAGATTTAACTGAATATAACACCGAACTTTAGCTATTTAGCATCTATTAAGCAAAATGTAAAGTTCTTGGAAACCACAGGGTCAAGTCATAATTTCCTCATAGTAATTTTAACAGTAAGAATGAGACAAAAGGCAGCTCATGCACTTCTGATATTGCAAGCACTTCTGACAGGGGTTAATTTCCTATCTGTCATGATAGCCAGTAATTGAGCATCAGGGTAATTGGAAGTAATGGTTTGTGTCAACGGTACTTCACAGAAATGCAGATTTACATGGTAAGATCTCTTGGTATGTGCAAAATTTAATCAAGCCATGACTGTAAAAGGAGCAGAATAGTGTAGCTGCTGTGCTACTTGCTAAAGACCCCATTACAAAAATTACACTAAATACCCAATTACAAAATTATTCTTTTGATATTAGTTTTTAAGTAAAGACTGTAATAACATAACTTCTTGGCTATTTTCATGACATTCTGGTGTGTGACCTGTACTACTGTAACATACACGTGAAATTAGTTCATTGGTTCAACTGTCTCTGGGACAATAGGGCCATAATTCAAGTAAGATATTTTATACTGAGCACATATTTGACTAATTTGAATAATCATAAGTTTGATGTAATGAAAAAATGTTAGCAACAAACCTGTACAAGTGATCTTTTTCTCTAATCATCAAAAAGCACTGAACCTTTCTGGATTTACCACCCTTGGCAGTACAACACAACTGAGGAGAAATTTCATCATTTGGAAAGTGGCATAAGACAATAAACTTTTCATAAGTTTGCAACAGATATAGGGGTAGACACTGACCACTGAATATTGCCAATTATGGGCAATATTTTTCTCCATAAAGTCAGTGTTTACACTTCATTGTTCTGTAGTTAGGTCTAATTTTGTTATACCTAAAACAGAGATGGAAGTACGGAGAACAAATAATTAGATTTGTAATTTCTTGTGAATTTTCAGCTGTAGGTTAATCAGCCAGAATATAGGTATGTATGTGATCATGAAAAAGTAAATGAAATCCTAGAATGTGTGAAAGTAATACTGTTCAAGATAAGGAAGTATTAGTGCAATTAGACAAGGCACTGGTAAGACTTCCTCTGCAATACTGCATACACTGTTCTGATAACCCACGTTTAAGAAAGATTAATTAAACAGCAATAGTTGCAGAGAAGGGCCGCTAAGATGATCTGGGAAAAAAGAGCTTATCGTGTAAGAGGAGACTAAAATAACTTAATGGAGTCTGATAGGGTGTATCATTGCTCTCTATAAATACTTCAGAGATAGATAAATGCTAAAGAAGGAGAAAGCTATTTAAACAAAAAGACAAGGTTGACACAAGAACAAATGGGTATAAATGGGAAAACTTAGGCTGGAAATTAGAAAAATGAGCAAGGTTCTGGAAGGTCTTCAAGAACAAACCTAACTAGTTTAAAAGTGAGACAGGACAAGTTCAGGAACATAAGACATGTTTGTGTAAGAATAGGAAAAAAACTTGGCGTGGCGGCTAAGAAAATCCTTTCCACTCTCTATTCATAGATCCCCAGTGTGACCCCCTGTATCTTCAGTAAAGCAATCAGAATATTGTTTTTTGATTCATGAACAATAAATGACTGTCGCTATTGATTACTTTGGTTTTCACCTTGTGCTGCGAGGAAATCTCTGCAGCACCTTCTCCCCTACTTCTTCACTAATCTTGGAGTCTGCAGGGCTGCTCTTCACACTTTTTCTCACTCCTCTCTCACAGCTGCTGTTGCTCTTCTTAAATATGTTATCACAGAGGTGCTACCAATGTTGCTGATTAGCTTAGCTTTGGCCAGTGATTAGTCCTTCTTGGAGCCAGCTGGAACTGGGTCTATGCAACACAGGGACAGCTTCTTGTGTCTTCTCCCAGAAATCATCCCTGCAGTCCCCCTGCTACCAAAACCTTGCCACATAAACCCAACACACCAATATATAAAAACCCTCATCTATTTAGTGTGATTCTTAGCATGTACACTTAACACTATCTAAAATTTCAGATGCCAAGCCTCTTTTTTACATCTGGTATTTGAGGCATATCTGTTTACAGTTGAACATATTAATAAAGTAGGCTCACTGTACCATGGCATATACTCTGTAAAACTAGACATTTCAATTCTAAGAAAAAAAAACAGAAAAATAGAAGACTGGCCACCAGTGATCAGATTATGGGTCCATCTGGCACATTATTTAGTCTCCAGACAGTCCAGTCCAGACTCAAGCCGGTAGACATAAATGGACTTCTGGAAGAGAGTAAGAACAGTGCAAGTATATGTGACATTTTCCTGGAGTAGCCTCCCTGTCATTGTCTGGTATTTCAGCTCAGGGACTTTCCTGAGCCATGTGATTTGACTGAGCCTTGTGATGAGCCTGCTTTTTAACACTCAATGCATTCCTCATCCAGGTACTTTCCCAGTCTTCCCTTGACCTACACACACTTTTTGTAGACACGCTTTCTTTTGACACAGGGTGCCACAGGTCTGTGCTTTGTCAAACCTCTTTTTCTTTGCTTTTAAGCTGACTCCTAAAAACTTTGTTTGATAGCTCCTAGATTTTGTGCTACAAGAGACCATTTACCCACCTCATGCCAGTCATGATTTTACAGACCTCTGTTACATGGTTCTACGCTGGTGAGTCCTGCCTGCCCAAGCCTTCCTCCTTGGTGTTGCATGTTTTTAATAATTTCTGCCCTTTTCTGAATTGTTTTTGTGTTGAACAGCACAGGTCCTAGTATTGACCCCTGCAGAGCTTTCCTGGTCACTCCACCACAGGAACCACATTGAAAGTCCACATACCTCTAGTCCTTATGATTTATCTCTCAAACAATTTGTTATACATAGGAAAGGGTTTTCCTGCATTATGCCATTTTGCTTAACATCCAAATGCTTTGTTAAGGAACTTTGACGAAATCCTGTGAGAAAGGAAGACTATACTAACCTTTATCCACATGCTGGTTGACCCAATAACTCCCAAACAGGACTTTCCTCTGGAACCGCAGGACAGAATTGTACCCCCTTTCCATTTTTCTGAAGGAGAGAAAGAAGTAAGTTGATTTTTAAATGTTTACGCCTATGAAGTAGTACCTTACAGACTCTTTTTGATGTCAGTCTCAAGTCCTATTATCGATATTTGGCATTTTTGAAAATTAATTACTCAATTACATTCATATATTCAGATTAGAAAAATAGTTTGAAAATAGACAATTTCATAACCCTGCTCATCAGAATGTGCTTGAGTAATTAGGTTGGAGTTTACTCTAGTATTTTGTCCTTTGATATCTTCAGCCTTGCTCTGGTCCAGAATGAGGAACACTGCTAAACCTTTGTTACTGTCCTTTTAACAGAAGACTTCAATCTTTATTGTTGTAATCTGTCATCTCTAATTAAAATTGAATCACTCAATACTTAAAAAAATATAACTAATGCTGAGTCACTCTACTTTATTACGATAAACTTTCCTATCTTCAATAAACAGTCTTTCATAAATCCATACTGAGTAGTAAGCTAAATTAACTACATCAGAAAGTCATTTCAGTATAAGAATTCATTAAAGACAGTGACAGCTTAGTAGGAGACAATGCACTACTCATTTTGAAAGCTATGGAGAAAGCCTCCCTTGATCAAAAACTGTTTACTTGGGGAAAGGGTGATTTAATTATCTATCATCCTGACATGATAAGGCATCCTTGTTGACTCAGGATGTAGATATTAGCATATAGGGAATTTATTGTTTCACTTAATCTAACAGCCCAACATCAAAGAGGCTTTGTCCTATAAATGAGCACGGAAAAGTCAAAAAAACAAACAAGCAAACAGGCAAAGGTTGAAAGAGAAAAAAAGATAAGCTGCTGAAAGTCTCATTTTCCCGGCATAAGTTTTGCTGAAGTAGAGCCTACCTTCACTGGATTGAAGGAAAGTATTTACCTTTGTTATACCATCATTCAAGTATATTTTAACATTATTGGAAGTTTTAAAAAAGGCAATAGAAGTCTTGGCCCAAGAAAATGTCTTCTTTGTTTTTGCTGCTGCAGGCAATTTCCTATCCCATCACCTGGTAGCCCCTTCTGCTGCTAACTGCTCCAACACTGAGCTATTCATTGAGCTATTTCCTGGTTATTTATGACCAATCCCCAAAGCTTCTTTCTTGCCCAAAACTGTAGCTGAAGGACCAGTGGTGAATCATTTGTGGATAGTCTTGACTCAACAGGTATCCCATCTTCCCAGTCAAATGTTCCATTGATCATGATGTGGGGACGTTACTAAGAACAATATGAAAAAATACAGCAAGAAAAGTTTTGGAGAAGGTAAAATAACTATTCTGTGGGAGAGAGCATGGAAAGGTGCTGTGTTCAAATGCATAGGAGGGAGGTAAACTTAAATGGTCGATGGATGGAGTAGCGACTTCTCAGGTAAGTAAAACCAGTTTCAGGTTTGGAAAATATTGCAGAATACTGAACAAAAATTCTGTGGAAAAGAGAGGACTGAAAATTCTTAAAAGACATTCACAAAAGGAGAAGATCTAGGAACCTTTAGTGGAATTTGGGTCATAAGTAGTTTTTTTGCTAAAGTGAAATAATTTAAAGAGAAATGGGAAAGGAAGGAAGGAAGAAAATTGTGAGAGGAAAAACTCAGTGTATTCCTTCTGGGATCTCTGTTGAAAATATTCAATAGCCTTAACCTTAGGGTTAAGTGGAGTGCTTTACTGCTTTTCTTGCTGTGTGCCTTTCTCAGGATTACTCATGCTTTGCCTTTATAATCAAAAGGTTTGGGGTTTTTTTTTTGCAATTATTTCTGATGTTTTGAAGCCAAAACAGCCAGCTCACTATTCTAATTGGATTTGGAACTGATCAGTAGAAATCCCGATCTGTTCTTGTTTTGTGGAGGGACCCGAGGAGCTGCTTAGAGGTGTGCACACATCACACAAATGACAATGTTCTCTCATCATGTAGTAGCTTCTGGCTGTAACTGGCACAACTATGAAGGAAAGCGTTTGGTCCACTTGCAAAGGGAGCAATTTCACAGTCTGTGGACGCTGCCAAGGAATACTTCACATTTAGAATGCCAACATAAAAGTGAAGGTCACCAAGCAAGTACTTACGCCATTCAAATAAATTTGTTATTTAGATCAAAGATCATACAATAAGTATATAGGCAAACAAATACAATCTTTACATTTAAATCAACATATGATGGCTTTAAAATATTATTAGAAACATTGAAATATTATTAAATTACATCAAGTGTAGATGAGTACAGTGAAATACAGATAAAAGCAGTAATCACATAATGCTCATTACATTTGATAAGGCGAGAAATATAACACAACCCCATTTACAGACTTTTTTTTTAATCTGGGAAGTTTTTGTGCAAAATTGGTCAATATTTTATTTTTGTTTACTCAGCATGTGAAGGAGATAGCTTTGCCTGTTGAAGTTTCCCTGGAAATAGTACCATTACCAGCAATCATTTTATTTTTCGAAGATCTTCTTTTTCATTTCAGTCTTCATAATGAAAAGTTGCTTCAGGGGATAATCCAGAAAACATAAATAACAAGATTTTTTGTGCAAATGCAGCATTTATACTTTCTGCATAATGTAAACACTGCCTTATGGTAGACACATTTTAATGTCATCCTAGTATCTTCTAAATGTTTCTTTGCAAGAATATTAGACTTTTAGTAACTGTTTAATTCTGACACAGACCAAGACAGAATATTGTTTTGAAGAGAAGAGCAAAAAAATATAGATCTCATTTGAATAAGAAACTAAATGCTGATTGTGGAAGTTCATTGGAAATAATGATATACAGGTGCAAATGAAATGTCTAGAAACAGACTGTGTATGACAAGAAGGACAAAGATTGAATATTGAGGGCAGTAAAGAAGGGCCTAGGACCTATGCCTTGCTCTATCTTTGCTTTGCTATTTATATATATTATTTTTCCAATTGATAAATTCGTTTAACTGCAAACAACAGCTGGTGTGATAACAGGTTGTTGTAATTTACCAATGCAATGGCAAATGCTGATATCCTTTTCCTCAATAATCAACATAGCCTCATTCAAGTGAACTTTCAGTGGGTTTGGGATGCAATTTGTTTTAAGAATTCACTGCATGATTCAGGAAAATCATAAATTATGATTAAAAATGTGCATAATATTCAAAGAACTCCTTACCTCAGTCTCATTTCCTGTCTTTTCCATATACTGAAGAATCTGTAGGCAATTCATGTATTTAGCACTGACAATATGCTTGCCCTTTTGTGGGTTAGGGTTTGTTTTTTTAAGTGAGATTGCGTGTATTTGAGTCAGAGATGCACAGTAAGATGCAGTCCTGGTATACCTCGTATTTCTGTTTTCTTGAAAGGATGGAGCAAATACCTGAAAATCCTTTCCATTCCAGAATGGCCACATACTACTTTGCAATTGAATTCCCATTGTAAATGGGGTTATTTCTTTTACTGCTTTAAAGTTATTTAAGTCTCTATCACCTTCCACTCTTTATTGCAAAGAAAAAATTCTCTCCCAATAGATGGGATCTTTGAGGGTAAGCCATCTATCTGTAGCCTTCTTACCGCTGATACAATAGTGCATTTATTGTGCATGGATGTTATATAAGGGCAGTTGCTTAATAAAGTAACTGGTTACACAAAAGGTCGAATTCCAAACCTAAAAGCATACATCATTTCCATTGACTTAATGTAAAAGTATGTTCCACAATCCTTCCTCTTAATTACCTTGAGTCTCATTTAATTTACAAATATCCAAAGATATTGTCCTGTCTTGCAAGTCACTGTTACACTATATGGCAGTGGCCTTAGCAACGCTGAAGTAGAATAACTTTCCAAATGAATGGATTTCATGGTAGGAATGATAGGCATAGTATAATACAGTAGAATGAGATTGCTATATAAATTTTGCTTTAGAGCATGAGTTTCATAAAGTAGAGCTGATTGGAAATGACCATCTGGGCCACTAACTGGTTGCAAGGAAAGAAATTACTGTTCAGACCACATTTCTGGACTTAGGTAGAGCAAGAAAAAAATTAGCTGTACAGTCTACATTGGAAGTTCACTGCCAGAACTGGAACAAGTAAGGATCTATTTTTTTTACAGAGTTCAGGCACACATGGAATTTTCTTTCTTGAAAGCATGCTTATGTATTGACTGACTGTGTTATAGATTCAGTCCAGGATGAGAAATGTATCCAGGAAAAAAATAAAGTTATTTGAGGTAGAATCTATGTCAGTAATGAAAGGTATTAACTTTTTTTTCAGAGTCCCTTTTCAGAGTTTTATAGTATTGTTATTATAAATTCTGTACATTTGTTTGGTCCAGCAATTATGAGATTTAGAAAAAGCCAAGTATTCCTCCCCAGTGGATATGGCAGAATACATTAAATTTTGCATTGTAACTAGTGGTTCTGAACTTTCTGCTGCAATTGTTTTGCTAATAACATTTGCAAAAAACACAGTTTGGAATTGTGGATATGATGTATTTTCAATTCTCATTAAAGCTGTGTAGGAAAGCAAAAATAACCTTGAAGACAGGAACGTAAAATGTCAATTCCAGAAATAGGGCAACAACACTTTTATTACTTAGCTCAAGCACAGACTAGAAAAAACATAAAAGACAGTGCAGTTCACAACAAATGTATACTGTGTTCATGCAGTATGACTTGATTTGCTTACCATTCTACCTTCAATTAGCCATCAATGCTGATGCTGTAATCTCTGTTACATGTTTTATAAGGAAATAACCCTTGTGCCAGGGTAAAATTGTGAAGGTATTAAAGAACACTTTCAGCACTGGATATATTCTGTCTCATATTTACACGGGTACAGACACACAGTCCAGTGTTACTGTGAATTCCTGAGTTGCATTCAAAGTGTGCTGCTGGCCAGGCTGCTCATGCCTGCCTGGGTTTATTTAGAAGGTAACCATTTTTATGAACAATAACATCTAGGAAAGGAAACAGGGGGCGTAGGGGGTAGGGAGTCAACAGTTTTGCTGATAAACACAGCAAGTGTGTATTTAATACAATTTTTGTAGCCCAGCCAGCTAACTTTCCTTTTCTAAAATGGAATGCGTAAGATATTTTCGGAGGCAACACCATCTTTCAGTGTAATAAATCTTTCTTCATTTTTTCAGAAACACTGGAGGAATAAAAATCTTTGAATTGAAATATGGTTTTTTGTACCTTTAAAATCTATAATTCACATCCTTTTTGTTGCTGTTGAATTCACAGTCTCTTGTTTACTGGTGCACTCATTTAGTATGGTCTTATTATCTCACTTTGGCATGTCTACATTCCCAGAGGCCAGTTCAGTGATTTTATTTCTAATTTATTCCTTGCTCAAGAAGCCTTCATCTTTGAAAACTAACTGCTTTGCTGCTTCTAAATCAACTCTAGCTAAGCCTATGGTGCTACAGCCTTAGATATATACAGTGCTATACTGAAAGTCATCATGAAGACATTTTTATGAATATTACCGAAACACAGAATGATAGGAGTTGGAAGGGACCTCTGGAGATCATCTTGTCCAACCCTTCTGCCAAAGCAGGTCCACCCAGAGCAGGTTGCACAAGGAACACATCCAGGTGGGTTTTGAATATCAACCAATATACATTCAAGTAGAAAAACAAAGGATTTGGTTTGTTTCCTTTTGCCTTACACTTTAAACAAAGGCTTTGTATTCTGTCTAGCAGTTGTAATACTTTCTTGTGCACAGTATAATTACATCAATTAATATGTGAGAAAAAAATAGAAGACAGCTGAATGTTTTTAGTAGGACATGCAAATTTAAGTTTAACCTTCCAACTGATACAGAAAAGAAATAAGACTTCTTTCCTTCTTGAAGATGGATGTTTGGGTTTTGTTTTGTTTTCTAAGTTGGCTGAATTGTCTGAGTGGAAAATAATTGCATAGAGAGAGAGAGAACATCTTTCTCAAAAGTAAACCACTCCCTGTGGCTCTGATACATGTAATTTTTGGCTAAACAGCAGAGAATGTCTGGAGATTTTGGTAAGAATGTCTGTCTGTCCTTTATGAAATGTTATCCAGTATTTCATCCCCTAGAGAATTCTAATCTGGCCATTTCTTAAGAGATCATTTCTTAGTGCAGCTGACCTTTGCAAAGACTGATCAATACCTAACTGTGTAGTTGATAAACCAAGATTCAGGCAGCATATAAAATGTTCAGAGAAGTCTTTTACTGGTGGTAAATCAATGAAATGAAAATAAGCAGAATATTATTTGTCTTTAAAGAGTATTTTTAGCTGTGACTTTTTTTGCACAGCTTCAAAACAGAACTTTTATTTGTCTCACTTTTCTGTTTCTCTGTCAGACTTTTTTAGGAACTTCCCATGATCAAGTTTTTGTTTTTTTTTTTTAAAGCTAAATTTCTGGAACTGCAAATTTCACACTAGTATTTTTCCATTTATTTCAGCCATGTTGCTTCTGCCCAGTCCTTGCAAATAGCATGTTAGTCTTTGAAAGTTTGTTGGAAGGTACTAGGAAGGGTTTGTCGGTCCATGGCATGTGGTACTATATAGTGTGTCCTCTGAACCTTGATGAATCTGTTGTGTAAGAACTCTAGTCTTATCAATCTCTTCCAGTCTGTGATTTTCAAATCTATATTCACATTCCACCTACAGGTGGAATTTATACAATAAATTATTTTCATAAATTAGAGAAATAATATTATTTTTTTTCTTCTCTGATTAGTCTGACCTTTCTCTAAGCCGTGTTTTGACTCATTCAAACTAACCAGAAATCACACAGTACCAGTTTCACTTACATTACATAGCATCTCACCTCAGTGATAACAGCGCTGGCTTGATGGAACAATTTTTTGGAATAATTTCACTTCTGTCAGGAATTAGACTAGGAGCTGGCCACACTGAATCATGCAAACTGATTTTAAATACACTAGTAATCTTCAACCAATTCATTTCTGTGTAGCTGTATCAGTATAGACTTTTCCAAAGACAAATTATTCCATTTTTCTAAAGAATGTAATTGAAAATGTAGGGTCTGTTTGAGGGAATAAAATAATAATGATATCAAAAGGGTAGAAACCTACTTTTTTTCATTATTATTTTCTGTTCTCAGCAGTCATCTAAGTTACTGGCATTGTTTCTGCTCCATCAGTGAATGATTAAAAACACAGAGGGGAGAAATCAAGTTTCCTTAGTTTATGTATTTTCTACTTCTCCAAATTATTGATGCTATGATTAAAATCCTCCCTGTTCATGTCTTGTAATGTTTGGGAATGACTGTTCTTGGAAAAGATATATTAACAGGATTATTCACTAGTCATTATGAATCATTTTCTCTGTGTTATTCATATGGCTCCATTTTGAATACTTCAATATTGCAAAAAAAAAAATAATTAATTTAGTATAGAATCCAGCCCTTTTACAGGACTTATACTTAACACTGACCCCAGTGCTTTCACAGTAATATGGGCAGGATTTGTTTGCATCAGAAATATAGAACTGAAAATTGAAAGAAAAAATATTAGAAAAAAATACTTTCTAAAAGATTTTTAAAAAATCCGCCACCTACAAAACCCCTAATTCTCTGCAATAATGTGAAAATCATAATCACCTCCAAACACTTTCCAGCTCCCCAAAATAAAATCCCAATGAAAAATTTAGTGAACACACAGTATCATATGGAGAATTTCACAAGTTGACAATTTACAAGAAGAGTGTGGAGTCATTTCCGCTGTTCACACTGTCAGTTCCAAACCCATTCAGTTCGACCACTGAAAACCTGGCTTTTTCAGCACCAGACCAGCAGATTTCAAAAGCTGATAATTTTGGGGTACAGAAAGTAGAATTTCAGACAGAGCATACACAAAAGTGTTGCCAGGCTGTAAGAATGTAAGTACATCATCCAATATAATTAAATTTTATGATCATCTTGGTAACACCCTACTGAGAAACTCTTTAGTATGGTATCATTTCATTCTTTTTTCTGCAAGCCATGACTACAGCCCTACAGTTTAGCCAGTTTAGTACATTTCTGGCAAAAATAGCCCAGCCTAGCTGTCAATCTTATTCTATATGGGTTTCAAAATAATAAAATCATAGACCCCAGACTTCAGGAGCCATTGCTTATATTGTGTTCCTCTTTTAAAGTCTGTAGAAATCAAAGGCAGTGAAAAACTTATGTTTATTATTGATTCAAAAATACAAGATTGTTTGGCCAAATTGTTTATCCCAATCCAAACCTATGTGAGGAAAAAATCTGATTAATTACTTAAGGACGTTGTATATCTAGAAGCTTAAGAACTCCTTGCTTCCTGTATTCTTCAGTATCAAATGAAAAAATGACATGACAATGGATGGTGTCACAGATGGAGTGATTGACTTCACTAGTTAGAGTGAAGTAGTGAAATATTTATTAAGGTGAAACAGTGATTTAAGAAAATCAGCAGTAAGTGCAATAAAACCAGTAGTAAATGCAACAGTGTTTTACGAGATTCGATGTCAGGGTACACTCTATTATTTACTGCATAGAGGACGAGCTGTCAGGGAGACCCTCCCGTTGAGTCATGAGGTTCAGAAAGGACCCCCTTGCTTTCTAAACTCCTCCTGAGAGAGGAGTCTGGGTGCAGCTGGATCCAATCCCAGTCCCAGACTTGGTCAACGGTTTATGTCTAAAGGATTATCTATGCGCAAACAACCGTTTTCATTACTTAGCTAAGATTTCAAAGTTTAGCATGCTATTAGTCACTTACGGAGAATCTATTGTGGCAATGAATCTCTCAACCTCGAGGAGTAGAACCTTAAGCGAGTCCTCACAAAAGGGGAGATCCTGGCATGCAGCCTGCTGACATACAGGAGAGCTCAAAGGGCTCTCGGGCTGCCCAATATTTATACAGTAAGATAACTGACCTATAGTCATATTCTCATGGGAATAAAATTTCTAGGTCCCCACTCCAGACAGTATTTTGACTATGCTGCCATCCATCCCCCAAAGTCCAGATACAAGTTATGACAACTGCTGTTGTGATGGCCATGGTGGCAGGCCCAAGCAGGGGCTGGGGTGGGGAGGGGGAGGGCGAGCAAAAGAGGGAGAGCACACCACCACAGATGGATTCACATGAGTTTTGCAGAAAACAAGACCGAATCAACTCAAGAGGTGGAACAAATCTAACATTTCCCAGAGTCACTGAATATAATATTCCTATTTCTTGTTATTTAGGATTATATGATTAAAAAGCAATAAATTCACTTTGAAATGAAATTTGCATTTTCATCTGCTTATGACCTATTAAAAAGATAACTAGAGACAAATAAGCAATACTTTTACAAGCGCAAGAGACAACATTTATAATTTTTACTGGACTTTGAGAAAATATTTGTCTCCTTACAAAAATTGTGTTAGGAGCAAAGGTTTAAAAACCCATAGCAAAACATAAAGGGAAAAACTCTCATTTAATTTTACTAAAGACTTTGCCTTAGAAGGAAACAGTGCTCTATGGTTCTCTAGTACGTGATAAAAGGTATATATATACATATTTTAAAAAAAAATATACCAACTTTGTGAAGGTTCAGTTGCAAGATGACGTGTAGACCTCTTCTTCCTTTTTCACTTTAGTTTTTCTACCTAACATGTCCATCAACCCTTTGAAGTCTGCTGCCCCAACTAAAGTCAGTAGGAGTTGCTATTCCTGTCATTGTAAGTAAGACCAGAGACAACTTTATAGTTAACTAAGGGATACAAATTTCAAATACAGGAGTACTATAAATATATATATCTAAGGAATAGCAATAGAAGAATTTCTGAAATAAGATCACTATACATCTGCAAATTTATCCAGATGTACCCCATTGTCATGTCACTGCGATACAAGTGTCCAAGAATAACCCCAAGAAAGTAAAACAAATTTTCATAACAACTCTAAATAGATTACAGGGCGTAAATTTTAGGATATTATATGTAATGCTTTTGAGACAGTATTGATAATATTTTTATTTAGTTTTACCAACTCCAGCTGTATGTTTACAAAAATCAAGAGGAAAAAATACACTGTACTGTAAACTTCCTTTCACTGTTGTTGTTGAGGTAGAATTTATAGCATTCACTTATAAGAATTCACTTATAGAGATGACAGAAATTTTAGTTTTCTCATATTTTACTGCTTTGTCTCTCCATTTTCACTCTTCTGTTAACCTCCTCCTATTTTTGTATTAGGCATTTTATTTTTACTATTGTTTTTTCTTATTTTTAGTCTTCTATTAATTTGTAAGAAAGCATCCAAGACTGATTAACTAATGCAATTTTATACTTAACACATCTTAGTAGAATATATTGTTGTCTGTTGTTTATTGGACACTCCCAATGCAGAGCTGGAGGTTTGTCTTTCCCAGAGCCATCATAACAGCATAGGTCATTGAAATTGCAGTTTTCATAGATATACTGGTGTCATTGATATTTCTATTCAAATATTATAATCTAAATTTGCTATATTGTGGTTTCAGTTCTCTATAGCAATCACTAAGTTTTCAGATGACCAGGAATTTGAATCATTTGATATTCAGGGAGCAGTAAGAACCACTATTACTGATAGAACTGACCTCAAAGCAAAGAGTAAGAAGTGCATTCAGCCCAGCTTGGGTGACTAATGCAGGTGTGGCCCAGATACAGTTTAGACATGTTAGGAGAGAGCAGGGGTTGAGCTGAGGCTATGGAATTATTTCTGGTAATGCAAGGAAACAAACAGTAAGAAAAAAATTACATAATTTTTTTCAAAGGACAGTGTAAATATTTGACTTTTTCTACTGTCACCTTCCCTGAGTACTATCACTAAAAAAAATATCAGATCCAGCAATGATAGGAGAAGAATGAGAAAATATACTCCAGGAAACAATTTAGGTATGATTGCAGTCATCTTCTACACTTTTGTTTTCATAGTCTACAGCCCAGAGTCCTGTTTGCCTCTCACTTTTGACAAGGGAATCTGGACAAACATAGCATGTTATTATAGGCTGAATCCCATGGTTAATGTTCAGTATAGTTTTCACTGTCAGATGCTCACTTGATGCTTGCTACTGTGATTTCCTCTACCAGATTTCCAAAGAGGCTGAAAAAGGTTGTGGAGGAAATATTCTGACAGATCTCATCACACACTGTGGCTTGCCAGGATACCTCTGACAATCTTTAGTAACAACTCCTGAGCACTACTAGTCTGAGAAGGATAATTAAACTCATTTAGAGCCAACCCCTGCTTCTACCAGAAACAGTACAGAAGCTTTTTATAGTGAAGCAACAGCTGACAGTAAGACTGAGAAGCCCTTGATGCAAGAAGCCTACAATATGTATGTAATTACGTGAATTGCTTTGACACTTGCTACACATTATAGTGGTAAGAAATACTATTAATCATCTAAACATGGTGTTGGGAACAATACGTCTGAAGGATAAGAAACAAAAGAAGCTGTTCTACTTGGAATGACCTACTTTGTGTGTGTGTGTGTGTGTATATATGCAAACCATTGAGGCTCAGACTACTGATGCTTTCTTGGCATGACCTCATCAACTCAACCTGTTTCTGCAATAGTGCTTAGTCCATTCGGCTTTATTCAACTTATGCTAGGCTTGACATGATCCAAAAATGCACATATACAAAAACCACCAATGTTTTGGACAGTTTTGTAAATGACCTAAGGGCCATGATGCTGTTACTGTATTGGTGCTGTTTCCTAGCAATGCAAGTTTGAACCTGACCTTTGCAGAATGTAAAATAAACGCACAGATGAAGAGCAAGTTTATTTTAGGAAAATAAATTGTAGGGAAGAAAATAATTTGAGAGATAAAATAAAATAATAATAATAATTATCTCAGGCAAAAATTACCTGTGCACTGGAGGCAAAATACTGGGAAGGAACATGAAGGAGGGGTTTGGATCTATGATTACAGGATAAATAGAAGAGTTAACAGAGTATCAGGGTAGCTCACGGGAGCTCATGTGGCTCCTAAGAGCCGCAATCATAGGAAAAATGATTTGAAGAATAGATAACAAGAAGGATGTGTGGATCTTGAACAACAGAAGAGGGGACACCATTTTTGAGGAACAGCAGAGAGTGAGTTCTTAGGTTTCGTTCCTCTCTTCTATGTGTAATGGGATTAAGTATGTCTTTTCCTGTCTATTTGTGTATTGCTGTGTCTGTGGAACTCCTAGTCCCACTTTAGGGAATCTTGCCCCTTGGAAGAGACCGACAGCTCCTACTTAGACATATTGCATGTCCTCTCTTCTTCAGAGGGATGTAAAAAGGCTCTTCCTTCCATCCTCTGTACATCCATAAGAAACCTTACCTTCTAGGAGAAATCTTTGCTGAAGATTGCAATTATTACAAAGTTGATACAGCTGATTAATTGCACGCAATATTATAGTGGCACTCCAAGCATAATTAAGGTCATTGCTGACAAGCC
This sequence comes from Gallinago undulata, assembly GCA_026546715.1. Taxonomy (NCBI): domain Eukaryota; kingdom Metazoa; phylum Chordata; class Aves; order Charadriiformes; family Scolopacidae; genus Gallinago; species Gallinago undulata. The sequence goes on from JAOTQQ010000001.1 coordinate 25,608,557, forward strand.
CTTCCTATTTAAAGATGATTTTTTTAAGCGATCTGAAACATGAATGGTTATTCAGATTGTCTTGGACTTTAACTCTGACTTGTGGTTCATGAAACAAAGCTTGTGATTCAATCTGGGGATTGTTTGAGTGAGACATTCCATGGATGCAATCCCCAAGCCTCTTACATCATGAATTTTTCAAATTCTGCTATATTTATTGTACACCCATAAGGCTAAAGCCATGCCTTTTTTCATAGCTCCAGTTGCACTTAATCACTTGACATTTATTCTGGCAAGTGAATAGAAACTGCTGCTCCTGTGGAAAATTAACATGGGCATTCAGTCTTTAATGGCGATTTGGGATCAGTTGTTTGGTTTTGTTTAATTTAGAGTTTAGGGTCTAATGCTGTCTGCTTGTAAGCACAGAATGCAATGTTCAGAAAATCTACCGAACATGGATTTGTGAACACCTATTTTTGATTTATCTGAGGTGGAAAAGCTAACAAGTATTTCATACTTACATAGCTAAAAAGCAGAGGCTATAAGGCTAAATGTTGAATTTGATATCTAGAAATATCAGCAGAAGGCATCTGGAATTCTACGTTAACAACGTTTTTGGTTTGTCTGCCATTGACTGGAGAGTATTATTATGGCATGAGATGCTCTAGTCTACTAGAAGTTATCATTTTTCAGTTAGGCTTCAGTTCTGGAATAGCATATGTTTGTGAATAAAAGGCAGCTCATTTTTTCATATATTTTGAAGAACACTTAATGTTTCACTGTTCTAGCTTCAAATAAGTTATTAACTTTTTGAGGAAATGGGTTTTTTTCTGTTTCTCAGTTCTTGAAATTTTATCACTTGTTTTTGTCACTTCTCTTTCACATGGTGGTTGGGTTTTGATTGACTTTGCAGCTAGCGATCTTTGGCTTCCTCAGAAACTGTGGTGTATTTTCTGTTTCAGTTCAGCATGTGAGGCTTTAGTTGTTATGTTGTGGCTTGATTAACGCAATATTTGTTTGTAAAAGATCTTTCAGTTCCATAGAGCTTTTATTAGGAAAAAAAAAAGTTTTATTTAATTTTGTCTTGTGCATTTGAATAGCTGTCATATTCTGCAGTTCAGTCTTTCATCTTCTCTGTAGACTCCATTTTCCTTTTGCTTATCGTTAGGAAGTTTATTTGTCAGAAAGAATTTTGCTATTACAACAGAAATAGACCACAAGTGTTTGCTTTTGGTTTTGGTTGATTTTTTTTTAAACTGAAGTTTGGGTAAACTATATTCTTATTTTTTTTAAGAAATAGAAAAGTTTGATCTTCCTCAATTGTTACTTTCTTCAAACTTCCTTCAGGGAACCAAGGACGTTCAGCCATTTGCAGTTCCAGGCACCCAGGGTAGAAAATATTTTACAGCTGGAGCTCCTCCTGAAAAATATAAACGATCTTATATGAATTTTGAACAATTTATGCAATGTTAGAAATTTATTCATTAATCTTTTCCAATTCATACCTTAAATTCAGCACAGTCATATGCTTGCTATATTTTGACATCTGAAAATGTCATTACTATTTTGTTGCGTGTAATAGAAAAATAACAAATTATTCATTCAGTCTTTACTTTCTAACACAATTCATTGAGAGTTTTTCCCATGCTTTCAGTGTTTACATATGTTTTATATCAGTGTAGAATAATATATTTTCATTTAATTAGAGACTTTAATCCCAAAAAGGATATTATTACAGCTTAAAGAAGAAAATCATGGAACTCCATAGTGCCAAGACGTTTAATAATAATAGAATAAGCAGTTTGGAAGAAATTTTGGCAGATAATGTAATCCATCCCCAATTGAAGGACTAGGCATGTCTCTATTTTATTAACATAACATGTTCTTAAAACCTGCCCATGATATACTCTGCACTGCTCACCCAGATAATCTATGCCTGTGCTCAACCCTTTTCAGCTTTAAAATCCTTCTACCTAATGTATCCCCTACCTCCTCCTTGCTTCAATTAAGGCCTGTTACTCTTTGTTATATAAGGGATGCTTTTTTTCTCCTTTCCTTCCTGCTACTCTTCTTCTATTTGAAGATTGTTTCTGCATGTTTTCTCAGCCTTCTTTTATCTGGTCTAAAAAGCATCAAATCCTCTTTCGCAGGTCAGTTTTTATAGAGTTCCGATCATTCTCAGTGCAGTATCATTGACAGTGATATGTGCCACTTTGACACATACTGACAGTGCAGCAATAATCAGCTTCCAAAAGATGATCCCTCCTCACTGCTCGCTGTCTAGCTTCCATAGTTAGATAAAAGCTCCCAAATATAAGAGTAATACAAATTATAGTACTACCCTGTGCCTTTGTGTTCTATCAGGATAAGGCGTTTATTCACATCATAATGTTACCTAAAAGAGACAGTGGATGTAAAGATAAAGATTGTGCAATCAATCTGAACGTAATTCCCAAAAGCTAAAAAGATGCAAAAGCTGGTTCCATTGCATTTTCCATCAAATCATTTCAGAAGATACTTCCCAAT
>JAOTQQ010000001.1:25611161-25632189 GCA_026546715.1 Gallinago undulata
TTCCCAAAAGCTAAAAAGATGCAAAAGCTGGTTCCATTGCATTTTCCATCAAATCATTTCAGAAGATACTTCCCAATCATTTTTTTTATTTCATTTTTTACATTTAAAAAAATAAAATATCTGGGACAGATTATGGTTAATGGAGAGATAAAAGTCTAAAACCACAGAATAAAGATCACCATCAAGGTGCAGTACACCTTCATAAAAGATTGTCTTTGGAAATCCAAGTTTATTTTGACAGTTCAAGATTAGCTCTCCTGTTTTAAAATAATTCAGAAGGTATTGTACCCAAGTGGGGCACATAAAGCATAAATCTCTGAATAGAGGCACCATCAATGTAGACAGTAACTTTCTCAGTGGTCCCTCATCCACAATTATGAGCAGTAATAGACTTCCTGTTTAACAGATCCTGATTTCAAAACCCCTTATTACATTTTTATTGGTTGCCATTAAAATAGGAAGAGGAGAAGGTACAATTAAGGATTCAAAGTATTAAAACTGTTTATGAAAAGCACAACAGAAGTTTCGAGTCATTCACATAAGGATTTGTGCTTTCATATTTTTCAAGAAGAAAGAATGATGTATTTAGCTGCTTACCTATATATCTATGTGAGCAAATGTGCCTGTAAAAAATGCTGGTGCACTGGTTAGAAAGCTTCTTCACTGAAAAAGAAAAAAAATAAGGATTTGTGTGAGACACGGGAGTTACAGGTCACGGGAAATGTGTTTCCTGGTAGCCATGACAATCTGAGAGATGCTTATTTAGACTTTTAAACATTATTACTCTATCTCAAAATTGTTCTGATCCACTGGAGCAGAAATACTTTACATGGAGACACAAGCTATTCTGGGATATTCAGAGCTGCATCTCTGAGCAGCAGCAGTGATGACTTATGCATGTAACAACAGGTTCAGAAGCTCTACACTGATGGCTGTTTCAGGATTTCTGCCCATCCTAATCAAAATTGATGCACATAACTTGTCCACTAGTATGTCCATCTGTTACTGTGGCATACTGCCCACACATAAGGTATTTTGCCAATTTCAGTGTTCCAGCCTAAGATGGATTTAGAAGGCAACAAATAGAGAAAACACGGTGTATTAAAACCAGCAAAGAGCAGTCTATCCCTAGGGAATCCTACAGCAAGGGCTTGTGAAGTCTACCTGATGCTTCAGCAATCTGTGTTACAATGCATGTCTCCTGCCCTGAACCGAAGACAGAATATACCAAAAGAGCTTCAGAAAGTGTCGGCAGCTTCCTGTGCTAACAAAATAGCCACTAGATCGAGGGAAGCCATTTCCCCCTTCAACTTAGTGCTCATGAGACCACATCTACCGTACAAGTCTGGTGTCCAGGTTGGGCTTCCCATCTGATCAAGCAGACCACAAAGCTGATCACAGGCAGGAGCACTTGCCATTAAGAGGAGAGACTGAGGGAACAGGACTTGTTCCGCCTAGAGAAGAGGTGGCTTGTGGGCAACCTAACAGCACCCTTCCAATACTGCTGGAGATTATGAAGCAGAAAAAGCCAGACAATTCCCAGGAGTGAACGATGGGAAATGAGAGGCAGGGGACATAAATAAGAACAGAGAAGGTTCTGACTGAGTGTGGGGTGAAACATTTTCATTGTGAGGATGGTCAAGCAGTGGAATAGAGTGCCCTAGAAAGGTGTGTAGCCTTTATCCTTCGAGTCTATGGAAACCAGACTAGATAAAACCCTGAACAGTCTGGTCTGACCTCAGAGCAGACCTGACTTTGTGAAGGATGCCACCCTAGACACCTCCTGAGATTCCTTCCAATCTGGATTATCATGCAATCCTATATGTAATCAATGAAAAAGCTGGTGCTCATTCAAAAGATAGCTTAGACCATCATATTTTATATTTTTGTCTGTCTTGCATCACAAACTAAAAGTTTTATGAAAACAATAGAAAAATGTTTTTTCACAGAACTTCCTACAAACATGATGAATTAGGAATTCAGGGTCTAGCCTAATTTTCATTAATGTACAGGGAAAAGGTCTGGCTGCCTGAGATTTGTATTCTGTGAAAACAGCAAAGACAACTCCTCACAAATCAGATTTCTGTCCAATTCCTCTACATGAGCAGTGATTGCTACTTCGACTAAAGAAACACTCTGACACTGGATGGTGTAAAAATATCCATGAAGAGGACACAGCTGTAACTGAAGCATACGCAGGATTGATTGGCTACTATTAGTCTGTGGTACCAGCAAATCTCTATTAGACTCTTATTTTAACAGGTAAAAATTTAGCAAGAAGTCATACCTCAGTTAAGTGATGCACTACCACTCTAGAGGTGTATTACTGTAAGCATACACAAATATCAAACACATAATGAAAGGGAGGTAATTATCTAAATTGCATCGTTTTTAAAAAAAAGCTGATTTCCCTGCTGTTTGCACATTTTTCTTTAAATTGGATATGAGAACTAAGACTGATGATTTTCAATTGCAAAGAAGAAATACATTTTTATTGTATATTTTTAAATCAATATTATTGAGAAGTAAAATTGAGGTCATTAGAAAACAGCTGAGTAATACAGGGAACATATAAAGAAAAGTATATCAACAACAAAATCAAAGTAGTTCTCAAATAATTTGAACTCTGTGAACTACTTGATAAGAGATTTTTTTCTAATAATTAATTTCTGATTATGAAGATGTTTAACAATACAGAGCATTAAGTGCTTCAAATTTCAAAGGCAAGTGGCAGGGCACAGGATACAAGTCAATCTGAGTCAACTCCAGCCACATTCTAAGTCAATTCCCCAGCCAAAAAATTATATATACCTCATAGACATTATACTGGGTAGATCTCATAAGTTAATTATACTATCTTGCTTTTTTGTTATTTTAGTGACTTAAATTTGCCTTTAATACAATCCACACAAGTTTATTTATACACTATTCTTTTTTGTTTAAAGTTCAGTATTATAGACTGACATATTATACTAATTGCAATAGTATAATCGAAACATAAAAGATTAATTTCAAATATATATTGAGTTCCTCCAAGCTGATCTTTCAACTGAAAGCCAGTGACCTCAAGACACATATCTTTATTCTTGCACAGACTTCTGTCCTACAAAAACCCAATTTATCAGAACCGCAAAAGTTTTGAACTCCAGCTTCATTGACTTCAGCAATACTGAACCATATTCTACCCTAAAGGGTCTGATGAAATCTCCAATATATTTTGGTCCTTTTTCCTGCATGAATCTTTCTCATTAATGAGTGGATCATCCCAAAATAAATGAGTTAATGATCTAAATAAGTTCATGGAGCTAATTGACATATTTTACAGCTAAGAATAACAAAGTTATACTTAACTCATCTGTTTAGCTAAAAGTCAGTGCTATCTTTCATGGAATGCAGTAGAGTGGGATATCAATTTTATTCCAATGAATGCAAAAGTCACCTTTTTCATTTTAAACCAATCATCAGAACTGTATGATGCAATAAACATCACCAGGACCAAAAATCCACAACTCTTTCTGCAGCCATTATTTACACAGTTCTTTTTCATTAGAAACATCACTTTTTATTTCTATTAATTATAGCTGAAGTTGCCAAACATGAAGGCCAAAGCCTGTCTTCAAGCTTTTAAGGTCATTTTTCTGAGGACTGTAATTGTCTCAATAAAAGAAGACATACAACTCAGGTGCCAAATATAACTCTAGTTTCCATTCCTGGACTTAGGAATTTAACCATTTCAGGTCCTAAATCTTTACTTTAATCTTGTATGATTAACCCAGCTAAGTCTGCTAAGGAAACCTGAATGCTCAGAAAGCACCAGGTAACACCAGTGTAGATATGTATCTATATGAAATGATCCAAGTGTATAAGACAAAGGCCAAAAAGTGTAAGTAGAAAAGGTAAAGATGACAACAAATACGCTACTACAGAGATGCAGAACAGAAAGTCCCCTCTCAGAGATTCTGGGAACACCATATAATGATGGACTTCTACAAATGCAGGGGTCCCCTTATTTTCTTTTATGGACAGTAGTCAGCAGGATATTCATTACACAATATACAAGAAATCTGTTTGGTTTACTGAGTCATGTCCCACTTATGAAAAGCAGGACATGCCATTTATAACTAGATTCTTTTGCTGAAGAACATTTCTTTCTAATGATATTGAGACCCACTTCAGATAAAAGAACACAATCTCTCTTTTTTTTTTTTAAATCAGTCTTCATTAAAATTATATTGACACACTTTAAAGCATTCATTTGATCACTATACATCCTTAGTAACATTTATAGCTACAGAAGAGGACAAATGGAAAAAGCTATCCTGAATCATTAGGAGAGGTATGAGAGTTCTATATATGCATGTGTAAAAACAAAAGGATGCATTGCTATTGAATATATAGTCAGACTGTTACTGAAGTGGTATCTCTACTGGTATCAGTATAATCATAAGATGTCACGATACATGGCAGTTTTTGACCAGACAGAAAAGGTAGCATGTCATTCACACATAAAATTCTTTATCCTGATGTCCCACAAGCACAGCTGAAATACAGCAATTAGTTCTGTATCCCTTCCCATCCCATATGATACTTTACACATATTCAAAGTACAGAGTTACAGAGGAGGGGAAGAATAATACGTGGGATAATAAAAGGGAAGGGTAATTGTAAGTTATGAAATGAAATTAAGAATGATTAAGTCTCATTTGGAAGAAATTCGTTTGTCTTCTTAAAAGAAGCAATAGAAAGCTCACCAGATACACTGGGAGGCAAGTAACATGTAACGATAATGAACGTACAATCTGAGACCACAAAAAATCCTGACATACTTAAGCTGTCACTTTCATCTCTGTATTTTTTTGCAGTCTTCTAGTTTGACATACAACAATAAAACTTTTCATAAAGCTTTAATCACTGGAAATTACCTTTAAAATAGCTGTGAAAAGATCCTTTCATGACCAAACGTGACCAAATCTATTGCTTTCCTTCTCTAAAAGGGTCAAACTGTAGGTTGGGATCTGATGTTTAGTTTTTCATTTTATGCAATTAGTTATATTCAGAGCTGGAATGCTGCAGGCATTTCTTTGCCTGCCACATATTAATGGCTAAAATAAAGAAGCAATGTTAATATTATTGTATAAGATTAAATTAAAAAAAAAAAAAAACTATTCTCAATTTGAATTGTCCTGGATTATAACTTCATTGAGAGCTTGTTGGCACTGTAAATGTCTTATTCTAAACTATTCACTTTCTTAATCAGTGAAGGCTTTAATGTGGAATGAAAGTCTAGGCATCTTGGGGCTCAAAGTGACCAAGTGAAACATTAAATGGACAGAGAGAAAATAGGATCTGCAGAGGGGAAAGTGTATCACAACTCTGTGTGCTACATGTGCCCAGATCCTAGGAGCACTTATAGTACATTGATTAAATCTGTGGAGGAACAGTAATTGCTACAGCTCCTCCTTTCATCTTCTATCATTCCAGGTCTGAAGAATGGGTCTAGAGGCTTAGTAAAACTATAATACAATACTAGCAAACACTTGGAGCTCTTCTATGGATCTTGGAATACAATAGAGTATATAATAATGACAGGAAAAAATGAGATGTAAGATTGGGCTTGAGCAGGGGGTCCGGACAATATGACACCCAGAGACCGTTTCCAACCTCAAGCATTCCGTGAGTCCCATTAACAAAGGTGTGTAGGTACATTAACTACAGCAAAATATTTTGGTTTTTTTTCCTTTACTTTTTGTTAGCAACTGTGATGTCTTTTTCACACTTTACCCATTAAATAGCGATGTTACTCTCTGATCCCTGGAGAAGTCTGTGAAGCCTTCTACTGGCTGAGTAGAAGACCTGTTGAAAATTACTTCAAACTTATTGTGAATGTACTTTGAATACAAGCCATAACACATTTCTCTTACAATCAAGTCAGACTGCATGCTAAATACATTAGAAGTGTGACCAGAAGATCAAGGGAAGGTGTTTTTTCCTTCTACCTGGTGCTGGTGAGGTTGCTGTGAGAATAATGTTCCTGTTGTGCCTAGTTCAAGGATGTGGAGAAAAAGAAGTAGGTCTAGCAGAGGGCAACCAGAAGGTTACAGAGCCCCTCTCCTGTAACAAGAGACTGTGGGAGCTAAGCTTGTTTATCCAGGTGAAGAGGAGGATAAAAAGTAACCTAGTAGCGCTTTTCAGTTGCTTGAAAGGGAGTTACAAAGATAAGGGAACTAAACCTCAGTAGTGCCAGACAAAAGAAGCTCAATAACTGCAAGTCCAGGCATGGGACATTCAGGTTAACATTAGGGAAAAAATATCTCAATGTTCAGCACTGAAATAAGAGACTCGTCAAGGCTGTGGAAGTTCCAGCTCTGCAGACATTCATGACTCAGGTAGACAAAGCCATAACACTGATCTGATCTACTGCTGACAAAGATCCTGCTTTTAGCGGGAGCTTCAACGAAATGACTTCTGGAAGTGCTTTCCAACCAATATTTTCTATTGTTTTATGACCCTCTTGTTATAGTTCTGCAAGCTATTAATATTCAAACATCTTTTTGCCATGTTCAGTTTTTATCGTAGTAAGCAACATTGCTCACCTTTCTGTAATACATTTCCATAGTTAATTTCCTCTGGCTGTGTCAAGCTGAATTTAATTTACCTTTGCCTCTTGTATTTCCAGAGAACTTTTCCTCTGGCATGGCTCATGACATGTCCAAAATCCCTTCCACTGTATTTTCATTGTTGATTTTAGTTTTGTGTTGTTCAGTAATCATTCAGAAATAAAGCTGTCTTAGCTTCAAAGATCTACACTTTGCACATCTACAGAATTTAAGTAGAGAACTAGGCACATCTAGAATAAATTTATTGCATCTGTTTCAGATATCTGTGTTAAGACAAAATGAAACATGCTTAGAAATGTCAGTGTCTCTCCAATGACTCAGAAAAAAGGCCTAGACATCTGGTTCAGGTGTGAACATCTGAATCTGATCACGTGGAGTGGCAAGTAGTTTCTGAGCTCTCCTTGAGCTCACAGAATATAATGAACTTCTGTGTAAATGGCTAAGATTGACCAAACGGTTCATACTAGATCCTCCTAAAGCTAAAATTCCCTACCTTGACGGAGCAGGTGTTATGTTGTGTTAATCCTCTCTTAAATGATTGTTTTTAACTACTGAAACATCATGCTATGAGAATTATTGGTATAAGCCAAGAAGACATGATATTCATCAAACCTTAAACTGAAGAAATTAACTCCTTTTTAATCAGGTTGTATTCCTTAAGAGAAATATTTTGTAGGTAGCAACTAAAGCTGAGGGATAAACAATGTTAACAGAGCTGACCATGGCAAGAAAGAAGGTAAGTAGGCTCTGCTACCATGAAATGAAGGATCATGAAGCAAGGATTACTTGCATATTTTCCCTTCTTGAAGGTGTCTTGTGATGTGTACGTTATGAGTAATCCATTAATCAGTACAATTAAATTAATGTATGCAGTATTCCTCTTTCCTAATCCAAAACGTAAGGAAGAAAATTGTTTCCAAGGATACCTAAGAGCACAATTTATATGTGTATACACTCTGACGACTGCTAAGAGCTGGTTGCTCAGGACTGTGCCCAGGTGGTCTTTGAATATCTCCAAGGATGGAGACTCCACAACCTTCCTGGGCAACCTGGTCAGTGCTCAGTCAGTCTCACCCTCACAGTAATAAATAGGTGTTTTCTACTGTTCAGAGGGAACTGTGTTTCAGTTTGTGCCCACTGCCTCTTGTCCTGTCACTAAAAAAAGCTTGGTTTCAGTTTCTTTACACCCTTTCATACATCTTGATGAGATCCCCACTGAGCCTCCTCTTCTCCAGGCTAAACAGTCACAGCTCTTTCAGTCTTTCCTTGTATGAGAGATGTTCCAGTCCCTAAAATCATCTTAGTGGCTCTCTGCTGGACTCTCATACTATGTACTGTGTCTTACTTTACTCAGAGAGCAAGAAAAATTTTGAGATTGAGGTTAGGGCTGAGAAAAGAGAAAGGCCAGAGCTCCAACTTGAGTAGGTAGGGTAGGAAAGAGGCTCCTAAATGACATAATAGCAAAATACTAGACTGTGGGTGAGGTTAGGTTAGGGCTGCCAGAAAGAGAAAACTATACTATGGTTGGGTGCGATTTTGGCTGGGAAATTATTCTTTGGACAACCATACTTCTAAGTGGTTCAGACATAAGCTATGTAAGACAGGTTGTCTGTTATTCAGGGACTTCCTCCTGTGAAGTGCTGAATGAATAGAATTCAGATGGTGAACAAAACAGATTTCAATCTGTTCTCACAGTTGTGTAGACAGAACTGGTGTAAGCAACTTGTTAGCAATTGTAATAAAATAAACACAAGATACAGAATAATTAACTGTGTTCAGTATTGTACCTTCATTGTTTATTCCTTGTTTTAAGTATATTGATTCCCTAAATCTCAGATCACCAGAGATTGAGATCTTTATAGTTCTGATTTACTAACACATCTTTATGAATCTTTATCATAATGTTTAATTACTCATTGCAGATTTTCTTGTAAATGGTCGAGTGATGAGAAGATGTATCGATGGAGAAATTAGTAATTTATCTAAAAACAATTTTATCCCAAGGAAGAACAATATGATTAGACAATATCACTATTAAACAACTTTAAATTTCTAGACTATAGATTAGATTTAGGATATATTTTCACCATTAGATATTTTGCAAAGACTACACTGACATCACTGATGCTGTGAAAAGTTCCTATTCTTTTAAGTAATTTTAAAATAAGCTCGCTCAAGATTTGCCGGCTCACTAAGGGGCTATTTGTGTTCCTCAGGTATATGTATTGCAATACTTGCTAAATGGTAGTTTCAGGAATTCCCAATTTCATTATTTCCAGTTTCCTTATTTTACAAAGGATTGATTATTTTCAAACTTTTTTTTCTTTTTCTTTTTTTTTTTTTTTCTTTATTGGTCTTTGTTTCAAGTAGATTATTTCTCCGGAGTGTATTAAGAAGCTCTACTATGAAGTTTTACATTTTGTTTTCTGCTCCATGGGGAATCTTTTTTTGGTCTTTTTGTCTTTTTTTGGTCTTTTTGTTTTTTTAATATCAAATGATTTTACTGTGTTACATCAAAAAACAAGACTGTTCTGAATATACATGTGACACTAGTTAAAGTTATAATATACAGAGAGAACTATAGGACATCAGGGAGAGGAGGAATAGACCTATGGAAAAGCATTCCTCTACCTTTGGTGTCTGTGAACAGCAGGCATGATCTAAAAGGTCACTACAGTTAAAGAAGTTTTTCCATTCACTTCAGTGGGATTGGTCACAAACATTTCTGTGTTGTCATGGTCCAGATTTCAGTCTGCAGTCCATTGTTCCACACCCAGTTTTTTCAATTCTCTGCTGGTGTTTAGATGCTCCCATTTAACTCAGTGTTGAATATTCTACACCAACAATGCCACTGTTACAACACTACTTTCACTTTTTTACAGCACTTTTATTTTTTGTGTTACAATGAAAGCTTCTCCTTGACTCTCTCCCAGAAGTTTGCACTAAGCAGTATAACATCTTTTGGTTTAGGTGGGGAGTAGCTAATGAAAATTCTCTGTACTCCTTCACATATATTAGCATTGCAACACACTCTGAGATGGGTTGTGTTTGTTTCTACATAATCTGCACCAGAAAGGAAGGTATTCCACATAATTTTCTTTTTTTGTCCTTCCATTCATTCGTCTTCACTAGGTACCAGGCCTATTTTGAACTCCAGGGCCAGCACAGAGTGTTGACCTTTCCATCACCGATTTAACTAACAGCCCAAGAACAAAACCTCTTCTGGTTCTTCATGCCTTCCTACTTCTTTGTAACTCCAACTTATACATCCCTATGGGGTATATGATTAATTTTATCTCCTTCCACATTTCAAATTCTGAGAGATTAATCTAAGCTTCTGGTCATGGAAAGAGACTGTTTCCATCTCAGACAGATGAATTTCCCTCTGGAGGTGTCTATCTTTTCCAGTTGATTATAGAAGAAGTCAGTATTCCTAGACAACCAGAATGATCCTGGAATCAGCTGTCAGTGTGAACCCACTCTTCATCCACTATTTTCCCATAATTCCAATTGCCTAAGTCACTATTCTACTGAACAATTATGTATTTTCATAATAGGCATTGACATAACTATATGTTTATTTCCAGGTGTCCTCCACATGCCATCCTTTACTTTTCAGTTCATGCTTTAAATATAAAGTACAAAGTACAGCATTAAAGACCTAAGAATTTATTCAAGGGCATGTAGCATATGTTTTGGTGTTATCATACAGAGTAGGAAGAAGAGTTTTGGTGTGTCTAGGTGAGCAAAAGGTGGGGAAAAATATCAGGATTTCAGACATCGCAGAAAAGTAAGAAAAAAAAAAGGATTAATGGAATCAGCCTGTGGAACATTTCCAGGGAATAATATGTTGGGTAAAGAAGTTTAAATATAGCAGACACTGCATAGAAACGTATTTTTTATGAAAGAGAGAAAGAACAACAAAAGGAAGACAGAGGTATAGAGGAAAACAAAATTTTGAAGGGATAACAGGGAGAAAAGTTAAGAAGCAACAGAGCTAAGGACTGACACCTTTCGTGTGTTGGAAATTGAAGAGGAAAAATAAAATAAAATGTACATTTCGGGAAGACAAAGTCTGCAGCCTCTATTGAAGAAAATATCTGTTCTACTCTCTTGCCTTCCAGCAATAAGTCAAAATATAAATTAATTAGAAATCTCTACCATTGCTCCAATCTCTAATTAGAACTTCCATTTTTACCAGTCAGAAGTTTATGCTGAGAATTGAAGGAGCATGATGCTGATGCTTCTTTTTATCCTGCTGAAGTACCATGCATCTGCCAGAAAGGCTAAATTTAATGCAACTACTGTCCAAGTTCTAGAAATACATACTTTTAATTATATACACACAAACACACTCATACACACACAGCAGCAAGGTTCAGAAAAAAACATTAAAAGTCTACAGTATACAGGCTAAAGGACACTTTATTTTCAATATCAGTACTACATAAGCACCAAAAAGCAAATCCAAAACAATGGTTTACAATTGAGGAGGATCTGTACTAAAATAGCATTTAAGAAAGGCATGTGCCACTAAATCTTCCAAAGACTTTAAGAAATGGGTAGGTAGTGAGAGATAAATTGGCTGCTACTCATGTCAATGAAATGTCTGTTCTGAAAGCAGTGACTCAGGGAGTGTCAATCTTGCTTAGCAAGTAGAACCATAAAGGAATCCCCCAGAGTGACAATTTTCCCATTAACATTAAAGATCCTCTGGAATCCCATTAGTAACACACTCATATAGAGCATATAGAAGGTACAACGGTAATGAAGCTAACTAAATTGTGAAGGGAATGAGGCAAAAGTCTATTTTATTCTCTTTTGAAATTGATTCCTAAAATATACCTTTGAGGACAGGCATGACCAGAGAGAAGAAATGAAGATATAGTCAAATATGCAAAAGGGGGCAGCGGATCATGAAAAGACATTACAAGAATGGCAGCTGGAAGGAATGACTGCAATAAAATATCCCTAAACCCTTGCAGTTGACCTTTTTTTTTTTTTTTTTTCCCTAAATTTTCCTGGATTAGCAGAAATTACACAGGGATAAATCTGAAAGGTGATTGGAAAACAACAGTCTGGTAAATACATTTTGATAAGAAAAAGTGACATGAAGGTGACTGTGCTTTAACATCCACCAACCTGACATCCATCTTCTGATCCTCAGATTAAAATGTCTGAAGGAACAGAATAAAAATGACTGCAATCAACATGAACGCAGGATATCTGGGAAGGAGAAGTGTATGCACTCATCATTTCACAATTATCTGTCACATTAACTTATGTTCTGCTTAGACAAAGCAGAGATGCCACATACTATGACCCAATGCTGTGAGCATAACAAATCCACCTGAATAGACTTCTGTGTCTTGGTATCACAAAAGATTTTCTGTAAAAACAGCATTATAGAGGCTGTTTATTCTGCCTAATTTTTATTTTACATTTCTGAAGTTTCATTACCTTAGTTTTCTTACTTTAGGGAGATTTCACATGGTTCTTAATTCTGCACTTTCAAAAGATTTCAGAAGTAGGATTGTTTTCAACTTCTGTAACATTTAAGGGAAGTTTTTTAAACACAGTTCTGAAATAACTTCCTACTATCCTACATATCTAGGGTATCACTGTGAATATGGAAAGCTCAGTCCCTTTCAGATGCTTTACTATGTCTTTAATGCACCCAAAAGTTAGGCGGGGAAGAAATCGCTCAGATCTATAAACCAGGATAAGACAAAGACCAAACTGATTCAGTCTACAGAAAACCAGATACATTAGGGATCCATTACATTCCACCATTATCAAGTTATCAAAACAACTCACAATCTTTAATTGATTTACTGACATAGTGCATGTAATAGGGGTACCTACAAGAAAGACTGAAAACCACTTAGATAATAAGGTGAAATGGAGGCAAGGAAGTACACCTAAGGTAGAGAGAGATATGGCAGGAGTCAAAAAAACTTACCAAAATAAGTTCAGACATGAAAGGGTGTATTCCTGATTTATCTATAATTGTTATAGATTTTCTTTTGCAATATAAACACAGAAGAAAAATTGCTCACAAAAATGAGCCATATTCCTTACCACTAAAAATTATTTAATTTCGATGGATTTGCCTAAGTGATTAATTTGTCCCAGTCCATCTATGTAATATTCAAGGCCAACTCCTGCTCATTTAACTAACAGAAAACACTTCCAATTATTCATTACAAATTATCCATTATAGTTCTTTATACTTTCAGTGGCAACCTTAATGACAGCATTTCCTTACTTATCAGAGGTTTTTCTTTACAATTGAAACATTTAAAATATTTTGCAAGCAACTTCCTAGATTTTAAGAAACAGTGTGAAGTGAAAAAAGAAAAGAACTTCCATCACACATAATGTATGAACTCTTCCTATTAATGCTTTGACAATCTCTAGACCACAGGCCCTTCTCATTTTAGCTCCAAAGCTATATAACATTGTCAGTGAAACTGTCACCATCCAGCAAAGACATTAGGGGAAAATGAGATCTCTGCTTTACCAGAGGGTTTTCCTAACTATTAGTATGTTGTCTTTCTTTAATATGTGACAATTCAAAGACTTTATCTGAAATGAGAGTGGACTGCAGTGACCTCTTGCTGTTTTCTTTGCCGCGGTGCCCAGGCTTTCCAACCAAGCTTAAGTTCTGCTTTCTCCCTGTTTCCTGAAATGTCCAATTCCATATTTCAGTCTTGCTTCTCCAATTATTCTCAGCTCCCAAATACATTTACACCTGCTGATCAAAGGTAACATCTCAATCTCTCTGGATTATTCAAATCAGTTTTCTTCCCACCCCTTCGGTTTATCAATCTAAAGGCTCAAGTTAAAAGTACCTTTGTTTTCAGGTTCCTCAACAAGCACTATGTTGGAAGTCGGAGAATGGGAGTTCTGCTTACTTACAACTGCTCACTGTTTACTAGAAGAGATCATGAACTTTATTCTTCATGAGCTGTAGACTGTTCAAGACGTATTCCCCCAACAACACATCTAAACGAATCTGAAATACGTCCAGGGATGGTGTCTCAACCACCTCCCTGGGCAGCCTATTCCAATGCCCGACCCCTCTTTCTATGAAAATCACACAATACACACAATATTAAAACTCACTGGAAAACTCAATGGAATTACACTAGTAAATTTAATCTGTTTACACAGAAAAAAAATAGGATGAAGCTTCCATTTCGTCAGAATAGCAGTGAATTCACCAATTTCTTTTCACAAGTCAATCATTTTTTACTTTGTGTTTATATGGAAACGACTGAAGATAAAAATTCTAGTAATTCTAGTAATTTTCCGCGCATCTGATTTAATTTTTCTCCTTTCGTAAATAGTTAAAAGTAGGCATAACACCTTTTATCTTGCTTTTCTTCAGTTCATGAGAATATTCTATTAATATTTCTTTTAAAAAAGATTCCTACAACTCTGCTTATGGACTTGACTGTGTATGGGCATGAGCCAGCAGGTGGCCAAGAAGGCCAACAGCATCCTGGCCTGTATCAGGGACAGCATGGGGAGTGGGACCTGAGAGGTGATCTTCCCCCTGTACTCGGCACTGGTGAGGCCTCACCTTGAGTACTGTGTCCAGTTTTGAGGAGAGGCTGAGGGAGCTGGGGTTGTTCAGCCTAGCAAAGAGGAGTCTGAGGGGAGACCTTCTTGCTCTCTACAGCTACCTGAAGGGGGGCTGTAGAGAGTCAGGGGCTGGTCTCTTCTCCCAGGTCACAGACGATAGGACAAGAGGAAATGGCCTCAAGTTGCGCCAGGGAAGGTTTAGGTTGGATATTAGGAAATATTTCTTCACTGAAAGGGTTATCAGGCATTGGAATGGGCTGCCAAGGGAGGTGGTTGAGGCAACAGCCCTGGAGGTATTCAAGAGATGAGTTGACATGGTGCTCAGGAATGTGGTTTAGTGTTGGTGTGTGTGTTTTGTTTGGTGTGTGGTCGGGTTTTTTTGTTTGTTTGTTTGTTTGTTGTTTTTTGCTTTTTTTTTATTTATGTTTGGACTAGATGATCTTAAAGGTCCCTTCCAACCTAGACGATTCTGTGATTCTGTGATTCTGAGTGTGCACCTGCTCATGTAACATCTATTTAACCTGTAGAGCTGATATTCAATTTGAACGGATTACAGCAGTAGAATGAACAATGTAATTTTTTGATCCCAAATTGCTGAGCAGTCCTAAATCTGGTCTCTCTTTATACCTTTGGCTACTTAGACACCAATGTACTTAATATGAAAACACAGTGGATTTTAGGTATTGAGCTATGATTTGTACACATAATTAATAACAGCCACAGATACTTTAAACTGCAGAGATTAAAATGTTAAAAAGAGTAAGTGCTTAAAAAAAGATCTCTATTGCTCTGTCTCCAAATTTTTTCCCCAAAAATTGTATCCACACATGAAGTACTACAGCACCATTTGGATCTCTCATCTGTGCACTGATTTGTTACCCATTCATTTTTTTACACTGTATGCATTTACAGTTTACAATCTGACACCAAATTCAATAATTTTGGGGATCACTTGTTAGTATTTTCTCTTCGAATTTATTTAGCAGCATTATATTTAGGATTTAAGGATATTGTTTAAGCAACATCCTTCAAGACAATATACATATTAGATTTCTAAATACAGAAAATTTAACTGTTATTCCTGACTATGTGCTGTCTGAAAACTCTGCATTTTGTTCCTGTTACTATCAATGTCAGGAGACAATCTTTCAGCTCGTGCAAACTGTCATCATTCTATTAACTTCAAAGAAATTATCATAATTCATACTGACCAAATGTTATTTCTAGTCTCTCATCCATGTCACACGCTAAATAGCATTTTCAGCAGCATATTGGACTGCAGAGGGCTCCGCACTTGTTTGTTATTCTATCACGGTAAACCACAAGATTATTTCTGTTGGCCATTGTAGGAAAAAAAAATAGTTGATGAATAATTTTGGGGAAACTTTGGAAACTCTGAGACAGTCCAACAGAAATTCAGAGATTTTAGGCATTCCTATACCCCTTAGAGGTAATCTACTGTAAAAGACAGGTCTCTGCAACTATTACCTCTACTTAAAAATATAGCAAAGCCAGGGCAGAAGCTCAAAAATCGTCAACAGGGCTCAGAGCCCTGCCCAACTTGACCTTGAATACTTCCAGGGATGGTGTGTCTACCACCTCTCTGAGCAATCTGGTGCAAATATATTGAGTTTAATGTTGTCATTATATTATTATTAGCTTGTACATATAGGAAACAAAGGTTCAGATAACAATGAACTTGTAGGGATTCACAAAACAACAGACATGAAAATGCCGTTTTGTGGTGCCAGCCTCCAATTTGCTCCTGAGATAGTTACTTGCATTTCTTCCACAGTGAAGATGCCTAGGAAAAGGATTCACGGCAATCAGTACAGCGGGTGATGGAATATCCCTAAACAAAAGAAAAAAATAAAAGAAAGAGGTATAAGAAGAGATGAGAAGAGGGATGTGTTACAGTCTTAGGGTTGTTTTTTTACCACGAGCCAATATGGAGCTGCCTTAATTGACTTGAACATTTTCTTCCAAATCAGAGTTTTATACAACATGCAAGTGCTTATTGCTTCTCAGAAATGAGAAATTTTAATGTTTTTTTTCAGTCTAAATGTCTTCAAACACTTCCTTCTCAGCAGAATATCCTGAGCATGTTACTCCAGGCATCTGAGGCAGAGGCTTCATTTCTAGTGTATTTTCTATGAAAGAGTCTTCAGACAAAAATAAAAGATTCAAGAACTTATGACAAAACAGAAAATGAAAGAGCTTAACACAGTAATTTAGTGATTAAATTGTGAAGGATAGTTCTGGTCTCCAGCATCTATTCTAATGGTCATGTAGTTTTCACAGGTACTAATAACAAATGCAAAACTTTTAAAACATTATTTTAACAGGAACCCAACCCCATTTATCCTATGGATTTTTTTCTTTGCATGGAACCCAATAGTGGAGGTAGACTCAAAAAAACTCCCTGTATTAGGACTCTCTGGTTTCACAGTCACAACAATACTTATTTGTGAGTTGCAAATAAATTCAGGGGTTTTTTAGGTGCTGAGAAACTGAGCTCAGCTGGGATGCATCATAGCAGAGTTTTAGTAGTGTTTAGTACTATTTAGTACCACAGTAATATTCATATGCAGAAAGACTCTACAGTTCTTCAGACCCATGTAAGGTTAGAATGGTTTTAGAGAATTATTGTCTTACACTTCAAAGATGCGGTTATATCTAAGCCACACTGAGTGCCTAAATTCCTTGCATTAATAGGAAATGCCAGCATTTCCCCAACTGAACTAAGAAAGCAACAGGTACAGCCAGACTCTCTGAATTGTCATGCTAAGAAAGGTTAATCCTCAATAAATATATTATTCAAAAATTCTCACTTTAAAATGTACTGTCTGTGGCCTGAAGAAAAATGAAAAACATTAACAAGCACAATGAATAGTTTTATCAAGGAAAATGAGGCATACTCATTGCCTTTTTTTCTAATAATTGACAACAGATTGCTCCAAGTGCCTAGATAACATCCAAATCCTGATTCACTATTATATTAAACAATACTATGTAAATTGCTATATTTAACCTCTTTGACACTCTGAATAGTAGTCTCTGGTGTAAGATGCTAATGAGACATTTATTATTGACAGTACCTTCTTCACTAAAGATTTATTATATATTGATATGACCAATTTATAGTTAGAAAGCTGACAAAATTGAAAATGGTCAATGCTTAGTTTGATCCAATATATGATTCCTCCTGATGTGTACTCAGATTGCAAATGTAAAAGGATGGCACGTATGACATGGCCTTTTCTTCAACGTCACAACTTCCTGTTTTTTAATTGCCTCTGGATAAACCAAAAGCAGTATTCTAGCTGATTTATGTTTTTCAGGTTTTGGGGTTTCATTTGGGTTTTTGTTTTTATTTTAAATCTAGTTACTTTAAGATACAGACTAGAACAATACAAATATTAAGGATAAAACTAATTTTAAATAACTTCTTATCCTTTTCCTTTGTTTATCAGAATTATCACTTGCTAGCAGAACACAGAAGTGCACAAATTGGAATAACTGGAGTAACTAGCAAACCTGGTTAACTCATACATAAAAAAAAATCCTATCTTAATAGTCCTTGCTAAAAAGACAATTAACTATTAACATATTTTAGTAAGGCACTGATCATAGTAACATGTAACACCTGTAACATCCTTCTTTACAGGTGGATAGCTGGATAGCTGTTGGCACATCATGTCACAGTGATGTTGCAGCATCACTCCGCAAATGTCTTCTTGTGACAGAAATATCATTCACACTCATATTTAAAAAACAAAGTCAAACAAACTTCTTCCCAATTTTCTCCCCAACTCTTCCACTTATTTTTTTCCTATGTATTAAATCATTCTGAAAGTTTCTGGATCACTAGCACTTGGCTGCAAAAGTTCCATACCATTTTTGTTTTAATCCTCTCTGGAAAGACAACACCACATTCCAAAATTAGAAGTTCATTGCCTGAACCTATGTATTTTGTTGTATGATAAACACTAATAAATAAGGGTTGTAGAATTTGGCACCACGTTAGCAGCAGAATATACTTCAGTCATTTGCTATAATCTCATTATTTTCACTCACCATACTACTCCCTTCTGAATTCATAGAAAGAATTAATTCATATTAGGAGCTTGACATTTGAAGTAAGAATATGTAGCAGGAAATGAAAAGCCTTTCTAAAATCAAATAGTGTTTCTATAATGTATAAGGAAACAAAAGATTATTTTCTCTGTACTTAAATGAGTTAGGTGTCCAACACCCAAATGAAACCTGAAATTCCTTTTGAAAATTACAGCCTATAGATCTATTAAATGCTCTAAAGAAAGATAATTAACATCAATCAAAATTGAAACAATAATTGGATATTTAAGAATGGAGTGTAAATTAAGAACTATAGACTTGTTCTTCACATGGAAAAGTAAATCAATCAGTTTTTTTTATTTTCTTTCGAAAGTAGTAGGGTGAGTACATGACAAACTAATATAATTTCTGATCTACTAGACACATTTAAAACTGAAATCTATCCATTTCAGATTCTTTATTTGTAAAATAAGCATAATCATAATTAAATAATCTGTGTTACTACATACCATTAGATATTATTGATAAGATATTGATAAGATATTATTTGTGGGGCTATGTAAAAGAATTTGCACTGTGTTTGTGAAATTTCTTTCAAAGAAATGACTTATTCATCTACTATCTTAGTTTTTAAAAAAAAATCAGAAAGGCTATGCATAACATATATTTAATTAAGAAAAAAAAAATCAATCAATTTATCAGTGTGTTCTGATTTCAGTTTGTTAGATGTCATTACCTAATCTGAAGAAAACAATTTAGAAATACTTCAACATAATCACAAAATGATCACCTGTTGGAAGCAGCCTCAGCAGATCACCTAGTCCAACATCACTGATCAAAAGAGTATCAACACCAGTGGGTTGCTCAGGGCTGTGTCCAGCAGGTATCCCCAAGTATGGAGACTATACAGCCTCTCCAGACAACATGTTTAGTGTTCGATGACTCTCACAGTAAAAAAGTTTTCACTTGTGGAATTTCCTGTATTTCAGTTTGTGCCTATTGCAGCTTGGTGTTTCATGAGGCACCACTGAGAAGAGTATTTCCCTGTCTCTGTTAGTGCTTCCCCACAACCAGCAGGTGTTTATACACGAGTAAGATCCCCCTGAGTCTTCTCTTCTCTAGGCTCAATAGCCCCAAGCTCTCTCAGCCTCTCTACAATAGCTCACATGCTTCAAGCTCTTCAATATCCTCATTGCCCTGTGCTGGACTCCAATAAATCCATGTCCATTTCATACCAGGTGCTGCCCTGGACTGGACACAGTAGTCCAGCTGTGGCCTCCTCAGTGCTGAGGAGAGGACCTTTTCTGCAAAGGAATCAGAAAAGAACTTCCATTTTCATCATACTGCTCTTAAACTTAGTTGTTTAAAGTACAAGATCATGTTTTCTGACGAACAAAATTTCTGTTGAAGGCTGTTTAACCCTGTATGTTTTAATTACAACAATAGGTGAATCAAATATTAACAAGAACACAAGTAGTTTAAAACACAAGAAAAAGTCAATATGGTCTCCTGGGTTAAGTGAGATTTTTTCCTAGTGAGCATAGTAACTCAAGGAATGTAAATAGAATACTGATAACACAAGGCTTGCATGACTGGAAGTTCTGAGAAGTCATAGCAAATTGTCAGCATTCTTAATATGAAGTATCACAAAGACTGATTGCAGTGGTTTATTTGCCCTGTTCCCTGTCTGTGTCTTCTTTTGACTGCACAGCTTGTTTATGGGTTTATCATTACAGTTCCAGAACACTTGATCTATCTTTTTCAGTTAGTACAGAGTAGCTACTAAGCAAAATATTATTGTCATATGATCAATGAAAATTTGACAGTAGTCTTGCTTCTTGTTCAGGTATTGCCTGAGCTGGTCCTTTTTCTTTTTTTTTGCATTACATGAGTCTGTGCTTGATAAATGTAAAATCATTTCTTTTACCAGCCTTAATGGCAAATGGATACTGAAAATAAAGGAAAATACAAGAAATCATCACAAAATATATAGCTAAACTTCAGTCATTTGGAAACAGAGTTATAAGGAGCTATGCAGTATCTACAAACACAGTTGTCCAGATCCTTCTTTCATTTTGGCATCTACAAGCCAACCGACATCAATGAGATTAGAGGCATGCAAGAAAATAGAAGAATTGAAAATAGTAATAAAGTAAATTAATGTTTGACAGAGAAATCATAGTTGAAGTCGAGTGGCTAAAATGAATCAAAAAGCGTGTACCAAGAGGATGAAAAATATGTGGGAAGACAAAAGAATAATCTTACTAAAAGGGTTACTGAAATTAAAAAACAGAAAGTCATGAGCATGTCGTAAATAAAGCTATACTAAGGGAAAATTCTACAAAAAATAATAGCTTTCTTAAAGCTTCTGTTCTGCTATTTCAACAGATCCAGAGACGTGCCAGATCCCTTCCTCTGCAGGGGTCAGTGCAATCATTGACTGTATCACAGAATCTTAGTGGTTGGAAGGGACCTTTGAGATCATCGAGTCCAACCACATTTAAAAAAAACAAAAAAAAACACAACAACAAAACAAAAACAAACCACAAAAACAACAAACAACAAAAAAAAAACCCACACAAAAACAAACAAACAAAAAAAAACGACCCACCAACTAAACCCCACACACAACACCCCAGCACAAACCAATGATCTTGGCCACTAGAACATGCCCTGAAGAGCCACGTCTACACATTTCTTAAATACCTCCAGGGATGGTGACTCCACCACCTCCCTGGGCAGGC
>JAOTQQ010000001.1:25632289-25644272 GCA_026546715.1 Gallinago undulata
TCAGAGTGGGAGTCCTCACTAACGTGGCCTCCTTCAAACCGTGGCATGCTTTCCTCAGGTTCAATCTTGACAGGATTGACTACAATCTTGTAGTCAGTTCACATGAAAATCTGAAACATAAATCCATTTTGATTATAAATTTAAAAAAAAAAAAGGCAAACAAAACCACAAACCAAACAAAACACTAAATTCCACACTTTTAAAGTAAACAACAGTTATTAACATGGACTATTTGAACTGTGCTGTCACTCACAGTATGCTATATGCTTATCCAGAGAAGTAGTGAGTAAGGACTATATGGAAGATAAAGGAGAAGAATACATTGTATATGTGCATATATACATGTTTATATAAATATTAACTGTGTCCATTAGCCTTCAGTCTAACAATGACATTTTACAGTGGTTACCATTGCACTTAACTGGACAAATGGAAATGAAGGAGAATCAGAGAGAGAAAAGTAAACTATTCAACCTGTTCAATGAGAAAAATAGGTTCAGATCATCTCTGATAATTCATGGATTCCCATTACCTGAAGATGACTCATCTGGATGACTTGAGAGCAGAACTGGGTTGCTACAGCACAAGATTTTATGTAAAAGTGGAAAGTACAAATAAGAAAGTACCGAAACCTTCTTGTCTTTAGAAAATGGAGCGGGCTGCCAGTTTATATTCTGGTTTTTTTTGCAATCGTCACAAGGACAGATTCCTGTTGTGACATGCTGTGTTCTCATTATAACCTTTGCTGAAGAAACAAAATCAATATCTCATGCATTTTTCAAAGCAAGTTTACCTGTTGATAGTTGTGGAATACATAGTTAATCTATGTATGAACAGCTAAACACACTACTAGGTACATTAGACCACTCTTTTTTGTGTATTCTAACAGTTATTAAAATTGCACTACCATGTTCTCATAACAAAATTTACAGTAAAGATGAGGTATAACATACTGTACCTTAAATTCATTTTTATAACTATAATTTTAATGTAAGAACATCACAGCAATGTATTTTTAAAGTCCAACTTTCATTACAATTGGGAAGAAGAAATTTTGAACTCTGTCCCAGATGGCTCACAACAATCTTAAAGTAAAAAAAAAGACACACTTGCAATACATGTCCTTTGTGATCCAGTTTATGAAGCCACAATGAGTTTTGTTATGCTGTTTTGATGGCTGAAAATTAAAAATTAATGTAAAATAAAGAAATATGACACAGAATGCTGGAATTACAAAGATGTGACATCCACAAAAAAAAAAAATCTGCAGAAACATTGAATTATTACAATATGAACTTCAATTTCCATCTAAGGTCAGAAAAAAAGTCCATCACTGATTTTCATGAGAGCAGAATTTGACTAATTGATCCTGCAGTTTGAAATCAATAAGATGCCTTTTCACGTGCTGTACATGATCTGTTTCTGTTGATCTCTTCCTTATCTAAGTAATGCATAGTTAATGACTGAACTGGCTGATTAGCCCTGACCAGTCTAGATGCTGAATCCTGTGACAAACTAAAGGCTATCATTAGAACTTAGCTACATCTACCAACAACTAGGAGGCAAGTGTTGATAGTTATTCTTAAAATCTCAACCTCCAAATCTGTTTTCTTGTGGCAGTAGATGATAGCATAAACTCATAATGTACTACTAGGAGTAGTAGAAGAAGTAGTAGTAGTAAGAGTATAACCCCTTAATCACAAAGATCAAACAAACAAAACAACAAAAAAAACCTAAAGCAAACAAAAAAACTATTAGGGCTGACAGGATACATTGGAAATATACTTTTACTTTTAGGATGTCACTGGCTTAAATGATATTTAGTTAAAACAAAGATGACCAAAAATTGACCCTTCCATATTATTATCCTACTTTGTTTGGCAACAACTGCTAAAAGCCAGTTCTGCAATACTTCTAAAGCCTTTTATACTACCTGTCTCATAAAACAATACCTTGAGTACAAGGATGTTTCATGTTCTCAAGCCACCTGGCCTGATTTCAACCAACTAACCAACTGCCACATAACTGTTTGTCTTACTAACTGGTACTTCCAGCTACCATATTGGTAACAAAACTACAGGGTAGGACAGAGAGTACGTCGTATCTTCCAAATTCAATCCAGTACCCCTAACACTTTGCTCCCCATTTACTTATGCAGTACCCTGCATAAGTACAAGTTTTGTATGTCGAAACATATGGGAAGCAGGGAATTGATTAGAGCATCAACATAGCTTCACCAAGGGCAAATCATGTCTGATAATCAAGTGTCCTTCTACGATGGAGACAGTGGATAAAGGAAGAACTACAGCTGTGACCTACCTAGATTTCTGCAAGGTCTTTGATGCATTCTTGCTGTGAAATTGGAGAGATATGGGTTTGATGGATGGACTGTTAGATGTATAAGGAATTGGCTGGATGGCTACATCCAAAGAGTTATAGTCAATGGCTCAATGCCCAAGTGGAAAACAGTAATAAGTAGTATCCCTCATAGGTGCCATATTAGGACTAATACCATTCCATATCTTCACCAGAGACATAGACAATGGGGTTGAGTCAGCAAGTTTTCAGATGACACCAAACTGAGTGGTGTAGTCAATATTTTTGAGGGAAAGGATGCCCCCATTTTGAAAGAAAGACTTTGGCAGCCTTGAGGAGTGGCCACATATGAACCTCATGAAGTTCAACAAGGACAAGTGCAACGGTGTCAAGGCAACCCCCAGTACCATTACAGACTGGGGGATGCATGTGTTGAGAGCAGCTCTGAGGAGAAGGATTTGGGCATATTGGTGGATGCAAAGTTGGGCATGAGCTGGCGATTTGCACTTGCAGCCCAGAAAGCCAATTGTATCTGAAGCATGGCCAGTAGGACAAGGGAGGTGATTTTGCCCCTCTAATCTACTCTACTGAGACCCCATCTGAAGTACAACATCCAGCTCTGGGATCCATGGTATAAGAAAGACATTGACCTGTTAGAGTGGGTCCAGAGGAGAACAAAAATGTTCAGAGGGTAAGAACACCTATCATACGAGGAAGGTGGAGTTGGAGTTGTTCAGCCTAAAGAAAAGAAGGCTTCTGGGGAGACCTTATTGCAGCCTTTCAGTACTTAAAGGGGGCATATAAGAAAGATGGAGAGAGACTTTTTACCACAGTCTGTGGAGACAGTACAAGACTCAGTTGCTTTAAACTGAAAGAAGGTGAATTTAGACTGGACATAAGGAAGAAACTCTTTACGACAAGGGTGCTGAGACACTGGAATGGGTTGTCCAAAGAAGTTCTGGATGCCTTATCCATGGAAGTGCTCAAGATTAGGTAGAACTTTGTGCAACCTGATCCAGTGAAAGATGTCCCTGCCCATGGCAGAGGAGTTGGACTAGGTGATCATTAAAAGTCCCTTCTAACATAAACCATTCTATGATTCTGTTTCTATATTAAATTGCCACAATCCTCCTGCCCATCCTGAAGATAATTCAGACTTATTTTGCAATGAGAAACCGAGTTCAGCTGAGATTTTTGTTCCCCTCTTCCTCTGCTCTGACAGTTATTCTAGTGTAAAACACAACCAATTTCTCAGGTGAACCTGCCATTCATGACAAAATGTTATGTTTGCTCACAAACCTCTAGGTTGGCATTATGCTAGATTCTTGGTATAATAATAGTAATGCTTATTCCTACATATAATTGAGTGGAATGCTTAACTGCAGACTTGCATGCAGACTAATAGATCAGATTGTGATGCAAGAACAGATGACAGAAAATCTTCTGGGTTTTATACGTGATATTTAACACTGTCATTTGCTGTCAATGATAGAGTGTCTTAGCCAGTGATTGCTTAGGAGACCTTGAGAACTGTTGAAAGCAGTTCTGAAATAAAACATCTATGGTCATATTTCAGTAATAAAAGACTGCAAGGATCTGAGAAGAAAGGGGGAATTTGTGTGTTAGAGAAACACATCTGTCTTTCATTATGCAAGGCACCCATCATCCAACCAGTGACAAAAAGTCAATATCCTATTTACTTTTTACTTCAAAGCATTTGCAACCTGGAATCATCAGTTTCATCTATGATAAAAATTGGCAATTGATGGCAATCATCTTTTTACCATTATTTTTGCTTACAAGTCAAAAAGAAAAACAATAAAATACTTAATTCATGTGAATGTAATTTTTTTATTTAAACATCCTATATACATTGTCTTTTTACTACAAAATTAAAAGTGAGAATTATTGTTTAAGGAACAGTAGTATCCACAAAACAACATAAGCGTACCTTTTCACAATCGTTTTCATATTGCTTTTTCAGAGTAATTTCCTTAATTTTCAAATGTATTGTCTTCAATTTGTCTTTCTCTAGTATTACTTAAAAGATGATAACACCACAGTCAAGGGTATCCACTTTTTGAAATAACATATTAAAAAGAAGCAGTAATACTAAAGAGAAGTAGAGAAACATCTTGACTTTGACAAGAAATAAAAAGAAAGAATCTTTAAAGTACTGTTTCTGCTTAGATTAGATCTCACAAGATACAACCTTTTTTCTTATTAAGCAGTTGTCTCAGACTTTTGTGTTTTGCCAATGAATTACAACTGTTTACCTTCATACACTTACTCAAATGAAAATACACTAAGCATTTTATTCTGAAAGCTGCTTACCTTCATTTCCCTGGCTTCAGTAATACAGAAAAAACTCAGAACCTTGCAGGAATAGTTAAGACTTTCAGAACTGAATCCAAACAAGTGCTATGGAATATTTTTTTTTATTAATTTGTCAAATCAGACTGAAGTTCACATGCCAAGATACCTTCTAGAAGAACAGACGCTGAACATAATAATGTTTTCTCTGCCTTAATGGTAGGGTCCTGGTGGAAAGATTAGACAAATCCACAGAACCACCAATGACTATTTAACACACTCCTAAAGAAGAAAATCTGTCTCAGGAAATCCCTATCCCATCAATTGCCAGATACTGGGAGTTAATATAGAAGAGTTATTAATATTTAACCTTTTTTTTCATAGTTTGGGGGGGTTTGTTTGTTTGTTTGTTTTTAACAAAGCACCAAAATTGTAGCTTGGCTTCGAGGGAGGCCCTAACACAAGGTTTTGATCTGATCAACCAGAATAATTTTTGTGTATTCCCGCTGTCCATTTTGATGTACTAAGGATAACAGAAGAATGAAACCAGAAGAAAAGTATAGATAGATCCTGAAGAAAAATACATAATATGGTGCAAAATATTTGAAATCATGCTTAATATAATTTCTGTGTAAGTATTCAAGGGTGTTGATACACTGATGTTTCAGGGCGGTGAGACATTGGAACAGGTTACCCAGAGAAGTTGTGGAGGCCCCATCCCTGGAAATGTTCAAGGTCAGGATGGACTGGGCTTTGGGCAACCTGATCTAGTGGGAGGTGTCTCTGCCCATGGCTGGGGGGTTGGAAATAGATGGTCATTAACGTTCCTTCCAACCTAAACCATTCTGTTAGTCTATGATTCAGAATACTTCCTAGAAAAGAAGTTTTAGAATCTAAGAACAAGCCTGAAAGAAGGACTTACAAAACATAAACAGACTGCAATTGTAGTTTACAAGATTCAGCATTAAATTATGATTCAGAGACTCCTGGCATCCAGGAGCAAAACAAAAAGATTACTAGAAGCCATGTAGCTCACATGCAGACAATTATAAGCAGACATACGCATATATATATATGTTTTAATATGTAAGTTAAATCCCACTCCAAGTGAATAAAAACTTGGTATTGTTGCACCAACCACAATTTGCCAAATACTAAATGAAAACTCTGCAAGGAAAATCTGTTTTTTAAATATGCTTTTTCAGCAAGGAGGTCAATTTAATAGGCTTTGAGAGTATTCGTTTGTTTTCCTTGGGGGAAAAAAACAATATCTTGAAACACCGGGCAGCTTTTAAAAACCACTGTGATTCCACTTGACTTTTAATCTCCTCAACATATACTATAAGCGGACAATAAAGAAAAATGCTAAATAGACTATACTGTAGAAAGCTTTTAATTTTAAAATAATAAGTTTTCAATTGAACAACATTCCAAGGTGAATAGGCTTGTTTTACCATGACATGTTTTCCTTTACAAAACTGTGAAAAGGCAATATAGGAACATCTATTATTTAATATTTGTATTGCAGTAATAACAAGAGCTTGAAAATGAGGAATCAAGTCCCCACTGAGCAAACACATCATAACAAAAGTAATTCCTCCTTACAAAGTTTAGATTCCCAAAGCCAATAGTACAATCACATTTTCTGTCATACTTAGGAGAGCTTACTACAAAAGTCAGGATACCGATCCAACAGTTTCATACTTTTAGGTTCTTTCTAAATTCAGAGCAAAAAGTTAAATTACAGATATATATATGTGTGCGTGTGTGTGTGTGTATATATGTGTGTCTAGCAGAGAACTTTTTAAAGAGAAATCAGAGTTTCACATCTTCTACTAAAATCAAGAATTCCAGAATTATAAATTGGCTATATTTAATTAAATTTGCTGAACCGGACTTCTAGAATTTGTCCTTCATACACTTCATTCCACCTTATTTTTTCCAACAGCTTATCTCCTAAATCAGAATATATATACCAAGTTCTTACATACCAAGCACATCTTCCCAAACAATCCTTGTTTTGTGATCACAGAAGAGGTTCTAATTTATTAATATGTGTGAATATGTAGCTGTTTCTACAAGTTATCCACTAACTTATTTTGAAATGAAAAATTTTAGTGGTCAGTTTTCATGTAGATACACTTTCTGATGTCTTTGGCTACATATTCTGGAGTATAACTACATCTGTAAGAAATATTTAAAAATCCAGCTATCACTCATCTGAACACCTCACTAGGTATCACCAAAGACATCAGTTTCACTATCAATGCAGAGCTTTTTTATGAAATTCTTCACATGCACAAGAGATCACTCCATTAAAAAATAAGTTTACAACAAAAGAAAATAATATTTTACCTTGCTTTGAAATCTCAGAACCATGTTTTGTAAAATATCCAGAGGCTTGTTCCAGAATCTGAATGTTTAATCTGTGGTAACTTTATGTGTGTGCACATGAAGATAAGGCTGAACACAAACCCTTGAAAGTTAGTCTTCAGTTTAGACACCCAGAAGTCAACACTCAAAGTCAATGTTAATTTCTTTTAACTTTTTATTAGCTTCTACATTTAATTTTTCTATTTGCAGAAATGACACATACATTTGATTCAATTCTTAAAATAAGAAAAAAAGTGTTTGAAGAATATGTCATGAACTATTGACTTTTATTGCGCTAATATGGAAAGTGGGGTATATTGGTTCTGTACACACTTCAGGATTCCGTTGTATCACCATGAAAAATAATTGAAGATGTGTTAGAGAAACTATTTTACTGGATACTTTGATTGTTAGCAAAACTTCTGAAGACAGCAACAATAATCTTAAAACACGCTGCACCTCAATATAGAAGTTCCCACATGCAGGAAATCTTGATAAATTCAAACTCATTAACGCTCTAGCTGAAGTTCTTTGTGTCAGTTGTCTCTGTATATGACAATTTGGACCATTAAAAATTAGAAAATAAAACCATAAACTCACAATCCCTAAAAGCCCACACTCTAACTGTGGGTAAGAAAACCAAATAAAAGCTAGTGGGAGCCTTCACAGAAGTCAAAAAGCATAATGTGGCTCACAACCATGAACAAAATACCCGTATATTACTTCCCTAATAAGAATCTTGAAATAATATTGGGAAAAAAGAATAACAATAGCAAAAACATACCAATATTATCAAGGCTAGTTTAATAGCTAAATCTCTTCTATTTGTACCAGCATAACATTTTTCAAAATTAATCACTAAGGAGAACTTCAGGCCTAGTAATCACCAAGTGCTGATTAATAGCCTATTTAACTCCAATTGAATTTAAAGTAGCTTCCAGTCATCCAAGTAGTTTTCAATCCATTCCAAGCTTCACAATAACATTAACTAACTGACATTATATGAGACAACATCAAATGAGATGGCAAGGATTACTACAGGTAATATTTCTGAAAATGAGTTCCTACAAAAATATAAATATAAAATACAAGAAGAACAACAGTAACAATTAATACTGTTACAGGTAATTTCTGTTTGACTTTGGCTTCAAACAGAAAAACCTGAAGAGAAGTACATTAAGTTATAACTGTATCTATAAAATTAACTTTGCACTCTAATTCTGAAGCATTCACTTGAGATCTTGATCCTTTACTTACTTGCTCTTACGTGCCGCAGCATCTTGGTGTAGAGTTTTTTACTGCTTTGTAAGCCATAGCAGTTTCTTCTTTTTTTAAATTTTTTTTTTTTACTTTTCATAGCTATTAACTTCTATCAACTGTAAGACCTTTAAAATGCATTTAGAAACCATCGGTAAAATGTGTCTCCCTGTGCTGATCCTCTGGACTTCATGAAACCCAGCACAACATGCTAGTTAGTGAGTTTATGGTCTTTGTCCAGAAACTGAGACAAAATTTTCATGAAGTCTGTCAGCTTGAATTTTCAATGAAATCTCTCACTTATACTAGCAAAAAAGGACTCATCTCTCTTTGTATCCATGTTTGGTCTACTTTTAAAATTTTATTTAGATAAAATACTTCCTCTTAGATGCACTTTGATTCAAATACATTGTTGGCTATATATGTTTCTTTCAATGTGATCTCAAAGTTGTCAAATGCTAAGAAGAGAGACCAAATGCTATTTTACTGTAGCTGGACTTCAAGCTGTCCATTCTCTGAATAGTGAAGAAAGGGGTAAAAGATGAATTTTAGCAGACTACATTCAGATCCTGAACTACCACTTTCTTTGCTGCATTGGATATCACCAGAGCACATCATGTTACACTAAAGCTCCTATTGCAAACAGCAATGGTGTTACAGCTGCTGAATGCTTACCTAACTCACTAAGCATCCTCTAAAACACATGTACTTGGACAATAACATTAAATTTTCTTTTCCCAATAATTTCTTCCATGAAAAAGAGTGATTTGGTGTCAACAGGTATAAGCACCTATAAGCAAGACTTCTTTTCTGAGCAAATCTTTCACATGGTCTGGTAGTACTGAATCACTTTACCATCTTTTTTTAAAAAATTAATCAAAAAACAAACCAAAACAAAAGCAATCACAAAACAAGACACTTCAGCATACTGTACTAGTTTCCCACTCTCAAATTACAAATTCCCTGACATGCCAAAATTTACCTAAGACTGTCTTACCAATTATTTAGTAGCACATATAGGTAAACCTAAGCAACCCCAAATTTCTGTCAATTTATGGCAATAATTTGAAGATTAAAAGTATGGAGATAAAAGAAGCAAAGAAACAGTTAGTAAAAAAGGAACAAAAATCTTCAAATTAAACTTGTTAAAAATGGAATTTTTTTAATAAGGACAAAATAGATACAAAATTTTGTTGTATAAAATTGATTCATTTTATTTGACAAACATCATTATTATTATTATTATTATTATTATTATTATTATTATTATTATTTACTTTTTTCAGCTGTTCTCCAAATATTTTTGTCAGAACTGAAAACTATAAGTGAAACAAAATATTTCCTTTTCTTATTAAAAAAATCAGATAATATTTTTAAGCAAGTAAGTTGTTTGAAACTATTATTTTAGCATGGATAAATCTGGATTTTACCTTAAAAGTTTACATTAAAAATTTTACCTAAGTCTAATATCACTTTAACAAAAGAAAAGAAATGCTGACTTAATATATGCATCCAAGGATATTTGCACACAGCGTGAGCCAAAGAAGAATTTAGCCCTTTAGGTTAAGCTTTTGTTCTTGTAGTCAGAAGCACTATTTGTGTTTGGCAGCAAGCCAGACATAAGCAATGGGACTGTACAGCAAGGCTGGAGCCTAGAAGTCTCCAAGAGAACAGGTGGAACGCCTGAAAGGTAGGATTTTTTGTTAAAATAATGTATTTCTGTACCAGGATGCAATGCCAGTGTAATTAGGTGGGGGTATCTACAATTAGCAGTATTATCATCCCCAGCTAGGTAGCTGCTCTTAACCTTCTAAAGCAGTCACTCAAAATAGCAAAAATTTTTGTTGTCTGCTAGAAATACACTTTTAGAACAGCATGGATATAGTATGTAGCTATTGATAGGTTTGATAACATTTGTCCATGCACTCAGACACATAGATACCACCCACAGTTTTTCTGAAATAACTGAAATGTTTGCAGTGAATCTTTGCCATTTTTTAGTCATGTTGGGTTTTTTGTTGTTGCTGTGCATACTACTTACGGAACTAGCACATCATGAGACTATCTTCCTGGAAATTTTCCAGTAAAAGTAAGAAACATTCAAGTTTTAAGCTTTACTTTCTTTATTTTTAAAATATTTTTTTTCTATAACTTTCCAAATGGATCACAGTGTAGAAAAAACGACCATGGAAAACTTCAGCTATTACAGTGAGCTTTGCAGAGTGCTAGAACAACAGTAGCCAGAGAATAAATGGAAGTTGCAAGAGAATCTGATCTTTGGTGCTTGTTGTTTAACACCCTGACAAGCTCATTCAGAATTATTTCAATCATTAAATGGAAATCTAGAATGCAGAATAGCAGCAAAAATTATTTTGGAATCTTCCTCAGCTAATTTGTATCATGCAGCTGTTAAAATATTCCAGATGTGAAAACATGATTTCACAACCCAGAAAGCAAATAGGACTTTTTCTGACAAGTTGAAATAATCTCAAACACCTACTAAGTTTTAACACTGAGTATAAATGATACAGAGTTTGCTCATTAATTTCAAGTATAGGTGCAGCTTTTATCTCAGCACTGCTAATATAAAACAAAAGCCATCAAATACCTTAAATTCATGTATTTCTAAATAACGAAAAAATGCTTTTAGTAGTCATTTGATTACCACTTTAGAAATATTGGCAATGCTGTCATAGTCTCCAATGTTTGTAATGTGCCTACGTCCGTTCTTAGGCATCATCTGATCAAAACAAAACAGGCTGTCTTGTCTTAATTTTTTCATATTCCACTAGCAAGAAAAAATTTATTCCACCACTCAGAAATATTGCTGTTTTAAATAAAAATAAAGAAATTCAGACACTGTGTAGAAATATACTTAAGGTATTAAGTGAATATTACCACCCAGTAGAATATCACTAGGCTACAACCTTACATCAGTCCTTTAAACATCTCTGCTCATTTTCTCTCTACATTTCATAATAATTCCAGAAATACAAATTGTAAATAATGTGCTACTGAAGTCACTGCTTTGGTCGACAGAAAGTAAACGTAACCTTAAATTGTTCCAAACAAGTGAAGTTTCTTATGTCTCACTTGGAAGCAATACATACTTTAGTCTGTTATGGAAAGACCTAACTTACCTCTTTAATATATTACTAAGTAGACACTAGGTCAATAGATGAACAATAACTTACAGCTTGATCTTGTAAGGTCAGTGTAATCCTAAATTCCCAAGCTGATTAGCACCGAGTGCTGCTCATCAGGTCACATCAGGCAGGACTAAACGATAGATTAATTAGTGAGACTACCTACCTAAAGAAAGAAGCATGTGAATAACCCACACAGCATTATTCATTAGCATAGTCACAGAAGAAGAAACTAGATTTAGATGTCCTTGTTGTCTTACTGATGTTATTACATTTAGATCACAGAATCACAGAATGATATGGGATTGGAAAGGACCTCTGGAGACCATCTAGTCCAACCCCCCTGCCAAAGCAGGTCCACCTAGAGCAGGTTGCACAGGAACATATCCAGGTGGGTTTTGAATATCTCCAGAGGAGACTCCACCACGATAGATAGATAGATAGATAGATAGATAGATAGATAGATAGATAGATAGATAGATAGATAGATAAAAATATCCGCTGCCTTTTCATCTCCAAGGAGCTCAAATTCACTCAGGCTTTACACTGGTCTTGTTTCTGTTGTCACAGAACCGAGA
>JAOTQQ010000001.1:25654636-25675036 GCA_026546715.1 Gallinago undulata
TCAGTTGTGACTGCTTCTAATTGGAAAATAAGAAACTAGGAAAACATTCAATGTATAATAAATATTAGATCCTGTTCAGCAGCCCGTTCAGTCCCTATTGTACGTTTTACATAGTGCTGATGCATCCCTCAAAGTACCAGCAGCAAGACGGCAACGAGCAGGGAAGAATGGTACTGAGGCAGGCGAGAGGCTGTACGAACGAGAAAGTGCAGTGCAGACCTGAAGTGCTAGAGCTACATATGTGCTGTTCTCGTCTCTTCTTGCTCCTGAAAGAGCACACAGCTCTAAGGGTCGATAGGGTGACTCAGGTTAGGAATCTAAATTGAGCTAAAAAGGAAAGGAACTGGGTACCCTAGAATTTAATAGCTGCTGACAGCCACAAGGAGAATTAAGGTTAGGCCCTCATCAAGATGCCTAGAAGAATCTTATGTTGTATACATTACTAATGTAGAAATTGATGTATTTTTTTCCAAATTTACTGTTTCTCTTTATTCACCTCTCCTCTATCCCCTTAAATTTCTCTTCACATAAATCCTTGGACACAGTATTGGCAAATGGAAAAGGATTAACATATTTTAAATATGCCCTTTTTATCAAATTTGAATAGTGGCTCGAAGAACTCATCTGGCTTTTTCTGGAGTAATGAAATAAGAAGTGGTTATTTCCAGAAGCCATATCACACTACCTAATATTAATGTATCTTGTCAGTAATATCCCTTTCCGGTTAATACAGGAATGGTTATGTCTTCTGCAGAACTCAGGATATTTTCAGCCTCCCTATAGATTGTCTAATGAAGAGGATGTGCTGATAGAATATTCCCTGCATTTTTGGAGATGAACTGATAAGGTAGTCTGTGCTTTTGTTCTAGCCCACACATGGATTGTCATCATACCCTGTGTATTTTGTCTTCATTAGAAGTGGGGGAAAAAATTGGAGCTGTCAGATACTTTGGCTTATATTTAAATACAATGTAAGGCTGAATATTTTTACCTGAATTGGAATATTCAGAGGTTGTAAGTACCTGTCAAAATATTTCCCAAAGCCCGTGGATGGACGAGGTTCGGTGCCTTTACATCTGTACTTCAAAAGGCCTCCTGCTCTGTCAGATATCCATCCTTTGAGTTTGGGCAATAGTTTCCATCCTGGTTGCTGTCTTCAGATCATGCCAATAGTGAGTGTATGGGGTAAGAT
Organism: Gallinago undulata; assembly: GCA_026546715.1. NCBI lineage: Eukaryota > Metazoa > Chordata > Aves > Charadriiformes > Scolopacidae > Gallinago > Gallinago undulata. Next base: position 25,655,829 of record JAOTQQ010000001.1, read on the forward strand.
GCCTGAAGTAACAGATACACGGAAAGGAGCCTGGGGCTTTCCATCTGCCTGGTAGTCAGGCACCAGCTGTTGAAAGACTATTAAGGAAAATCAGGCTTAGTCAACAAATCAGGTTACTTGGAAGAAGCAGTTGAATTAACAACAGATAAGTAAGGTGCCTTGAATTTTACTTTATACTCTCCCAATCTATTGATTCATATTTTAAGGATAAAAGGTATCACAATGATGATCTAGTCTGACCTCTTAAATGACCAAGGCAGTGAACTGCACCAGGCAATTTCTATATTAATAATCTCTGTTTGACTTACACCATATTTTTAAGTTGTCCAATCTTAGTTCTTCAGATGATGAAGAACCCACCTCATCCTTTGCTGACTTCTTCCAGTGATTAATTACTCTCACTATTAAAATTTCTGCTTTATTCGTAATTCAAATTTGTCTAACCTCATCTACTAACCACTGGATCTCATTACACCTTTCTCTTTTAGATTAAAAATGCATCTACCATCAGAAATGTTTTTTCTATACAGTTACATAAATAGCATAATGAAGTCATGTTTTAACCTTCGCTTGGATAAACTAAATAGATTGGGTTCAACTAACAAGCCTCCATCTTGCCTTCACAAAAAAGAGCAGTGATACTTTTTGGAAGGCTTACATTAATTCACCAGATTTTTATTTTTTTCCAAAAGCATTCTGTACAGCTGCATGTGATTTTGTTTCACTTATTGACTTCCAGCAGAAATACCAGTAAAACTGCTCATTTTTTAGGATACAGTGACACAGGCTCAGCTCCACAAAAGCACTTAAGTGTAGTGATGCTGGTTATTCCCAAAGATAACTTTTAGTCAGTCATCTTCAGGAGCAGAATTTTCTTGTCATTGCAAGGTTGGACTAGATGACCTTTGAAGTTCCCTTCCAGCCCAGGTGATTCTATGATTCTATGATTCTATAAGGTGGGCTCCTAAGAACCTGATGTTATTCAAAAGGAGAACTGGACATGTAGAACTGGTATTCACAGACACAAGCAAGATGAGTAGGAAGATAGCCAATAAAGAGACACACGTTTCTACAGGTCTGCTTCTCCCAGGTTTACAAACCTGTCTGAGATTGAGATTCTTAGCCTAAGCCTCTCTTGGGTTTAGACACATAAGTCATCCACTTATGTGAAAGACTTTGAAGTATATAATACCCAATTCTGTCTTCCAAATAGAAAAAAAAAAAAAAAAAAGAGATCTAATCTACTATGCTAGAGACAAAGATAACATCCATCCTCCTCTGAGAAGGATGAAGTTAAACATTCAGGCTTCACAGAGACAAAGAAAACAAAATTGAGTCTGTGCATGAGTGATGAGGGCACTCATCTGGGAGAGAACAGTCATTGCCTTATTTATGAATGCTGCTCAATAAGGGTTTAATAGAAAATGCCTTAGTAGGCCTAAAAGCAGGGAGTCTTTCAAAAGCTGACTGCCCTTTTTAAGGATTTCTACAGTCTTTCTCTGATCCCATGTTCTCCTATTGTTGATACATTTTGTATACATAATATTATAAAATATCATATAATTGTATAATGTATAAAATTTAAGTTATTGAATTTAACTATAGCTATAGAATATAACAGCATATATATATTTTATATGTACATATATCAATGTAAATTCCACCATGCATATCAAATGCTTCTGTGAATCTGGATCATGTGGTCTAAAACCAAAGTAAGACATATTACCAGCATCTCAATTTTTTTTTCTCACCATATTTAAATTATGTTCATTGATGCAAGAAGTGCATCCTTAAGTGAATGCAATGAAAACGAAGATTGCTCATCTACTAGTTGAAGCTGCTGCTCAAAAATCTGTTCATTCTTTTGAGGCATATCTTTGCCCAAAGAAGCCATACAAATTTTACAGACCGTATACAGTGCATGCCATCCCCTTCAAATTCCTCTGGAGGCCATAAGGATGTTCAATTCCTGTAGAAGCACTATCAAAACTTGTGTCAAAACTGTACAAAACAAAGCACAAATAATCCATTTCTAAGTTGTGTACACTTTTCCTATTCAATTATGGAAGTTTTCTGTATCTTTTTCCTTTGAAAGTTCCAGTTTCATAAATCTGCTGCCAACACTGAAATCAAAGATTTTTACTTGATTGGACAATATTTGACTGTCTTCTGGATCAAATTCTGCACATAGTCAAAAGCATGGACATTCAAGTAAGGCCAAATAGACCATAATTATTATTCTGTCCTTTGCCCTGCCTCTTTAAATAGCATAGCCTTTTAAACCAAATCTATCTTTAATTATTTATTTATAGATACAGTTACTATCCACATAAGGTGTCTGCAGACCATAAAAATCTTACTTGTTTTCAATGAAAAAAAAAAAGAGAGAGATTTCTTTATTAGAAAAAAAAAGGGGGGGTATGAACTAATTTTTTATTTACTACTTGTAACAAATATTTTTAATTGACTGCCACCTCTACATATTTTAAAAGTGACACATTGCCAAATGCGTACTTCATACCACTCTTCCATTAAGATTATACTGTGGTAAAGAAAGTTTACTATGAATGTAATCTGTGAAGTAGCTAATCTATACAAAATATTTAAACTTCATTTGACTACATACTGATTTCAGTCTAGAGACCGTTTCCACAAAATATGTTCCACTAAAGTGCCAAATTTCCTGATTGCCCACACTGGCAAATGACAGGTGTGGGCTTGGGACATCAAGAGGAGACGTAACTTTGAGTTTGTGCAACTTTACAGGGCATTGCTGTAACAGAACTGAAGGTTTGAATGAGCTGCATTGGTAACATTTCCACTTGGAGTCCCCATGTCCACCAGTAATCATTCCAAATGGCCATAGGGCATAGTTTTTAGCATTGAGCCCACTAACTGGCTCCCTAAATTCCTTGATCTGTAGGGCTGTAAACCCAGCCGAGCAAACGTGGCAGCACAAACCATGGTAGGAGGTACTCTGCAGTGCCAGGGATGTCTGCAACAACTTCAAGGACACGATTATACAGTAAGAGTGCAGAATAAAATGGTGATGCACCTAAGTATTCAACTAAGTACATTTGTACTGTCTCCTACAATCTATCCCTAATTATGGACATAAGTCTATGCTTTGATATTTTTCTTAGGGTTTCTATTGCTTTTGGGGATTTTTAGGTCTTTTTGTTAATTAAAGGTGTTGTGATGGCTTTATGCCTAAAAAAAGAAAGTTTTATCAGGCCCAGAATGTTCAACCCTTGTTGATTCTGAGTGACAACAGACTATAGGATCTTTGCAGGTTTTTCATGAAGTAGACAGTGGCTACTGAGAAGGGGTCTGAGGCTAGTATCTGTGGCAACAACATTGTCCACAATATGAAAAGCCACCTTTTCCTACATTCAGTATTGGTCACATAATAGTGGGTGCATTTGTACTGCATAGACTTTTGTTGTGACTGCTCCCTGTCTGTTCCTTTTTCACTTCCTGGGGAGAAACTTAATGCCTGTTTCCATAGCTTAGATACTCGTGCTGATGTACAATCTTCACAAGGGTTATTGCCATGGTCAACATAGAAAGTGTGCTTTAGTATGAGAAGAAATAACTTGTATTTCCTTGAAATTCTAGGCTACATATACAGTGCCCTTACACTACATTTATCTAATGTATAAAGCAAATCTACCCAGCCTAGACCTAGGCACTTTGCTTCTATCAGAAAAGCAGTAGACCCCTGACTTCAGGTGTATTTTTAATAGAAGAACTTAATGAAAAGAGGTTTCCTAAGAGTATTACAGAGTCATTTGTCTAAATGTCATAGATGTTCCAGAGACTGTAAAGTCAGCTTCTTCGGGGAGAAAAAAAAAGAAGATTGCCTTTTTGGATTATCATCTTGCCCTTTCTCTAAGATGCTCACATTAAGATGAATGAAATGATTGCCTAAGAAAGGCCTTGGAAGTCTACTGGAAAGAAAGCATCTTCTAAACAATTCTGTAATTCACAATCTCCCTCCTTCCATACTATGACTTCAATGAGTCCCGTTATGATATTCAACAGCAATGGATTCAATTAGATAGCTGGATGACCGTGTCTTGTAAGTAATTATGAGTGTTTTCAGCTAAGCCAACCAGTGTCCCGATTTTTAAAGAGTGAATGAAAACCTATCTGGCAGATTAATTCTCATGTATAACCTCTTGCTCTAAAATCTTCAATCTGCAGCATTTTTTTGGACTGAAAATGTATTAACAATTGACCCAATAACCTCCCTATTATTGTTCATTGTTGATTTTTTTTTCCATACCTTATTGCAAACTCTGGTTTTGTAAATGCTCCATAACATACATTGCCTGTGGAAGTAAAGTAAATGTGCTAAGCTATCAGGGAGTAAATGACTTTGGAAATTAGTTGGAGGTTAATTCTTTGCCTCATTGGCCCCCCAAAGTAGCCAAACTGTAATTGATTTTGATGGCATTCACAAAGTGCCTTGGCCTGTTGAATAATGAAGGAGCACTTACGGAGACAGCCACTGAATATAGCAACAATTATGCAGGGTATCAATGAGACATCATTAAAAGTTTAATGCTTCCGCACTTAATCAACCTTGCCCTACCTTTAACAGCTTTGTTGCTTTAGGAAATCTGCAAAGTTTCAAGTGTCAGTGTGTTGTATACATTTTACATCCATCAATTCAGAGAAACGCTCGCTTGGGGTAAGCATGTCTAGTTCTGACACATTTAAGAAGCTGTTAAAGCATAAAACAAAAATGATAGACAATTACTGGTGCTGAGAAAATGTCAGGTTCTGCATGTCTGTGCTGCATGGAGCTTTTATCTCTCACATGGTCACAGTGCTCTAATGGCAGCATCATTTCACTTTGTTGTTTACTTACAGGTAACATGAAAAAGGTCAGATTATTTTTTAGTCATAACAGATTCAGCTAATGGACTATCAAGCAATTATTCCTTGGGCTTTTTAACTGCTTTGTACAGTTTGTTTTATGACTGGCAGTGGTGGTTATATCCGTGTCCTAACAATAATTTATTGAAACTTTAAACTTTTATGCTTGTGTTAAATAATTACTCAAGTAGAAGCCGTGAGGAGTTTGAGAAGCTAATGAACCTAGACTATACTGTCACGATTTGTACACAATTGCTAGCCACCTCAGCCAATGTCTGAGGGAAAAATATGCCTAAATTACGAAGCTTGCATGCAGCAGTCTACTATGCAGTGATGAATGGGCATATGACACGAAGGTCACGGTGGTATTTAAAAATATCACACAATGCATGTTGAGGAGGACTTTTAAAGGCAAGTTCAATATCATTCCTCTAAAGACACTTTTGCTATGGATCATTATAGTTTTGGGATACTAGCTCAGCATTTGAATTCTGAACTATCAGTCCCACATCACTTCAAGAACCCTGTCAATATCACCCCACTTGCAACAGAAATGTTGTAGATGTCATGTTTCCTGATTTTAACATGGGAGCTCTGATCTTGGTGATTTAAGCAAGGTGTCATCTTCTCTCAGACTAGTTTTGAATATCTCTCTTCAACATATGCACTATACATCTTATTCAGAGCCAGGCCTTACCTGCACTTTCAGACACACTCAAAAAGCATAGTTCTTGGTACTTATCGCTTGTGAATAACTCCTGGATGTATTTCACGCTGCCTCAAGGAAAAGTACCTGTCATTCCACTTGGTCAGGCTTTATCTTTGGGTGCCTTGTAAAATTACAAATGTCCAACCTTTTGACACCTAACTGTCTTTAATAACCTTTGTAATATAACATTGTCAAAGACTTTTTGAAAATCCAAATATATTGTGTACCTGGTTCTTCTTTGTCTGTATTCTGTGATACTTCCAAAGAGCTCTAGCAGATGAGTAAGGCAGGATTTCCTTCTATCTGTTAACTCAGACATGCTGCCTCTTTCCGCAGACACCATTTTTATCCATGCATTAAGCTGTAATAGTCATTATTATAGACTTAATCATCTAACCAGAGGCAGAAGTCAGACTTACCAGGATGTAGTTTGTAAGATTCCCTCAAGAGTACTTTCTGTGGTTGGGAGTTCTACTGGCAGTTCATCAATACTCAGATACAGGTGCTACTTGTGATGACAGCACCTGTCATCTTGGACAACTGCTCCACAATTTCACATATGAGTTCCACCCTGGTGAATACCATCCATCCTGCTGATTTGCTGAGATCTGTTTGGTCTCATACTTTCTGCATATTTATTTCAAACTAACCTAACTCCTCTGACCTGTTACCAAAAAAAATGCAGCAGATGTGAGATTCTCCCCAGACTGCTTCACCAGTAAAGAAAAAAAGAAAAGAATTTAATGAACTTCTTTGCTGTTATTATCATCTTTGAGTGCTCCTCTTCTATTTTTGTCATTAGAAAGCTCCACCATTTCCTATACGGCTTCCTGCTTTTATTGCTTTTAAGAAACCTTTACTGTTAGCTCAAGCATCCTTTGAAAAGTGCACTCTTGATTTCCTATTTACATCTGACCTGTCAAAGTATGACCTGCCAGCAGTTTTGCTTTATAACTTTTGCTAATGTTTAACTTTCATACAGTTAAAAAAAAAAAGTGTTGTTGCTTTTACTTGCAATATTATAAAGCACAGCATTGATATGTGGCTTATCACATATTTGGTTAGTCAGAAATGGATATTAACATTAGAAGACATGAATTCCAAGATAGAGACAAAGTTGACATGGGACTTCAAAAGTCCTTTAGGTGGACTTTGAGAAAGCCCCTCACCTCAAAGTATTGCAGCTGTACAAGGGCTTATTGAGAGATTTATATCATGGATCCCTTTACAATCAGGTTGTCTTGAGGGTGGAATGACCTGGGTTTGTTCTTGAACATTCTTTATGTGAGTCAACCCAAAGCAATAGGTCTTTTACCTAAGACGTGCAGAGTTTACATCATCTATATGTATATATATATGATCTTTCCTTATATTTACTTTATCGGTCACTTATTCACAGCCTACTACACTTACTTATCTCAGTGAGTGAGTTCCTCCGTCCGCTGTAGAAGACTGACAATTTGTTCATGCTCTTTCTTATAAAACTCTGTGATATATTAGTTATTGAAAATTATAGTACATAATTAACATTTGACACTGTAGGATACCAGTTCTGTTTTGTAACTCATGTTCTACTTCAGATTTAGTGCAGTGGACCATTTATATCTAAGTTTTTCTAACAGGTCAATGCTATTCCTCCCTAGAGATACATAAATATTGAAGAGAAGTTTAGTGAAGCATAAGTTTCCATATATGCCTGTCTTTGTCCCTGAATTCTCTTTAAAAAAAATTTTTTTTGCAACTTTTTGCAATAAATAATTTCAAATTAATGTCCAGTAATAAAACTGAACATTTGGAATGTTTAACAATATTTTACTTAGATCAAATCAAAAGCTATTGTATCTATCATAAAGAGAAAGTGGTAGGGACATAAATCAATAGAACATCTGTGATCTTTTCCCACCCCCCCCCCTGTAATTCATCTGCTATTGCTAGATGTAATCGTAAAAGGGCAAACACTGAACAGAATATGTTACAGTCACACTTGAAATTGCATTTAATCAGAGCAATCATGTCCCAACATAGCTTACATTGTTTTCTTTCTAATGTCTTCTATAGCAATTCCACTAGCAATACATACTTAGTTAAGAAGCTTTCAATTTGAGGTGCTAATGTAATCTGCCATGATTAAATTCCAAAATACTGGGCTTCAGCTCTACTTCCAAAGCAGTGAATGCTTGAAAATAGTACCTTCTCCTGCCCTAGGGGCCAGATCTGTTATTTCTCAAGAAGAAATAATGTTTTGTAGTAGTAGTAGAGCTGTATAATGACATATTCAATTGGTGCAAGGGAAAATCAGTATAGTACTCTCTAAAAGTCAGTGTGGCTCTCTGCCAGCTGGTCTGTCATCAAGTGCTAAAAATTCACTTAAAATTTGCTAACAAAGAATTGTAGTAGTTTGTGGCCTCAGCAAACTGTACTGAAAAAAAAAAAATGTATTAATGCGTACTCATATATCTTCATTTGGAGCTGGGGTATTCACAAAAGTTCTCTGATTTTACCCAGATACATTTATTAAGCTTATTATATCTTGATGAAGACTGTGCTAGGTGCCTGGTGGCTGAAGAAATAAGATCATTTGCAGTTATTCTTCATACTTTCCTGTTTAGTATTGGGGAAGATGGCAAAGCAGAAAGGGGAAAGCAGAAGACAAAGATTTTGTCCTCATCTAAGACCTGAAGCTCTTTCCACAGTCTGGAAACCGGACCCTCCTTTTTGACGAAAGGGGAAAACAGCACTTCAGCCTTTATTCGTCATCCAGTTTCAATAACTGCTTTTTTGTGTCTCTCATTAGCACATCTCCATCCATTCACTAAGGAACGTACTCTCTTTTCTCCTTTCCCACACTGTAAGGGAGTGCACATGGTCTCTTCTGGGTGACATGGCCCAGATAACAGCTAATGGCAGGAATGTGAGTGTAAACAGTGTGTGTGAATAGAATGTCCAAAATTTTCCTTTGACAAGATATTTGCCAAAAATACTGGAAATGCCTCAAGGAAATTCCTAATAATGAAAAGACAGCCAACTTGAAATAGTAATCACCGAATTGAAGGGAGACTCTTGAGAAACAAGGAGTTGAAAATAAGTGTCCTAGAAGCATGAAAAGTTGTGACACCTTAGAGGGAGAAGAAAGTAGCAGAGCAGCTGTGACAACGAGTTTTGGCACAGCCAGAAGTCATGGCCTCCTTCTAGGCTGGCCTATCCATCAGACACTACGAGGAGCTTGCTTCCAGGTAGAGGACTGACAGCAGCCATGCAACACATAGGGACTCACACAAGGGGTGTGTTTTTGTGACCTCATAGAGGGCTTTCTCTGTGGCATGTGTGTTGGCAAAGCATAGACAGCAGAGTACGCAAACGGCTAAAACACTCATGTCTTGAGCACAGATGTCTAAATAGGGCAACAGGCACTTCCAGAGAAGGTGTATATGCTTATAACCCACGTGTCCAGGGGCGGGGAGCAAAGGGGACCTGGGGATGTAGACATGTGTTGGGCATTGGTGAGGTTATAATTTTGTGGGATTAGTGATAGAAGAATGTTTAGAATTTTTGTGGGTGTTTTTTAACATTTTTAAGTGTCTAGTACTCTGGCTTATCTAGTATTGTGGTATTGCTGATCCTGAATGCATAGTTCACTGATTGCTGGTTGATTATGTGGAGTTCATATATCAGTAAACTACTTGATTTGAATGCTGGTCTGACCTAAACCATGTTAATCAAGTGTTTTCGGTAACACTTTGGATACCCTCAAAGTACAGTATATGCTGCAGGCATTCTCTGTTTGCTGTAATCTCCCAGCTTGGAAAGACTTTTGATCTTATCTCTACCATAAGATCAGTCAGTCTGCTACTTCTTTTTTGTCCCTGTGTTTCATTCCACAGTTGGCTTAGTTTTCTTTCCCAACAACCGGTAAAGCTTGGATGAATCTCCTTTTCCACTTCATTTTTCTGTTCCATTGATTTTTTTAGGATACTATATGCCTTAGGATGCAAAGCATAAGGATGCATAGGCTCTGAGGCTGGGATCAGGGGTGCTTAAACGTAGCTATCCACATTTCCTGCCTACTCCAGTTACATCACCCACACTGAATGATTTGATTTCTACTTCCAGTCCTTCTGAATATTATGGTATCATACACTGCCTATTGTATTGGATATAATTTATCGATGCATTCTGCCAAGTTGACATCTCCTAGATGTTTCTTCTGGTCTTAGTTCTCAGACCGCTCACCACTCATTCATCTCCATGTACCTCCCATTCTGTTTTCATCCTCCTTCCTCCCTTGTTACAACCCAAACCCGTTTCCTTAATTATCTTGCCCTTTATTCACTGTCCTGTCAAATGAACAATTAGTGTCTTTCAAAACACACTTGAGGCATTTTGAATTTTCCTGCACAGATCACATGACAGCTTACTGTACTCTCCCACTCTCCCCATCCCTCACATTCTCCTCTATGTGGATGGTACCAACAATTCCGCAAGTTCCAGCTCACCAAGAACTCTGCTAAGAAGTGGCTAACGTGTACAGTTAGAGACCAGATTTATAGACCAAGGGTGTCCCTCAGAGCCACTGCAGCCTGTGGAGATAGAAACCCTTGTCACTATAAGTGTGAACAAGTCCTTGGTTTCAGCAATGAATGATTTATGGAGCTGAACTCATCCTTTCATGATGTTTCTAACACTGTTTTTCCAAAGAAGCTGAGGAGACCATCTGGGATAAACGCTAAGTGACTAAGATCAAACAGAGGGCAGGCACAACCCCAGGGAAGGCTGACTTGCACAAAAGAATTTGGGACGAATGAGCTCAAAGAGATATGATGGCAGGTGGGTATGAGTGTTCATGTTGAGAAAGGAGGGTTCACAGCTTTTTTTCTGATAATCCCATATTGAAATCTCCACTATCTCTAATTTCATAGCAACACAAACAAGCTAAGGGATTTTAAAACTTTTAAAAAGCCATCTTTTTTTTCATAATAATAATAAGAGTTTCTCAACCCCAGTAATAGAGGAGCTATAATTTAAAAACCTTTACTTATGATTTTCACTGCTTCACTGGTTATGTTTTCTATACTGAAATGTTGCAGTGAAAAATTACTTATAGCCAAGTAACCAACTAGCATAAAATCCTACATAAATCCTGTTTGTGCTGGATGATTTGTGTCCAGTTCTTTGGTCAATAACTCTGTATCAAAATTTATAGAGCTACTGTCCTATGTGATCCACACTATTTGAAATGGAAGTCAGGTTTACCTGGCACAAAAACTATAACACATTCAGGCTCCTAGGAAATTTTCCATGACCAAAATATGATTTCACCTTTCTAATTGGAATTTAGCCATATTCAAGACCATAGCACAATAATGAGAAAAAGGGACTATCTTTAAACTATATAGCTTATATACTGGGCACACTCAAGCTAATTTGCTCAGTCAAGAAGAAGGAAAATTAGTCCATATAGAATTTCATGCTGTCATGGCGATAGTGCTTCAATACTCAAGATGGCTAATTTAAAGTCAGCTCACAGATCATTGCATTCCCATGATGTCTACTGGATAGGCCTGGTCTAATCGAAGCGGCAACTTTTTTATTTTGAGTCTGGGTGATTATTAAAATCCCAGAATCCACATCATCAATGTGCTCTGTTCACATGAATGTTTCCCTTAACATCACAACACAGCTGACATGACTAAAGATCATCATGTATAAATTTTTACAGAATAACAACCAGTCTAATAACTGAAAGTATGTCTTACAACTTAAGACACAGGGCTGGCTAGTTCCTTTCTGATATTGACTTAAAAGACATCACTTTGTAGAGCTGCAACTCATGTTTCCAAACTTGGGTCTTCCCACTCTTGCTGCTTGTCTCAGAGATGAAACTGCAGAAAACAAGAAGTGAAAGAAATTTATTTTTATTGGAGCCAAACACACATTTCCTTCTTCAGTGTAACTCTTAAACAGAACACGCCAGCAGCTGAAGAGGAACAATATCTGAGATATTTCACAGACGGTGCCTCTTACAAGAGCTCACCAGTCCAGAATCAGACTGGCTGAAGTCTCTTAAGTGCTTTTGAGTTGGAAGTTAGCTTCTTCAGTACTGCATTTTGAGAAGATAGCATATGATGTCAAAAAATCATTAATTTAATTACATTAGCTCCTCTTGTGCTGCTTGCAATCAATGTGTTTGTCAAATTTTCCATAAAAACTTCTTGCAATTTGTGCATAGGCACATATGATATTTTATACAAATACAACAGCAGTCAACTGCTCACAACTCATCTACAGTGTTTCTAAGACAGAGCCAAATTTTTTTCATTAAATCTACCAGACAGACAATGTAATATTTACTTCAGGTACCACAGCAGCACTGTGTTATCTTCTTAAGATCCACTAATCGTAGAAATCTGTGTAAAATTATTCCTTTTAAAAATATATAAAGGTTTTGGTGTCACATCTGATAACATGATTAGATTACTCATCCATATTTTGTCATGAATTGTGAGAATTCTGCTTTATCTGAGTGGTCTTATACAATATTTGTCAGAACAGGCTACCTTTCAACTGCACTTTCAAAATCATTTTCAAATGCACAAAACAGCTCTTCTTGCATTTTAAGATGGAAAAGGTTAGATGGTTTCAAATGACATTGTGATATGTTTCATTCAGTTCATAAACCGGTGCTAGAAAGGCAGGTCCTTCAATACTTTTAATAAAAATTAATAAATTCTGTTGATATGCTCCAGCATCAACATAAAAGGCATTTAATAACCACTTTCTCCAAGGCTGTTCCCCACGGCCTCCTCCTAGAGAAACCACTAGACAAGTGGTCTGTGTGGCAGGTGGGAACTGGCTGACAGGCCGCACCAGAAGGTGGTGGTAAATAGCTCCTTTTCAAACTGGCAACCTGTCACAAGTAGCATTCCTCAGGGATCAATACTGCACGCAGTGTTATTTAATATGATCATAAGTGGTGATGGAATTAAGTGTACCCTGATGAACTTTGCTGATGATGCCAAACTGAGTGAGGAAGTGGACAATTCATAAGGGAGAGCCACCCTGCAGGAAGACCTGGATAGGGTTAACAAGCCCTGGATTGAGCTAACAAGAACTTTATGAAGTTCAACAGGGACAAGTGTAAGGTCTTGCACCTGGGAAAACGTCATCCAGGAATGCAGCACAGGCTGAGACCTACCCGGCTGGGGAGCAGCTCTGTGGAAAGGCAACCTGGGGGTCCTGGTGGACAACAAGCTCAATGTGAGCCAACAGTGTGCTGCTGTGGCAAAGAAAACTAACAAGCTAACAGGATGCTGGGTGACATCACCAAGGGCATCACCAGCAGAGATAGAGAAGTCATTATCCCACTCTACTCAGTGCTTGTCAGGCCACACTTGGAATACTGTGTTCAGTTTTGGTCCTTGCCATATGGAAAAGATGTAGATAGGCTGGAGAGGGTTCAGAGAAGGGCCACAAAGACAATCAAAGGACTGGGAAGCCTGCAGTGTGAGGAAAGGCTGAGAGAACTTTATGTTCCAGTATGTAAAGAGTGGCCACAAAGAAGGTGGAGACTCCTTTTTTTGTAGGAAGTCACATGGAAAAGATGAGGGGTAATGGGTACAAGTTACTCCTGGGGACATTTTGACTGGACAGAAGAGGAAAGTTTTTCACAATGGGAACAATCAGGCATTGGAATAATCTCTCCAAGGAAGTGGTGGATTCCCCGACATTGGACACTTTTAAGATTCAGCTGGACAAGGTGCTGGGCCTTCTTGTCTAGACTGTGCTTTTGCCAAGAAAGGTTGGACCAGATAATCCTTGAGGTGCCTTCCAACCTGATATTCTATGATTCATTGTATCCCTATATACCAATTATAAGCACAAGTTTGTGCATACACATCTCCATATTCATTATTATTCTAAAATTTATTTTTTATATTGAAAATATGTCAAAAGAAATGTTTTCAAAACAGTTGTAAAAAAGCACTATTGAAGTATCCTTATTTAGCAGGTCATTTCCGTTAGTTTCATGACTAGGGGAGATATGTATTTTACATAATAGCTAAGAGCTTAGTTTCTCAGTCTGACAAAGTAATACATACACATACAGATTTCTGGGGAAGCCTTTTAAGTTAACAACAATTGTCCACTGGGAGGGGAAAAAAGTCTATAAAATGTCTCTTCATAAAACTTACATGCAACACAAAGATTAGTGAAGAGCTAAACAAAGGGGGAATAAAGAGCAGACTAATTATTTGGTAAACAGGACAAGATTTCACACGTGCAAGGAAACAAACATCCAGGAACCAAGGATGTGGACTGAAGAACCGAGAGCTGAGGACTCTTGCTTGAAATCCGCGATTGTGAACACAGTGAAACCGTGGTTACAAAATACTAAGCATGGTCTCTCAGTTCAGAATATCAGTTAAAATGTTTAACAAAAGGCTTAAATATGCAAATAGACATATCTGTAAGAAGGATGATTAAAAGATCTTGCCACTGCATTTTTTTCTGGATAAATGTGCTCTGCATTATTGTCCCCTCCCAGTGCCTACATGATAGTGTTACAGTCTGTGCTGCCTTTTTAACATTGGGCAGGAGAGAAGGAAGAAACTCCCAACGCCAAGGTTTGGAGAAAGAGGCACTGATTGTTTCTTTGTTAGCCAGTGACAGTTTAGCATTAAACGTGCAAGCAGACTTGAAATAGTTACTAAAGACAAGATGTTTACCTTCTTTTGGATATGCTCCCCTCAGTCTGTCATTCTGTCAGTTGGCCTGTTTCTTCCTGGGTACACAAAATAGTAGAATTTTAAGAGTATAAGTAGTACTTAAGCGCCTCTGGTCTCTGTGTTGCCCAAGTGATTTGTTTCTGCATTTAAGCATGTAAATTCTGCTATGGTTTCTCTTTAGGTTGTGAAATCCTGCTTATGATTTCAAAATAAGGGGTTTTTTGTAGCACTTGATTTACTCCCTGCCAGTATTTATGAGTGGTGAGAAAAAGAATTATGAATGGCCTAGCTTGGAGAAGCTCCAAACAGAAGGAAGGAGCTACTCTTGATGTCAAAGAAAATGAAAGCATGCTCTGTAAAGATTAGAAGTTGCTCATCAGCTTTTGCCTTTGTGAGTTGTGTTTAGGAACATGAATCCCAGGAAATTAAATGGGGTTTATTTAGCAAGAATTCTACAGAATTAAAAAATTATGTCTGGCAGATAAATGCTAAATCTTATGAGGCAAAGGAAGAGAAGTTTCATGCTGCATAAGGAAGCAGTTGGCAAATTAGAGATTTTTAGAGTGTTGTTTTGTTGGGCTTTTTTTGTTTTTTTTATTACTTCAAAAGTTCAAGATAAGGCTTTGTTTAATTGGCTTTATTAAACAAACTATTAGCAAAAAACCCAGGTACTAAAATGTCTCTAAATCTGCTGTCTTTCTTTGTCTTGCAAAACTGCTGAGATACAAAAACTTTGATTGGTTTTATTATTATGCTTCAGACATAAATTACATTGTGATTTATTGTTCTTCATAGCTAAATACAGCTGTATATATTTCAAAATACATGCAATTTTCATTTTATTGCTGCCTCCTTTGCTTTACTTTCTCCAGTGAATGGGGATTATTTCAAGATTGCTTAGGCTTTTATAAATATATGACCTTACATTCCCAAAGGTGAAATTTTGTAGACAGAGACTCTTATGCATGTTTATGTCTGGATTTCCATAAGACATGATGTGTGTGCTTAGAAATGAATATCACTTCTTTGCAGGAGGGCAATGGATTCAGCCCATTAGTCCTCACAGGCTGGAAGGAAGAGAACGATGGAAGCTGGTTCAGTCCTGAGGCTGCAGCAGGCACAGCAGCAGCTGTTACACAATGTGCTCTTAGTGTGGATGAAATAGGTCAAGCTGCAGGCTGACTGGTCCTTGGACAGGCTGCAAAGGGTAATGCCTCGGCACTTCATGACTCTCATGTGCCAAGAGCACATCTCTGCTTGAATGTTGTGACATGAGCTGCTGTCACTTATGGCAGTGCTCTTGCCTCATATTGCACTGGTTCCTTAAGGAAATATATCTTTAACCACACATTGGGTATTTACAGATTATTGCTGCTCATCTGGCTCGGGACAGAATGGCTGGCTGGAGGTAACTGCACAACAAGTGTATGATGGAGGAGTAGCTGCTGAGAGAAGGAACAGAGAAAGCCATTTCACCTCACTGTTATTCTCCCTTTCTCCTTTCATCACACTCTGCTCCATTTAGCCAATTTCCTTTCCCTGGCATTCCATGAGGAATGGAAATGCTCAAACTTACCCATTTTTACTGCCTAGGAAGGGTGAGTGCAGGAAAAGAGTGGAAGCCAAGGGATGATCTAAGTTAAAGCACAGCCCTCAGTCTCCAGAAAGCAAAGGTGAGGAAGCAGCACAGTGAAAAATATGGCAGTTAAAAGCTGAGTAGGATACAAGACATGGTTGCAATTCTAGAAAAGTGATTGCTTGCTCTTAAACCTCTGGGATCTTTTACAGAATCCAGTTTAAGTTTAGAAAGAAATCTAATTATGAGGCTGTTAACGCTTTTAAGTAGAAGCTAAGCTCAGCTTTAAACCAAGACAGACGAAGTACCTTTGCTGCAGTGTCACTAATTGGTCATTTGGAGCACTGGGATTGCCAGGATTGACACAGTGAAAATGAAAGGCAATTCGTGAGTCACTGGTAATGAAGTAGGGAGGAACTAAAGGAAAATCTGTTTTACCGCTGGTTTGGCAGTTTCAGAACATTAGCACGGTAGCCCAGCAGCAGAAAGCAGAATGCTACACTGAGGTAGCAATGTATTTTTGATGTGTATTTCTACAGGCATTTAGTGAAAACAGAGGACAGCTAGCAGATGTGGTGAGCTGACCCAAGGACACTTTGGTTCTCCATGTCAATGCAAGACAGCAATATTTCACCATATCAAAGAGCTTTCATTTCACACCTGACTGAAAGCCAAAATGCAAAGTCCCAAAACAGATCCCACTTTTGCATTATGTCAGTCTGAGTTGTCAGCGTGCATTAAAATTGCATGTGTCAGAACTGGCTGTGCTACATATGCTTAGCTGGTGCTCATCAAATGACTTTCCAGCCTGCTATGTGTAGCAAAACTGAGAAGAAATAGTTAGGAAGTGTGAATCTGATAATCGGAGAACACGCTGGCCTTATTAGCTATAAGAAAAAGACCCTGCTCCCTGAGCAATTTCTGCAAACTGTCAAACATCACCAGACATGACAGCTTTTGCTTAGCTCTGGGATAGTATCCACGCTGTAAACTATTTGCCTGGGGTTCTGCAGATAATGGAGATGGAACAAACACTGCAGTAAATGAACCTGTCTGTCTCACAGGGTGACATCAGACTGGATCTCCACACAAAGTACAAGTATTATTATGGAAATTGCATCTTGACACTTCGATATAGAAACACTTCCAGAATATTTGGAATATATTAGCTAAATTTATTTGTCTTGGGTGGGAAAAAAACAAACATACCAGCAGAGCAGCAAGGAGAAGAATGACTGCACTTTTTGTTTTTAATGATTAGATAAATGCATTAAAAATGACTACATAATGAAGTATAAACACTAGATAACAGGTCAGGGACTATTTCTTAAAAATACTTATTGACATACATAGTCCTTGTTCAGTCTGTGGTGTGCCCCTGAAGCCAAGGGTAAATAGGGTATAAAAAACAGTCAGGGTTATGATCAAATATGGCACAGCCAACAATTGCCACAGTCGAAGCTGCAGTTCTGCTGCAGTGAAGAGCCCTCCAAGAGTTCTCTAAAGAGCAAGACAGCGTCAGTTATTCTCACTTGTGTAAAAATGAATTGGAAATGTTCTATTCTTCCCCTCACTTCCCTGGAAGTCTGACAACTGGCATGGGCAATACCTGTGCACCATCTCCCTGCTCTCTGCACCTGAGTAAAGCTGCCAACCACACCTTATTCCTGTGGGAGAAAAGGTGCTGGTTTTCAGGATCAGGATCCAAGTGACACTTCTCTACTTCACCATCTGTCTACTAATTACCAGCTTCCTTTCACTCAGTAAAGCAGCCGCCATCAGCTCCTGTTGCTGCAGGTTGAGAGACATTACAAAGCCAAACGTGAGAATTTCAGCAGTGGACATGACTCTGGGGTTGTATCTGAAAGACTGGTCGTAAGAGTCATAAGCTGGGAGAAGACAAAGAATTGATCTCTGGGTGTGATGCAAGTCACACTTCTGAAAAGCTAAACATTTTTCAGAAAGCATGGTATAAAGCCCATAATAGAGGCGATATAAAGCAACCTTTAAAAAAAAAAAAGAAAAAATAAATAAAAAAGAGTAAAATTCAATAAACATTAAGTTAGGAAAAGATTAACCATAAAAATGGTGCAAGTGGATGAATTATGGAAGTTCTTTGGTACACTAGTAAACAACAGCAGGGAAATTTCAGACATTGCTACAACACTTGATAGTGTCTTCCACTGGTGAAGAAAGCAAGGGAAATTACTGGCAGCTGAATTACATTTATTTTCATTTTAATTTAAAGAACGAAAACTGTTATTACAAGGAAGACACTTTCTCAACAATGAATAATTATATTTTTATTGGAGAGCTGGGGAAGTTGAGGAATTAAGGATGATTTTTCAAGTCTTTACAGACAAAAGAAGGACAAATTGCTAGTTCACACCTTTTTATGAATTATATACTGTATACCATTTTTCACTAAGTACATCCATGATTTAAAGTATCTGAAATGTTACCAGTGAAACTCTATCCTTCAGTGGGAATTAAGGTTTTAAAATGGAGAAAAAGGACGTATCCAGGAGGTGATTTTAAAATAAATATTTTTACAAAATATATCACATACCTTTGAATACTGCTCTTACATTTGTCATTGTAACTTTTATAATTAATTTTCTTACTTTTTGTTTCTGTCTTTTATTTATTCCTACATCGTCAGGTTTAAGAAGAAAGAGGTAAATGCTTATTAGATAGCACATGTTCCTTTGAAGAATGTTGGGCATTATTACTTATCATTATAGATATTAATTTTATTTTATTTTCTTGGTCAGAGATAATAGTATACAGTTTCTATGATGTTCTGACCACTATTTATGTTATGAATAGCTTCTTTTTCAGCTTTTACACACAGGAGGATTAATCCTGTACTCTCACTTCCTACTATTCTTAGACTTTCAGACTGATCCATACTTTGTTGATCCCTCCCTAAACAAAATAAGTCAAGGATCTGTGTCCACAGAATGACTTTGGTCTTTGAGACCAGAGTCTTCCCCTAAGCAGAGGTATTTCCATCAGGGAAACAGGTTCCCATGGTTCCTTTTACAGAATCACAGAATCACAGAATCTTAGTGATTGGAAGGGACCTTTGAGATCATCGAGTCCAACCACATTAAAAAAAAATACCAAAAAAAACCCCACAAAACCAAACAAACAAAAAAAAACACAAAAACAAACAAACAAACAAAAAAAAACCCACCCACCAACTAAACCCCACACCCACAACCCCACGCATGACACCCCACCACAAACCAATAATCTTGGCCACTAGAGCATGCCCTGAAGAGCCACGTCTACACGTTTCTTAAATACC
>JAOTQQ010000001.1:25681914-25704912 GCA_026546715.1 Gallinago undulata
TCCCTACTCCTGATGGCCACACTGTTTCTGATACAAGCCAGGATGCTATTGGCCTTCTTGGCCACCTGGGCACACTGAGAGAAAAAATAAAGCCTACTAAAATAATATGAAGAACGTCTGAAGCTTGATTCATGCATAGACCCTTTCAGCAAAATACTATGGTGGGACTCATTTCATCTAACTTTAACATCATCTGGTCTAAATTAATACACTGCTCTTTGGTGAATGAAATGTAGTGAATACCTGAGGATGACTCATCCTATCCTAAAACAATCTGAGATAGGTGGAGAAAATTTCCTTCTGAAGGTCACCGTATATTTCCAGTAGAGAAAGCCTAGATTTCTCAATTAGAGTGGGATAGCTTTCATTATGCTTTCTATTAGCTGTCTAAAAGTTGGACTTTCAGTCCAGCATAATTTTCCCAGCTCTATTTGTAGTCAATAGAAATACACAGGTAGTTTAAGATAGTGATTTTTTTCTACCTAACTTAAAAACCTATATGGAAATGATATCCTATCCAATTATAAGCCATGGATCACAGTATTAGGAAATAATAAATTGCAGCATGGGTGAAAATGGATTTGGAAAGATTATTCATTTGACTCAGACTGTAAAATTTATCACAATGGAACATTTCCTCTAGTAATATATTAAACAAAGAAGTGAAATTATGGTCTTTGAAATGAAGTACTTAGTAGCTGGACAATAAAAGGAAAGTTAAAGTTAGACACCAAATATCCAACCTGAAACTGAGACAGTGATCTTTCATATGCATTGCTATATTTGTAGAGGCAACAAAACTTCAAGGTGCTGACCATGGAAGGCTGTCAAAAATATTAAGACAGAGTAGTAGATCCATGCACAAATCATCTACTTTGGAGAAAAACGTGAACAAATGTTTTAGACGCACTCAAATTATTTCTAGAAAATCCTTTGAAGTCTAATGACAAGAAGGCCAAATAAATATTTCTAATCAAATACCTTTATGGGTGTCTTTTCCTTGTAATCTGAAAAGAGTTTTATTTAAAACAATTATTTATATTTTTTTAGGGTCAATTAGTTAATGTGTGAAAGCATACAGGCCATCTGGAATCATCTGAATAGATCTTCACAGTTAGCCAAACCCAGAAGTACTACACTTCCAAACCCAGAAGTACTACACTTATCAAAAAGAATCCACTGAACTAAAGAAACGTCAATGATTTCTAGTACTGAATTCCTGATTATGATCTCAGGCATCTTACGAAGATACTACTACCTGGATGTGCTTAATTAGGATAAATACATTAAAATCAAGATTAAAGTTGGTCGGTCTCAGAAAATAAAAAGATATCAAAGAATATTTTTTTCCTTTTTTAGCATGAAAGGTGCTTAACAAGAAGGCATCAGGAGCTGTTTTGGTAGAGTTTAGATCAACTCTGACCCAAAAAACACACTCAGTGTTTAGATCTGAATGCTGACTGATTTTTCTCTGGGAAGTCTGCTGTACTGGGTCCTGTACACCCACAAGGATTTATCAAAAACATCAGTAATGAATACGAGGAGATTTGTAAGAGATAAAAAAGGTGATGAGTGCCACACAAAACATTTCCAAAAGAAAGTCATGAAAATAACATCAGAAAATACTGCAAAGTGCTGTATAGTTAGCCTGCATATGCTTAGCACAGTTTGTCCTGGGCATTCATTGTAGATCTCCTATAATTTTCTCAATTCTGGAATCATCAGAGTAAATGTAAACCTGTTCAAAGTTATTTGTGCACTTGAATTAGTTCTACTGAGCCACTCAAAACTCTTTTGCTCTGCAATTTTGAGAGACAATATCTACAAGTTTAAGGATCATTTTTATTTCCACCAGGTGTTCATGGACTGAATTATTGATTAGTGCTTTCTTTGTCCATCTAAAGAATGTATTTCCCTTTTTCTGGACAAGTAGGTTAATTTGAATACTACTATATTTAAACTAATAAAACATTACAAAAGCATATAGGAGACTACCTTCAAGTGCATTCTACTCGTGTACTTCTTCTGCAGTGCACATACACTTCAGTTGATCAACTGGCCAATAGTGAGGAGAGGCAAATAAAATTGTCATGAAGTATAGATACAGCCCCAATTCCTCCCATGGAAGTCTCTTGTGAAGAGCAAAAGTGGCATCTGAAGCAATGGATTACCAGTTCAGATAAAGACTGAGAAGCCAGCAATGTTTTTCGCTGTGAAGCGAAAGCCCACCACAATATCAGTATCTTCTACAAAACTAATCTGCAAGGAACAGTTCTAGCAGATTAAAGGAAAAAAACTCTCTCATGTAGTAGAATTATAAAAAATGTTACTTATTTTCAATTTATTACTACGAGGATAGAATAGCCTACTTGAAATGTCTATTTTTTTCCCCTGTAGGAACACTGCCACAAAGCATCTCCAGTGATTTGCTGTTATCTGTGCTAGATATGGAAAGACACACTTTATCCTCAAAGCATAGTTTCTCAATACATTGCATTGAAAGTATTAAACTCTGCATAGAGAATAAACAGATTAAAAAAAGAAAAAAGAAAAAAGAATTGTAGCAAAGTTTTTCTACATGACGATTTTTCTACATGAATGTTTTTCTACATTCTTTCCCTATTTTTCTAAGAATTCAAACATTTTGTATTTCTACAAATCTTCTGTATTAAATAGCAAATATTTAGTTTGCTAAAGTTTGCTAAGTACTAAACTTACTTAATTTAGCAAGTGGAAATAAAAATACAGAGAAAAAGATTTCAAGTATCTTAATCCTCATACAGAAGGGCTTTTGTTACAAATTTATATCACAATTTATGGAGGCTTTACATCTAGAAATTATTCCTTCTATGTCATTTTGAAATTGACTTCTTAAATGTGAGGCAGACTATAGGATTTAATCATATTCTGTGCTAAATTTTTGTCTCCATAAAGGGATAATTCCAGAGCAGGTGACAAGAAATACCTCTAATTCTGTGGAAATGCTCATACAATGAGGGTTACTAATTTTTTATGATCATCTATTCAAACAGAGCAGTCTTGAATCATAAGTTAACTGTCTCTTTCCCAAAGCAAGCCAGGTCTTCAAAGTTTTATTCTAGGGGGATATAACTAAGCAACAAATGACCAAATGGGAGACTTTGATCACTGGAGGAGGTTGCTAAGGGAGTTATCGGACAAAGAGGAACTCAGTGGAAGGGATTCACAGAGAGAAAGGAAGCTGGAGCAGAGAAAGGAACAGCAGAACATGCTTTCATGGCAGATAAGTCCACTCTAAAGCAGCAAGAGTGAAGACTGGACTTCTGGTGGGTTGTTCAACTTAAAACAGAAGAAAAGAAAAATCTTTTCCCAGTTGACCTGAAAAATGATGCTTCATATTTTTCAGCAATTAGTAATCCAACAAAAAACTCCCAAGCCCAGCTTTACTTTGAATCTCCAAAGACTCTCATACATCTTCATGCTAAACACAAAACTTATTATGTGTGTGATTTCTTATGACCTCTTTTACACTTTTACTTTTTGGACTTATTTTGAAAAAGTATCTTTCTGACTTGTTTTTCGTGGATGAAAGTGTTTCTGGATTCACATGATTAATAGCTTCTATCTCATTCAGTTGTATATTTTCAGCAAATTTGCTGTTTGCTGAATTAATTTCACCCAGCTTTAATCCCATATTCATGTTAACTCTTTCATTTTTACTCTACATTAATACTTTATTTTTTATTAATTTATCATGTTTAAACCTATTTCCTTCTCCTGAAATGTCTATGATGGCTGAGATTTTTTCATCATCAAAGTACGCTATATTACATCTTTCCAAGTTACCAGTTAACAAGTTAATATAATTCATAACTGTTTAAAAGAACATTCTGGTGTTTTATTTAAAATTTGGAGGCCATTACTCTCATAGATCAAAAAAACAGATTCCAAATCAGTGGCTTTCTTGGCAGACTTGAAGTCATTGTAATATAGAAACACACAGGCCAGCTGCAATAACTGGAGAGAAGCTTTTAGAATTCCTAGGAAGTCTGGCAACATCACAGAGAGTCTACGTCTCCCGAGCAATGGAGAGTCAGGCAGCAGAAACTGCAGATCAGAAAGCTAAACCAGGGCAAAGCAACTCTTACCTTTTTCTCCCATTCACATCTCTCTTCCAGTTGGATCTGGAGCTCAGTTCACAGCTGCACTTGCCTACAGAGACAAAACAATGTGCGCTGCAGGGCCTCTTGCTACAATCAAAATGAAAAGGCAATTAAGCAGCTTCACTTTTCCCCTCTATCTGCTTCTGTTAAATCCCCATCAGATTTTACTTAGACAGCAGACTCATACAAACAAGTATTTTGCCTCTGGAACAGGAAACTTTGCACCAACTATCCACCAACTGGTGGATATTTTCAACAAAATTTCATGCAGAGAGTAAAATCATCTACCCTCAAGGGCTGGACATCTACCCTCATTATCAAACTATACATTCTGAACAAGTTATTTTGATTGTAAATTTTCTTGTTAAAAAAATATTTCTGTTAAAAAACAGATTTACAAGGGAGAACTTGACTTTTGAGAAAACAGTCTTCTACAGCCTTAGAGCAAGCAGGAAGAATCACTCAGGGTAAGGATAAAATTGTTAACAGAAGTTTTTCACCTACAGTAAAAAAAAATACATTTTTCATTAACAATCTAAGGCAATATAATTCTGTTCAAACCAATTTCACTTACTAACATAGATAATTATGCAGGACAACAGTTCTCTGTGCTGAGAATTGACATAAGCATTTTACATTATGTGATGCTTGTTGTCTGAGAAACACAAACCCAGAAATCATCCTGACATTTTTTAAGTCTATGTCAATGAATTTCAGTTATTTTAATACTTTTTTCTGATTTTTCTTCTGAGTTTACTTTAGTAGAATTGTAGCACTCTCAGATGAGATATTCAAAAGTTTTGTGGTATTTGTTTCCTCAGAAGGAGGTATTGGACAGAGTCACAAGTAGTCTCAGTCACAGAATAAAATTTAAAAGTGCAGTCTTATAGGCAGACAAATTCAAATATTTCCAAAAATCAAAATTAATATTGTCCTTACGCTGTTTGGTCTTTATTTTAAACAATTAGAAAACAAATTAAAAGACCACAGCATTCCTCAGTCATCTGGTTTGCAAATGTGAGCTTTAGATCACCAAGTTCATCACAAGCTAGTGACAAAGTCTTGTGAAAGCTCCTGGCTGTGTCCCAGGACAACCAAATGTTGCACAATCTTTTTTCTACCTCTAATCTGACTTTCACTTTGAAGAGTGATGCAGCAACAGATTGGCATATTTTCAAATCATTCATCCATTCTTGCTGAACATCTTTACACTCTGTGTTACCATAATCTGATCTCAGAACCAGATGGTGATCTCAATGCAGCTTTTTTAAGACTATCACTGATTTACAAAAATTGAAATGTGCACTACAAAGACGAGATCTTTCCCTTTGACTGTTCCTTATTTTATTTCCCACAGCATATTCCCCAAGCCTTTCATTTGTAGAGTCTTGTATCTCCTAGTACTCTGTTACATCTCTGCTTTTTCTCATTTATTTTGTAGTTATTTCTATCCTTATCTCTACAGCTTCTCAAGACTGCAGTATCTCATTAAAACAAAATTGAAACTCTTAACCTCCTGATTCTCAGTAGCTTTTCAAGGTCTTTGAAAGACACAACAATGCAATCACATACCCCAAAACTTTTAGAAACCTGGATTAACTTTTAAGAATGTTGAATATTTAAAGCAGAACCAGGCAATGCAATTCTTGTCTTGTCTCCATCATGCTCTAAACATGTGTTCTAGCCTCAGGGACAGAGCTAGAAGAGAAACCTTGAAGTAAACACAAGTAAGAAAACAAGACTGGGTCTACTTTTCCATTCAGTCCAATCCCTGATAAATCAAGGTGGAGACTTGTATTTGCAGATTATTTACAAAACAGACTGTGGTTTAGATACCGTATTCCCTTAGAGAGGATGATGCTAAATTGCAAGTTTTGGTGAACTACCAGCAAAACTAAGCCTTTGGAAAAGACTTAATCTTTCCTTTTTCACCATATCATATAAGGCTCATTTTCAGGATGTCTCTCTGACAGGGCAGACATACTCCTCTGTGCTGATTTGCTGATAAAATTATAGAGATGTTGGTGACCTGATCAGAAATCAGGCTGTTTCTCAGTATAATCTTTTGAGACTCTTTATTCCAGGACTTCGCATGATGGAGGTTTTGCCAACACTTTTCGTTGAATTCTGTGAAGCTGTGCAAAGTCAGCTCTGAGATTTGATTCCTATGTCTCCAGGCAGAATTCATTAAAGGGCAAAAAGCATTAAACAGTCACTATGGGAGAGAAAGTGCATCAGGCAGAGAGAGAATAGGACAAAGAAAAGATTGAGAAATTCTCTCTCTAACGAAATACTGAAATAAAAATATTAGGAAAAAAGATCTATGAGCATTCAAAGGTCAACAACAAAGTCAAGAATAATAGCCAGTGCAAACGTTTGAAGTATAAAAATGGAAAGTAAATTTAAATGACTTTGAATGAGATTACATTATTAGTTAACAAAGTGAACTAAATGAGCCGAGTATAACTTGAGTTTGGTAGAGCTTTTTACACAATGTGTCACAAAATTAGTCTTACAGAATTAAACAAAGTGAAGCTGGAGGAGCATATTGTAATATGAGTAGTGGTTCAAAGACAGCTAATGTACATGGAAAGACATTGTTTTAGGGGACATCTTTGGTATCTCCAAAGTTTGTATTAGGTCCATTCTGATTTAACATTTCTATTCATATTCTGAAAGAAGAGGATAGATGGTATATTAATCATTCTCCAAATGATAAATAACTAAGATAAATAACTAAGTACAGTGAAGGGGAAAATATATAAAGGAATTTAAGAATACCAGTGAAATGCACAGAAAATACAATTCCTCTAAGGACAAACTCTCTGTAGGAATAATATTGATAATATAATTAAAACAGAATTTCCTTTCTTAAGGCAAGCAGAAAAAAATTTTCATGCTGTAAAAAATATAATGTTCAGGCTGTTTGGCTAACACTTTTTCACTGAGAACCCAGTTCAGACTTCAGCTGCCTAATGGACCTTGAGCTTCTCACGTCCCTCTTCCAGCATCTTCTCTCCTAAAACTGAGCTAGTATGTATCAGACATCCTTCCCCAAGCAAAATTTGTTACACCTTTCAATCTACTTTTATATACAACCCTCTTCCAGGCACTCAAACACAAGTCCTTAGTGAACTGACAAGCCATATCTAATTGACCTCCAGCATGGCTTGCACTGTTGCTTTGCCCTGTAGTCTCCCTTGAAATGCAAGAACTACTGCTGGTAGAATTTAAGATTATTTATTTTGACAATGTAAAATTAAGGGTCTGACTGTCTTCACCTATTGAATTAGTTCTTAACTAAACTGTTCTCCAATGACTATCTTACTGTGAGGAAAACCGCTACCTTCTGTCTGGAAGGTCTGTATTCAAGTAAGTCCATTTTTCATACATTGAATCATACATTTCATATAAAACTTATAGTCTCCCACTCACATGTTACAAATCCACCCAAAAAGGATTAATGCCTTTGGTTCATTATTGATTCTTGTCTCAAATGTGACCCCTCATCCAGTCTTTGACTGTCACCGTGAAACGAATCTTCACTGCAAGCCATTTAAACTCACACCCACTGAATTATACCCTCCTGACAGATATTGCTATCAGGTAGGCCAGAGCTAACTGAAATAAATCTGATGTGAAGCTCCACTGCTCACACATTTTTCAGGTCTCAGATGGAAGCAGTGTGTCTTCTATGCCACTATCCTGATATTTGTAAACAAATTTCCACCTTGGAAAGCTCTCTACCTGGCTGGTAGAAGGTCTGGATATATGCTCTTGCTGTTGTGGTTCAGAATCCCCCATGTCCTTCTGAACTTTTACACTGGTTAATATAGTCCACGTTTTGCCTAAAAGCAGCCTTTTACAAATTAAATCAATACATTGATTGCCTAGGTCTGGTCTGTACTCCATTAAAATTTGACAAATATTTCAAAGTAGGCAGCTGCAATCAGCAAAGTGCACTGAAATTTATATCCAATTTACAAATCATAAGTTATACAGAAAAATAAATACTGTATTCTTGGGAAAGGGAATACGCCAGCTTCCTTTTGGCAGCTGTGAAGAGTGGTGTGTGGTGTACTTCAGCATATTTAAATAAAGAATTTTTTTATATCCACACATTACTGGTGAAGTAATCCTCTCTGCTGTAGTGTACCAATACTTAGTTTATGTTAGCAAGTGTGATACATTTGTTTGTGCTAGTTGAAAAAATATCAAATATCTTCCTTTAAAGCACCTATGGAAAGTCTAATTTTTGTACATATTGTATCCCTGCCTCAGGAATAGGGCCTCCACAATCAACAGCCTTAGTTTCTTAGTCCTTATTTTCAGACATTTATCCCTTATACTCATAGGACACCTTTGTAGACATGTGCTTTAAACCTATCTATTACATTGCTTAGATTGGGCACAAATGCAATTAGTTCAGTCTTCTTACTCCCCAATCTTTTTGTCCCTTTCTTCTCTGTTAAGACACTACAATGCATGTGAGAACAATGCACTTGAATATCTTACCTTGTTGTCTTCTGTTTCAGCTACACCATTTTCATTTTATGGACATTACCTCTGTTAGTTTATCTTTAATGAAGCAATTATGGTTCAGTCCACTCCTCATGTTTCTGAGGTCATGTTCATCTATTTTTTCCCCCTAGACTAAAAGTTAATTTATGTAAACTGTGGTGGCATTTTTATCACCAATATTAATTATATTTTCCCATAATACAAAGTGAGCACAGCTCAGATGGCAGTTTAAGGACATCTTTCAATGTGTAAGTGTTTATAAATGCATCCCCTGTTTATCTAGGAGCCTCTATCAGATGTTGTTCACCAATCAAGCATAAAAATGATTTAGTATCAACCATATATCTTAGTATTTTCTGCCTTGTACTTAGTAAAATGCATTTTCATGCATATTTCCTTGCCTTGGCTAAAATGTGAGTGGTTCCTTCTGTCTTTTTTCTTCCTTTTTTTCCTGAAGTGACCAAAACCAAGAACCTTGCAATATAAATCTTGTAGTTTCAGTTTTGATTCTCTTTTAATTTATCCCTTAAGATACATGAAGGTTGCTTAAATGCACAGATGGTGGGATGAATTGAGTCTTCCACTTCTGTTCTGCCACATCATTAGGATAAGTTTCTCTTGAAAGGCACCATCAAGCTTTTTCTCAGCTCATTCACCTTGATGACCTATGTGCCTATTTTGCTTTTTCTTTTTTCTTTTTTTTTTTAGGGTTACATAATTTTCATCAATCACAAATTTTATCTTTTTTTTTGCCTTTTACTACATTTTTATGTTTTCCAGTGTTAGTGCTTGCTCATGTACCAGTTTCCATATTAAAATAAGAAATGCCTAATTTGCTCTCAGGTGAATAGTCCATTCGCCTTCTGCCACAAAGATTATATGAAGGGATTCTTCAAAGCTATCAACAGCTTTTTGTCTATGCTGCATGTACTTTTTGCTGCTTGCAACTCTGACCAGGTTATGAGGTCTTCATATCTTTTCCCAGGAGCTATAGAATACTTCAGAATGTGCTCTGTTTCAAAATGGATGGTGGCTTTGTGTTTAACTTTAGAATTTGGTGAGCAACAACAATCATGAATAGCTGGTTCAGCTTTTCTCACCAAGGGTTAATTCTGAGTCAAAGGTTTTGTTCCTAATCTGATTTCAGTTTTATGAAAACCATTTTATGGAAAAAACTTCTAAAAGGTTGGTTTTATCTGCATTCTCTGGCTAAAAATATATAACTCAGAAGATTCCTTTTTTACATGGAGTGCATCATTGTTCACATTTCAATAATGAAGTTTTCATTTAAGTCAAGTAATGTCTGCAGTAAAACAAATTTATTTGAAAAAGCAGTTGTTGTAAATGCTATTATGAAAAAAACCCCCACCCTCAGTTATCTCCCACTTCACCAACATGAAGAGCTGCTTGAAATTCTTCTAATCTTCCTTATTTCCAGGAATTTTATCTTTGATGAAACCAGGACTGATGAAACAATTTCTTCGGTCAGGTTAATTTACATGTACACAGGGTAACCTGTAGTGCTTGGGAATTATCCTGGACGTAAGTTTCTTTGAAATAAATTCTTCAGTGTGGACAATATAAATTAGAACAGCATAAGAAAACTGGGGGTTTTGCAGTCCCTCCCCAAATTGCAGTGGGAACCACAAAGGTTGTTTTGATTTGCTGGTGTATTGTATCTGTAAAATGCTATGAAATAAGGTAGGAAAATGAAAGTAGAGAGCTTCATTCTGTTAAGTGATTGATATTTTTTTCTTTTAAGTCACAGGAAAGTAGTTACCAAAATCATCTGTAGGTCTGCTTTTAAAACTAAAAATCTCCTATCATGGTCAGCATTATCCTTTCCATGCAACCCAGGACTACATAAGCATGCACTTGCCTCATCCATAACTTGGCTAAGAAAACATCTTTCTTTATCCTCCATTTAGACTAAGGATATCTAATGATTTCAGATTACTTAGCAAAATAGGCAATAAAGTTCTGTCTTTAAAGATAACAGTCTCTCTGCCTAAGAAATGTCCTATCACAGTTGCTTTAGGATTTGAGGGGTTGAATTCTTTTCCATAATACAGGAAACAATCAATGGCAATACTTTAGATACTGTATTTATCATAGGAGAAGAAAACAAAATATTTTTATGAGAGAGAAATTTTAGAGAGCAAAATGTCTATGAGTTAATGGGTTTCACTCCAGAATAGCATTTCCCTAGCCTTCCCACATCGCTAACAATAAGCTGAGGGAATTGTGCTTAAAGAAGTAAGCGACTGAACGACATGACCTTCAAGTGGGCTGTGCTGTGAGCAAGTGCTGTATGTCAGCTGTTCTACAGCAGTGGTCGGGGTGGTACTGCCTGAGAACGCCACCCCGCAATCCTGCTGTGCTGGCCCATGATTCAGCATTACAGTGACCATGAGGCAGCTTACACCTTCGATATCAAACTACCTCAGTGTTTCTCTGCTGCAAGAACTTACAATTACTGTGTCAGCCCTGATGTCTTATGAAGCCATAACAGGTGATTTCGTAGTAACTTGTTATATCACCCAGGGCATAACTTTGCTACTGATTTCTCTTGTATGAATTTTTTTCACTTAAGTAACTTTGAGTACTAGCTGCCAAAAAATATACTGAACAAGAAGTTGAACAAAAACATTCTCTCTTTAGTTCTAACTTCATTTGTCTGGGACTGAAAATGTTTCTGTATGATTCCAGTTAGAGGTCAGCAAAAATTTCAGGGACAGTTCCAGTGCTGGATGAAATATTGATACAATTTTGGTCCAGGCTCAGTTTGTTTCCTTGGGATCAAATTCATTAATCTGGGACGTGGTACCTAGAAATACAAAAATAACAACAGATCAGAGAAATATGTATAACAGCAAAACCTATTTCTCATAAAATAAAAAAAAAAAAAAGAAAAACTAGCCTCATAAGTGCAGTCCCCACAGTAGGCCTCAACAGAGGACTAGAAGATCTCATTCTCCTAAAGGCTTTTTTGTCTCTGTTATCTATGGTGCAGTGTTGGAATTAATTATGACAGGTTTTATTACTACAGTATTTTAAGGCTAAAAATAAAATGGGAGACTGTACTATCATTTGCATTGCCTAAACTTCTTGGTGTCTTATTAATGAAATATTACTAGAACAAAAGTCTTAGTAACTCTAGTAACTTCAGAACAAAATAGAAATCTACTTTCTTTCTCCTATGTCATGACACTGTGCAAAAAATAAACCAGTCTGGTTTTATAGTTTATGCTTGTTTTAACTTGGCTTTTGTTGAACAGCTGCAAATATGTGAACAGTGTAAACTTATCACTTTAGGAGTGATTTCCATGGTCAATGTCAGCAGCATTATTATTCCAAGAATAATCCTGGCAAAACGATACTATATTTTTCACACTTCAGCAGCATGGCTTCTCTGAAATAGTCATCCCTACTGATCAAGGATACCATGCTAGCAACATTGGTGCTGGGCACACATGGAGAAGAGAGAATGCAATTTAACATTTGCATTTGGTGCTCACAGTAGGATTAATCTGATTTGCAAAAGAGGTAGACAAGTGATGCAGCCATTAATGCTCTACTATAGTAGATGGTCTATGAAGTATATGCTTAAAAGATCAGATCTCCTTACTTCTCCTAATTCTCTTATTATTTTTAAACTTTATTGCAATTAAGTTAGCTATTAAGACTTAACAATAACACAATAATTAAAATACAAAAACACCCCAAAACCTATATATATTCCCTTGTTACATTATTTGCATAAAGTTTTTGATAAAACAAATATTGATGTTGCATGCATTAAGACTTGTTTGGATAACATCCAGCTCCCTGGAGTTCTAGTTAAGGATTCCACTGCTTTGTTGGATGAGATTTCATAGGATGAGGTTAAAGAGGCAATTGCCACTTTAGATGATCAATAATCCCCAGAGAAGAATGTCTTGGGGCTTTTTTTCAAAAATGTTAAGATCACTCAACTCAGCAGAAAGAAAATTACATGAAATACTGAACTTACAGCTTTGAAGAGAAGTTTAATGGCCTTTGAATAAATATAAATAAAAGGACCTGAGGAACATCAAAACAGTTATCTTGCTCTATGTTAATCACAGTTCTTAGTGTGATATTTAGGAGCTAATAAGGGGCAGCTATACTTAAGTGACTAACAGATTTGTGCACAGAAGAATACCGACAAATTATCATTGTTCAGCAGACTACATGGAGGTAAAGTTGAAATACTCCAGATTATGCTATCTGGAAAAAAAATAATTCTGTGCTACCTCTAACCTACAAAATAATTTGTGGTTGATTGAGAATTCTCTTATCATTTGAACCAGGCTCTAGCCCAATGATATGCAGAGCAACTGAGGTGTACAGCAGTCACAGGTGAATTTGTGGAAAAATTGACATGTCTTTGGTATTCTTGACCTCCACATTTCTGGTGTTCAGGAATGCCCCAAGGTAAGCTTTTTATGTCCTCTGTATTTATTCTGTTCTTACATCTGTTAATGGTGTCCATCAGAGGCAAGGTGCTGGGATGCATAAGCTTTTGATTTGAGTGGCATGAGCAATCTTTCATTTGTTTGAGACTAGAGGCAACTGCAATTCCACTGGGACTGTTGGCATGGCACTTGCAAGATACTTACCATAGGAACAGGGCTATGAGAGATATTTTTCGCCCTAGAGTATTTCATTGATGATTTTAAGAAAGTTTCCACAAACCAGAGCAGTTCCCAAGGCACAAATATAAAAAGCTTTTTGTCAGCTGAAATAAAATATAAAGTGCATGATTATTCTCAATAAGTTACAGTTTTATGTTCTCTTCACAGTACTCATCCTCTTTGGAAACATCTTTTTAAATTTTAGGATAATTTTAAAAATTCTCTATGAGGAAAAGATGGTGAAATATCTCTCTGAAAAGCTGCATTCATTTCCACTACTCCATGAGCCACTTTTAGATTAATCCCACATGTGCACAAGTCCTTTTAACTGGTATTCCTGCTGCTTGCTCTATGCCAGCACAGGCAAATACTAGCAAGTCTGCAGCCATGTCTTTTGTGAATAGAGCTGCACAGATACCTGCTGTCAATCCACCACATACGTGTCCACCTGCTGAGGAGTTATTTAGCTTTCAGGTCTGTGTACATATAAACAAAAAGGAATTACTCCTTGATGTTTTTAGTTCATCTACTCTATTGCATTTTATTTGGATGAATTTTGCTCTTTCATGTATCTTTTAATATCTCTAACCAAATCCACAAGCTCCCCTACACGCTTTTTCTCATTTTTGTTTTTTTTTTTTTATAATTTTGCCTTTATCTTCTATTCCAGTTTCTTATGACTCTTATCATTTTCATTACATTGCCAGTTCTGAAAACAGTGAGAAATCTGTCAAGAACGGATGTGAATGAGACGCAATAGAGGAACATTTGAGATTTATTTTAGCAATCTGTGTCATATTAGAGAGACAAGAAGGGAAAAGAGAATGCTTGTTTAATAGAGAGAGAGAGAGAATCAACGCTAGGCAAAGTGGAGAACAATATATAAATATATATTCCAAACATAGTCTGCTCAGATTAGCGTGTTCAATCAGATCTTTACTACCTATAAAATTGTGCCAGATGTGATATTTTTTTAAATGGACAGGCAGGATTTTTCCATGAAAATCCTCCACAGTTATTGACATTATTATTTATTCAGGACAATTTATATGCTTGATTCTTTATCAAAGAAAGTAAAAAGCACAAACCTGGCTTGAAGATTTTATGATGCTGAGCCTTTCTGCACTAAATCAGGTGGGTAGACTTCTGCCAGACAGAGACACACTGATGTTAACACATCTCTCCACGAGGTCAGGAATTTGCTGCTATAGGCAATTTGCAAGGGCAGGCCTTTCTTAAAAATCCAACATAATAAATGAAATAAACCACCACCATTGTTTCAAAGGAATCAAAAAGAACACAGCTCCTCATACATATATTTTGACATCTATTCATTTTAAAATACATTGTTTTCAAAAAAACAGATATGTTTGTTAGTTACAGCTACATATTGCATTCAATTGCCATATTCTGTTCCCTTCTTGCTAATTAAATTGTGATAATTGCACTGTTCAGCAGGTTCTCATTGCCCAGAAGTTTGACAGAGGCCAGTTTCTTTCATATGAGAATTTTAATTGCTCACAACTGTGTAACATAACAGCCACCAGAGTACAGCTCAAACCAGAACCCAGCAGAGTTCCTCACAGCATGAAATGATTCAGGAAAGACACAAAAGTCTGGAAGAAAGCATAGCTGGGAGAAGAGGGTAGAACACACCACGTGAAATAGAACAAGCACATGTGGAATGATTTGGCAGCAAAGACCTAACATGCTGAATCAGATGGCAGGTCCATTACCAACAGAGGCAACACAGGAACAAATGAATCATTAAGAAGCATATGAACTGTGTGGGCTTGAAAAGCAAAATTTTGGCTACGGGTAATGTGTTTTTGAAGTTATGAAGCTGTATGTGTTCAGCATAATGAGGATCAGGCATGAGTGAAAATAATTCCTTTGAAAGTCTTGAATAATATTACAGGATTACTACTCTTAAATAAGCTTCTCTGTACTAAAGAGGCAAAACCCATCCTTTGTCAACTCCTCTAACTATGACTCTAAGTGATTCTCTCTGGTTTCTGATAATAACACAGTCTTATCAATATACTACTGAGTTAGGTTGAAGATATACAGGAGAAGGAAAGCTAGTGCTAGGATACAGAGAACTAAGTCACAGTAATAGAATAATCTTGTTTGTTTTGTGGAAGGAAAGCAAAGAGGGAAGATTCTCCCCTTCTGATGACTCTCCCTCTGTAGATTCTGAAGAATCTACAGAGATATTAGTAGATTTAAACCACATATGTAATACTGATGTCTTTTATGCAACCCTGCTGTAAATGATGTATTGTTATGTGTAGAATAGGGAAACTCTTAGATACATATGAAATATGAATACTGCATTTGTTTACAGTTACAGGGAATTCAAATGAGTAAACCTATGTCACACTGACTCAGCAATTCAGTAATGTGCCAAATTTAGAAATTTTGTTAATATTTTATTGTAAAGCAATCCTGCCAGACTCCTCTGTCTTCTTCTGAATGCTTTCTCATTTTGTATGCTGACAAAGAAGATCTTAAACAAATGATTCACTCTAAGGTACCAGTATCTCTTTCTAACCATGGTAAAGGCAGTTTGTCATAGCTTTTGTGTTCAAGAAAATTATCAGGAATTCAGAGCATTTTATACTTTCGTCATCTAACCTAGTCCAAAAAAAAATACTTTCAAACTACTTATTTGAAGATCCAAAGTTAGGCATCACAACTACTCTGCCATAAAGTGGAAGCCCACTGTAGTATTAACTCTACATTTTTCAAATCTCTATTTACATGCTTTGTCAGCTGTGTCAGTCATCTCATATGCAGCCTAAGTACAGCCTAGGTGACTCTTATTCACTGTATGTTTGCATGATACACCTCACTCAGCTTGTCATATAAGAGTTAGGTGTCTTTCTCAAGCCACTTATCTTTACCAATACAGAGATCCAAGCACACTAGAATTGGTACCATTATTTTCAGCAACTGTTTTGATAACATGATCTGTCATCTGATAGCACTTATCTTTCTCTCGCAGTTGCACTGGATGCTGAAGAGACTGACTTGGACTTGACTCCCAATTACTGTTAATTAAATTTAACCAAAAAAAAGTTCCACTACTATCAAAAGAAACTGCAAGCAAAATGAAATCTCTGGATTTCCATCTCATCAAGCTACTAAAAGACGTTCTTCCCTTTTAATGTCCCTACTCAAAAGAAACTGAAAAAAAAAAAAAAAAAAGAAGGAAAAAATATTTCCTGAATTTTAATGTTTTATGTTTCTCCTCTATGGATCACCAGTGACAAGTTTGTCTGTCTGTGGAAGTAAAGTAACTAGAACAAAAATACCACAAACATTTTCAGGCACCATTCCCATCTCAGCAGTCTTATCTACACTGTTCTGATGGCTTTTAAGGTGAAATAGGCTGAAAGACAGTCAGTCTGGTACAGTGTATACAAGCAAGGTCAAGCCTATATTACAACTAATATTGTAGAGGTTGTTACCTCTGTTTAGTGCCAGGTTTAGAATAGCAATAAAAATGTGGAAAAAAAGTCTTTTTTAAGTTACTTTCTCTAGCTAAATATTTTTATATATTTATACTTTTCTTAACACTTAATATTTCAGCTTCGTAATGGTTCTTTAATATCGTACTTCAAAACACTAATGCAATTCCTTAGGTGCAAAAGACTTCTTAGAAAACCAGGGATAAATTTTTAAAGGCAATAAGACTGTAAACAGACTTTGTACCTTTATGAAGTGCACATCTAATTCCCCCATGCAGCACGCTAAATTTCTCTCCTACCTATCATGTCACACCATACCATGCAGTTCTAAGCATTATAAAGCCCTCAATCCTGCATTTAAAAAAAAATAAAAATAAATCTTTCCCATGTGAAAGCTCAAATATGGAATGTTCCACAATTTCCTTTGAACTGTGGAGACTTTGGAAATAGTTCATGCTGAACAATATCCTAACAATGAAGAGCTAATCATTATCCTTCAGTTCATCAGATCATTTGCATTTTACTCTCTAGAGCTTTCATTTCAGTTAGCTAGTAAAGCTAACTACTTGAAATTTGTAAATATTCCCTACTGAAAGTATCGCCCCCCCCAAGATTAACCCATCATTTTCTCAGGAGATAAGAGAAAATTTATAGCTGGTCATATGTTTATTCTACTTTCCAATTTATATTCAAATCCTTTTCTGCATTAACAAGATATTTTTAATCAGAAATTGGTACAGCAGAATAATTAATCCAAAGAAATAATTTTGCTAAAACTAAAGGTAAGCATGCTTTTAATAGCTTTCTCTTCACCAAAAGTACAAACTCATCTTAAAATAGAGTATTTATCTGAAAATACAGGTAATGTTATGTGGGAACTGGATTTAAAGTGGAAAGCCAGTAGATAAAACATAATATGTATTAGCATAAAATATTTGCTTTCATGTGAAATAAAGAACGAATCTTGTCTATTTCCATGCAGTTTCTTTTATCAGATAATCTGAAACACATGTAAGTAGTCTGTGGACATGGAGAAGTTGAAGGTCTTGTGCTCCCAAAAGGAATGAGCTTCACAATAAGGCTATTCTGACTCATGTTAGGTTCCAGGTATCTCTTGTGTTGAGTTTCTCATGGACAGGCTTTCTTCTTATTTCGGTCAATCTAAGTGTATGCACTGTTTTCTGGCTGTCATTAACAAGCCAGGTCAGGACAACAGTCATCAGGTTTATGTTGCCTGAAAATCTTCATTTCTCACCTCCTTGACATACTAATTTTCCTGCCCTGACAACCACATTTTTGTATCTTCCGTTGAGGGGGGTTGTACGTGAGGGTTTTAATTTAAAATTAAAACATTCAATATTTAACAATCTTATTTGAAACCTCCTCAAGCCTTATGTGTAGCCAAGTTGTAAATCAAGGTGGGTTGGATTTTAAATCAGTTTGGGGCTTTTAGCTAGTGCTATTTTTTACAGTAATTCTTCATCATTCAGGGACCATCGCATCAAATCTGTCACTGTGATAGAAATGTTTTCTTAGTGCATTTCCTTCCTCCTCCTGTTCCCTTTTAATATAGTCATACCTGGCCACTGGCCACATGATTTTTCAGACAACCCATAACTTACCTCACATCAGGGAAGCAGAAATAAATGCATCTCCTAGACTTGTTGTACACTATTAAGAACAATTATAGTGACAGGAATCAGGGCAGGAACTAAAAACTTTCAGTATCCTTTTAAGAACTAGTTAGTAATCTGCTTTCTAAAAAAATCACCTCTTAAAAGGAAAAAAAAAAAAAAAGAAAATGATACCTTATAACTAAAATGAGCTTTCCAAATATTCTTAGGGATGAAGGGGAACTTAATATGGAAAAAAGGAGGGTAAAGGACTCAACTCTTCACAGCGGTGTTTCCCACACAGGGCAGTTAAGTACTCTTTTCCCACTGCAGAATATTTGAATATCTGGCCTTGACTTTTTTCCTTCTGACACTTAAACTCAGTAGAATCAATACTGGACATGCACATGTGAATGGATATTTCAGTCCTGCAAGTTATTTCTAAGGTTATCATAACATAACCAGCAAAACCCTTGTGAACATTAATGTGCTATAAATGACCTTCCAAGAAGCTTGAAGCTTCAAAACTATACCAAAAGTGATAACACAACACTGCAGAAGTATATTTGCTCTCAGAGTACTCACTGTCAGAGCTGGAATCCATTGCTTCAGTACCTGCCCCGCAACAGGAATGATGGCAGGTCTGAACTTGCAGAACATAGTTTGCCACAAAGCACCAACATGTCAAACAGTATATTTGCACTAATTTCAGCTTGTTTTACTTGGAATGCAATAAAGAAATACGTAAGCTTCAGCCCTCAAACTGCTGGCATAAAAGAGCAGTAATTGGTTTTTCCCACTTAAATAACTGGGAAAAAACTGGGTTTTTTGCTGGGAATCTTTAATAGTTTTACAGGACAGAATTAGTCCTAATTACTATTCTTTGTATAACCCTATCTAATTTCTTTAAACTTCCTTCTCAGAAAATAAAGATGCGTTATCGGTTTGCTGGAGAATCAGTATTTATTCTGTCCTTTTACTTGAAAAGCAAATTCATTTTATTACTATGTTACTGACTACCAACTAAATATTAACTGGAAATACAGCTCTGTGATTAAATACCTGTGCATTTTTTAGAGTTAACAAAAGCCATTCTTAAATAAACTATAAGCAACAACTTTTTAGTTGTTATTATCACTATCAAAGCTATTTACCTCTTTCTTTAGGAAATAGGTCATTTGCTATCAAAGGGAAAATAGGTTATACTATGAAATTTGCTGGCTAATCAACAGTAATGTTTTGTAATTCTTACATAGGTACTGTTCCACTTTTCATGTGCTATGATGTGGAGATCTATACCTTTGGTCTAAATCAGATGTAATTTAATTAGTCAGGGTGTGGCTGTGCTTCATCTACTACAATAGAAATTCTTTACCCAGGAAAAAAAAAAAGTATGTTTTGCCCAACTGTTGGATAAAAGGAAAGCAATTATTACTCTCCTACTGACATCAGAACAAAAAGGAGCAACATTAATTAATCTCCTACAGACTCTAATATTTTACTGAGAATGGGGCTTAATAGAAAACCTAATGGGCTCTTATAATTGTATTGCAGCAACATCTGTGTGCATCTGTTTAAAATATTTTTAAGATTCCTTTATGCTAAACACCATATGCACACATGGAAAAAAGGGTGATCCTTAGCATCAAAGAAGCTGACCTTTAATACAAACTACTACAGGAATTTCAACAGGCTGGAGGAAGTGAGATGGATGAGAAGACACAGAAACAGAAACAAAGGTCTTGTACAACATGGTGGTGGGTGATATAACAGCATCATTAGTACAGACTGAAGCAATGAGAAAAAATCCCTTAACATAAGTCTCTTTAGCAGACTTATTATTTTAGGTACTGATGTCTCCACCACCCAGAGGGGGTCACTTCATTTCCTGCAGGAGTTTCTTCCACTATTAATGACAGCAATGAAGACAGTCACCTCAAAGGAATCTTTTCAGGCTATCTAGCCCAAATGATGAAGCAGAGATTAAGAGTGGAAAACAAACAAACAAAAAAAGCAACCAAACAAAACCTCCTACAAATAAAAGCTTGATCTTTTAAGTTTTGCTGCAGTCAAGGACCTCCGAGTTGTAAAACACATGGATATTGATTGCTGCACTTCTAGTGCTCTGAATCATAATCAAACTCAGACGCATGGTTAAGTACAAAATTACATCAACAACTTTAGTGAAAATTCCCTTAATGGTAACTTTTATACTGCAGTATTCCAGTGCCAAACAATTCTAATTTAAAGCACTTACCAAATCCCCAGCATTGCTGTCAGTATAAGAATGCACAATTAAAGTTACTGAAACAACATTACTTCTATCCCCACATCAGTGCCACTTTGTGCACCTAGAACATCTGGCATTTATGATACATAATTAGAAAGGGACGCAGAAACCTGTAGTACACTTTAAAAGGAAACTTAGTTACAGCATCAACAATGGAAAGAGTCCATACTTTATTGCTTCAAAGAGCTAGTCAGGTATTAATTAATCTAAGGATCCTGAGAGACAGTTGAGTAATCTGGTTGCTTTGCACAGATAGCTTGCTGGAAGGTAGTGTAGTCTATGCTGTTTTTTTCAATATTTTTTTCCTTGGAGCTTATCCTCAGAAAATAAAACATTACAGTAGGATCCCTAAAGGCTGTCCTTTGACTTTGAAAAACATACGTGATACAAAAGTGCAGGTCTTATGCTGGGATTCTCGGTCATCTTCCCCTTCACTCCTCCTCAGTTTGAGCAATAATCATAGAATCATAAAATGGTTAGAGATAGAAGGGACCCTAAAGATCAGTAAAGAATTCCTTCCTAATATCTATCCTAAGCCTACCCTCTTTCAGTTTAAAACCATTACCCCTTGTCCTATGACTACAGTCCCTCATAAAGAGGCCCTCCCCAGCTCTCCTGTAGGACCCCTTTGGGTGCAGGAAGGCCACTATAAGGTCTACCCAGAGCCTTCTCTTTTCTGAGCTGAACAACTTTCTCAGCCTGTCTTTATAGGAGAGGTGCTACAGCCCCCTGATATATTCATGACCCTCCTCATTCCAATAGGTCCATGTCCTTCTTATGTTAGGGGCTCCACAGCTGGATGTAGTACTCCAAGTGGGGTCTCGCCAGAGCAGGATAGAGGGGCAGAATCACCTCCCTCGACCTGCTAGCCATGCTTCTTTTGATGTAGTCCTGGATACAGTTGGCTTTCTGGGCTGCAAGAGCACATTGACAGCTTATGTTGATCATTTCCTCAAGCAACACCCCCAAGTTCTTCTCCTCAGGTCTGCTCTCAACCCATTCTCTGCCCAGCCTGTATCTGTGCTGTATCTGTGCTGGCATTGCCCCGATACACCTGCAAGACCTTGCACTTGGCCTTCATGTGGTTCACACAGGCCCACCTCTCAAACATGTCAAGGTCCCTCTGGATGGCATCCCTTCCCACCAAAGTGTCAACCATACAGCTTGGTGACACTGGCAGACTTGCTAAGGGTGCAGCTCTGGTCCCAGTACTGACCCCTGAGGAACAGCACTCGTCACTGGCTTCCATTTGGACCTTGAGACATTGACTGCAACTGGAGCATGATGATCCAGCCAATTCCTTGTCCACCGAGTGGTCCATCTGTCAAATCCACATCTCTCCAATTTAGAGACGAGGATGTCATGTGGGACAGTGTCAAGTGCCAAATGCTTTGCACAAGTCCAGGTAGATGACTTCAGTTACTCTCCCCTTACCCGTTCACACCATAACGTCATCATAGAAGGCCACCAAATTTGTCAGGCACGATTTGCCGTTAGTGAAGCCATGTTGGCTGTCACTGATAACCTTATTTTCCATGTGCCTTAGCAGAGCAATAATGTTCCCTAGCAGAGCAATAGTGTTTTGCTGGATTAAATACAGAGGAAGGCCAGTGTTTGACTACTGTTTTTGTGGTAATATCAAAAATTACTGTTTCCTAAAACGGTTTTCTGATTAAGAAAACATGAGTAACAGTTTTTCTTAGGCTTTGAGCCTCAAAGAATGATTATTAGATGATACAAAGACCTGTGATAAAACAGTAAAATTCAGATTACCTTGGTATTGTGGTTTAACACCAGTCAGCAACTAAGGATCAACCAGACACTTGCTCACTCGGCCAACAGCAGGATGGGGGAGAGAATAGGAAGAGTAAAAGCAAGAAAACGCATGGGCTGAAATAAACAGTTGAATAGATAAAGAGTAACAAAAACCAAAACCATCTCTGTATTATCAAAACTGTTTTCAGCACAAATCCAAAACACAGTCCCATACTAGGTGCTTTACAGCCAAAAGAAGCACACTATAGGTCATGCAATTAGAAAGTAAAATTCAGGCTAGTGTTCAGAAGATGACATATTTTTTCTTTTGCTTAGTCCTTTCTGAGGACTTTCAGTAGCCAAACATCAATCATATCTTTATTTGAGTAGAATCGCTGAAACTTCCCTCATTCAATACTGTATGGGAGCACTCAGCTGAACCGGTTTCGGAGCACAATAGGTGAGATGCAGGGACTCAGCTTCATCTCTGCCTTGCTTCCTCTATGCAGAGATGACTTGGGGGGAGCTGCAAAACGGCTCAGCCCGGGG
>JAOTQQ010000001.1:25716175-25746564 GCA_026546715.1 Gallinago undulata
AGATTTAGATTAGATACTAGAAATAAATTCTTTACAGTGAGGGTGGTGAGGCACTGGAACAGGTTGCCCAGGGAAGTCGTGGATGCCCCATCTTTGGAGGTGTTCAAGGCCAGGCTGGATGGGGCTTTGAGCAACCTGCTCTAGTGGGAGGTGACCCCATCAAACGATTCTATGATTCTATGATTCTAACCTAAATGAACAAAACAGTTGCCAGGAGTAAAAACAGAACAGAATGATAGCAGCCACACCACAACAATTGAGAGTTTGAAGCTTGAAGCTTGTAATCCTTGGAAAAATAATCCCCATGAATTCTGGGAGAAGCTAAGCAAAATGAAATGTGGAGGGAAACAGTATAAAGTTAATAAAACGGGGATGAAAAATTAAGTGGGGGAAAAAAGAAGAGCTGAGGTGAGGACCAAGAAATGTGAATAGAGAAATCAATTCAGAATTGTAGAAGTTTGTAAATTGCAAACATGATTTTATAAATGTATTTCTTATAAGCCTATTATCATAGCTTTCCAAGTTAAATCAATTTTATTCTTTCAGTATGTTAGAGCTAACAGACTAAGAGAGCACATAGAAAACAAAAAGATTGCTTCAAATATTCCATTGCTTTCTTTTTGGGAGTTTGTGCAGTCAAGCAGCAACAAGAGAAGATTAAACACTGAAACTATTAGGAAGGGGAATGTATTAGATTATTTTTTTATACTGCTTTTGAAAAATGTACTGACTACTGGATTGTTTCCCTATTCTGATTCCTGCTAGTAATACTATAATACATGTCACTTACTAGACCTACGTAGGAATCATATATGGAATACTTGATAAAAGTATATACCTTGATTTTCCATGCTTTTTGGTGGGGATTTAAATGCCCATCTATATTTGAGTAAGTTGCCTTAAACTGCCTTTGCAGTCAATGGAGAGAAATTGGCATTTCTAGGGCACAATTTATCTCATCTTAAAATAGATGTCTAAAGCAGGTCAGACAAATTGTGCCCTTGCAGCGCCTTTTGCTCCCCACTGACTATAAAAAGCATGACTAGCTCAGATGTACACGACTACACTGTAGACATTTACAGGTAGGTGATAAATTCCTCTCTATATGATTTATGACGAACTGACCTGGATGGTCAAGGAAGGATGAGTTCCAACTGAATTTTTCCCAGCTCCAAAGCTGGATCATTTATAGGGCCTCTCTGCAAAGTGGATACCACTTCGACTTCTAAGGGACTGAACTCATGCTGTAGCACTTTAACAGACATCCAACCCTTACTTACTCATAGAAGTGGTGGAAATGTGGTCATCTCTGAATCCACTCTACCCTTTTGGAACCTTCCTTGGCAGATTTGACTGAATAAAATCCTAGATTCAAAAGTTATTAGAGGAAGACCAATAGAAGCACATACATTTAGCACTGCTACATAAGTGTCTGTGAGAAACTGTAATAAAAATTTCAAACAAAATTAGGAAAATGGATTCTCACCTTCCATTTAGCCGTAATTAATTGAAATGAGATATAATAACAGCATAAATAAAACCATTCATGTAAAACTGTCTTTTGCTTCTTTGTTTCCTTTCTACTGCTTTTACACAACTAATTGAGTCTTTTACTTGTGATAAAAAAAATAACTCTTACCGATCCCACTGAAATTAAGTTTGTATTAAATATGAATAAGTGTTTCATTATTCAGGAATATGCATCTCATTGTACACTTTTGTCTTAGAAACTCTAAGATTTGTGTGGTTCAGGGACTCTATTTATTGTTACCTTTCTAAGTATATCATCTATGCAACTATGATACATAAATGATAGAAAGAGTAGTATTATTTGCACAGAGAGAATAGTAAAATCACTACAGTTTAAGCGAACGTCTTCTTAAGTAGGGAAATGTCTTCTTAAGTAATGGTCATTCTGAATTTTAATATTTTACACTTTCCAAATTTGTACTGCAAGACTGAACTGTGATTTGTAACATTTCAGGCTCTGGGTACATTCCACAGTTATTTGAAAATAACTGTTAGGTCAAGTGTCTATTATTTCACTTTGTTCTTTGTTCTAGCTGCTGAGAGAAGCAACAATATTTTTCATCCAATATTGCCATAAGGGAGAAAACCCTGGATGTTCTCAAAAGATCTAAACACAACAACCATTTAATGCATTGAGAAATCTCATGTTGGATCCAATGTACTTTAGTTTTGGCCCTTGTAGAAACCACTCACACTTTAAGGATGAGCTAAAAATAAATTATTTCTCTTTTCTCAGGCACTATTAGCTGGTACTTTTTTATGCTGTAATTTCATTTTTCTATGGGAACATTTGTATGGTACCCAGTTTCTTTCTGATAGCCTAGGTCTTTCTAATATAAACTCTTGAAAGAAAACAGAAAAAAACTTTATTTTCAGAAGTTATACTTTCACATTTCAAAGATCAGAAGTTATCTGTTACATTATTTTGAGTTAAATTACTATGGTATAGAGTATATATTTAGTAAATTGCTTTACTGACTACAGAGAAAGAAGAGTAAGAATAAGGCAAAGTTTGGTGTAAAACTCCTTTAAGGCAATCATTCTCTTTTTTGTCCTATTTATTTAGCCTTACACAGCATGGAGTCACCATATGGATAGTTTTACTTTCAGGAACAGGAATTTTTAAA
Source organism: Gallinago undulata (assembly GCA_026546715.1). Taxonomy (NCBI): domain Eukaryota; kingdom Metazoa; phylum Chordata; class Aves; order Charadriiformes; family Scolopacidae; genus Gallinago; species Gallinago undulata. The sequence continues at coordinate 25,718,833 of JAOTQQ010000001.1, forward strand.
TGTTGTATGGTGTTGAATAAGGATTAGAGATGCCTCTATAGTCTCCAGATCCATTCTCTGGCTTTCATAGGTGTTGTTATTCTATAAACCTTTCATAAAATAAACAACTCAAGTAGGCAAGTTATAGTATACGTGGAAGCACAAGAGATTACATGGTGGGAACAGGTCAGAGACAGTTACATCAGTGTTTGACATACAAAGGATTTGTTCTCTTAGATGAATTCTCTGTCTAAGGTTTGGACTGTTTGCTATACATATACTAAAATTGCTGGTAGTATAAATTAAATGTCACAAAGTACATCCTGTATCCTATTAAACTCCTGCTTCATATTCAAGTCCATGGTGCTGCCCATGACACAGTTTGTTTTGTACTCAATTTGAAAGGTTTCATCGGGCCTTCTTGTTTTAGAATTATGTTCTGTAAATATGAAACTGAATTCATAAGTGAGAAATTTATCAAACAGAGAGAGAAAAAAAAGAGGATCTGACACTTGATGATTAAATATACTCCTCTCAGGACTGGAAGAGGGTTTCATAGATAATTGTTGATTGTTAATTTAAAAATGGCCTGAAGAGGTAACAGAAAAAAATACTCTGATTAACTTTGCCACTTCGAGAAGCTATACATTTTTTACTTTAAAATAATTGTATTTGTTCTATTCTGAAAATACACATAATTAAACATTAATTTAATTTTAATTAGGTCACTAGTGAACACCCCTTTGCCATTTTGTCTTTTAAAATTTTGGCTAGTTTTAAACAAAAACTTGCACTGGCAAATCAGCCAGAGGCATATTACCTTTGATTGACAGCTATGCCAGTAACTCTCCTTTAATAAGACAAGGATGATTTGCTTGGTATGGATCATTTGGCTCAGTTTTGGTGACAGCCTCAGGCACAATTAGTCTAAATGAGTGCTTGAAGCCTCATGCTTTTAAGTAACCCCAGAGGTACAACCAATCCAACACTTCCCTACATCAGGTTATCACATATCAACTGCTCTGAAGTATCTGTCCAGTAACAAAGGAGAGGTAACTCACGCACCTCTGTTAAAGTGCAAGTGACTTGGAGTTGTTTTGTGTGTGACTCAAATAAGAGTTTTCTCATAGTAATTACCTTGGATAATAGTAAGTGCTTCTTGCATACACATAACAGCAGTGCCCACAATACTGCTTCTGAAGATGCTCCTATGCAGGAAGCTTACAAAAAAGTGTGGAGCTGGGGATGCGCTTCACAGTCATGAGTGGTACAGTCTGAGACTGAGGGGGTGTGAGTTGCAAAGAGCTTCAGGGATAAAATAGGAACACGATGCTGTGCAACCAAGAAAAGGGAAAATGTGACTGGTTTAGTGAACAGCCAGAGTTCTTCCTTGGATCCTTCTACAGTGACAAGAAATCAGCTGTTCAAGCAGTAGAACTGTTCTGCTGGTCTAAGTGATATGCATGCTAGGAGGACATTGCCTGCATAATGCACAATGTCCCTGTGTGCTCTTTGATTTTGCAAAAGACAACTTATGTTTCTACAAAATTTTTTTTTCATTTATATTATTATTTGAGCATATTGATATTATACTATTTCCTACAAGTCAATAAAGCTTGGAAAAAGAAATAGAACAGCTGCTTGACAAAAGACCTAGATCAATAACCAGCACAAAACTTGTGTTGATTCAACACAAGTTGATCAACACTAGTAATGACTTCCCCAGTAACAGAAGTCCATGACAGAGAAGGAAACCAACCGCAGGTCTTCAAAAGTACAGACTAGTTTCCAAATTACTTGGTTATTTTCCTGTCCCAGTGCAATATAAATGGGGTGGGGACCTCTAGCTACTATAAAAGTAGCAGTGCTGGAATGAAGCCAGGGGCTGATCCACTCATATAGTTGTTCGATGTCCACAGAGCTCTAATAGAACTATGTAAATAGGCAGTAGATTGCATGGATAAGGGACCTATTTTTATTTCTTACAGTAAAGTCCCAGAAAAATGTATTTGCTCAGTCTGGTTGGTTGACTGGTACCATAGAAGAGAGCAGCAACATAAAGCAGGTCTCTGGAAATTAGAATGACAGTGAATCCTGAAATGAACCTGGAGCAATAGTGGGCAGAGGAACAGTGTGACCATGCGGCGCTTCAGCACTTACAAAGCAAGCAGTCTCATTCAATTGAAACAGGTAGCTGTAAAAAAAATGGCCAAGGCAGGCTCTTTTTTTGGGTGTTCTTAGGGAACATCGTTGCTGCAACAACCTTTCCAAAGCTTCTACAGTCCCTACAGATCAAGTCAATCAGGGACTCTGGAATTTGCGGTGGATTTAGGCCCTCTGCAGAGTACAAGGGGAACTGCACGAGAAATACCTCGACACAGGTTTCCCGGTTGCCTCAGACTCAATCTTGGTTCTTGAAGAAGAAATTTAAGGATAGTTAACCAACTTTGCTTAAGAGTTTCACCATATTGCAAACAACTAAAAGTGGTCTAGAAAGTAACTATTTAGTGATGACTGTACTCATCCTTTCCAGAATCTGTTTATCTCATAAAGAGATAAATAGGACACTTTATTTCTAGTTCTGAGTTTGTTACATCAAAAAGTAGCAGCAACTTTTCTATGGTGCCCAGTGTTTTTTCACCACCAGTAGACATTATTTTGCTTCAGGACTGAAGTAATGAAAATAGTAATATGATCTCAAATGCAGTGCAATGCTAGTACATTTGTGCTTCTTCAAGAACTGTATTAACTCTTAGTCTTACGGAGTTGTTATTAGTCATCAACAGGCATTTTAATTACCTAGCATCTATCTACCTGATATATTTGTTATACCTCATACCTTTGGAAGACAGTACTTCATATGTTCCATGTTTTCAACTGACTCAAACTGCAATGTGGGTATGCTTTCCAGTTATCAAAAAGTTATAATCACACTAGGCTCAGTGAAATTTGGATCAAGACCTCAGCGAATGAGCACTTCTGGGACATTAACCATTGCATTTCTCAACTCAGGTGCTCCAATTGAACTTTATGTTCTGTATCTTTCCTAAATAATCCTCATAGAGAAAATAAACTGTATTAAACCACTCCTTAAGGAGGTGCTGAATGTCCTTACCTGAGCTGAGGAGGAAGTGATAAATTATAGTGAAGAGAAAGGAGATTTCCCTTAGAGAAAACCATGCTTGAATAAGATGGCAACTTCAACAGCACCATTTTACTGAAAGAAAGAAAAACTACTATAAATTTAGGTATTTCTTATCAGAAAATGTCTGTCATTTTAAGAGCAGCCTCTATGAGATGGCACAGAATGTATCAGGTTTTGCAACTGTTACAATACAAACACATGCCTCCCATCTTGGCAAGGGAAATATTTATATAAGTTGTGCTGATTTCATGTAACATTAATAGGGCAATTCTTTAATCAAATAAATTAGTCTTCTCTATGTAAGCAAAAGGTGTACTGAAGTCAAATCAAATATTTTATCATTCTACAAGACAAGCACTTCAATTTCATACCAGAAACTAAGCTTGGCACACGGCAATAGTATTAATAACAAAGAGAAATGCAAGTAAGAGCTAACAAACAAAACCAAAACAATGCAATTTGTGATTCAAAGTGTTAATTTTAATCTTAGTTTTATGGTCTGATGGGTATTTAGGAACATAGTCTAACATACTAGCTAAGTATTGCCCCTGCAAAAACATAAAGGTCATTCTCATTGATAGAAAGACTCATAGTGATGACAAAGGGCTTTGAATCAGATATGTAGGCTTCAGTAAGGCTTTTAAGAATTTATAAATGTTAAGCACATGTTTAGATTTCTTTAATAAATAGGGTTAGAGTTAAGCATGTATGGAAGTAGCTTCATGATTTGGACCCTTAATGTGAAGTCCTGAAGACTTCTGTAAAGGAGGGTTTAATTTTTGGCTATGGAGAATGTAAATTCATGAATTCATTAATCTTTTTGGCTTTCTTTTACTGTCCCAATGCATCTTTTTTTCACTACCCAGTCAGTAGAGTCCCACCTTGCAATTCTTCATATCAGCCTGTGGATACCAAAGATGCATAATATATGGGACAAGCATTTTTCTTCCAGCGGTGGGTGGTCTGATTCCTTAATCAAGCTGACTTTTTGCATTAAAAAGCTTAGCTCAGCTTTTGCTCTGTGAAAATTTATTTTACTCTGCTTGACTAAATTTATTTTAAAGTATGTGTGCGCATACATGCATAGCTCAGTGCCTAGTAACTGTATTAAATAGCCAGGAATATCTCAGTGTTTCTATCACAAGTCCTTGCTTCTTGAGATTTAACACAAGAGAGTAAAAATTAGCTCAACTCTGAAAAGAAGGCTTCTGTGTTTTAATGTAATTTATTTTGTTCAGAAAAAAAAAAATTAAAAAAAATCCATTTTAGTAATAAAATTGCAAAGAAATAAAGAGAGAAAGATAGAGAGTAAGGACAAACTTCTCACAGACCCTGTAATATTTTTGCCTTTTTAACATATTTTTTTCAGATCATTACTTATTACCAAAGGATATCAATGACTAGACATTTCCAAGGGAAAATGCAATTTAAAGGTTTCTGACATCTATAATGTTTACTTCTAATTGTTGCACGGGGTCATCTTTTCTGGTTTTGCTTTAAATCAAGAAACTCCTTGAGTTTTTAGGTTGGATATAATTTTTGTCCTGTTACAGGAGTTATATTTTTTGTCTTCAAATAAAGTTTATATGAACTCTGTTTTCTCCAACATTTTAATGGAAGATACTACATTTTTATGTCCAAAAAATGGTAATTAAAGAAAGCTCAGGAGTCAGGAGTTTTAAGATCTTAAACACATAGCTCAAGAAGAATGTGTTAATTTGAAATTCTTTCTTTTCTGTATCATCATGAAACTGAGTGCAGTCAAACTTTGAAAAGAGTGTTGTTTTCATGGTGGAATAACAAAAGAGATGAATAATCATTTTTCATGACAGAGCCACCATCATGTTCTACCTGGGAGTTTGAAGTGGACCATGAATCTAAAATGCCCATATACCACAAAAGGAATTGGTTATTATGAGTAATTTACTGTTATGATCTGAATGTCCTTAGGCTTAGCGGTTTGCTACTCTGTATATTCAGCTAAGGAGTCACTGCGGCTGAGATATGAATCTGCATTTTCCACCTCTCTAATGACTACATTCCTACTTGGTTTGTCTGATCATTGGGAAATGGTAAGAGTTCTTGTTTTTGTATCTGCCACACTATGATTACAGTGAGAAATAGCATAAGGGAAAACTTTTTTACCTCTGTTTCAACAGGGATTTTTCTGCTGAGCTAAAATCGTCTTTTGGACACTGATAGGTGAGATCCATTCATTAGAGAATATGTAAGAACCCTGAAGAGAGCAGATTTCATCAGAGCAGGGGGACATCAGAGGCTAACCACAAACATGCACACAATGTCAATGTTACATTAATACAAAAGTCTGTCGTACACATAAAATTGCTAGTATTTCAGATAAGGATAGAAATCCTATGGGTATCAAACACAGATCATCCTCTAGAACAGCTCAAGGTGGTGATACTCTTAAAAGCTGCAACTGTTTTGAGTATAACTCAACCTTCTACTAAGATCTTTGCACATCATTCTTTTTCCCTGTTTTTTTTCTTCATATGGTATCTTTCATTCTTCATAATTTAAATGTAGTAGTTTTTACTGAGACAGAGAAGTGTCAATATTGCTGCTGCCAGAACTTACACATATCCTAGAAGGAGCTGGCGAGAAATGAGGAAATAGATGTCAAAAATGAGTATTTGTCTGAACAGAAACAGTATTGCTTTGCTATTCCCAGAGTATCTACACACTTCATATGCAGTGTGTGACATGGAATGAAGTCCATATGAATCTTCTTTCAGGACAAAACTCTGGCAGAGCTATTTAGCTGCTAAAAAGATTTGTGCATGAAGTCCAACTATTTTTAGGTCATAGTCTTATTACTTCCTCACAGATCTTATGCTTGAGGCTCAGCATTCCATCATTCAGAATGCAAAAATTGCATGTAATTTGAGCTGGTGTGTGGGTAAAAGGCAATAGGTTCAGGAAACAGACTGTATGTAAGCTTTGAGTCTTTTCTGAGTGATGAGGCATCTGTATCAGCTGAGAGAACCAATGTGTCAGCTGCCATTCAAGTGAGACAAGTTATTACCACATCTTATTGGTTGTGTTAAACCAATAAGATGTGGTAATAACTTGGTACCACACCATATTGGTTGGACTAGATGATCTTAATAGGTCCCTTCCAACCTAGGTGATTCTGTGATTCTGTGATCTTGGACGATAAAGGTGTTTATATGAAGTCCTTCTCTACTGGATAGGAGCAAGGAGTAAGCGTTCAGAAATGACATGTTTCAGTCCTGGGACAGTCTGAGTCAGGGACAGCTCAGTCCCATAATTGTGAGGCTGTTCTTCCTGAAGCAGAAATGCTTTCAAAGAGCTAGAACTGAAACAGAACTGCTAGCAGATGTGTAGTGGTGAAACAGGATAGCTTATTAAACTGCCTCTCAGCTACACCCAGTTGTGGAAGTGAAGTAACAACTCTAAAGTATTTTTGGCAGCTAAAGCAGTCAATGCTATGAGTGAGCTGTGTAACTGTGGTCATGTATCTGAGCAGGCATACCTTTAAATACTTCTACAGACAGAGAGGACCAGACATGGAAAGGCCCATGCAAGGTCATTCAGTGTAATTCAGAAATTATTAACTGCATTCAAGCATGTATCTGGAAAAAGTGAGGTTGACTTAAACAAACTCTACCTGGTAACTTTGACAAGTAAACAAATTCATTCTGTTTCAGTCATTCTAAAATACTGTTTTCCGAGCGTTTGCCTTACAATTTCATTCTAATGTTGCTTACCTTTCACCTCATTACTAGTAAAAATATATATTCTCTCTCTTCCTCCTCCTAGTCCTTGTTAAAAATGAATTGCTTTAAAATGTTTCTGAGATGATCAGGAAGTGTTTGCCCTCTTTCTTCTCATTCTGATAGTAAGGTTCCTAATTAACTCCATTCACATACATTAAAAATGTCCTAAAGCGTGCAGCTTTGTAATTGGATTTTGTCATAAAGAGAACCAGGAGTGAACAAGTTTCCTTCCTTCCCTGAGAATGTGTGTCTGAATCACACTTTAAAGGAACAGATAAATCTAATCCACTGCAATCTTCAGGTTCACTGCAGCTTGCTGTGGTTATCCCCTTGTTTTAGAGAGATTCAGGACTGTTGGTTCACAGTAGTGGAAATGTGGACAGTTGTGGTGACAGAAGTCAGTAGGATAGACTGTTACACATTTGGTATCAAGTTTAGTTGCAGCCAGCATTAATAGTGTCACTTTTACGAGCACTGTGGTGACAAATATTCAAAGATCTTATCTGGATGACGCAAAATTCCTCCTCAGAGCTCCTTGGCATTTTGAAAGATTAGGGTTATAGTACAATCATGTCACATCCCAAACGGTAATTTTGATTCTGTTCCAAATTTCTGTATTCATTTAGCTGATGTATTACACTGATAAATTCCATTTTTATTGCATTCTACGGTGTGGTATACAGTTGTAAAGACTTTATTGGAGTCCTCTATTTGTTTTGGCTTGATGGATCGAAAAATTGTTTGCATTGTACAGGTCTGTTCATTTAACAGGTATTCATTTAAATGGGTAATAAGATACAAGGGTTGTGTAATGAGATGGAAAATTGCTAACCACACATTAGGTGATTACCGTGTTTTTTGTCCAAATCAATTTTGGCAGAAAATAATAAATCTAGAAAATGAACTTGGAACCTACATTTCAGATTGGTAATCAGTAGGTCACTCTTGTGAAAAAAATTTCCCATTTGTTCTTGTTTAATGGGGAAAGAAGCCATTGCCTTATTTAATAGCAATTTCATAGTGATATTCAGGAGCATATGAAAAGGGATGTGTACCTGGGCTAAAAATTCCCACATACACAAAGTCATGTCTTCTTTTTTCCCTGTTGAGTAATCTCTATTGAGATTTTTGATGATCAGGTCCTAAAATAACTAGACTCCATAACAACCAAGAAAAAGAAGGACAGAATCAGAAGCTCTATATGTGATTAGGAAACTCAGAAGACACCTCAAGCATGGATTTACCAGGGAAGGCTTGGGTCATACTTTCCCCAGCCTTGCTATGGTCTCCTAGCACAGCACTCCCTCAGCCCTCCAGCCAGAGTCCACATCAGAAGGAAGCTTTGGGCCCTCTCCCAGAACACACATTCTGGCAGCGGTGTTGCAGAAGAGAACCAGAGGATTCACAGAACCTTTTCTTGTCTGAAGCCCAACTGGGAGCCACTATCACACTTTTCTCAGGATGGGAAATCTCATTCCCCTCAACCCTTTGGACTGCTGTCATCATATTTCATATAAACATATATATATATATATGTTACTATTTCATGTGTACCCACCTAGGATTTAACACTAACCAAGATTCTGAAATGTCTGTATAACATGTCCATGCCACCATTATATGTGCCTTGTGTCCACAGAACAATAATTCTGTCAGGCCATAGTGGAGGACAAGTAAATTGTCATGGTTAAAACCAAGTAGTGGCTAACTCATCCTGTACTTCATGCTGTGTGAATCAACATGTGGAGCTCTAAGACTAGGTCCAGGAGCTAAAAGCTATCTCCCAATCAGTTAACAGCAACAAGGAGACATACAGCAGCTGCCTACATACTTCTCAGCTTTTACAGACTGTGAAGAGATCTTCTAAACAATTGCAAAGCAAAGTGAAAATCAAAATTAAGCCATTTCTGAATAATTTGGTTTGAGTCTGGCCTAAAAGAATAGTATCTGCTCACATGGTCAAAAGCTTTCTTGGAAGCTGTTTCTTTCTCCAGCCCCAGAGTTACCAATTGCTGTTACAGCTGTGATGTACTACCAGACTGTGAAGCAATTTCAACGCTAATAAATTAAATATGCTTCTGACCTTTTTCCAGCACTGAAGCCAGCTAACCTAGAAAGGCTGACAGCCACACTGTTAAACTATTTTTCTATGTAGAACACACCAACAATATCCAAAATGACTACTGGGAATAGCTGTGGTAACTCCCAGACTGTACCCAAGAATTAGTTAGGGGACAGGCAGTTTGCCCAAGCCAAAACTTAAAAAAAGATTGTACTAATAATTCAGCAATGTAGACAACTGAATATCAGTATGATGAATGTTGCCTGACACTGTTTAATTTACAAGCATAAACATAGTGTGACTGTACAGACTGACTTAAAATATGTTAAAATGTCAGATATATGAACAACTTTTCACATTATCAAGCGCTAGCCATGAAAGCCAGAACAAAGTAGAATTAATGTTTTATTCAGTCACACAGTGTGATGACATGCCATAGACTTATAAACAATTTTTTTTTAAACAAGATGGTCCTGCACTACATCTGTGGGAAACAAGAGCTCCTGTAAAGCAAGCAGGAAGTAAAAATTACATTAGTAATTACTTGCAATGTAATTATTACTTACACCCTAGCAAGATCATGGTCTATCCTTACCCGTGCCCAAAGCCTTGGCATTACTAGCACATTGCCCCACATACTTTTCTCTGAGGAACCGTCTGTTCTTTAGTTCTGTTTTGTGCAGTTGACAGGTGCATTATTTATGGTCCAATATAGTTAATCTAGTGTTAGGTGCCTGACTTGAAATCAGTGGATTTCAATCCCTTCTGTGTGGGCAGATGCCTGCATTTGCCCAAAGTACTATTAATGCCTCTAATGTTTCACAGGAGCACAAGACTGAGATGAAAGGCAGGTCACTTCAAGCTTGGGACTGTAATATGGACTAAGAATTGCATTTAAATAGAATTGGTTTTCTGTGCTTCTATTTTAAGAATTTTGTTTTTCATAATACTTGTCCAAGTCAAAACAAAGCAAGTCTTTTTCTGATTCTTATTTCCAGAGTGACTTTACAAAAATTCTCTTTCCTCCAAAAATCATACCTTCTAAGCATCTCAATTCCTTATGTAAGCTGAACTGGACAGGAAGGTCAGTTAACAGTGAAATAACACTATTTAAAAATGAATCCCCATCATGCATTGGAGCTATCCATTAGGGAAACATTAGTGAGATACAAATTTATGTTTCCCAGCTTGCAGCTTCAGACTGTCTATTTTAATTTTGTTCATATGTCACTGGTTATCTGCACTGGATTTAATATTCTGCAATGCCACATTTTATGTGATCTCCCTGGTCCTCTTTGTCTTGCTTTCCACTTACTACTCCATGTTATTATTTGATTGCATGAAGGAGCTTGACTATTACTCTGTTGTTCCATTTCTGTTGCCAGAATAGTTTTGATCAATACAGCTCAAAAAAATTGATCATAAAATACCATGCATTTAAAAGAATTTTTTTCAAGTGTTTTAAGAACTTTGATTTTGAATACAGGAACTATAAATGGTCTACATCCCACTTCTGGCTTTTTAGTATATTTTTGCAGACTATTAAGTACAAAATACATATGAGAAGTTAGTTCATCCATGAAGAAACACACTGAGTTTGAAGTTTTTTAATGCTACTGTATAAATTTATATTTCAAGATATTTTCAGTTCCAAGATAATGTGGCAGAGCTAACAGGATGATTTAGTACCTACCTCTAGCTACAGTATTTCTCCATCAATAAAAGGGCAACAGTATACAAGGGAGTTGTAGCAGTCTTACTTTCTGTGGACTCTACAGGGTAACAAGCTTTTTATGTTGTATATAACAGAGTTCACATTTCTATTACTGAAATTATTATCCCGTAACACAACAGGGTGTCTTTCTAATGACATTTTTATGCAAAATGTTTGGTTCAACAAAAAGACCTATTCACACCTTTAAAACAATTTATGCATAGTTAAATGAACAATTGTTCCTAGCACACAGTCAATAACCTAACCATTTTAATCTTAATAACCCACAGAGAAACTCACAAGCAGTGATTATACACTGTGTGGGCTGCTTTCCATTCACTTGGGAGATTTCCATAATAAAGGTCTTCCTGAAGTCGGAGCAGTTCTCCACTCCTAAGGGCTACAGGCTAGAGAGTCATTTTTGTAAGCATTTGAAAGGAGAATTCTCATTTTCTCTCAAATAAAGTAGGACTGAGCATTTATCAGAATCAGAACTATTAAAGTAAAATACACCAGCAGAAAGGGTAACATAAGGAGCTACCACTAGTTTTGCTCAAGCAAGTTGTCTTCTCTCCAGAAGCATATCCTTGCCAATTTGTAAAGATCACTTGTGACTTTTCAGATTTTTGTCTACTCATAAGTTGGTTTTCCCATTAATATTGAAAATGTATAAAATACACAGATGTTAAAAATAGCATGTTTAGAGTTTCCAATATTACTTTACAGTACATCTGAGGTATCACAAGGACTGTGGTTTGGTTTTTAAATATTTTTCCTGAGTATAATTAAAAAAATAAAATTAACTACAGAGAAAATAAGAAATAAATAATGCTTAAACACACACAGACAACCTTCATGTCTAGAAATCGTCTTCTAAATAGCTTTACCCAGAGGACTTCTCTGCTGTGTTCAGTTTGTAACAGAATAAAATGCTTATTGATTACAGAGAAGTTTGGTCAAATAGAAAACACCTTGTTCTGCAAACATGAGATTAATGAAGCTTGTTTTCCTATGGATTTTTGTCCTACACCCTATGCTACCACAAGGGATCTGCCATCTGCATCCTCGGTAACTTCACATCACTTCTTCAGTACTTCTCGTTCCCTCTTGCCCATGTTCCTACTCCAGTAGCAGTTCTCTTCCCTGAGCGTGCTTGGCCTTGCAGCCAGGTAGGAAGGTGGTACAGCCGATGCACCTGATGACTATACTGCACAAGCCATGCAGGAGGGAAGAATCCCATTCCTTCATTACTAATCCTCATTAATCTCATTACCGTGGTGCATTCTGTAGACACTTCAGTGATGAATGGCAACTAAGCCCACTTTCATAATCAGGAAGCAGAACTCCTTTCTTGTTTCCTTCTGGTTTGTACAAATTAATTTCTCCATGTTTTCCATTCCTTATTTTGGAATGCTCTCCTAACTATATTCATATTTAATAGAATATGAGTCTATCAACCTCAAAAAATATCTATTTTTTTTAATATATTTCTTAGAGCATCTTCTAAAATTTAATGTTCAGGGAGATTGCAACATTTTGCATATTAGCACAGTAATATGGAGAGTTTTCTCTCTAGGGTCAGAGTGAAAATCTAGTCTTATTGTTAAAATGCTTGACCCAAACTATAGATTTTTCCCTTAGCTTTGCTGGAAGGTTTTTTGATAAATCATACCATCTGTCTATGCCACACTCACAGGGGAAAGGAAGAAAATGTTTCTTATTCACATTCTCACCTACAACTTCTATTTAGATTCATTCTGTGCAAACCTTACAGCTGGTCATGGAGGTGATATAAGAATAGGAATAATATTACCATGGTCATAGCTTCAATGCAGAACAGTGGCCAGCAAATTTGCGATTGTGCAGTGTCCTCAAAAAACTTGTGTTTTCTGTTTGGTTCTCTGTATAGTTTCATGCATCACAATATACACCTTTACTGTCACTTTTCCTGAAGTTCCAGCAAAAAATTTGTGCTCCCTTAAACTACCATGTTATAGAGCATTCTATAAAGTGGTGATTTGTACATGTGTCTAGAGTTAGTAGATAGATGAGGTGTAGCAGATGGCACACAAGTACATAGCACAGTTTTGGTCTTTGTAGGACCAATAAGATCTGTTCTACACTGTCCATGGTTTCGTTTTTGTAATTCTTCACATGAAGCATTTTAACTATTAGTCTTAAAAGTTAACTTTGCAGATCAGTGCTAAAATGCAGGACAAGGGTACTTGGACTGCTGATGGCCCTAGTATCTATACAAGTTTTGCAATTCTGGGCTCACAGCCCAGGATTTTTCATGTGGGTTGAATTCACTTAAATACTGAGCAGAACTTAAGAAAAATATGAGAGTAATAAATATACATCCATGAAATTATAGAATCATAGAATCATAGCATCATAGTATGGTTTGGGTTGGAAGGGACCTTAGAGATCAATTGTCAAGCCTGCAGATTATACAGTCAGCTTCTCCTTTCAAATGAAGAGTCAGTTGTTATCTCCCAGAGAAAACCAGCATTTTTAAAATTTTAAAATAGGTATTCAATCAACCACACCATTACTGCTGAAGAAGGCCACATAAGTGCAAGCAAATGATGACTGATGAAGCTCCTGGAACTACTGAAAGCTACCTGCTAATAAAGGAACATTGATAACCTATCATTATTTGTTCATTTTTATGTATTCAGGTGTAAAATAATTAAGAGAAAAGTTGTATATCCTTTTCTATCAGAACCATACATAATATAATACATAATAACATACACAATGCAATACAATTCAACAATTCATCCTACATGTGCAAAAGTATAACCAGTTATGTATATTGACTTGAAAAGCACAATCTTGCATAACATTTCAACTCTTAGTCACTTCTGTCATCCTTAACACCTTTATAAATGAATTTCATCACCTTTCACAAAGTTTAATTAAACCAGACTCTACATAGCGCAGAACTGCTTCCAGAACCTAACAAAGTTCCATTTAAAAATTTTATTTCTCCTTTGAATTGAGTTAATGTTAGTTCTCACCAGAAATGTAACAGCCTTGACAGGTAACCTCCAGGTCACTCAGAATGTCAACTGTTATACTTTGAACAGCACCTGACAATGCAAATACAGGTAACAACTAGAAGCTGAAATTCCCTTTTATGCAGATAAGCCATTCAATGCATGAACTCCTGTATTATAGAACAGGCTTTGTTTCCAAAATTATGCACTCGATGTATCTTCATGAGTTCAGCCCTGACTTGAGACTGGAGTTCTCAAAAACAAGACACCTACCCAAAGTAAATTCCCACAGTCTCCTGGTACTAAAGCTCAGTCTTCACTGATTTTACTTTCAGTTAATAACCAGTAGTAGTGAACTGCTTGAAATGCTACTTTGAAACTCATATGACATACTATGTTCACAAGTAAGACCTTCAAATATATTTCACAGTCCAATACCATCAGACAAATGCTTTTCAAGTTAAATCCAAGTTTTAATAGATGACCCATTCTTTACTAGGACATTTGATTGCACAGCTGGACACCAGTTGGTTGCTACCATTGTATTTCACTATGTCTCACTGGTTCTCCCAATAGTCCTGTACTACTTATAAAACATAGGGAAAAGATAAAGCTGTGTAAAAATCCAACTTGAAACATCTGTAGGCAAAATAACAATACCGTTGTCATTTAAGCTATATATCACCACACAGCTTCTCAGTGAGAGAAAACCATCAAGAGTTTCTTAGCCAACAATAGTACACTAACCAGTCCCAGAAAATACCTGTCATTATTTCTTCACAGTGATACCAAAAAGAAACTGATAGATCCAAAAATATTAATGAACACTGCATATGATCAAACACCACAATACCTCTTTCTGTTGCACTGTATCTGTCTGGAGAGAAGGAAATGAAAAGTAGATACATGTAAGGTGAAAAAGAGAATGTAGGTAGACTGACAAGAAAAAAGATTCAAAAATAAAGCTTAGGATAAAAATCAAATATGAAGCACGCAGGAGGAGGTTAGGAAAGACCAAGAAAAAACAGCCCAAAATTTTGAGCTAGAGCTTTGGTCAGGAATTACTGATGGGGACTGCACTAAGTAAAGGAATGTGAGGACTAAGGAATGCAGGGTGACTGGAGGGGTTTGTCCAAAGGGAAATCTGTGTAGTGAGTGCATACTAACTCCTTTTTAAACATTAAAAAATCAATCATATACACATACCAAAAAAAAAAGATAACATTTTTGATAATTTATTTGTGGGGATTGCTTTTTTAAGATAGTACATATGTTAGACAAATTACTCTAAAGTACTCCAAAAAACTTCTAGGCAAAATGTAAGAAAATATGGGTATTAACACAATGTTAGATGGTGGGTTGGCCCCAGCTAGCAGCCAACATCCCATCCAGCTGCTCACCCGCTGCCCCCTCAGTAGGACAGGTGGAGTGAATAGAAAGAACACGAGCAGGAAGGCTCATGGACCAAAATAAAGACAGAGAGATCCCTTACCAATTACTGGCACAGGAAAAACAGACTCAGCTTGTAGAAAAGTAATCCATTGCCAGTTAAGATATATGCATTTAACTACTCATTCAGGCATTGGGAAACAAAACCAAACAAAAATACCCAACATTAAAATACCTGGGGAAAATACACTTAGGGAAAACACTTTTCCTCCCCCAGTTGCCCTGCTCAACTTCACCCCAAACTTCTCTCCTTCCCCCTTGTTATCACTGCAGGTTATGTACAGTCCCTTCAGTGAGGCAACTGGCAGAACAAGGAACAGTGGTGCTGGCAGAGTTATGGCCATTGCACAGTTGTTTCCTTCTGCTGCTCCTTCCTTCTCACCTTTTTCCTTTCCTCCACCATGGGTCCTCCAGGAGCTGTAGTCCTTCAGCAGTGCCTGCTCTGCTTCTCCCCCTCCAACCTTGACATTCCCTCTGCTGTTTCACGCCCTTTTTTCTCCTCTCTCTGCCTGTCCAGCATTTTATCCCCTTTCTTAAACATGTTTTCCCAGAGTTGCCACCATCTTGGCTGAGAGGCTGAGCTGTTCCCTGCAGTGGGTCTGTTGGAGCTGTCTGGAATTGTTCATGCCCAGCATGTGGCAGCCCCAGCCCCTCCTCACAGATGCTGCTGCGTAGCCCCTACTGCAGCATCTTTGAACTCCCAGTGCAAATTCAGAAATGACTGGTACATTAGTCTGTTGTGTGAAAGCGTCTGTGTGCATTTATAAATGTATCATAAATTGATGTATTTTATATATATTATGTTACAGAAATGTAACACTCCTAATAAACAAAATCAAGTCAAATGATACTGGTCAAAAAAACTGCCAGAAAAGATGAAAGAATCTGAAAAATGCTGTCGTCAATGCATTTTAATTTTTTTTTTTTTGGTGCTTGTACTCTTTATAGTCGGTAGATGTTAAAAAAGACTGGGAGGTCCACAAATGCCCTCTGAAATTTCATTTAAATCCAGCATAAGTTAATGGGACGCTGCAGATGTGATTGCCGCATGCCTGGTATTTTAAAGGATTTAGAACTTGGTTTCTTTTTTTAGTCTCTTAACAGTATTAGATTCCAGCACAAGCTAAAAATATTATGTAGGTAGTCATGATGTCACTTCTTTTGTATTCCTTGTAGAGCTGAAGTGTGCAGCTGGAACCGTATAAAAGCTGAGGAATTACTGTGTCATTTGAAGTCAAAATTATTATGCTTGAACTGCTGCAACTCTATGTTCTCATAGGACTACTGGCCTCCAGGCTTATGGAAGCTAAACATACTGCTGCTAGCCAGGAGAGATTAGTAAACATATTGCTTGTGCTTCTGGAAAACCATCACTGGGTAGTCTCCCAAAAGAACAAGTTCTGATCTGTATTTTAAGTAGCAGCTGCTCAGCATGCTTAAATATACTGCACAGATTTATTCTGTTCTGCTTTCCACAGAGTTCTTTTAATCTCAGTTACCCAAAAGCGCGGGACAGAAGTGGAAATTTGACATTACACTGAGTGGGTTGCAAGCACTTTCCAGAGCACAGAAGAACAATCCTGGAAGAATTGGGTGATATTTAAGCAATAAAAGTGTGTTCCTTTCTTTATCTTTTCTCCCATATCCATACACACACATATGTTTTCTCATTCTCTCCCATTGAAAACACACACGCACATACAGACAAACCTCCTACTGATGCCTCGTTGGGACTTAAGCATTTGTCAGAAAATAACAGAGCCACTGCAGCTGAAAAGAACAAGTTGCTCAAGGTTATGTTCAGATGGGTTTTGAGTATCTCCAAGGTTGGAGACTCCATAGCCTCTCCAGGCAACAAAGGAGCTCATATGCTACAAGCCCTTCATTGTGATTGTGACCCTTTGCTGGGCTTGCTCAATTGTATTTGTGTCCCTCTTCTGCAGAAAGCCTGGGACTGTAGCCAGTGGTCCAGCTGTGGCCTTTCTGTTCTAAAGAGAGGAGAAGAAACACATCATCAACCTGCTGGTAACGTTCTTCCTAATGCACTCTGGGATCACTTAATCAGCTTTGTCTCTCATGCACATTGATCACTCAAATTCAACTTCATCCATCAGGACCCCCAGATCCTTCCCTGCAAAGCTGCTTTTCAGAGAATCAGCCCCCACCTTTACTAGTTATTCCTTCCCAGATGTAGGACGTGGCTTTTCTCTTTTCGAACTTCATAAGATTTGTGTTTGCTCATTTGTCCAGTCTACTCTGGAATGTCAACCACTTCTCCAGAGTCTGTGTGGTTTGCAAACTTGCTGAGGATGCACTATGTGCCATCAACCAAGTCATTGGTTAAGATGTTAAGCAGTACTGGCATCATTGTCAACCCCTTGAAGGCTAGTGACTGGCCTTCAACACAGTCTACTGTGCTGTTGATCACAACCCTTCAAGCCGATGAGTTCAGCCACTTTTCACTCCACCTTAACATATGCTTATCTAGCCTGTACTTCATGAGCTTGTCTATGAGGACATTATAGGAAACTGTGTTGATAGCCCTGACAAAGTCAACATAAAAAGCAAACACTGCTCTCCCATGATCCACCAAGGCAATCATCTTATTGTACAAAGACATCATGCTGGTTAAGCATTTCACAAATCTGTGCTGACTACTCCCAATAAATTTCTTGTCTTAAACATCTTTGAAAACGTCTTCCAACAATATTTTCTCCAACATCTTCCCAGGGAGCAAGGTTAATCTGACTGACCTATAGATCCCCAGATCCTCTTTCTTGTCCATCTTGAAGAGAGCAGGGACATTTGCTGCCTTCCACTCTCAGCAAATGTCCCTCAGGTATTTCCACCAAAAAAATTTCAAAGGCAATTCAGAGTGCCTCACAATGATATTGGTCAGCTCTCTCGACACTCATGGATGCATCTCATCAGTACCAAAGAAGGCCTCTTTTACTTCTTCTTTCTGATCAGGTATTCTCTAGCAGACACCCACATCAAGTTCCCATATACAAATATTCCTTTTTTAGAAGCCATCATGCCTTTTCTGTTGAATCATTTCCAATGAAATTGCCAGAGCAGAAGGAGAAGCTATGGCCTTAACCCATTAATGATAGCAGAATGACAAGTTTTGGCTTCACTGTACTTTAATCCCTGTGCTGAAGAAACACACTAATTGACATATACAACATACAATCAATATACTAACAGAAGGTGTTAGTTAAATGTGCAGATGTGACAGTAGCATGTATTCTTTGGGGACTGATAGATGCTTTCAAAATCAGAATGGTGTTGGAATCTCTCCTATTTGTCTCCAGAGGATAACAATAGGGTCTTAGAAGAAGACATCTTCTGAAAGGATTTTTTGAACAGCATTCACATGACTAAGCTGCTTGCTAGACAGTTGCACATCCCCACATAAAAAGAGTGAAAATCAAAAATAGTCTGAAGTAGCTACACTTCTGTTCATGAAGCAAAACAAAACAATTAGGACCAGACAGTGATGGACATGGAAATAGTCATTCTGTAGCAGCCGCCAGCTGTTATACAGCAGAAACAAGGATGAAGATATTACCTGGACTAGCTGCGGGGTTTACAGCCAGAGTTTCCTGCCCTGGGCAAGGCAGGAGCTGGATCCAGGCTGTGACCTAAGATCCTGTTCTGGCTTTTGCCTTGCTCTGAAACTAAGACAGCCATGCACTATGCCTTTCTTGTGCTGGTATTCAGGTTATAACATCAATGTAAGATTTGAAGAAAATAACTAAAAACACTCTTCAGAAGAACACAAAGAAAACAGTCACTTCTCACTCAAAATTTTTTTCCTCTGCTTGTATTTAACATTATTATAATATATCCCTACAGTTGAACAGACTAGGGAAAAGCTTCTTCTGTATTTGACAAGTACATTTTCAGTGGGGCTAAAATTAAATATGATTTGACCTTATTTTCTGCACATCTATGGGTCTGGGTTGGTTTTAAGGAAACAATAAATAATGGCAGAGAATGGTAGAATGGTGAAATGTGCTTTGTTACAGAAGGAAAAAAAAAAATCCCACTACATTCATCTAGGTGCATCTGAGAAATGTGTTGGCAGGGATATGTGTGTGTAAGGAGGCTGGTGACCGTGAGTGGAGAGAAGAAACAAAGACAGAAAAACATAGCAAGTGTAGAAGATTTGACAAAACAAGCATATGAGAACTTTAAACATCCAAGAATGCCGTTTCGATCATATTTCACTGAGGATCTTAATAGAGACAAAAATAATCTAATAGAGTGCAGAGAATAATACTTTTCCATTGTTTTCAGCAGTAGAAACCATGTCTACAGATGATCTATCGTATGCATATCTTATAATTCTTCAGCTTCTTAGTCTAAAAAAAGCTCTTTGACATTTTCTTTATGTAAATATCCTGAAAAAAATGTAACTAGCCACCAACTTCAAAGAGTTGATGCAGTCAAATAACAGGAGATTCCCTTAATGTCAAAAGGCTGAATTGGGTTAAAGGCTCAAAAGTAGTAACCAAAAATTACTGTCTGAGAAACACAATCATTAACAATATGGCATAAACCGCTTTTTCTTTTGCAAAAGTACAACTTACTTTAAAATCAATCCACATATCCTTTATTTTTCTCACAGCAGTCTAAGTTACTTGCTCCTGATGCTTTCATGTACACCAATAGAAAGCACAGAAAGCACTAACAAAAGCACAGACTCAATTTCTTGAAAGCCAGTCATATATTTCTGTTTTTATCACTATATCTTCATGAAGAGCCCTGGATGGGCACTCCTTTAAATGAGCATTGATACATTAGTGCATACAGAAATACAGATTTTTGTGAAACATTTCTATGTATTTTCATTTTCTATTGAAATGGAATACATTTATTGTCAAACATTTTATTTGAAAATATTCCAAAGGGAGCTTTACAAATGTATTTTGGTAGCCAAAGACCAAATAAGCTCTGTGAAAAATGTGCAATGGAGTCTTCTTCGTTTCTTCTTCCAAATCTGGTAGCTGGGGAGTTAATAGTCCTGGAAAAACAAACTCCATTATGCCAAATTTTAGAACACTCTTGCAGCAAAACTGACTTCTGATGTCAGAAGTGTGAAGGAATTGGCATGGTCTCAAACATTACTCATGGCACCAGTAAATTACTGAAATAAACTCTGTCATCTGCTATCCTAAGCCTCCAGTTCACAGTCATTTGGGGTGTGGAAATTATCATTATTCAGTATCCTAAAAGCATGATTTTTTTAAGAAAGCTTGGGTTAGGTTTTCTTATTTAAGTGCTGTAAAGATGTAATGACATACAACTAAAGCAGCTGGATGTGTTACGTTACACAGCTAGTGGACTCGTGGAAGTACAAATTTCTTTAAAAGAAGAATAAAATGAAAAGGAATGCCATATTCAACATTAAGCTTCAGTTCCCACAATTTCCTCCCACAGCTTGGAGGAAAAAAAAAAGCTAAATTAAGTATAGAATTATTTGGCCTCATCAGTTATGATCCATAAGTAATTTGGTTTACACATTTCTTTAATCTCCTCATAGGAAATATAATTCAATTGTGCATATCTTTAACATCAACACAATTATATGGGTGTTAGGAGAAGAAAACAGGCCTTTTTGCTCCCTTAAGGCTCATATGCATAATCTGAGACATAGGAATAATTGAAGAATTATAATTCCAGTAATTGCTCCACACAGTTAAAGATATCTCAGGGATACAAAAAGCTCAAAAACCTGATGTGTTGGGCATATTATTTATACCAACCTTTGAGAGCAAGTATTTACCTTGAAGGTTAATGCTATTTTTTTCTCTAAAGATTTCCTCTGTCTGCTATACAGACAGCCCAAACTTCTTACAGGTTTGCAGGGAAAGCTCCACAGAAACCTGAAAAACTTGAGTTGGGGCAGGGGTCTGCGTGAAAAATCAAACACAAAAATTCCCCCAAGATCTGGTGCTATGCATATTATCTTTTTAATTTTAATTTTAGAGAGAATTTTAATTACTCTCTCAGCAGGTACCAGGATGAAGAAAAGGATATTTATATGCATTATTCTTGGTATTTTTGTTTTCATTCAGTTTCTATTGTGTCAGAGGGCATTCTTCTCTCTGAAAAAAAATCAGTATAACATAACACATTTTAGCTCATCAGTATCAGTGGTCTGATCAACAAAGAGTACTTTGCAAGGAAAAAAAATAAAAAAGGAAGAAAATGTGTTGTAACTTCAAAGTCTAGTCCTGCCAGGTGCATTGCAAGCTAAGAAAAAAAATTCTTTTTTTTAACATCCCAGAATCAAGCTTTCATTAGGTTCTGAACTCCTGTGATCCAAAAGTATCATTTAAATATATGTAAAAATAATTCAAGATCCAGAAGTTTATATCCCTGCTGTTCAGTCTTTTTTCCTTTTTAGGAAGCACAGTTATTTCTGCTTTGTTACAATTTTTTAGGCTGCTGCAATTTAATATTTCAGAGAAGTAAAAAAATCTTCCAATAAGTGAAGCAAAAGTCAGGAAGATACAAAATGAACAATAATTCCTAGGTGAAAATGTGCATTTCAATACTTAGTTTTAATAGTATGATTGAAAAGACTGAATTGGCCCATTAAATCTAATTCATCATTGCAAACCTTTCATTCTGAATATCCATTGCAACTATCCAGGCCCCTCCTTCAGCATCCATATCTATGTAATTCATTCTGCCTTGCTTCTAAGAAGAACAAAGCTAAAATTTTAAATTCATATTATAGCTGAGTAAGAGTCTTCCTTTGTCATTGAATATTTTTTGAACTTGCCACTGTGTTACTAAAAATAAAAGATTATTATATTATACACATCAAAATAATGCTTTTCCTATTTTGCATGCTTCCTGGGTCTGTAAACAAAACCTATAGATGTTTGGACTTTACATTTTTTATTATATATTTTATGCATCATTAGTCTGAAAAGCTGTTTTAATTATAATACTTATTATGCTGAAATGGAGTTGTTTTAGCCTGTTAGGAAAAAGAGCTGTTGTGTAATTTCTGATACATAACTGAACTTTTCCTTGAACCATGCAATTCCTGTACTCTAATTAGGTCTCCATATCTCATTTACATATTTTTTTAAGACTCTGATGGAATGGAATTTGCTGTCCTCAGGACTGGTGAACAGTTCATTAGTAGTAGTAGAAAAATTATACATTCATGGTGAAGACAGCTCTCACTAGCCCTTCTGCATCCAAACTAGTTCATTCTGATGAACTTGAAGTTTCAATTCTCATTGGCCTCATGTCTCTGAATATTCAAGTTGCTTATCAACAACAAACTTACCACTTCAGCTTCTCACACCATTTACAATATAAGTAAGAAATATTCTAGTGCTCAGCTGAATGAGATATGGAAAAATGTGGTGAGTGAAGGATGTTTGTAGGGCTGTGGGCTATTTTTAGTTCATCTGCACATTGACATGTTCTTTCCCAAAGCTTTCTCTTATCTCTGTCCTTATATTAAATTCCTTACCATGGTATCTCAGGGTTTCTATTTCTGTGGGCATTATTAAAAATGAGAGGAGTCCTACCCTAGCCAATCCTAACCTGCAGCCACCAAAAGTGGCAGCCACAGACAGCACCCTGTCCCCTTGCCTAGAAGGAGAAGATCCCGAGGGCAGAATTATGCAGGAGAGATGTGGTGGGCATTTTAAGCACATGGCTGAGTGGCAGCAGTGTGGTTTAGCCTGAATGAAATCCCTCCAAGGTTTCTTCATCCAGTCTTTCCAGTCCAGTTAAGGACTGCCCCATTCTTTCAGCACCTGGTAGATTTCTTGATTCCCTTTTATTACCGGAAATTGGGGTAGCTGTCAGCAGTCTGCAAGTAAAGGTTCCTGTACCCTTTAGATCCCAGCTGTCATTTTCCTGGAACATAGAAACAAATCATCAAAGCTGCGAATCCTTCATTCTGATATCTCATTTTGTCTAGATGTTAAGGCAGTTGAACTAGCTGCCTATTACTCGAGGAATGAAAATGTGTTTACAAAGACCTGAATCACACCTTTTGCTAGTTATAATGTCATGTTTAGAGACGTTTGGAAAAGTTGAAACTCTTCTTTGCTAAACTGTCTGCACTAGAGTAAAACTTCAAATATATGTCTTGAACGGTTATCTGGCCTTCTGATTACACTGTAACTACCTTAATACTTCTAGCTTTCACAGGAAGAAACTTTTTACAATGCATTTCTCTTTCCATTTACCTTTGATTTATAATATATGTGCCATATGTGTGCTGTGTATTATATTCCAGTTTTAGTCTTGCATATATTGAGAATACATGGAACTCTAAAATGGGCATTGATACAGAAATCAGTCATTTTCCTCTCATTCAGGAAAGTTCTTTCTTCTAATAGATATATAGTACTTTGATCTCCTGAATGTATGCCTATTAAGTATATCTGCTTAAAACTTGTTAAAGTGGGTTTGTGATATTATAAAGTAGTTGTGGGGTGTTTTTTTAATTTGCTCCAGTAATTAACAATACATTCCCTATTACCTGAGGTTTCAAATGTATGATGACCTCAAGTAAATTTGTGTAAACCCACCCATTAAAATCCTAAACACCTATAGAATCATACCCCCTCTCTAACAGGTGAAAAATAATGTTTCTGACTTACAACACTGTGGACACTCTTCATGCAATGCTGTTGAAGAGTACCGGTTGTGTATATGAATATGATAACATTATTGAAATGTTGGATGCTTAGATTTTTTTATGGAGTCTTATACAGTTTTATTTTAGTACTGTACCATTTTACAGTGATGGCAATGAGCATTATTACCATTTTTAATATTGTGTTATATCCTTAATATATTTAAACTCTATATATATCCATGGAAAACACCATTGCAACCAAAGTCAATAAGGACATACTTGTTAATCTCAGGGATTTCGGGGGTCACACCTAGATGGAATTACATTTTCATACACATGCTTTCCAAACTGAAGAGAGACTTCCTCTCAGGGGTCCCAGTTCTCAGTTCCTAAGCACAATAATTTGCAAAGAATGGTTGTTATGCATATGGAAGGAAATTAAACTAGTTCTTACCTCTGGTAAGTACTTTCTATTTCATGTAGCTTCAGAAATGTAGCGTCCATTAAAACCTTTTATTATGAATCTGCTAATTAAATAGTTTGCAACTATTGTTTACACTTTATTCATCATGAGTTTGATGCAAATTTGCCTTGATGGTAGGGCAGGTGTATTGTCTGCATATAACTGAGCAAATTAAAATCTAAATGACTCCTTTGTGTTCTAGCATTTAAGTTGGTTGGTGGAGCAGACTATTTATACACGGATTTCAAATGGGGAAAATAAAATCACTTTCTTGTAAGGGCATCAAAATTGTCGGAAGAGAATTCATCCTGAGACATTCAACTATACAGAAGACTTGTAAAATTCTTGAAAACCTTTTATTGTCTGCAAGCAGAAAAAACACTATACTGTATTAAAATTATTGTTACATTAAAATTCTTTCGATTATTTCATTACTTGAATGTCCTTAAGCTTTCTACATCTACAGAGAGCTTTCTAGTAGTGAACAATCACTGGAAAAACAGCTTCTTTAAGTTTTTGATGGTAGGTGTTTGCAGGCTAGAGAACATTCTTTGTATAAATGACAGAGGAAAAAAGAGACTCAGTCAGAGAAAAGAAGATAGAGAGCAAAGCCCATACACTGAGAAGAAATCTGTAAACAGCTATGCAAAAATTGCTGTGTAGTTGTATCAACTAGGGTACAATTTTGAAAACTGGCAATCTTCAATCATCAGAAGAAAAATTACTTAGAAACAGGTTGTAAAAACTTGGAAAGAACAACTTGGGCAATTGAAACCTGTTCCCTGCAGTCAAGTCATACAATCCTCTTCATAATTTCATTATTACCTTCTTAAACTAGTTAAACATAAAACTGTGTTAACGAGTGCTCAGAAACTGTACTTTTCAGCTAACTAGCAATATGATTCTGATTTTCAATATTTCTCATTATTTCTCACACATTCTCCACAGCCAACACTTTTCTTTTTCGTGAGCAGATAGTCTCCCTCCTTGGTGTTTGCCCAGGTGGTGATTTATCAGGGAAGATAATGGGAATTTTACCTTTCCATTAGCTCCTGTCTCCAGAATGCTGCTTCTCTTCTCCCTATTCCCATATGCCAGGTTTACACACCAGGAAGAAGTTGTGGTGCTGACATGCAGGGAACCGTCTCCTGCAAAGGAGGGAGGAGATAGAACTTATTATCTCTTCTGCTCATGCCTCCTCCCTCCACCTCCCTGTAGCAAATAACTTGTGTGAAAGGAGGCCTCAGTGGTATTCACAAGTGGCCTCCTACCTGACTTATACTTTTGTTTTACCTGTAGAGAAAAATGGTGTTCTCTGAGAGTCTTCACTAGGCTAAGCAGGATAAGTTCTTTCAAGCTGCCTGCACAAGAGCTTCTCCATTCCTCATCAACCTATTTGTTCTTCAGGGAAGGCTCATCAACACCTGATGCCACATTTTAACACTGGGTATAGGAATGATCCATCTTATTCTATCAAAGTATCATCACAATGAGGGTGCTTGTTTGCACTATCCCACCCAAAGCTAGACACCAAGCATCGCCAATAAAGTATTTCACACAATGAAAAGAACTCCTTGACTTTAGTGGTCTTCAAATCAGACTTATTGTCCAGTAAGTAATATTTTTTTAAAGTATAAGTTGTTTCAGTTGTTTAACACTTCCCATGACCAGGGGAATCCAGAATGAACATTCAATATTCAGAAATCACCTTTCTTATTTTTATAACCATGTACGTATCAGCCACAGCCTAATTGCCAAGACAGAATAACACTCCTAATTATGCCCATTTTGCTTTTAGATGCAGTATGAAGTGGCTTTGTAGTTAATAAATTGCTGGATTCAGGTGAGCTTCGAATTTCTGCAGGCTGATATCACATTAGTCCTTTGAATGACCTGTATTTTTAATTTGGCATGAAACTACTGCAAGCTACACAGTGAAACTAATGAGGCTGCTGCAACTGTGCAGGGCAATAATCAACAACTACTTTATTGCTGGAGAGAGTATTAAGTCCATGCATGATGTGAACTGAGAAAAGCTTTTTGTTCCAGAAAACAATCTGATGTGTGTTCACACATTTTCGCAGAAAATAAATAACATTACAAGCAGACATGGTGAATGGAAAAGGGCTAGGATCGTAAGTTACTTTGATCTAGACTTTTGACAAATCAAGAAAAAAAGTCCTGCACAGTTAACTGTAAAGACAAAATCAGAGCTGACGTATAATCCACAGTGAAAAGCAACAACAGAAAAACAGCAACCCATCATCTGTGTGGCAGCTTTTCACCATTGGTAAGGTTGAGCTAGAGCCTTTCTCCCGTGCTGCAATCCCACGCGCTGGAAACCACTGTCAGTGCTGATGCACACATAGACAACAATGTGCACACAGGAAGAACGCACTACAGTGTGATGGAGAAGCCAGAGTCCTGACAGAGGACACTCTCAGATGCATCTTTGTGGTCGATCTTGTTGGGTGATGGTTCCCAGGTGTTGGCAGCGGTGGCCACTGTGAGAAGAGGCCAGAGGGAGACAGTTCCAGATGGGTCCAGTGGGGAAACCATCCTGGGGCAGACGAAAAGTGTGAGAAGGAAGCAGTGGCAGAGAGAAACCACTGCATACTCACCACCTGCAGCCTCCAACCCCTCCTGCACTACAGGAGAGGAGTGAGGAGAGTGAGAGAGTGAAATTAGGCCTGGGAGAGGGAGGCGAAAGGGTATTGCTTTAATGTTTGCCTTTGTTTCTCACTACCCAAATCTACTTCAATTGACAATAAATTAATTTTCTCCAATTTGAGTTGGTTTTGCCTGTTATGATAATTACTAACCAATCTCCCTGTCTTTTACCTCAACCCATGAACATTCCTGAGTGATGCACTCTAGGCAATCCTGCTTTAGCAGGGGAGTTGGACTAGATGATCTCTAGAGGTCCCTTCCAACTCTGACAATTCTGTGATTCTGTGATTCTCATCCTATTTTCCTCCCCTTTACTGCTGAGGAGGGGGAAAGAGTGAGCGGCTGTCTGCGTTTAGCTGTCAGCCGAGGTTGACTCACCACACTCCATCACTCAACTACATTGCATTCAGAACAGCCTTTATTGCGTGACCAGCAGTAGCAATCTGGACGATTGTACACCGTGGAGTTTGTGATCCATACAACAGTTAATCTGAGCAGGTGCAGGCCTGTGCTGTGCTGTGCAAATCCCTTGGCCACAGGGGGAGATGGAGTTGTTTAACCTGGAGAAAAGGAAGCTGAGGGGAGACATTTTCACGCTTTACAACTACCTGAAGAGAGGTTGTAGCGATATAGGGGTCAGTTTCTTCTACAAAGTAACAAGCATTAGGATAAGAGCAAATGGCTTTAAATTGCGGAGGTTTAGCTTGGATATTAGGAAAAATTTCTTCACTGAAACGGTTGTCAAGCATTGGAAGAGGCTGCACAAGGAAGTGATTGAGTCACCATCCCTGGAGGTAATTAAAAGATGTGTAGATGTGGTACTTAGGGACATGATTTATTGGTGGGTTTGGCAGTGCTGAA
>JAOTQQ010000001.1:25746820-25797691 GCA_026546715.1 Gallinago undulata
ATCCCTGGAGGTAATTAAAAGATGTGTAGATGTGGTACTTAGGGACATGATTTATTGGTGGGTTTGGCAGTGCTGAATTAGTGGTCGAACTTGATGATCTTAAAGGTCTCTTCTAACCAAAATGATTCTTTGATTCTATAAGCTCAGAAGGCTGGCAGTAATGGAGGAGCCTGTAGACAGCTCTCACTTGGCACCAGTGATGACACCCCTTGTGAGTCCCTGGCTGTGTCTTAAAGTGAAGCAGCATGCTCTTATTCGAACAGCCTTTTGTTTGATGGTGGAAATGATTAATAGTGCTGTTTTCTTCTAAGAAAGTCCTATTAGAGCTCTAAATACTGGCAAACCTCTCCATGGACAGGATCTATACTGCGTGCCATGGTCCAATGGGAGGCCCATCTGATGCTGCTCAAGTTGGAATTCCCAGCACCTGAAAGTACATAAGATTATCTACCTTTTTTTCCACCTTGCATTAGCTCTCTTAAATGGTATTTAAGAGAGTATCATTGTGCTGGGTTAGCCTTGGCTATCAGCTAAATGCCCACACAGCTGCTTACTCGCTTTCTTCCTAGCAGGATGGGGAGAAATAATAGAGAAACAATAGGAAGAACAGAAGCAAGAATATTCATGGGTTGGAGCAAAGGCAGGAAGATCAGTGACCAGTTACCATCACAGGAAAAAAAAGACTCAGCTTGAGAAAATTTTTTTATTGCCTGTTAAAATGAAAATGTAGTTACTAATTCAGGTAGTGAGAAACAAAAAGACGCATATTAAGGCAACACCTCTTTCCCACTTTCAAGACCTATCTTCACTCGCAACTCCTCTCCTGTCATTTGGACCAGAATAGGAAACTTCATGGGAAGTGTTGGAGCTCTTGAGGGAAAATGAGGCAGGTTAGTATCTATTTAGTGATAAAGATGCACCAATTTTATTTGTACAGAATTTATAAGGAAATATCTACCAAGCATAAGAGCATTTCACCAATCAACCTGCTTCTAGTAAGCAAAGAAAATCTTTTATTGACTCTTCTTACTATTATGTGGATTATTTACACTGTTCAACAGTTGTGTATTAACAAAGATGTAATTATATCTCAGAATTGACTATTCATCTACATATCTGCCTTAGCTCTGCTCTAAAGGTAATATGGATTTTGAATGACCCTAAAGACAATATGGACCCTTTGAATGGCTCTGAACGCTGTCCTCTCTATAATGTACCACACAATATGAAATTAAAACACAGCTGAAGCAGAGATATTTTAATAACTAATTATTTGGTTCATGCACCAAACAAAATTAGTCAATAAAACTAGAAAAAGTACATTCACTTTGATATAAAATTAAATTCCTTTATTTTTTCAGGAGAAACTAAATCTAATAATGATGTCACATTAAATAAGTGGTTATCTTTATGAATATTTTATTCTCATCTACTACAAACTCAGTTGAATTTCATAAAAAAGGATTGTTCAAAATTGAAAATTTTTTAGCTGGCAGTTCCTAGTGAGCTAAGTGGGAAGTTAGAATCCTCCTCTTGAATGAATATTTTTATGGCTAGTCAAAAAACATCTATATACACACAAAGGAACAAGTCAAGATGTTAACAACGACATGAGTATAAACAAGTTAGGCTTTTCTTTCTCCATGATGGTAAGTCCAAAAAGGTAAAAAGAGCGGGTCCAGTTCCTTCATTTGCTGGTATTTTACCAAAACAATTTTGTTCAGTAGCATTATAGTTAGCACATTATATCTGACAGCTAGAAATATAGTTTGATTCATTACGGTTATTTGACTCATCAGTCAAAACTGTCGAGATCCATCTTTCTTCTTTCACAGGGCAGGAAAATGAAATGCTAGAAGTCTAAATTCTTGTTATAAATGTGCAGGTATATAAATTGCCTTAGTGTCATATTCTAGCAGTTGAGATAATGCATCTGGTAATGTCCAGCTACATGAAATTATCCTCATGGATTATTAAGGAGTTGAATAAGTTGTTGGATCCTTACTGTCCACAGAAGCTGTTAACTGTCTGTTTCATTCACTTAAACACGTAGGTGTTATTCTAGAGACATTGTTTTTCCCCCGTCCTACTCCCTTTTTCTTCCCTTGTTCCTGTCCACACAAGCTACATGCAACAAGAGAAGGCAGGAAGGAACTGATTAGGAATGCATAGTCACAGCTCCATCAGCTTTAGGGGCTATACCTGGCAAAGTCCAGTAATTGAATTCACACACTAATACACTCATTTTCTCTCATGCAGTGCTTCTAAAAAAGGGTGGTGACATTCCTGGCCCCAGAGCTTTCTGCTCACATGCCACAGAAAGTCTTTCATTTCTCCTGAAGCACCATACCAAGCAATGGTGTTCCTAAGCACTTAATGGAAGGGGCAGGCCGGGATATAGCTGAATGACAGGGTTGTGTGAACTCAAATCTCCAAGTTATTTAATGTTCAGCATTTCAGCCTTCTTCATTGTTCTGAGTAGGTTCAGGCTCCAAGGGAACTTTCTGCAAAGTCCTATGTGTGCATTTGAATTTGCCTTTCAGACCCAAGCTTCAAATTAAAATTAATGGTGCCATAAGAGTATAAGTGCCCTGAGCTCTTCATGCTTCCCCTCAGTGATCATCATTTACCATATACTGAGTGTGCTTTGCTATTCTTTTAAGCTTAGTGGCCCCTGTAAATGTATCTCCCTTTATGAAATCTGAGGTGCAAGGTTGTTTAGCTACTTAGTTATCTCCAAAGTTAGTAATAGATATATGACGTAAAATACAGCTCAATATATACAGTGTTTGAGAATGACTCCACTACCTAACAACAATACACACAGACTCAGCATCCCAAACACACTTCCTTTCCCCTTCAGTGCCCTTGTGTTCTGTTGCTACTGCAATTAAATGCAATATCATGCAATTAAAGTAGACTTCCAAAATTACATTGATCTAATTTTTTGTTTGGTGTTTCATTTCTTTTCATGTTTCCTTTTTTAAAGATGTGAGAGGCTATATTTGCTCCCACACATTAACCACAGCCCTTAACAAAGAATAATGAATAATTTCTTCCAAAGATTTAACTCTACCAGAGATTCTGAAGTTTATCACTGTCCCCCAAGTAACATTTTCTTTCTCTTATAGGTCTGCTGACTAGAATGCTATTCAGGACTAGAACAAAACAGCCTTTCATCAGGTCTTCTGAACATGTAGTAGAGAGCTGTGTAGAATTATGCATAAAGAGCAGTAAAATTCATATGCAGACTGGTGTACATTATCAATTTTTAAGACTCTTCCACCTACACCAGAACAATACTGAAGAACTTTGAGAATTCCTCTTTTGGCCTGAAAATTCAACAGTTTCCTCATTTATCATCACTTCACATCATTAGTGTCTATTCATGTCATATTAAAAATCTGTTACAGAGATACATAGTTAAAAAAAAAGACCGTAATAAAGAAATAAAACAAGATATAGCATCATCTGATGGAAACTCTACAGTATACAAGAAAAAAAAAGTCATTGTGTTTCACAGATTTTTTTAAAAATCTTGAATTGCTCTTCCTACATCTAAATTGTAAATTAACATATAATTATTGAGTCATAGCAGTCTGCTCTTGAGCCATGACTGTCAAAGAGCAGCATGTCTAATGCAGAAAATATGCCAGAGAAGTAGCTGAAGGAGACTGGGAAACTGAATTAGTTGTGTGTCAATGATAATTCTTGAGCCATAGTGGTGTGGAGTATTTGGGCAATTTAAACGAGAGAAATTATAGCTATTATAGGCTATTAACAGGCAAAAAGAAATGAACATAATGGAGCATACACATGCTTTATGCTGATTCCACCTGTAACTGGAACCACTTCCCAGATGAACAGCTTTTGCATGCGTTGATGAGATTAACATCTGAAGCAGAGAGAATATATAGCAAGAATATTCATTCAAAATTAATATGAATTTGAATGCAATGGTACTCTTAGGCTTTTCTTATTTATTTTCATCAAGCATTTGGATGACATAAAATGATCACAGAAAATCTGTATTCACTGAGATGTTCAAATATTCACTGAAGGTGTGTGCAAGGGTGTGTTCAGTAACAGGTATTTCACAAAGTATTTCACTGTCCTTTTAGTCATGTAAATGATACAAGTGGCTACACTGAAATGAGCCAAACTTACAGACACTTCAGGCACAACGCGGGGTGGGGAATGGGAGGGGGACCTAAGTGTACTGTCTGAAAAAGACTGAATCATTACAATTTGACACATCTATATTAAATAATAGAATTATTTTTTTGTTTTAACACCACACTTACATACAGTTTTAAAGTATTTACATTTTAATTTGGGTGCTAGATGAATCTGATGGAGCTGAAACACTGAGTAATTTGTAATTAGTGGTTGCCCAGTGGTAGCTCAAAATGAGAACAATTTACCCACCCTTGCCTTTCTGGTGACAATTAGAGCGCAGGTGTTTTACTGTCAATTTTTTAAAGGATGCCTGAGAAGTAATAAAAAAGTTAAAAAGTAGAGCAGTGCTAAGATACGTTTGCAAGAAAGCTTGTAGTTTGCAGAAAATCTGTGAGTTGCTTAGTGTAACACTGAGTTCTGGGGAAGAAATTAATCAGCCAAACAGCTTGGCTGTACAGATTTATAGGCTACTTCTGAGTAATATGTGGTTTGTTCTCTTTTTTTTGCCACCCATTATCTAACAGTGCTAAGTCTTCCTAATTAAAGAGATGATCCTTTAACTGTGAAATCTATATTCTATTATTTTCTCTATTTATTGCTTAACCTGTTATTTTTAAACATGACTTCTGATTTTCATTCCAGGTTGATTATTAGTTTTAGCAAGGGAACTCTTGCAAAGCTTCTCTCCAAGATAAAATTAAATTACCTCTTTGGAGGAGGCTAAATAAGCTTTTCAACATAAAAGTAGATTGACATAAAACATTAACATAAATATTAATGTTAATATAAACCATACTAAAATTTTCTCTACATTCCAGTACATAAAAGGGGCCTATAGGAGAGATGGGGAGGGCCACTTTATTAAGGAGTGGAGTGATAACACAAGGGGGTAACAGTTTTAAACTGAAAGAGGGGAGATTTATATTAGATATTAGGAAGAAATTCTTTAGTCTGAGTGAGTTGGGACACTGGAACAGGTTGTCCAGAGAACTTGTGAATGTCCCATTCCTAGAAGTGATCAAGACCAGGCTGGATGGGGCTTTGAACAACCTGGTCTACTGTGAGGTATTCCTGCCCTTGGCAGGGATGTTGGACTAGATGATCTTTAAGGTCCCTTCCAAACCATTCTGTGATTCTATGATTCTGATTTGACTGGCTTTCATGTGTGTTTTTAGGGCGTAGACATTACTATTCAAGCTTATGTTTTCAAATAGTTATGAATAAACTTCTCATTTCAACATCTTTTCAGAGCTCTATACTGACTAAATGGTATAATTGCCTTTAACACACTGACGCTAAAACTGTCTCTTCAGGGTACTAACTCACATTCAGGCAAATGTAGACTAATCACCATACCAGAAACCACAACATTTCCCAGAATTTCTGGAAGTGTGTTTCCTTTAATATTATTAAAGCAAACGAAACTCACAGTCTAAAAATAGATTTCCTAAAAGTTAAGCTAACTCTAAAGAAGCAATAACTGTTGTCCAGCTGTTCTCTAAATCAAGGGCTTTGTCTGAGAACACTGTGAGTTGCCGTATGACAGGACACTCCTTTGCTGAATGCAAGCCAGTGATTTCCTGGTTCTTCATTTCTCTTTCACTGTGCGGGTAGGCAGAAACTTACAGGTTTGGTTAGGAGTTTAATTAGAAGTGAGCCTCATGTGCCATCACAGAAATGCTGCCACCACCAACACTTCTCTCACTTATCATCAGGGATGCATAGCACAGCAGGTGAGTGAGAGAAACGTGTAATCCTTTTTCATTGGAAAGGTGAAGGTAAAGGTCAGGCAATCCAGTGACAGTGTTTGTCAGGGCTGGAAGGCAGAGCTATGGGAAGAGGAAATGTTAACCAACTTGACAATTTGCGTTTACTCAGTTCACTCATGAAGTGAACACAACACATTTCAACAGCACTTACCAATCAGCCAGACAGACAGACCATAAAAGGCACATCTCTTTTCCCTCCTGTTTGCACTAGTTATTTGCTAAAATAATACTGAGTAGTAAGATAAGGCAAAAATAGCCATTGCAAGTAACCTCTGCCAGACATTTTTGCAAGAAACCCTTGATATTTTTAATTTGGAGCATGTGTTAAGATCCCTAGAATTAGCTTGGAACTCCACAGCTGCAAGCTTGGAGAATGAGTTAAGGTTCTCAAAGGAAATTTTTCTGCTAGTTGCAAGGCAGGAAGGGAAAATGTTCTTACTCGCTAAAATCTGTGCATTAACCTTATCCAGCTGCACATTATAACAAGGTCAGAGATATATATATATATACTAAAAAGGGCTGAAGTTAAGCCATGTGGCACCTTTTTATTTGGGGAAGACAGAACGAAAAAAATAATGCAATTCCTATTGAATTCTCTGTTTGTGTGATTAAATTGATGAACCAAAGATACAAAGATTGTTTTCTTTATTTAGGAAGGTATTCTACTTGGTCACTTTTTTTTTTTCCCATTGGGCATGACCAGCTTTTGTTCATGGAGCCATATTAAATCTCTTTCTTGCACGGGCCTTGTTTTCTTACTTTCTTTTATGAGAAAATCTTCACAAAGAGTCTCCTTGTGAAAAAAAAATAATGGGGCATTGGGATGGGTTTAGGGGCAGCAAAATTCTCTTTCTTGTGCCTCACCTGCTCAATTCTTTAGACTCACAATTTATTTCACTTCTGAAAAAGGCTACTAGAGCTGTTCTCTTCTGTGCACCATTCCCTTTCCGAAGAGCACCATTTAGCCAGCTGCCATTTCTTTTATGTTCCTAGCCTTCTGACTAGTTTTGCTCTTATTTTATCCCATCCAGAATCTTAGCAGAGCTTAATGCGCTGTTCTGACTGAGGGGGTAATGACGAAGGTTTCCAGACTCAGAGCTGTTAGCCTATACTTTTGCGTACTCTTCTGCAATGCTCTGTGCAGTACAGTGCTGATGTCATCTCAAAAAAAATCTTTATTACAAAAAGATCAGACACATTAAGTCTATTTTTATTTTCTTGTTCTGACTTTTTTCACTTTTTATCAAAAATTTACATTATATTCCTGAATGAATTGGTAGAGAAAGTTCTGCTTCTTGCTTTTTTTATGTCACTGTAACTCCCACTGGGATTTATCTTTTGCTTATGAGCATCCCCTACTGTCCCTCTTAGAATGAGCTGCTCACATAGATAGGATTTTGCATGCAACAATAATACTCATTAATATTAATTCAATAATATAAATACATACCATAACAACAACAATGTAACATAATCCATCTAATAATAAATTCGTTCTCCCCAAATCCGTGATTATGGATCCAAATGCCAAAACTGTGAGAGCCAAACTCTTCAGAAGGAAATAAGAAAACATTCAGCAAATGTGACCAATGCATTTTATATTAATCAGAATTTCAACTCAGAAGCACAGGGAGTAAATCTTTCTGTAAGAAATCAATAAACAGTAATAGCTGTGCCTAGCAGGTTTATACTTTTACACTAGTTGCTGTAAGATTCCTTAAATAACCTTAGTTGTATTTCTTCTATTAGTAGTACCTCACTCCCCAGATGGCTAAGATACTGCAAATCAAAACAAACTGCCTTCTTCTGGTGCTTTTGCTCTGTCAGCTGCCTACTTTGCAACACTTGCATATATATGCCAAATGTCTACCTAACACATATGAGAAATGCCAGGACAATATACTGAGATCTGCAATAAAATTTTCTTAATGGGACTAAAACCTGTACTCACAGTCTAAAAACAGATTTCATTAGGCAGCAGGGGCTGTACATTCTTCACTTCTGGTTTGGAGTTATAACCCTGAAGATCCCTGAAAACTTTAAATAGACTGGTGTAATAGACATAGAATAATGACTGAAGTTGGACCCTGTAGAATTTTAAGTCATTTCAATACTGACCAAGCAAGAATACTTCGAAACTTACTTTCAGTTATGCTCTCACTGCCATACCAAAATTAACTTTAACTCCATAGGAATCAGCAGGTCATATTTGAACTTTTTTTTTCACTTGTAAGGTGAAAATAGCTAGACCTAGATTGACTATTCTATAATTGTATTATAGATGTGCATCACTTGAGTGATGCAGGTCAATGATTTAAAGAGTGTGATTGATTCCGGTGCAGTGAATGGATTTATTAGAGCACGGCAAAAATATCTAGATGGCTCTCATTTTCACAATTCTTCTTGACCTGTCAAGTTGTTGTCTTCACGAAGATCAAATGTTCATTGTTTCTCATACACCTCAACATTCCCTCTATGATGTATGCTTCAGTCTAGATATTATCATATCATCTCTTGTATAATCTCAGAGGTCTGATGAGCAGAACAGCAATGAAAATCTGAGAACTAAACTGTCAAAACTGAATGAATTGTCATGCCTCTGACCAAGTTACCAAAAACCAACTATGAAGATCAAGGTTACTTACATTTGAGTTGGATGAGAATATGTAAAGAATCCTTCCTTTTATGAAATTGGTTGAATAATTGATTAAAGGAAAGTTTAACTTGGATTTAGCCAAAGAAACATGCAAGGTGCTTTATCACAAAACAGAGTTGCTGTCAGCATTACTCTCTTTCATTGTTGCTATTATTATACAATA
Organism: Gallinago undulata; assembly: GCA_026546715.1. Taxonomy (NCBI): domain Eukaryota; kingdom Metazoa; phylum Chordata; class Aves; order Charadriiformes; family Scolopacidae; genus Gallinago; species Gallinago undulata. The sequence continues at coordinate 25,755,588 of JAOTQQ010000001.1, forward strand.
TGTGCTTACATAGTATTATGCCAGTTTCAGTCGTTAAGTTTTCCTCTTCTATATCTTCTTCAGAATTTCTGTTATATACACCATAGGAAAAAAAAAAATCAGGATCAAAGCAGCTGAAAAAATTTGAAGTGTTTGTACCTCCAAACACAGTAATAATTTAAAACCTCTTTCTGATGTGTTTAAAACTAAAGCACTGGCATCAAATATCCCAAAACATAATATTGGGGTTATCAAGGTTTGAATTAGGATAGTAAGCTGTAAGCTTACTTGATTTCCTTTAATGCTTTGTTGTATAAAATAAAAATATTTTTAATCACAGAGTGTCAAGCCCCGTGTTCATGTGCCCTACTTTAGGCATCTAAAAGCTTTATGTCTGAGTCATCTTAGGAACTCCATAATGAAGAGGAATCAGCATTCTCAGGTGATTCGTGTGCCCTATCTTAGACAATTATCTTAGGAAAGCAAGTATATCTTCAGAAGCTGTTCATTTCTCCTGATTGATTAACATATGGCTGTTAGAAGGATTGAGTTGGAAAGGCTAAGACTGACATTTGATAGGACTATGTATGGCATGTCGTGCTATGGAATTTCAACCATTCTGTAAAATCACAGAAACATCAGTTGGAAAGTATCTCTGAAGATGGCCTGCTTTGGACCATAATGAAGCAAAAGTTCATCTCCTTCTCCTGCTTGGAGAAGAACTTTTGACAGAATGTGATTGGTTCAGTTACGGCTTTGTGAAGTCTTGAAAACCCTGAGGATGGAGGCTTCCCGCCTTTCTCAAAGACCTTTTCCAAACCTGAAATACCCTCTTAGTGAAGATTTTTTTCCTGATCTGCATTCAGAACCTCCCAAGATACTACTTGTGTCTGCTGAAGTATCTACCACCACCACTACCAAGAAGAGTTTGATGCCAGCATGCTTGTAACTCCCCTTCAGTTAGCTTCAGGCTACAATCAGAAAGTCAAGCCAATGTCAATGTACATCCAGCTCATCTGCTTTCTATATACTAATCAAATAGAGAGCATTTCTGTTTTCCTTTTTCTAAAACAAAAAAAGAAAGACATGGCATTCCCAGACACAAGTACAGGTTGGACAGAGAATGGCTGGAGAGCAACCCTGAGGAGAAGAACTTGGGAGTGCTCGCTCGTAGATGAGAAGGAAAACATGAGCCGGCAGTGCACACTGGCAGCCCAGAAAGCCAATTGCATCCTGGGCTGCATCAAAGAGAAGTGTGGCCAGAAGGTCTCGGGAGGTGATTCTACCCCTCTACTCTGCACTTGTGAGACATCTACTGTGTCCAGCTTTGGAGTCCTCAACACAGGAAGGACATGGACCTGTTGGAATGGGTCCAGAGGAAGGCCACACAAATGACCAGACATCTGGAGCATGTCTCCTATGAAGACAGGCTGAGAGAGCTGGGGTTGTTCAGCCTGGAGAAGAGAAGGCTCTGATGAGACCATAAAATGGCCTTCCAGTACCTGAAGGGGGCCTACAGGAGAGATGGGAAGGGACTGTTTATCAAGGAATGTATTGATAGGATGAGGGGTAACAGTTTTAAACTGAAAGAGGGGAGATTTAGATTAAATATTAGAAAGAAATTCTTTACTGTGAGGGTAGTGAGGCACTGGAACAGGTTTCCCAGGTTGTGGGTGCCCCATCCCAGAAGTGTTCAAGACCAGGCTGGATGGGGCTCTGAACAACCTGCTCCAGTGGGAGGTATCCCTGCCCATGGCAGAGAGGTTGGAACTCCATGATCTTTAAGGTCCCTTCCAAGTCTAACCATTCTGTGATTCTATGATTACATTTTTTTTAAATATTTAGACTCCAGAATTTTGAATATTTTACCCAGTCAAGTGAAAAAAATAATTCTATTTGATTTATTAGACTGATAGCCAACAACTGGAAAAGCTAATAGGAAATTTAACACAATACTGAAGTAACTACAGGTTTGTTTTAAAAAATCATATCCCTCTTGTGTAACCATCTTTTCTAAAGAAACTGTGTACTCTGCATGGCATTCCACAAGCATAGAATACATGAATTATTGTGCACTGTTTGAGACACATAGTTGTGATGTCATAGCTAAAAAAGGTATTTATTTTTGACCGATCATACTGCTGCATCAACCACTTCTCATTGTGACAGTTATTGCAACCATCTAACATAAAGCACACCATTGCCATGAGCTCAGGTGAGTTCCCATCAAACCAAGATAAAGAGGAAAAATGTTTATGGCCTAGAAAACAAAACCAAGTGAGCTGTTTCCCCAGTCTGGGAAAAGGAACGAAATTTACAGCCCAGTCCTTTTGACTATGATTATTTATAGTTGGTAATGAAATGGACCATGGAGTTCTGTCTGGTCCCAAGGTCCAAGTAGCACACCACAGCTCTTACCCTCATGGCTCTATGCTCAACCCCCACCAGAACAACTTGGCCTCATGTTTACTAACTTTGGGAATGCTCCCTGGTAAGTCTTTCTTACAAATTCAAAAATTGGTAAAATTCAAAGGTGATATCTTTGTGTCAGCACCTCATCTGTCACTTGAATGCAAAAGACAAACAACATAAAAGGAAGCAGGTCTACTGTCAGAACCACGTGCAGGTGCTTCCACTGGGGAAAAAGGAAATACACCCAGACCTTTTTCCACTGATCTCCCTGAATCAAGCCATGTGAAAGGAGGGGAAATTTTAGTCATTTTAGGCTGCTACTTCAGCTTGCCAAGCATAGTCTGGTTTTGGAAAACCAGAATTAGTAATTAATGCTATCATGGCAGGTTGTATTACCTTTCCTTGTTAATAATATATCTTGGAGGTGGCAAAACAGGGATAAACCGAGATTTCCAAGTTCCAAGATAATCCAGACTTTGACAAGTAAATGCAGATTCTCTAGTCACATAAGATAATTGGTCACTTGAATTACCTTGAGTTGAAAAACTGGAGGTTTTTGACTGTTAAAGGAGTGATATTCTGGTAAAGACTTTCGAGCAGGAAAGCAGGGAGCTGATGTAGGAACCTGATACCTTTTCAGATAGGATTATATGATGATGTGGCCCGCTGTAACAAGGCTGGACTTCAGGATCAAAGAGATCTCTCCCAGACCCATGTTCTTTTTCCCTGCTTTTAAAAATGCATTTTTATTTCACCGTAGAAAAACTGTTCAATCTCCCCCTGCAGCATGAATACAGCCTTAAAAAGTCGGAACAGTATTTTGTCTTTGATTCATCTTTCAGTATTATCCAGTTGCTTATGTTTTAAATTATATGTGAACAGTCTACCTCAAAAAGAATGCCACTATTTTATTTCTAAAGACTATTATATATAATGAGCTAAATGCTATAGCTCTTTTCATAAAACAGTAATACTTTGCATTAAGAGAAATAAATTTCCTTTTAGTGATGACTGCCTTTTTTCCTGAGATGATTTGCACACAGTGATTTCTTTTAGGGAGAGCAGGATGTTGTTAGCTGATGTAAGCTAACACAGCTGGATAAAAAAATACACACAATAATAGACAAAATTTCATTGTCACAGTGTGACTCATTCCATGCTGTATTTCCTTCTAGCAATTTTCTAATTAAAGTCTGGAGTTTCAAAAGCATTTTTTGTTCTGAGGTGGCATAGCAGTGATAGACTCAGAACAGATTACCAAGACAAGCACTATGGGTCTGGGAACATTTTGAGCTTGTAGTCCCCTGACCTTACCCTCACTCTACATTCCTCAGCAGTCTCTTGCTCTCTTTCCCTTAAGCCAGCAAAAGCGCTTAGGGAGCCATGCAACAAACAGGAATGAGCTAAATTAAATTTCCCCCCCACTTCCTTGCCCATCCACCTTTATTACTGGGTTATTTTTAACTTAGATCTGTTCCTGGCCTGCTTCAATGTCCTACTACATGGATACCAGTCTCAGCAATAATTATGGGAGAAGAAAGAAGAAACGAGCACCCACTTTTAAGCAGAGGGACAGTCCACTTCTTTCAGTATCTGGATTAAAGACCTCAGTGAATCACAATGTAAATGTTACAGAGGACATATCTGTAAAAACATGCCACTGGAAATAAATAATATTTCATGTGAAACTCAATATTCTGCATCACAGAAGCATTAAATTAATAACTAAGTTCACTGTTAAAATTAATTAAATGTTATTATGCACTCAAAATTCAAGAAATGCTCATATGACATTCAAATCTTTGTCTAGAACATACTTCTCACAAGTACTATTGATGTATTTCCCCGGGCAATACAATTTCCAAACTCAGGTTTCCGCATGCTGCTCAAAGAATGTGTGACTACTCATGGAAGTCAAACGAGAATATTGTCTTCAGAGTGTGGTAGACTGTATCTACTCTGATACAATTTGCAGGTTTAGAGCTCAGCAGAAAGCTCTATACTGGTGCCCACCTTACATTTTGTTGTGTTTGACATTATTTTATTTCAAATTGTATTTAATTGCATATTCATATTATGAAGCTTTTTTAAATTTTTTGAGGTGTGTTTCCTGATACTGCTGCCCATTCATATGTCAGATTGCCCCTCAAAGCTAATAGTAATTGTGGATTTAGTTGACATGTATAGTAAAAATGTCAATGGCAGGGTATTTTTAACACATAATGGCAGCTACAGATTTAGTCCCTTTCAGTATTTCTGACAGTTATTGTCCCATTTAATTTGGAAGAGAATTTTAAAAGGAGAAGTTATCATCCAATGACTAAATGTTCCTTTTTATCCCATTTGTATCAATTGTCAGTGCACAGAGGCATTACCATGATCAATTCAAATGTATGAATAGTTTTGCCAGCCATGAAAATATGTGAAAATTCTCTGACTAGAATAAAACACTGATGAAATGTCTGTCCTTCTGGTTTTTTACAGACATCCACTGCCAAGGCAGGTTATAGGAACTTGAATTTTCCAGGACTGTGCAATGCTGGACTGCAGAATAATTAAGAAGTTCTGATCAATTAGAAAAACCTTTCTGTAGCAGCTTGGCATGGCAACCTTTTAAATTTTAGATGAGTCACGTATGTCACTGAACTATTCTAAGCAATGAAGCTTAGAATTTTAATTTTGATTAATAACGAGGAAGGCAGAAAAAGAAATACAGGCCAGTATAACAAATTCTTTTATTTACAAATCTGATACCAGGGTCTAATCTCACAATATTTTAAAGCAATTAATAATATTTTTTCATTGGGTGTTATTTTTTTTTTTTAATGCTTACACAGCAAGAAGTGGAATGCCACCATTCAAGTTTTCCATTTTCCAGGTAAACTAGAGGCAAACTCCAGGATTCCAGCAAACAGCGAGTGAACAGGACACATGCCGAGATGCTTGCAGTGTCTCAGCACAGCTCACACCGCCTGTGCCACCAGTGCCCTGAAGCAATCAGCCTCTGCCCAGCCACAGCTGCCCTCCCTCCCCGGGAGACTTCTCCTCTCTTGCACTTGCGGAGATGGACGAGTTATATCCTGCACGATCTCAGAGGCTGAAGCAAAGATTTTTACTGATTCAACTTGTCAGACCCTGTACCCTTACACAAAGCACCCTGATTGAGACAAGTTGTCTTTTACTTGGCTGAGTTGAGTTGTTTCCAGAACCAAAGTCTCCTTCAACAGAAACCTTGAAAACACCCAGTCTTGTCTTCACTCTAATGTTGTTGGCTTATTTGCCTTAGAAAGTTGTCAGCCTTTTATCTTCTTATCTTTGTCTTGTCGAAAGACTCACTTTTACACTTGCAGAGCACCCTAAATGATATTAGGAACTGCCACCTTAACACAAAAAACTGGCCAAATTTACAAAAGTGCCTCCTTAGAAAGGCATTCATACACACCCTTGATTTTAGATACATGCCTCATTATCATGAATATCAAAGCACATATTTAAAGCTAAGCATGCGGAAAAGTATTAGGGGTGAACACAAAGGTGTGTTTAAAGGCATTTCTACAATTAAATTAATATTATTAATGTCTGAATAAGTAATATTATTGTCTAAATACACATTTCTACAACTGAATAAAATGGGATTGTGATATGGCCTTAAGCATTGACCCATGCAGCCCTTTTCACACGTACCGATCTTTGTTCACGGGCTGCCTTAGATAAAGTATTGCCAGCAAGTTGAGAGAGGTGATAGTTCTCCTCTACTCATCACAGATGAGGCCACAACTGGAGCACTGTGTCCAGTTCTAGGCTCCCCAGTACAAGAGAGATGTGGAACTGTGGCATTAGGCCCGGCAAAGGGCTTCTAAAATGATTAAGTGACTGGAGCATCTCTGCTCTGAGATTAGAGAGCTGTAACTGTTGAGCATGGAGAAGAGAATGCTCAGGGGGGATCTCATCAATGTGTACAAATATCTGAAGGGAGGGTGAAAAGAGGACAGAGCCAGGCTCTTTTCAGTGGTGCCCAGTGACAGGATAAGAGGTAACGGGCACAAAGGGAAACACGGGAGGATCTGTATGAACATCATGAAACACTTTTTTACTGAACAGGTTGCCGAGGGAGATATTCAAAAGGTGGGTAGGCAGAGTCCTGGGCAGCTTGTTCTAGGTGACCCTGCTTGGACAGAGGATTTGAACCAGGTGACCTCTGGAGGTTCCTTCCAACCTCAGCCATTCTGCGAGTCTGTGACCTTTTTCCTTCATTTATTCAGTAGTGTGTTTGAGGGTTGTCCTTTGTGGAGAAGCTGGCCTTTTTTAATTATACTCTGCAAGTAGTCAATAATGTGGTCAAAACTACAAACTGCAAAACAAAAAGGTCAGTTGTGATTATTTGCAAATATGTATATGTTTGCATCCTTATCAGACAATTTCTATCAGAACTTTCAGGCTGTGTTAACCAGCTATTGTAATAAAAACATGAAGCTCAATCCACCTCTGAGAAAATACTGGTTTTCTTTGGTACTTAAAACTACTCGTTTGAAATATTTCTGTAGGTATAAAATCTAGCATTACCAAGTGGTCCTGACATAGCAAATAAATTAAGGGGGGGGTGGGGGGGGTGGGGAAGGAGGAGTGGGGGAAGAGTTGCATATTTTTTCTGAATTAAATTTATCTCTTTCCAAAATAGAACTGCAGTAAACGTAATTACTTGGCTCAAGGTTAATTTGGGGATTATAACTGAGTACATAGAACCAAAATAGTTTTCTTTACAACAGGATTCCCAGCAAAACAGATTATTCAGGAAGTAACTTGTTTCCTAAATGAATATTTTCCAAGATCAAAAACTAAATTTTAATGTATTTTTTTTAATATATACATAGCTGATCATTATTGTTTTGTTTGCTGGGTACCCTGCAAAAAATTACTAAATTGCTTCTGGTGCTTTGTCACTAATACTTTTTATATATTATTAAAATTATAAAGAATATATAAAATAACTATAAATTGAGCCTTTACTATTGACGTGGAATGCTTTAATTACATAAAACTGAAGAGTCCATTTCATGTTGCTTCAAAGTAAATATCATTATTATAGCAATTTAATTTAGTAATATACCTTAGATAGGAGCAAAATATCACACTACTATAGTAAGTCACAGTAGACTAGGTTATGGTTTTGTCTGCTCTTCCATGCAGGAAGTAAGAATAACTGCACTCAGTGCTTTCCTTTTCCACCCAACTGTTTGGTTAAAGGAGTAGAGACTCGGACCTCTGCTTACCATGGATTCCAGCTGTCCAGGTATGCCAAAAGGAAGCATACTTCACTCTAAATTTAAAACATGGCTGGATTCCTTTCCTCTCCTTACTAATACCTAGTTTGGAGCAACATGGGAACCGAGGACAGTTTGTGATAGCTAGATATTCACATGCAGGTTTCTCATGGGCACTAAGGTGTAGTCATTGCAATCCATTGCTGTACTACTAGGACTGTGCTAGCAAGGTTTTTTTAAAGTAGGGTAGTTTGAAACATTCATATAATTTGGTGGGAGGAGCGATTTGATATAGTAGAAGATTTGATTGAACTTGTTACTAATTGCACTGATGCATTCTTTAAATTCTACTCACTTTACCCAGGATTCTAGGAAATGTATTTCCAAATCTTTTTTAAAAGCTTTTGCTTGTAAATTTAAATCACACCAAAAATTTAACTATTATATTATGAAACAATATACAGTCATTATGTCAAACCTTAGAATAGATACATTTTTATTTATATGCATAATGCAAGATACCAATTTTATTGATGTTGACTTAAAATTGATTCTTGTAGTGGCCATTGAATACTAGAGTTTAATAATGGTTTTGTAATGACATTTTCAGTAGATAAACCTCTAGGAGATACTATTTTGTTCTTATTAACCTGTTGACAAAATCAGTGTTAATTGAGCAAATGTGACTTTGATTCTGGGATGTTATTATCCCTAGAAATTGGGCAAAAGAAAAGATCTTTCTTTTCATTTGTCACTCATGGTATTCATTGCAACTCTATTCCTACATCACCTTAGTCAGCACAATTTCATCAGTTTCCATTGACATAATTGTTTTTAGCTGATAGAAGTTTGATGAGTCTCTTGCAGAGACTGCAGAACAATTTCATAAATTTAAAAAAACAGTGACTCGTAGAGAAGATGAGGGGACAGGTGTGATAGGTCTTTATATGGAAGTTACACCTTGGTGCCTAGTGATTAGTGAACTGTTATAGACATTCGGAGTTTGTGATAACTTCTATTTGAAAAGAACAACATTGACTTTACAGGTAAGGTTCATGTCCTTCAACTAGCCACCTCTTGAATTAAAGTTTAATCTTTGTACTATAAACCACAGTCCAACATTTTTACATACTTTTTCCAGCTCTGCTATATTTAATTGTTTTGTTGGAATGAACTGACCTAAAAAACTATTAACAGTATTTACCTACAGTGAGATTTGCATGTTCCTCTTCAAATATAAAACACTTTATTTAATTTCAACACATTTTGTAGCTTATGAGACTTCTTAAAAGCCAATTGTGGTGGTAGCCATTGAGATGAGATGGTAGATCTTCAGATGCTAAGTGAAGATGAACGATTAGTTCCTTTCCAGTTTGTTGATCATCAAATACTATTTATTAAATTTTTTAAACCAGCATTTCTATAATCAAAGGTAATAGATTCTGTAAATATTATGCAAAAATGTTACAAGCTATACTTTAAGGAACATCATAAAAATAGGCACATCTGTTCAGAGTGGTCACCCATTTATTTATACAAACTTGATCTCTAGAATGAAAGTACTTGTAAGTCTTTGAGGATCAAATAGTTCCAAATTTTATTCCACGTATCTTAATTAAATTTAAAACTAGGAATTTTGCATTTCCTTGTAAAGGAACTTGTCTCATGAGCTCCTTGTCCAAAATAAAGACTTGGAATGCAGAAGAAAAACTGGATCTTAACCTTCCAAAACAGGAAGATGTCAGGACATGGAGCCACTAATTAAAACAAATTTTTTTATGGAAAGTCTTAGACTGGGCTGGTAGTCACTTTCGATTCAAATTGTGTCACACAATCATACACTTTTGCAATTCTGGAGCATCAAAATGATCCCCAAATATCTTGATACACATCAAGAGGCTTCCCTGGTTACTGCTAGTGGTTTGAAGATACTTTTTTCACCAATTCGCAGAACAAGGTTATACATTTTATGTAGATGTATGTGTTGCTGCATGTGAAATGAGCCAGATAGAGGAGCTAAACTTCTCTTGCAGGGTCCCATGAACTCCTCATTAAGGATTATCATACCCACAGAAATACAGTTAACTCCTGATATTAGACAGAAAAATGAAAGTCACCTTTAAAAAACAACAGGTCAAAGTGGAAGCAAAAAGAATTTTTTATTTACTAAATTCAAAATAAACAGTTTATAAAGATTTATCAAGAGAAAAACACACACACAACTTAAACAACAGAACTACCCATCACTCTTGTATTTATAGTGATTTAAGTTAAAATAATTCAGTGCACAAACTAAAACACATCTATTCAGGGCACCTGAACTGATATTTATTAGTTTATACATTTAACTATTACATCACTACTGTCAAGTCACTATTTTGTGACTCAGCTATTTTGAATATGTGTTTACTGAGTTAAAAAGATAGCAGTCGATCTTAGCTTCGAAGTTGAACTGTCAGTGGTTTGGGAGTTTGCGTGAAAACACAAAATGTGTTTATGCTTTTAAGCTACATAGAGAATCATGGAATCATTAGGCTGGAAAAGACCCTTAAGATGTTGAATATGCCAAAGAGTGAATACAATTTTTTGTCCAAGCAGGGTGTCTAGTGACTACTAGCAATCATACAAATGGTAGGAAATGAAAATTTGAGGAAAAAACTGGTTTTAAAATAATAAGAATATATGTTTAGGACTTGTTACCTGTTCTCCAGTAACATATTATTTATTGCATTTCAGTCTGAAAAGTTCCATCTGCCTCCAGAAGAGAATCTTCCTGCTTCTTTTTCTTCAGTATTTGATCTGACTTTATATATAGAAAAAAAATCCAACCAAATATAAAAATAAAGTGATAGTAGACCCTTATATTCACTCCATGATCTCCAAGGTGCCTTGAGGCCTCCCTGCTTCCGATGAAATTTTTCAGGTTCTCCAGGATCAATAGCAGAACTGAATGCTTTGACTTGACTGAATATGGATTTCATTTAATTTTCTTCAAACAGTACAGATACTTTTGATAAACTGGCCTCAGGACATGTGACTCACTATGTAGATTTATATTTTCTAAATAGGAATTACTAAGGTGCAGCACTACCCGAGGAACTTTTGTGATTACATTATTACTACTTCTTCACATGGAAAATTGTATCACTTTTGAACATTACATTCCAAGCTAGACAAAGCAGAAGTACCTTCCAGCATTTTCCAACATCTCACAGTTCCAGAGTGTTAGTGTACTGGATTTATGAAATGCAACAAACCTGTTGATCCATGAATTGTCTCACAGAATGGATTTTTTCATATATATATGTCTGGAACTAATCAAAAGTCCTCAAGCCACAAAGGAGATTTTACCAAATGTATTTATTATCTTGTGTTTACCAACTAAAAAGGGAGTGATAATATTTTAAAAAACATCCACTGCTGCTCAAAAAGCCAAAAGAAATTATTGGGAGAGTCAAAACAAATTTTTCCCGTATTATTATCATGGGCAGAAAATACATGGGAAAAAAAATATATGGAACCTGATTCTGCAGTGCTGTCACTCCATTGGCTTTGGTGAAGCTGGGTTCTACAGCAAGGTGAAGCAGGATTAGGTCTTTATGACTACACAGCATTTAGCAGATGCCATTGCCATAGCCAAATGATATATTTATTATTTTTCATAATTTTAGGGACAGCGATGATCATATAAAATATTAAAATATTATTTTGAATCTTTTAATATTATTTTTTAAATTCAATCATATGATATAGAGGAATTCTTTACATTTTATCATTATTGCCCAGCCTTACTTAGAGGTTCTGGGGAATAAAGAGCACTGAAAACAGATGGCTGGATTAACAAAGAGTTTTACCTTATGCAGTAAAATGAGGCTCTGTGCAGATGGACCTGTAGATATCAGTGCCAGTATTGTACCTTATCCATATGGACTGTGAGATTTATGGCAGAAGTAATTATTTCCAAATTCATCCTTGAATACAAGCTAATGTTTCCCTGTTTCTATGCCTTTATGCTTTCTGGTATTAGAGAAGAAGAAATAACGTAAAATAAATATTAAAGTGTTTCCATGGCAAGTTATACACAATACATTAACTTGTGCTTTAAGATCTTTTAAGAAAGGACTCATTTTCTCTGAGCATTACACTTGAGCATGGCAACGTCAAGCGTGCAGGCGAGCATGCACTGTGGCAGCTCAGTGTTTTCACACCAGAGGACTTGGGTTCCTGCGGACACAGATTCATGTGAGCATTCAGAGTTAACAGGCAAGAGCTAGTGAGTTGATGGCATCGTCTAGGGCAGGAAAAGGCTGACATGGCACCTTTAAGAACTGAAGTGCATGTTCATCACAGGGCTGTTGTCCCAGACGTCTCATACTTACTGGTATAGCGGGAATATCTTTTCTTACTAAATCTTGTGTCCTGCTATCAGTCATCTACAGGTCCTGCAGCAGGAGGAGACCTGGTGTAAGAACCACAGGATGGGCTATTCTCCCCACTCAGATGAAAGAATTCTCCAGGGGTTACCTTAAAGGCTGAGAAAAGGGTTGGGAGGAGGTCTCTATTGAGAAGGGATGTGGAGGTACAAATACAAAGGCTAAAGACAGCACTAGCAGGACAAATTTGTAGCAAAGGCTCTTCTATGGCTTCCCACCAATATTTGCACATGGGAATATCTACATTTCAGCATCAATGAGCACAAGTTGTGAACAGCCATGGAAAAATAAATATGGAAATGCATTTTCTTACATATTCACAAACACAAAAGTGAACATGTCCATTCCTAGATGTTGTTATATTACTCTTTTAATATGAGTATGATTTAAAGTGTTGATGCTTTCATTTACAGATCTGTAAAAGGATAGTACACAAGGTTTTCGGATTCTACTGTATCTGATGTGTACAGAGTCATAAATAAAGGAAATAAGACCCAATGATCTTTAATGGAAGAAAATCAGGAATGTTATCTTTGCCTTTTAAATTTTCCATTGTTATTCAAACATTCCAATTTTCCCTATGTTCTTCTTCGGTTATGTTTATGAAGTTTTTATTGATTGTACACAATATTGAGGTATTCTCTAATGCTAAATGATTCAGGACTGTAGCACACCATCAGAAACCAAAAGATTTAATTAATTGCTATTTGTGAAGAGGTATGAGAGCCTCTGATGAAGACTACTAAAAAAAATAAAAAATATTATTCTTATAATGAGTTACTAAAAAGAAATCTCTATTATTGTTTAACATCTCTATTTACATAAACTAGATCACATTTATAATACGTTTTTAGATTTTATTTCTTTTGTCTTCGGGAATGACAAAAATCCCACAAACAACAGTAAAAAAAAGTACATAAAAATAATACCTGAATAACTTAACAAAAAATATCTGAGACAACAAAATGATGTAGAACAATACAAAGTCCCCTACACAGAATCATACGGAGTCTTTCAGACTGAGTATAATAGCAAATGTCTCGTTTGGAATACTTGCCGAGGGAAATTCATTTTGAGGCATTTCCTTCCAAAATTATGGCAAAAATACACTGGTTGTATATATGATATTTTTTTCTCTAGCAAAATAAATAAATTTATGTTTAAAAATAAGTTTTGCTTTCTACTGAGCTAATCTTGTCCTTGGCTACTGCAGGCATGATTTGCTTAAGCTGAAAGGAAGTAAGAATTGTGAAGTTGTTCATATACGATGAATGAGAGCGTAATGTAAAACAAGATACCAACACCACAACAAGCAACAGAACATTGCTCAACTTACAGCCTGAATCCACATGACATCCTTGATTATTTACTCAGAATGACTTTGTGCAGTATGTCCCTCAGAGGCCCAAGACCTTCTGTTTAAACACGTACTTAAATGCCCCTAAAACTGTAAAAGTAAATTATCTTATGAAGAAAATCACAAGGGAACAGAGTAAGCATGATGATATTAACTGATGAATGCATGCAGTGCAATTAATAATTTTAAGAAGTGGAAGTACCACTCACCTTTAGAAATTGCTTATCTGCATGTGAAGTATTTAGCAACTTAGGAAACTACAGTTAAGGACTGTTTTCAATTTATGTGTTAGGTTTAAAAGTTTCACTTAAATAGTTACACAGTAGCTATCAAAAAGTCTATCAGCCTGATTATGGAAGAAAGCCAGTTTCATAAAAAGCTACAGATGAATGATGGTATTCCTCAAAGCTATTATTCTTCAGACTGTTGAAAATATCAATATAATTCCCTTTGCTCTAGTCAGTTTTTCTTCTGAAGATTAAAAATCAGCTCAATTTATGCAGAAAAGAAATAGCAAAATTTCATGGTCTTCATTTTGGCAAAGTGAAGGCCCTATAGCATTTCGGGTGCATTACAATGTCTATTCAACTGCATCATGTTTGTGCTGTGCTTCAGGAAAAATAAACCACCCTCCAAGCCCTAAGGACAAAGCTATTTACAGACAACTAGAAGCCAATGTACTTTAGCACTGACGGCTAAAACAGCTCAAACAAATAGGGAACAAATCTTCCACGCTGCTATATAGTGTTCTGTGAGGGAGAATAGCAATCTACATGGATGGATTCTGACATAAGGACATATGAACTGTATCAGGGAATATCCATTATAAAGAAAGCAGTGCCTTGTGAGACACAGAGGGGAGGAATGTAGAGCAAGGCAGAAAAACGGAAATGAACACTTGGTTCAGTAAGAATTTTGTAGATTATGTCAACTTCCACAAAAATAAATGGATACATCATTGCCTGCTCTGCGTATGCTGCAGTTTGTGGTAACTGTGTTAGTACATTTACTATCTTAGAGAAAGACAATGTTCTAGTAAAGATGTGTCTGGAATTACTTTCTTTATATTTTGCATGCACAAAGAAATTTTTGTGAAATAACATGAGGAGAGCAAGATAGCACATGTTTAAAAATACAGTGTTAGCTTACTGTTATACATCCCATTTTCAACAAGATTTTGAAAAGAATATTGGAGGGAAATGAGAAGTGGTAACCACTGTCATTTGGGTAGCTTGTTCACAATACGCAGTTTAGAGTCTCAAAATTGCAATACATTAGATTTCTCATACTTTTCCAAAAAAAAGAAGTGTTATGGCCACTGATGTTGAAAGCACTGATTCTAAAGAAGAGAATTTTAAAAATTGAGGGGTTTATGTGTGCATCTCTATTCATCTGTGCATATTTCATTACTAGTCATAGTTTTTTTCATACAAATGCCTTCACTTTTCAAATCACCTGCCTGAGAAGGCTGTACAAAGTGTAGCTATTGTGAAATGACTGACTGCATTTTTTTTCTGAGGCATTTGATAGATTTTATGATCCTTTCTGGCAGTTCCTTTCCTAGACTGGGTTGAAGTATTTAGATTATTAATTCCTTGTGAAGGTTTGCACTGTACTTGGGAAGAACATTTGTTTCTAATCACTACTAAGGTGGTATTTAATGCATCAGTATATGCATACCTGGAGATTACTAGTATTTGCCCCTTGCCTCACTGGTTGCTGACATTTCTCCTGCCCTTAGGGTGAGGACTGGATGGCTATAGCCATTCCAAGTACAACCTCAACCATCTAACCACAGCACTGAGTATGGAACAATACTCCAGAACACTTCTCCATAACCAAACTCATCCAGCTGTAGCAACACCTGGTAGACTAATCTGAAACACAGCAGTGAGGTGGAGCCTTCTCTCCACCATCCTCCAAGCCTACAGTTCACAAAATGGCACATTTTTTCTCAAGGGAGAGACTCCCTGGGACCCAGCAGGTTGTCTGTGCATCAGCCAGCTTGTTTAGTACTGCATCGCCTTTAAAGGAACGTCTTCCACTGGTTTCTGTAGAGCAAAGCCAGTTCCACAAGAGCCCGGCTGGATCTCCTCGCTGCCAGCAGACCCCGCATTTGAGAGTGAGCCAGCAGCCTAGGTTGGCTGCACACTATGGAAAAGCAATGGCATATGCTTAGAAATAAATGTTTCAGTCTCAACTCTTTTCACCAGCAAAGAACAGCTTTGGTCTGGCTAAAATGTTTACCAAACTTGTGTTGACCTCCCTGAGTTGTTTCAGGAGAGTAAAATACTTGAAGTAATTGTGAAAAATTGTTTTGCTCTGGCATTTAACTAACATTTTAATTAATACTTCAGTGATGCAAAATTCATTTCAAATTCCTTCATAAATATTTTTAAAAGTAAAACAAGGAAATTGTATCATTCTGGCTAAAAGACATGTTTCAGTGGGAAACAACATTCTTTTCTTTATCAAGTGTTCATACAAATATTTATATGCAGTAGAGATGGTTGCAAAATGAGGGAATAGCCCCTAAAAATGAAAATGTGAAACAAAAATTACAAGCCACTATGAAATGCAGTGCCAGCAGACTGTGCATTTATGGTTGTGATAATTTGCCTTCTTCATGACATGCGCTTCCTCTCTGGATTACTTTTTCCATAAGACATTGCTGCCTTGTCATGGTGAATGCAGTGGTAGAAAATACAGGTCCTAATCAGTCACTTTTCACATTTGCATCTGAGTTACTCTGGAGTCATAATTCTACTAAGGTGAATTATTGTTTTCCCCACATAATAAGTAGTAAATTTAAATGTAATGTTTCAAGAATCCAAGAAAACCTACCTATTGGCAATCTAAGCTTCATTAATTTTTAAAAATGAAGAAAAGGAAATAGAAAAGCCCATCTTTCTGATATATTCAGGAGGAAAGTAAAAAATGCCCAAATATTTTGTTCAAATAATTCTGAACTAAAATTTTTGTGGATTTTTATTCATAACTAAACTAATTCTTAGAGTGTAATTTGTAAAATAATTTTTTTTATAAAAAGGCAAAATTACTTGCATTTTCTTTTCTCAAATGTCTTTTTATACTGACTTTTATCTAAACCAGTGGTTTTGTTTCACTTTCATTTTTTCCCTTACAGTAAGCTAGCAAAATAGGAGTATTCAACCTACTTTTAAGAGATTTTATTGCAGTATTTGTAATGAAACTGATTTGTTCATGAATTTTTAGCTATTGCTTTAGTTCATCTGAAAGCTTAGCTGTTAATAAAAAAAAAAACAAGAGCATTTTGATTCTTAAAATACAGAGAAATGTATAATAAAGCCTTTGTGTACAAACCCAAAGTGGTTTAGAATAAGCAGAACTCATTTTTTCCTTTGATTAGAAAGGTCCTTAACACATACAGAATTAACATAGCAGTGCTACATCTACTACCGACCTGTCAGCCTCACCGCTGTGCCTGGGAAGATCATCGAACAGATCCTTCTAGATGCCATGCTTGGGCACATGGAGGACAGGGAGATGATTCAGGACAGCCAGCATGGCTTTACTAGGGGCAGGTCCTGCCTGACTAACCTAGTGGCCTTCTATGATAAAGTGACTATGTCAGTAGATAAGGGACAACCTATAGATATGATCTATCTGGAGTTCTGTAAGGTCTTTGACATGATTCCCCACAACATCCTGCTTGCCAAATTGGAGGGATACAGATTTGATGGGTGGACTATTGAGTGGATAAGGAATTGGCTGGATGGAGACCAGTGACAAGTGGTGTCCCTCAAGGGTCCGTGCTGAGACCGGTACTGTTTACCATTTTTATCAACGATACAGACAGAGGGATTGAGTGCACCATCAGCAAGTTTGCAGATGACACCAAGCTGTGTGGTGTTGTCGATACACCAGGGGGACAGGATGTCATCCAGAGGGACCTGGACAGGCTGGAGACATGGGCCCAGGTGAACCTCATGAGGTCCAACAAGAGCAAGTGCAGGGTTCTGCACCTGGGCCGGAACAATCCTTGGTATTAATACAGACTAGGGGATGAGGTATTAGAAAGCAGCCCTGAAAAAAGGGACTTGGGGGTGCTGATGAAGAAGCTGGACATGAGCAGACAGTGTGCACTTGCAGCCCAGAAGGCAAATCACATCCTGGTCTGCATGAAAAGATGCATTGCTAGCAGATCCAGAGAGGTGATTTTGCCACTTTGCTCTGGTGAGACTTCACCTGGAGTACTGTGTTCAAGTCTGGAGCCCTCAATATAGGAAGGGTATGGACATGATGGAGCGAGTCCAGAGGAGGGCCATTAAAATGATCAGAGAGTTGGAGGACCTCTGATACGAGGACAGGCTGAGTGAGCTGGGGTTGTTCAGCCTGGAGAAGAGGAGGCTCTGGGGAGACCTAATAGCAGCCTTCCAGTACCTGAAGGGGACCTACAGGAGAGTCTTTTTACAAAGGCCTGCAGTGACAGGACAAGGGGCAATGGCTTTAAGCGGGAGAAGAGCAAATTTAGATTAGATTCCTTGGAGATATTCAAGGTGAGGCTTGATGAGACCCTGGGCAACCTGGTCTAGTTGGGGGTGTCCCTGCTGACTGCAGGAAGGTCGGACTAGATGACCTTTGAAGGTCCTTCCAGCCCGGACTATTCTATGATTCTATGATTATTGGCAAGTATTTTTTTGTCAAATGGGAAGCCTGCTTAGCCCCAGGGATGAATTCTGCATAATTTCCTTCAGTGAATCTTCTCTTCACATTATATTGACTTCTCCAGGTTTCTTTTTTCTTGTGGGAATCTCACTCCTCCTGGAACATCTTTTCGCTAGAAGATACCCAAGTGCTATGAGAATACCCACGTAGAGCAAGCAATCACAGAACTACGGCCATGGCTTTGTTAGGGTCCCTCCACCTTTTTCTCAATCTATTTTTCATACAGAGCATCTGAGGTTCAATCATTCTTGATAATTTTCTAAAAGTCTAATGGTCTCCTTGTTTCTGCACAGAGCCTTGGTTCCAGAAAAACTTTGATCATTACAACAAGTTGTCTGTCTCCTGCAGCATTATTGCTGTAGTTTTTAATTACAAGTATTAGTATTTTTTCCACTATTCAGAAGAGAATATCTCTATTTTCAACACACTGTTCCCCTAGTGCATATGGAACATCTCATTATATTTCAGTGGTGCATTTGTCATTAAACAGAACTCATGGTCAAGAAAATAAAAGGAACCTTTCACTTTTCTGATGTTTAAAGGGAACAACTGTATAAGCAGACACCTTGAATTCTAGTATTTATTTCAAATGTTGCATTTATGCATGACAATATGGACACTAAAATAAATACTTCTGCTAAAGAGTTTGTTTCTGATGTTATTTTTTTATTTTAACTTGTAATTTTGACTGATAATGCAATATTCATGCACTGGTTAATTATTAATTCACTGAAATACTGATTGCTTAATTGAATAATGATTGTAATATTAATTCATTGAAAATAATACAATTATTATTTCCTATATCAAGTCTTCACTAAAAACATTCTGAAAATCTTTCTTAGTGGAATTTCATTAACTGGACAATGCAGAAAACCTGATCAAGGTGTCTGTGTCCTATTAACATTTAACTGGAACTTACTGAGTTTGGAAGGAGAGGAGGCATAAATCAACTAAGATCCATCTGTGACTGAAAGAAAGATGGCTCTCTCCTCATTACTGTATGAAACATGATAGGTACAGTTTTATCAGAATATCAGATTCTGGAGCTGGTCATGGCAGTAATTTCAGAATTATTTTAATTATTAAAAATTATGTCAGCAAACATGTAAGCTGAAAATGCTTTAGTTTGTAAGAAACTGAGCTGTTGGGTTTATTACTTGTTTTTCTTGTTAGGAAAGAAGCTTTTAAAGCTCCTTGCAGTGTTAATTGTGCATTTCTTTCCTATCTTGCAGAGAATGACATAAAATCACTGATGTGTTTGTTTTAGCTTCCAAAAGCTAATGTAAAAGAATAAAACCTACTTAGCATGAAGTCAATCCTGCTTACTGTAAAATACATTGTTAAAACTTTATGATACATTCCTTCTGCATAAGAACAAAAATGTGAGGGGGAGCTAAGGAAGAAAACAAGATACATTTAAATCCTCTGATTTAAAAAGAAATAAAATTCATATTTTTTATGAAATACTAGCCCACAGTAAGCTATGAGGGAATATAAGCTTTGAACTAGCTCTTAATGCTGAGATAGATAGCACAAATAGATTTTTAGTTCCACTCAAACAAATGAGATTACTGATTTACAGTGTATACCAGTACACAATTGTAAGAGTTAAAACAGGCTAAAAATTACAAAATTATTTATCTTTGTGCAGAAGAGACTGGGGAAAAGGAAATCTATTAGTCATATGATACCTAAGTCATAATGTAGGGAATTAAATACATTTCCTTATTAGTAGTTGTCTCCTACTCTTATAACGTGGAAAAATTGGTCACAAAAACCCCAGGCAATGCTACAGGCTCCAGGAAGAGTGGCTGGAAAGCTGCTGAGAAGAAAAGGACCTGGGGGTGTTGGTGGACAGCTGGCTTAACATGAGCCAGCAGTGTATCCAGGTGGCCAAGAAGGCCAACGGCATACTGGCATGTACCAGGAATAGTCATCGTACCTCTGTACTAGGCACTGGTGAGGCCTCACCTCGAGTACCGTGTTCAGTTCTGGGCCCCTCACTACAGAAAGGACATTGAGCCACTGGAGCGTGTCCAGAGGACATGCTGGTGATGGGTCTAGAGAGCAAGTCATATTGCTCTCAGAGGAGAGGCTGAGGGAACTGAGCATGTTTAGTTTGGAGAAGAGGAGGCTGAGGGGGAATCTCATTGCTCTCTACAACTACCTGAAAGGAGGTTGTAGAGAGGTGGGTGTTGGCTTCTTCTCCCAAGGGAATAATGACAGGACCAGAGGAAACCGTCTAAAGTTGCAGGGGAGGTTTACATTAGATATTAAGAATTATTTTACTGAGAGGGTGGTCAGGCACTGGAACAGCCTGCCCAGGGAGGTGGTGGAATCGCCATCCCTGGAGGTATTTAAGAAATGTGTAGACATGGCTCTTCAGGGCATGTTCTAGTGACCGAGATTGTTTGGGTTTTGTCTGTCTGTGGCTGGTTGTGGGGGGTGTGTGTGTGGTTTTGGGGTGTTTTTGTTTTGGTTTGGTTTCTGTTGCTCAGAATATGGATTAGTGTTGGGTGGTGTTTTGTGTGGTGTGGGGTTGGTTTTTTGTTAGTTTGGGTTTTGTTGTTTATTTTTCTCATTGTTTGGACTAGATGATCTTAAAAGGTCCCTTCCAACCTAGGTGATTCTGTGATTCTGTGACTCAATGATCTCAAAGGTCCCTTCCAACCACAAATGTTCTGTGATTCTGTGAAAAGAAAGAGTATGTGTGTATGGTGAAGGTCAATGTTAGTAAAATCAAATACCTGCTGAAAGGGCCTTTTAACAAACCTTTTACTTATAGACATTTGCTTTATAGCTTCAAGATACTGTGTTTCCATATCTGAAAAATATCACAATTGTAATTGTGAGGTCTAGCTACATCTGGTATGTAACTAGCCCTGTAAACAAGAAGCATAAGGAGCTTTGACAAACTTGCTCTTTCTCTAGGCTTTTCATAATCCACCTCCTTATACCCTAAATGCAGTCAGCAACCATTGCTGGCTTGTTTTTCCCCCAGGGTGAGACAAAAGCAAACTCATAAACTTGGCCTGACTGTTCTCTTCATTCTCATGTAGTCTCTGCCAGATTATTGCCTTTGCCAGACAGAGGATTGCTTTTGCCACTCTAAGTAAAGAACTAAATCATGTAACAACTATCTACTTGGGAGGAGCTATTGCCTCTTTCATCTTCTCTGCAGACTGAGTTATTACAGAATGCTGGGCGTTCTTGCTTTCTGGTTTGGTTTTATGTCTGTTTTAATACTCCTGTTGTGTATTTCCAGAGAGGAAACAAGACCAAAGGGGCATATGCCAGGAATTAATTCTGCAGCCTTAGAACAACCCTGGGAACCTTCTGCCTGTGTCATTGTGGTGGGTTGACCTTGACTGGCCGCCAGGTGCCCACAAGCTGCTCTATCACTCCCATTCAATCTACAAGACAGTGGCAGAAAATATGGTACAAAGTTTGTGGGTCAAGATAGGGGCAGGAATATCACTTACGTATTACCATCATGGGCAAAACAGACTTGACTTGGGGAAAATCAAGTTATTTTACTGACAAATAATCAAGGCAGGATAATGAGAAATAAGAACAAAACTAAAAAAGACCTTATCTCCACACCTCCTTATTCCCAAGCTCAACCTCACTCCCAACTCTTCTATCTCTTTCCCTCCCTGAGCAGCACAAAGGGATGAGGATATGAGTTGCAGTCAGCTACAATGCTTCATCTCTGCCACACCTTCCCCCTCACGCTCTTCCTCTTCTTCAGTGTAGGGTCCCTCCCATAAGATACTGTCCCCCACAAACTTCTCCATTGTGAGTCCTCCCCACAGGCTGCAGTTCTTCACAAACTACTCCAGCATGGGTCCTTTCCACATGGTGCAGTTCTTCAGGAACAGCCTGATCCAAATGGGTCCCCCACAGGGTCACAGGTCCTCCCAGAAAACCTGTTCCAGTGTGGGATCTCCATGGGCTGCAACTTCCTTCAGGGCACATCCACCTGCTCCAGTGTGGGGTCCTTCATAGGTCACCAAGTGGATAACAACTGCACTATAGACCTCCAGGGGCTGCAGGGCGACAACCTGCATCACCGTGGGCTTCACCCCAGGCTGCAGGGGAATCTCTGTTCCAGCATCTAGAGCACCTCCTTCACCTCCTTCTTCTCTGACATTGTTGTCTGCATAGTTGTTTCTTTCACATTTTCTCACTCCTCTCTCAGCTGCCGTTGTACAGTGTTTCTTACTCTTTCTTAAATATGCTATCATGGAGTGGCCACCAACAGCGCTGATTGGCTCAGCTTTGGCTACCAGCATGGAGCCAACTGGAATTGGCTCTGTCCAACACGGGGACAGCTTCTGGCTGTCTTCCCACAAAAACCAACTCTGCCCTTGTCTTTCCTTTTAATTCCTTTTTTAAACCTTTCTGTATGATCTGCACTGTATCTTTGCTGAAATATTCATATCTGCTGCCCTCAGTTTCTGCCTATCCATGGTGAGATTTTCCCTTGCCACCTCACAACTATTTTACAGTACAACCACATAAAAATATTTCATAATTCTCAACAGTTCACTCTAGAGGCTGATCCCACAAAGAAGTGATTCCCCAATAGGCTATGAACTGCAGCAGGATGGATGAGTGTGTACCGTATGGACTATTCCCTCGGAGAAGGAAACTCAGAGAGACAAACTACTCTTCTGCCTTCTCAGTCTCTCCCCTTTCTTTTTCCCATATACTACTCCCTTTCAGGGTTAGCTTGGGATCTTTCTGCTTCTTTTCAGAGCAGTGCAGCCTAGTGTTATTTGAGGCAATTAAGTAATTTTCTGTCTCTTAATTTTTCTTTTTATTTTTCTTCTCTGAAACAGCTGGAATCTACTTTTGTTTTCTGACTTTTTCCTTTATTACATATGACTCAATCTTTCTCTGTGTAAGTTGTTTTCTCACTTATTCTTTTTCCCCTTCTCTCCTATTATGAAATGTCTAAAGTTCTTTTCTTCACAGTATGTAGGAGACTTTGTCGCTTTCACATCATCATTTTCATTAAAATTTTGCTTGGTGGGAGAATATAGGCCACTTCTGTTGCAACTCCACAAAGGGCTAGGGTCTAGATATTAAACTGCACTGATATCAAAAAACAGATTTTGGCCAAAGGATATGTATGATACTATTATGTGCCTGAAGAAATCCTAAGAATATTAAGAGGTAAGAATAAAAATTCAACATAAAAGAACCTGCGTTATTCAATAAAACTGAGACCTTGCAGATGAACACAAGTTACCCAATGCACTGTGAAAAAGGAATCCTTATATACTGTGAGAACAAACCTGACTTTGAAACCTGCGGGGTCTGAACACAATCCTGATATCAAACAGCCACTCACATGCCGGGTACGTATATTAAACCGCAGCAGTTCTATGGAAACTCTTTAAAAATAGTACTTTCTTCCTCCTCAGATCTTTTTCTCTATGACTTCAGTGTTACACCTGCACGCTCCAGGGAAAAGCTAAGTTTGCTGCTATTAGACTTTGAAATTAAAACATAGCAATGAGGAGCTGAATTAGATTCTACACCCTTACAAATCTTCAAAAGAACTGGTATTTTATGTTCCAAGTAGTCACAGATAAACAAACAATAGGTTTCACCCATCTCTATTGTTTCTGAATTTAAAATTAATAAGACTATGCCTGAAGGCATTTATTGACGAACAGAATTGTTATTACAGTTTATAAAAAGCAAGAAATAGATAACTTCAGAGAATTTTGTAGGTATGTCAATTAGAAAAATCTTTAGAACATCCACTGAACACTCATTGTAAAACAGCAAAGACAGAATGCAGCATTTTGTCCTTTGTATTTTTTCAGCACAAATCGTTCCCTCAAAAAGAAAACAGTGACATAAATGTAGCACTGACCCAGTCATCAACCTACTGCACTTGTTCTTCAAGAACAGCTGCTGTCCATCTCAGAAAACAGAAAATTGGCACCACTTTAATGCCCATTGCAATGAATGCCCCACAGCTCCATTCCAAGAAATTCTTATGAAAAAGAAAACACTGTCTAATTAATCCGAAGGTTTTTGTCTCCTTAAATATGTAGTTAGCAACTTTTTACAACATAATAGCATAGCTTACTGTACACAGTCTGCTACTTGTCAAAAGAATAGACAATGTATAAACACTGAAAATAAAATTGCATGTGTCATATCTGAGAGAAAATATGTTGCTTGCTTAAAATTGAATGAACATGAATTGAATGAAATGTAGAGTGTTCTGCCCCAGCAAGTTTAGTTACTCAAAATTCATTTTACTATGTTGTGCTGGGACAAAGATTTATGTCTCCATTAGAATAAAATTGAAATAGCATAGACTACATTGTTTTTAAAGTAGAAAAATGAGTAAAATAATATATTACCAGGGACAATGTTGAATGGTACCAGCAGAAACAAACCTATTGCTAAGCATTTCTGGAAGACTAACCAAGTATCCTACTCAGTTTTGAGCTCTATTGCAATGAATGATTGAGTTTTCCTGTACCCTGTGGCACAGCAGGAACACTTTGGTTCCAGTACCTATTCTCCCAGGTTAATTCTGACACAGTGATGACTCCTGTTTTCTATCCCAACCAAGCCAAAAATGTGCTTTGCTCTCAAGAACGAGTTACAATTTATTTAGTGCTCTGTATAATCCCTAAAGGTGTCTGCATATTGAACAAAAAAACATAGGCCCGCTAAACACTTCTAAATCTTGTGGAAAATGAAGTATTGTCTTTAACATTCTTCCCAAGGTGGAAACACCCTTGGAAAAGGAGAACTGCTGCAGATTATTTAATTTCAAAGAATTTCAGTCATCTGAAATATAGATACCTACTTTTAAATTAATTGTGCTATGTTTTCTGAATTAACCACAATGTACAGGCAATTCTAGAGTACAACTAATTTTAAATGCCAACAATTGGATGAGATGAATTGCACCCCAGGAATGACTATTCCTCTTTGCTGACTCTGAAGGGAACCTGAGGTGACAGGCTAGGCAGTAGAGACCTGCACTATATTTTTAAAAATTTAACTGAAATTAATCCCACCCTGTTTGTCTTACTCAGTTTTGTCAGAAAAATTACACTTTGCATTTCAGACCGGGGCCTAAATTTCTATTTCTCTTTGCATTGCCTCTGTATAGGAGATTCACTGCATCGTCAACACCATCATCTGAAACTACCCAAGAACATGAACAAACAAGCCACACAGAGCAGAGAGGTGCCATTATAATTATTTAGGTCAGGCCAGACAATCTACAAAAGAGGCAGCTGTTAGGGTTTTATGTCACCAGAAATAGGTTAAAACAGTCCTACCTACAAGTCCTCTTGTAGGTGTGCTCTAATATGAGCCTTTTAATCTGTGGATTTTTCCCAAATCATTACCAATTATAATAGGGTATATTACAGATTCCTGTCCTCCTATCATCTTTGGTGTGATGATTCTGTTGAAAAATAAAACAACTAAATACAGGTTTCTGCATACACGTATCTACATATGTCATAAGGGTATAACATCCCATTTCAGTTGATGCAGGCAGTGATTTCTGGAGAACAATTCAGCTCCAGAAGCACAATTCGGTTGTCTCAAGGCAAACATTAAATGTCTTCTGAAATGCCACGAATATACAATAAACTCTCTAAGGTCTGGCAAATATCCTATGGGACCTATAGGACATCCTCATTGCCAGAGAAGCTGCTAGGATCAGGCAAAAAGCTGTATGATGTTTCAAACTGTGAAAGCAGTCCATGATGAGACAACCAGGTAAAGGCTAAGAGCTCTACTCAGATCTCCATTGACATAGAGATATTTATATATCAGTGTCTAAATCTCATGTTGAATGACCTCAAGTGGAACCCAATCCCTAGCACTGTTCTAGTGGATGTCTGAATATAGCACAAAATTTTGGTCTCTTGATCTCTATTTAACACCCCCTAATTCCCCTTGGCTTTCTAATGTTCTATAAACATATGCAACATGAGATTGTCCCCCAGCACCTGGAGCTCAGTTAAGTGGTGTATTAAATGAGGACAGTTTATCCAGTATTAATACATTACTGAGATATCTCTCTTGTGGAAAGTAACAGTTTCCAGCAAAATTATCCAATAGTAGGAGAAAAAAATGTGTTATAGCTTAACCACCTATAAATATGGAGAAACTTAGCCAGGTGAGAAGTTCTTTAAACTGGATGATTAATATTTGATTCTAACATCGTTATTTGAAAGAAACCTCTCCTGTTCCAGCAGTCCTACACTTGATTTGCTATAAAGTAACCAGGGCTATGTATTAAGTGCCATGTAGCACATGGTCTGAATTTGGAACCTATAATGTTCAGTAATCTTTGGACTTGAATTTTCTGAGACTCCAACATCTTTACAATTCCTATTGCTTAAGAGCTAAATTTGGGTATTTGTGATGTCATTTTGAACACAGATAGTTTATGCAGTTCTCCAAAAGAAACAATTTTGTGTATTTCGTTTTTGTCTTCTGTGGTAACAATTCAGCATCAGTACATAGTGGATTAAGGACATGGAGAATTAACATAACCACAAATATAGCTAACACGATTACCAATAAATCAAAATAAAGAATTGTTACAATAGCCTAAAAATAGAATAAAATAGATAAAAATGTGGAAGTGTCCATGCGGAACAGACTTCTCTGCAGTACATGTGAAGTTTTCTAGTTTACACATGTGAAGTGGCTACTATATTGTCATATACTAGGCCATTTTCAGCACAGTTTTAATGATTTTTTCCACAGAGTGGAACATATTAGGATGCAGTTTCATGAGAATGTTTTGTGCCCTGGACTGGCTCACCACTTAAAGTTAGGCAGACATATAAAACAGATTACTTCAGAGTACCAAATGACCCTATCCTGTCAGTTGTTTTCAGCAGGTCAGAGATGCAGACAGCAGAGGGTGAAGTGGGATGAATTGGATGACAGCTGCTTCTGACCTCTTCTTCCTTGTGTAATGGCCAAAGCCACAGGAGCATCTGTTTATCTTCTCCTCCCCTAAGCTCTCCATCACATCTACACCCTTTCTTTTCCCTTCTGTCTAAGATGGCCTTGACACCTCACCTTCACTCTGTTACCAACATCAATTCAAATTCCACAGTAATTTCACACATATTGTATAACTTTGAAATTCATTATATTATCTTTAAAGAAATGTATGCCTCAGCCCATTTGAACACAGGCTACCAATAGCAATTGAGCTGAAGAGCTGACATCTTTTTTATTGGAAGGTTTATATTCCCTTCCGTTGCAGCACAAAGAGCTAATCCCATCTTTAAACAGGATGCTGAACAAGATGTTGCTCATAATTCAGAAGATACCATGCTTCCTTCCAAGCAGACTTGAAGCACTGCCTCAGCATAATGTTTTAAAAGGTCCTTTTTTTACTGCAGCTGCCATCTTTCAAAATTAGTCTTACTGGTGACATTTTTTCCATTGATGGGCTCACTCTTTCCTCTCAAACTGTCCATTTTATCTTTTATTCAGGTAGTAACTTAATTCTTACGCAGTTTCTTAATATTTCTTTGCTATATTATTGATAACAAGTAGGAAAATAAGAATAAGCAACTGTTGGAACCATAAACAAGTAATATAAAATTCTGATATATTTTGTGTGTGCTCTTTACAAGTGCTTTGCAGCACTCTACCTGAACAGGCTTGCAAAATTACCTGGTAAGCATTTCCCAGTATGTGTAAATGTTGCTAAGGGCTATTATTAAGGCTCTGTCTTTCTTTGCTGTCTCATCATGAAGATTTCCTCTTCACATAGAAATAAAACCTATTCCCACAGAATGACAGAAGAGCTCGAAAAGAGTCTGCAACCAGACCTTTAACAGGCCATAAACATGGCCAAACTTGACAAGTAACAATTTTCCATGCCAAAAGAAGGTCACTGGTTCAAACAGTCAATGAAGTTCGGGTTTGGGACAGATTAAAAGGATCAGTTGTCAGTCTCTGTTCTCATGTTTGTAAACTTTTCCATAGCAAAGGCCACTGCAGAGATAAAAGGAAATATTTAAATCAAGATGGTGACAGTCACTCTGGTTAAAGGCAGGAGGTCAGAAATTATTATCTAAAACCTATTGCCTAGAGTAAACAATTCCTTTGTAATAAAAATGTCAGTAAATTACATTTTTCAGGATATTTTTCAGCCAGCTAAGTCTAGATTCACTTGACTTCAAGTTTTCAGTATTGCGTAAATGTGCACAAAAGAAATAAAACTAACCATGCAGGTTTAGTTGTAATTTCAATTACTTTTGTTGGTCATATTTATTATTCTGGCAGTAATATGTTTACATACATCCACAGTCATAAGTTTGGACCAATATTTTGTCTTTTTTTTCTGCCTTTTTTCTCCTCCTGTGCCACAAGGAGTTCACATGTTGATCTTGAACCCTCCCAATGCACAGGCCCTTGAGCTGTCTCCCCACTCTCTCACAGTCTTCCCAGTACTGATTCAGCATCATCCTGTAGAAAAATAATGCACATGGACCTTAGGGCTTACTTGTGACCCTGTTCAGCTTTCCTTCACTTCGCTTTCTCCTCGCCTTCCGTATTCTCAGCTGTAGAACTCATTTTGAATATTTGCCTGAATTTCTTTTTCCATTTTTTTCATTCTGCTCTCTTTAATTTTATTCTTAGTTCCCTTTTCTTCCGTCTCTTTTTCTATCAGATCTCTTCTCCCTGCGTCATCATCTTCATGCTTTCTCAAACCTCACTTTTCCTTTATCTCTATCCTCACATCTTTGTCTGGTTTTCAGTGTCAGACTCTTTCTTTCCCATTTGTCTTGGCATTTAGAAAGCTCTAGAAGTGCTCCTCTCCAGCTCATCAGCTCATCAGCAACCCATGAGTCCATTTATTCACTCTCAGTTCATGGGATTTTTCATGGTATTTCATTTCAGAATGCTCTTGTAAATTAAAAGGCCAAGACTAGCCCATTTCTCTCTTAGCTAGAAAAAGGAACAGATTCAGATCATGCAGATGCACATACTCTCACTGGATGCAACTCCACTATTTAGATTTTGAGCTCCATTTCTCTGTTGTGAATTCTCTGCAAGTTAACATACAAAAGAAATCCATTGACTATGTGACTCGCTCACTTTGATTTTCAGTTATGATTACTTATATTAGGTGTTGATTTCAGAGGGCTTGCCAGTATGTAAACAGTGAAACACAAAACCAGGTAAACCTGGTAACGTCAGAAATGAAAATCTAAGTCTATAGTCAGGTGTCATGAAAAAAATCCCAAGGCTTTAGAGTATAGTCTAGCAGTAATCAAAGTACTGAGAAGACACCTAAATACTTCAGGTGACGATTTAGCCAACTTTGAACGTGATGCCTGAGAGTACTGAACAAGGGTAGAAACCATTTCTGTTTGGTCAGTGTCAATGTCAAATGCAGGTTCTTGCAAGGCCCACAATGGTATTCCTTTCAGAGAGTTATATTTCCACGGTGCAAATCTGAACAGCTTCTGGAAATCCAGCTTTTACAATGTTTTTCCAAAAAGAGACACATACACCCAGTTACCCAGCCCAACTCAAACAGGGGATGAACCAACTAAAGGAGTCCCCAAACATCCAGGGAATGACTGGAATATGTGTGTTGTGAACATTTGGCCCCATTGATTTCAAAGACAGTTTTACTTCTACCTCAGCAGGACCAGAATTTTATCATTTACCTTCAATTTCTGGTGCCTCTGTGTGGCCAACTGTGCTGTAATCAGAGGTCAAATAGCCAGACATTAATGAAGAGATAGGACTGATGACAGATACACACTGAGGATACAAGAAGCTGAGCAAAAACTGTACATAGAGCACTTCCCATTCAGTCCTTTCAGCAGAGTGTTACTATTATCAACTGTCTGTAATACAATGGTACCTACAAGCAGGACCAAAGTCCTTCTGGACTGTTCGCACAGGAAGACAATCCCTACTCTAAAGGTATTACCGTGTCTTTTAAGCGAGACACAAGTGACTGTGACAGTCCACGTCAGAAGACAGTGATGAATGGTTAACATAATGCAGCTATCATAAAACTACATATGCTTGAAATTCATTACTCTATGGCTTACTAATTAATTAAGATTCTATCCACCACACAGCCTTGTCACACTGGCTTGGTTGATACACTTTTTTGCTGACTGTATGCAAGTCCATTCATTTAAGTAGTGGTTACAGGCAGATGTAACCACTGTATGTGCTTAGAGCAAAGATTAGATCTACTGTCTTGTGCGTGGCAATGTGGTAATGCTGTAAGTAGGTCATGTACATGGTCCTTGTGTGTCTTTGAAGGATCAGCACATGCATTTATGCATGACTTTGCAGAAAACACTTACAGAACCAGACTCTTTCTATGTACCTCATGTAAGAGTCATAATTTTAAAAGGAGGCATTGCTCTTATTTATTAAGCTTCTTATTCTTTTTACTTCTCAACTGCTTTTGCAGTTTTATTTCATTTCAAGATATTTCTCCTCCTATTAAAAGTGCATACAAGAGTATTTATAAGCCTGTGATTATTACACCTATCAAACTTTTACAAATTTGATTAATCCTTCAGTCAAACCTATACACATCCACCCATCCTGGTGGGGAAAGAAATTATGTTTCTACAGAAAGTATGTGAAGTAATGCAGCAATCTTCCCAAACATGTTGGAATACATTCATTATCAAATCTAAAGTCTAGGAAAACTAATCTCTCTTGCCTGAGAGAAGTCAACAGTTTGGAGTGACATGTACTTTCATTTGAAACTCTTCAAACTTCAGAAGCTTTAGAAAACTGTTTTGATACATCTGGACTAGATGACGTTTAAAGATCCCTTCCAACCCAATCTATTCTACTCTATGACATTCATCTAGCAGTTATAACATTATATCAGTTATACCACCACTGTATTTCTTTTCAGGTGATGCCACATGGAAGATGGCAGAGAAGGTTATTCTCAGCAGCAGTAATGGCATATGAAATATAAAATACAGATATCTTTTTAAGGTAGTGGTGACATGTCCTGCAACTCCCATATATCAAAAAATAAGTTATGTAGGTGTATAGCAGAGAATAATTTTATTCTCTTATACCACCATTGATTTTAATGAAGTTATTTTTGATTTACACTGGTATGCAGACAGCGAGTCTATGTTATACAGATATATAAATGTAAGAGTTGGAAAGAGGCAGACAGTTTAAATGCTCAGAGACCTTGGAAAATGTGATTATTTAGAAGTACATATTAAATCATGGTAATTTGTGAGTACTTGTCTCAGATGATAGCCATGTTAGAAATGGTTGAAAACTTATCTCCAGAAATACATGACAACAATTACTAAAGCTATATACTTCTCAGATAAATCCTAGTGGTAAAAAACTGTACAGATAAACAAGGCAGTATATCTGTGTGCAACTGCTGTTTAAGTGACTGGAGTAAATACTACAGTCTACTAGTAAATTCCATACAACTCTCTATTACTTCCACCATCAAGCTTGATATATCACGTACCATGAAAAAACATTTACGATGGAGATTTGCAATGTGAAAAAATAACATAAGCTTGGGCTCAAGCCTGAGGAAAATCAAGGAAGAACTCTCTTCAAAAGCACTTTCAGATACAACTTGTCTTTTTCCAGAAAGATCATAAACAAAAGAAACAAGTTGTTACCAGAAAATGCTAATTCTCAAAATAAGAAAGTTCCCCAGGAGAGATTAGTGTTGAATCAAGTTCGATAAAACACACATACACTCTGAACTTTTCCTCATTTTCTTTCCAGTTCACCTTAGGATCCGTGTGGCCTTCCAGAAACACTGAAGCTTCTGACAACCTCTCCTCATGATTGTGATATAGATTCCCTTGCTTGAAGGGCTTAAAAAAAACATTGTAGAAATACCCATCCAGCTCTAAAAAAGTTGAAAATACATGATCTTATCTACAGTCTCTATAATATCATTTCAGTAATCACAAATCTCAAATAGGAACTGGTATAAAATACTCAACAAGGAATATTTATTACCACAGTCTAGGAAGAAGTGGGGGTTTTCTTACAGTATATTTTCAGTTAATCTAAAAAGAGGTGTCACCTTCAATTTATTACCATTTTATTTTGTATGCCAGACTTAACATAAAGATAACTTCTTTTGCACTGATGGGAATTTGAATTATTCAGTAAATGCTGAACTTGGTAGCTTAAGTATCCCATTTTTAGGGCCAATAGATTACAACTAAATTCATAATGTCTCCATCTTAAAATGGAGAATTTTGGAAAAAAATATACATGTGTTTGTTTAAGCTATTTCTTTTTAGCTTTGGTGATTCTTTCCTTTAAAAACAGAAGTTATTGTTCTATATGATAATCTTTCTGTGTCTGCTTTCTTGCAGTACCTGAGAACTGAATGTTAATGCCCTTTACACACATAAATAGCAGAAAGGCTCTTTTGTTTGTGGTTTGGCTTAGTATTGTTGGTGGATGGGATTTTTTGCTTATGATGTATGTTTAACTGCTCTGTATCAATATTAAACTACAAAAAAGAAGTTAATGAACTGGCATGATGAAAAATCCTTCTTTCGTTCACAGGTATGCTAGTTTTCTTGTGGTTATACACGAGATACCATGGTACAAGAAGCTCACATTATGCTGAACAGATGAATAAGCACTTGCTTATTTAACTTCTAGTTAAATTAAAAATAGAAAAGTAATAAGTGAACAACCTTATTATATTTGGATGCAACAACTTGCCATATTCAGTAGCATTTCTTAGTTTTATATATGTCTAAATACACACACATACAAAGCGTGAAGGGCTACAAGGCTCTGATTTTTTAAGTTTTGTACAGCTAAATAGGAGCCTACATATAAACACCTTATTTTATTGAACTTCCTTCTTAACCTTATTTCTATTACAATGCAAATTGCTCAAGAAATTGCAAATTTGATATGTCCACGGTCAGGAAAAGAAAATAAGATCTTGGAGGCTGACAATGAATCAGGAAGCTAAATAAATGTCCATGGACCGCACTTTTTATTATTGTTGGGTTTTACTGAACCATAAAAAAGGAGATTATTAAAAATAAATCTGAGAAAATAGTGCTATTATATAGCAGTGCTATTACAGATGGAATATTCAAACATCTGCCTACCCACAGAAAGTCCCTGGCAGACCCTGCACGCTCTTCATTTAGTGCCATAGTCTTTATTAGCTAATGATCATGTTGTGCCTTTCCCAAGTTTTTAGACAATGCCTTACTGTTTCCTATTCACTGGTCCTTATGAACAATATCTCTTTGTGAACCCTGCTGTATTTTTGCTTTATAATTTAGTTTATATATATTTTAACCTATATATGGTACAGCAACAGTCTGGTACAGGTGCTACGTTTAAAGCTGTTTATGTCTTCAGAGAACTTTGGAGCAACAACAGTGTACCAGCCCTTATTTGACAATTGATTTACAGTATATATTATGCTGTATTAGGAGAACTCGAACCATTTGAATGAAGGGAGGCAAGAGCTGTTTGTCTAACTGAGACCTTCTACACAAGGGAAAGAACCAGGACAGGCTACAAAAAAAAAAAAAAAAAGGCAAGAAAATTAGCTCCTATTATTTGTTACTTGTTAGTTTAGGAGTTACACTTTGACTTGACTCTCATCAGTTTAGCTTCTTGAAGAAACAACCTATCATTTCCTCATGTATTGGCTATTTTGCCTATAATGCGTGCTATTAGTTTAGCCATTATAGACACAACTGTATGTAAGTAACGACTCAAAGTTGAAATATTGGCTACAAACCAAAAATATTTCGGATTATTTAGTTTGGAGGAAGGAAACAAGATTTTTAGTTTCTCCTGGAAAAAATACTAAATTAAATTTAGCAATCATGGGACAATCACATGTTCCAGAAATGTCTTATGGAAGAGAAATACTTTTCAGCAATCTATACCAATTACAGTCTATAACATTGCTGTCTAAAAATTAGATATTAGGAAATTTTATTATTCACCAGGTGTTTTTGCTTGACAAGAGCCTTATTTAAGAGTTAAGAGCTTATATACAGTTGTTTTCATTTTACCTCATATTCATTCTGTTTCTCTAAAAGTTAGCCAAGACTCTTCTAATGTTTGTGGTTCTCTATTTTTAAATCTTAAAACAAACAAACAAAACAAAACAAAACAAAAGGGACTCCAGTATTCCCACTATTATCAGTTATCAAATTTAGAAAGCTGATTTTGCATAATGAAGTTTTTATCTAGGAAAGAGAATCGTAGGATTTTTTTTTTTAAACCTCTCTACTAGATTTAACTGAATCAAACAGGCATCTCATCAGGTAGCAGAAAAGATCAAAATGGTGACAGCGTTCCCCACTTTGACTTGTAGATTTTTGTGAAGCATGTGATCTTCCAGATTCACATATGTTGCATTGTTGCTGGGACAAATTCTTGTGTAAACCACCTGTCCTACAAGCTCTTGCAACATGTTTTTTTACCTTCATATCTCATTTAGAAATATGCTCTGAAATAAATCTTAAGTTAATATTACAGTTATGATGAGACTTAAGATCTTCAAAATGGCCTGAACTGCTGTTTTCACAGTTGCCTTCTGCAAGGCCAAGTCCTTATGGCAGCATTACAAGCTGTCAGTGAAGTAACCTTAACTATTCCTGGATGAGGTATCCATTTGGGCCAGAACCAGTACTCCAGTGCATTAAACAAATTTAAGATCCTTCTCAGTTCAAAGAGCAAGGTAAGCCCTGCTCCCAACTGGTTTAGATATTTTATCCTGAAGATTAGTATGTTCTCTGGTGGATGGGATTAAAGTTAAGGTTTGGGAAAATGTGGGCTGAAGATCTCTTTAACTGATGGCTAATACATATTTAAGACTAAGAATAATGTCAACAAAACTAACGATTTAATGTTGGTATAAGGGTGGGAAAAATTCCTGATCTATCATTACAGTTAGAGCTATTAGTAATGTATAAGAGAGCATAATCTGAATAGCTCTCTCTGTTGGTGAAACCTGAAATTCTGGAAGCATTCAATGAGTGTAGATGTCAACAAGTCCTCTGATTGAAGAGAACTCATCTCTGGTGAGATGCTGTTGGTCTCATTTTAGGGTTAGAATTATTTTTTAGTAGTCACATCAAGGAGTTATTTATACAGACAGCTTCTACAGGGCTCCCACAGGAATGTCAAGGGCACACTGAAAATGCTTACTGACCTCCCACTGCAACACGAGTTCAGCTGTTTGTGATCCAAGGTCTATCTGGGTACATCACAGTAGTGTGACCTTGGCTCAGTTTTACTGAGAAAACTCTTGTTAGGAAGTGAGAAAGTACGCAACAAACTCAAGCAAGGCAAGAAAGAGAAAAAAAAAAAAAAACCACAGACAAGTATAATTGCTCAAATGCTAATAGTTGGTAAATCAGTGGTTCAAGGGGGAAAATAAAAATACTGACCCAAAAATGTATAAAACCTTAAAGGAAAAAAAGAAAAAAAAAGATAATCTGAAGATGCAAACTCAAAACCAGTGAGGATCAGCAAATTTCAAGGAACAAGAGAGGCCAATATTTGCACTAGCTGGTAAAGGCTTGGGAGATGTCTCATTAGGATCATGAGCCTACCACTGTAGCTTATTAATGTTAGGTAACTATTGTGCACATTAGCCAACCAGTAATTGCTTTATACTCAAAGATGTGTCCTGCTTACCAAGTCTTTGAATGAAGCAATTAAGAAGGGGAGGGTTACATGGTTAAGTAAACAACTCTGATCAATCATTAAGACCAATGCTAAAATTAAAATGCGGATTTAGACTTCAGTATCAGGTTTTAAATTGGAAGGGGAAAGATTTAGATTAGATATTAGGAAAGAATTCTTTACAGTGAGGGTGGTGAGGCACTGGAACAGGTTGCCCAGGGAGGTCATGGATGCCCCATCCCTGGAGGTGTCAAGGCCAGGCTGGATGGGGCTTTGAGCAACCTGGTGTAGTGGGAGATGTCCCTGCCCATAAAAGGGGGGTTGGAACCCAATGATCTTTAAGGTCCCTTTCCAACCCAAATGATTCTATGATTCTAAAAGGCAGGGTAAAACTTAGGAATTGAGAAAGTGTGGGTTGAAGATGTTTTGTTATTTCTGCAGCATGGAATCTGGAGGAGAACTGATGTCTTGTAATTTCTACTGGTGGCATAAGCCCCTAAGGCTCAGGTTAGGACTACAATCAGTGTTACAGTTGGAAATGCTGTTTTAACTGATGAAACTACAGAAGGTGAATAATGTTTCTAATGAAGATATGCTTTCTATTTTGTGTTTTAAATCCAGGTTAGGCTTAGCAATAAAGTTAGGATTTCGGAGGGAAAATTTACCATGAAGAATCAGCTTTATGATCTATCCTAGGAATCTTATGGGAGTAAGACAAGAGCTAAGAGTAATGTGCAATTTCTGGTCCTGCCATGTGTGTAGTCTTAACTACAATTTATGCAAGTGCAGGGTTCAGGGCCAGAATCCTAGAGTGAAGGTTTCAGAGCTTTCTTGGCTCATCAGTCCAATAGAACATTCCAGTGTGAAGTGAGGGCTGGCTCAAGTAGGAATAAACATTTGTCAGTTTGACTGCTAAGAATACTAAGCTTTTCTTTCATTATATGGTCCAAATGAGGATTCAGAGCAGTGTTTGATGAATCATTATATTTCTCATACCTCCTGCAAGGCCTCCAGATCCTGAAAGACTAAATGAAAGATATCAGGTGCCCTAACTTCCATTACTACACCAACAATTATCTTACTAATCAACAAAAAAGGCTTAAGATAGAATTCAGATTTACTAAAGCCTAGTCCAAACACCTGCAAAAATAATCGATGAAAAGTGATGAAGAGAGCTCATCATATCATTTTCAGTAGCAGGGAAAACATTCTTGTCCAGCTTATGATTATGGCTAGAAAGAACACTCAGGAAAGTGAAGGCTCACAGGTGTGTTTACTGATTATACCATAAAAGCTACAGAAGGAAGATGAAGAATAGTGACAGCAGGAGTTGATATGTTATTGCTAGTATTAATTTAGATATAGTTGCTTAACCTTATTTTTTTTTTAATTTTAAGCCAGAATTAGATTGCCTTCCCAATCTGGCTCTACACATTTGCATTTATTGGCGGGTCCATTAATGTTTATGAATATAATGGTGGCTGATAGTAAGAGATGTTGTTTCCACATCAGGTGCAGTTACTCAGCCTTTGATGAAATTCAGCAATATGCTGAGATTACAAGTTGACAAAGCAAAGGCTTAGAGATCTGTGCTTATTGATTGATCTTGGAAGGTCTTTTACTTCAGTTTAAGGGCACATAACAACAGACCTACTGGTCATTCAGACATGGATCTGATCACTTGATCAGTAACTGAGATCAGGGTTTGGAAGTGAAAACTGAAGATTTTCATGGAATATTTCAGAAAGAAAAATGATGGCTCTATCTACCTGAGGGTTTTGTGACTTTTTTAGGGGGAAAGGCTGATTTGTATTAAACCTTGCTTTACAGTTTGAATCAATGAGAGCCTTGGTCTTAGTGACAGAAAAACTTGGGCTCAATGTGGGATTTTTTTGCTCCTGATGAACCCCAGAAGTCCTGTGGGACTGAGTGAGTTGCTGAAGAAAATAGGAACTTAAACCATACTGCAATATCTAAGTAGGGAGTGGTCACATACTTGGTAAATCAAGCCAGTGTTTGGGCTAAAACTGGTTTTAGCTACCCTGAAGTCAGTATGGGAAAATAAAGTGTTTTTTGGAATCTCCTCCATCCATCCGTT
This sequence comes from Gallinago undulata, assembly GCA_026546715.1. Taxonomy (NCBI): domain Eukaryota; kingdom Metazoa; phylum Chordata; class Aves; order Charadriiformes; family Scolopacidae; genus Gallinago; species Gallinago undulata. The sequence goes on from JAOTQQ010000001.1 coordinate 25,793,544, forward strand.
TTTGAAAGAGTCAATTCTAACAGAGGTGCTAAAAAGTTTTACTTTCAAACACCAAATGACCTATGCTCATTAGGTTTGGGATTGGGCCTTAGTCAGGTAAAGGCTGATGGAGAGTAGTATTAACTGGGCTGGGATGGAATTCATTTTCTTCATAGTAGCTTGCATAAGTCTATGTTTTGGATTTGTGCTGAAAACAGTGTTGATAACACACTGATGTTTTAGCTATTGCTGAACAGTGCTTGCACAATGTCATGGCCTTTTCTGCTTCTCAAGCTGCCCTGCAAGTAGGCGGGGAGTGCACAAGAAGCTGAGAGGGGGTACAGCTGGAACAGGTGACCCCAACTGACCCAAGGGATACCAAATCACGCTCAGCAATAAAAGCTGTGGGAAGGAGTAAGGGCGGGGGGTGTTTGAAGTTATGGCATTTATCTTCCCAAGTAACCATTGTGTGATGGAGCTCTGCTGTCCTGTAAATGGCTGAAAAACTGCCTGCTGATGGGCAGCAGTGAATGTTTGCTTTGCTTGCATGCATGGCTTTCGTTGTTATTAATTAAACTCTTTTTCTCAACCCATGAGTTTTCTCACTTTACCCTACCCTTGGGGAAGGGGGAAGGGGGAAATGTGAGCAGCTGTGTGAGGCTTTGCCCACTGGGGTTAACCCACAACACTTTGTCAAGAGCCAGCCTTCAAGTTGAGTTGAGAACACTGTGAATCAAACTATTTTGTTAACTGTAAGACTGATGGCTACTTTGGATCTTCATATAAAACAAATCTTGCTTTATGGTAAATCTTAGAATTAGGATTCAAAATTTATTATAATCTTCTTAAATTGCATTTTCAACAAAAAATAATACTTCAGGACAAAGCTTAAACAGTTACTAGTTTGAGGAACTATTTTAAGCAGATCTCATGGGTATGAGGTACAGAATACAAATTAAATCTGTGCTAAAGGACAAGGATAGGGTTATTGCTTGGGAAGGCAGAGAGTCTTCAGTTTCATTGAGAAAAGGTGTTCAGGTTAAGTTGAGGACAAATGTCACCTGAAGCACAGGGCTAAAAGTACATCTTATTCTACTATCTATTGAGTAGGCCTTCAACAGTTGTAAACTCTGCTAAACTGCAGAACTTCAAGTAAAAATTCACTTACTCTTGGAAGTAAAACAGACAGGAAATTATTTGGGGGTTTGCACTTTTCTTTTTTGTGAATTCGTTTGAAAATGGATATAAGACAAGGACATAAGATGTCTTCAACAGATATCTTCAATGTCTTCTACTGGGGATGGGAGGGGGAGGGAGAAAGAAGTGAGAAGTCAGTGGACCTAGTTGTCAGCCGGGGTTAAACTACAACAATACGGTATTGATGAGAGCTTTAAAGAGACCAACTATACAGCCTTCACTTGAATTCACAAATTCATCTGATCTAGTTTAATGTCCTAGGCTTGACCTAAGTAATTCTAGGCCAAGCTTCATATTATGGCTACAGTAAGGATTATAGTTCGGGAAGGTAGGTATTTAGGTGGTTTGGGGTCTTTTTCTGTGTGTTTGTTTGGGGTTATTTTTTGTGATTTGTTTTGGGGTTTGTATTTTTTTTTAGCTTCATACAAACTGATGAAGTTCTAAGGATGGAACAGGGAGACACATACTGACACCCAGTAGTCATGGTTCATTCCCACTCCTCTGGCCACTCCTGTTGCTGCTATTGTTCCTTCTTCAGCTCTCTGCTGCTCTGAAATGTGAAGTCTTGCTAGCAACTTCTGATCCTCTTGCTTCAGCACCTCAACAAAAAGCACGCAGAGCAGATATGTATTATGCATGGTTTGCTGGCATTGCTTGTTTGCAATGGAAATGAAAAGCTTCCTATTTTTCTGCTACAGAAGACTCTGACTTCAACTTTCTTCCTGATGAATTTTTTTTTCCCCTCAAGATTTCAAGCTTTTGTCTTACATTAAAGTCATTACCCATTCCAACCTCAATTACTGGAGATCAAATAGCACAAATTCTTACATTGTTACTAGAAGGAACTCATGTACTAAAATGGATCTCAAGCATAATAAAAAACATACATAAATTAAAGGTTTCAGGCCTACCTGTTGACTCCCTTATTTATCACCCCTTCTATTAGATCTGAACACCATTCTTTTGGTCTATTTCCTTTTAGGATCTTTTTCTTCCTGTGGGGATGACGGGCATAGAGGACTGCTTTCTCTTTTTGAGGACCTCAGACATCAAATGTACAAGCCTTTCATCCCCACTTCCTGCCAGACACCTGACAAATCCATTTCTATCACACCTGGACAGAACCAAAGTACGCCTCTCATTTTCTCACCTATACAGAGCACTTCAAAAATGTTGTGTGTAGGTTAAGCCTTTTTAAGCTAAGGTTTAGGGCAGTTGGGGTATTTTTGGTTGTTTCATTTTTTGCTTTGTAAGTTGATAACTTATTTTTTCATTTTGGCTAATATAGCTATTGCTTCACATGTTTTGGACAAGAGAAAATTAACTTCTCTGGAGACTTCTTCTGACAAGATGTTTTCATGCCTCCTTCCATGATTAAAAAGCTGAGTTTTCCCTCCTAGAAGAGTTCTGATGAAGACAGATCTCTGATCTCCAGCCTGTCTTTCAGACATCTTTTGATCAACAGTATTTGAAGTGAAGTCTCCATGAAAAAATTTTCCCTCCTCTATCTACCATATGTCAACAAAACATTTCCTCCAGGTGGACACTCTGCTGGAGCTCTGCAAGTGGGAAGAGGAAGGATGAAAGGGAGGAAGGTTGTGCTTTCTTTCTCCATAATCCTCAGAGCCAACAATAGTTCATGTCTAGACTGGCAACAAACAAAAACAAATAAATAAACAGAGGTTTCAGAATAGTGGCATTCCCAGAAAATTAACCTTTACAAAGGTTGAAGAAACAGTAAGAAATTTGCTCTTGTTAAATCTAGCCCTCATTCCACACATGTGATGTGCAGGACACAACCCTGCCATTTGTGATCTCATACTTTTCCAAATCCTAAAAAGCACAATTTCTTCTCAAACTATATTAATAATGCACCTTCTCCTGCTATTTACAGTCCTTTTTCACATTGCTGAAAACATCTTAAATCTAGTGGCCTGAAACAGAACCTAACCATAACTTAAATCAAAGAATATAAACCAAAAAATATTTCAGTTATTTGAGACACCAATAGTGATCTTGAAGAATGAAATTACTAATTTCAGTGCTCAGAAAGGGAATACAAACAGGCAAATAATTACTGCCTTTTCTCAAGCTCACTGTCTTCTGCTTCACACTAGTCCTCAAAGGCCTGAAAGTTTGTCTTGACCACATTTGGGCAGAATTTCACAGCTGGAAAGGAGATCTCTCACCCAAAGGTTAGCTTCCAGTCAAATCCATATTTCAGGTCTAATACCACAGGCAATCTACAGCACTTAAGGAAAGATCACTGGAGTTTTCTCTTATTGTTCTTGAAAATAGCTTTGCTACCTTGGCCAAAGTATTCAGAGGAGAAATTCAGTTGGATACAGATATTTTTCTTAGAAAGTTTCAGCCCCAGATTGCAGATGTTTGACAGACTAACTAAATCTGAAACAAGATGCTATAATTACAAATACCTTCCAATCACCACTAGCATAATGACTAGATAAGTACTATATTCTGCATGCCTTTTTAACAAGAACAAAAAAAAATATTTAAATGAAAAGTGGAAAAATATTTTTTTTAAAAAAAAGAACTTTTAAGATTTCAGCCATAAAAGAGAGATAGCTTGGGAAACGACACCATAAGAATCTCTTGCAAGCTACTGAGTATTAACTAACCCCAGACACATACTGTAAGAATAGACAAGCTATTGGGTTGAGTTGATACTGTAGACAAGGCAGTGTAACCTCCTCAAATTTAGGACAGAAAGAAGCATTGAAATGCTTTTGCTGAAGCAAGCTCTCCTCTATTCTTACAATCATGGCTTAAGAACACGTTCCAGAAAGTTTTTCCAACCAACATCAAGCACACTACTAGAATGACTTTCATTTCTTATTCAGTAGTGCAGTAATAGTCAAAAATCCTTTGCGGCATACTTTTGAACCAGACTAAGTACTAGAGCACCCAGAGAATTTCTATGTGCAAGGAAGATAACTTTTGGGTCAACAGGG
>JAOTQQ010000001.1:25808887-25824008 GCA_026546715.1 Gallinago undulata
AAAGAAAGAAAGAAAGAAAGAAAGAAAGAAAGAAAGAAAGAAAGAAAGAAAGAAAGAAAGAAAGAAAGAAAGAAATACTGTACTTGCAGGTTTTGAAAACCAGTCTCACTTTCATCTACACTTTCACTTACATTGATCATTTTGATAATATTAGCTGAGTAACATTTGCTTTAATGAATATTCCAAAGATCAGTTTCCACTCAATATCAACACTTTTCTGTCTGAGCAATAGGAATATATGCAAAATTAATGGATACGTTTCATCCATTTTGAGGATACTCTGAACTATCTCTTACTGTGTCACCTGAAATAAACGTTCACATTCTGCATATGAATTTCTCTTGCTGGTTTCAGGTGTGTAAATAACGTCACACAGGAGCCAAGGAAAGACTGTTGAGCATTTGATAGAAACATTAAATGATGCATAGTGGAAAGGGGGGTCAGATTTCTAGATTTGTGCTAAGATCACACTTCCTTCATATATGCTCAACTGTAAAAAGAATTGCTCAATACAGATGCTGCTCTAACAAATCTATTCGATGCATTGCAGATAGTATCATACCTAGAAATGTAGCAGTGAGCTTCAGAAGAAATCTTTTATTCAATTTGCCCCACGGAATACTATAAGTACTTTAAGTCTTTTTTTTGTTTTAAAGTCTTTTTAAGCACTCATCCACTCAGATTTATCAGATTCAGTATTAACCTTCTTAATGGACAAGTTAAGGTTTAAAATTTTACTTTAAAGAGAGTTGTTAAATGTATTTAAACTGCATTTAAGACATAAAAATGAATTTAGCCTATGTATTATCATTATTGCTCATCATACTTATTACCGTATGGTCTAAGAGCCAAATACCACAAGATTGCAGTATATTGCTATTGAGGATGAGAGATTATCCTTGTTCCAATAGCTACCAATCTCAATCAACAAACAAGAATGGGTAGAAAGGGAGGAATATACCATATGTGCCAATAAAACAGAGAGATGGCTGCAAGCCTCATGATAATTCCATGACTGATTCACTTTTATTTTATTATTTTAGCTTTTGGGCAAGTATCACAGAAATCAGTCTGCATCCTTCAATCTCTCTGAGCAGTTTGGTGCAGCTTTCATGCCAGCATCTTCCTCAGGTAGAAAATGTGATTTCTGCTTACAAATCCAATTCCTTCCACACTTTGGGCATGAAATAATAGAAATCTGCATCACTTGGAACTTCCTGGTGATTACTGTGATCAAAGTCTACCACTGCAATTAAGTGATAGAATAAGTAGAGAATTAACCAAATGCGTCCTTTAGAAGAATTTGAGAAGTCTGTTAATGAAGGGAACTTCACAAATGACATGTTCTTCGTTATATTCAGTGCTTGAAAAGCAGGAGAATGAAACCCCGTGCTATGCTGTCCTCTTTCATGCTGTGCATCATACTGGAAGGGACAGAGGGAGGGGGGAAACAGCTGCCTTAGACACCAGCAGGAATTCAGCATCAACAAATGGTCCCACTGAGCTCCTGCTGTCTGGGCTACTGATCAATTCATGCTTCTGCTGCTCCCCTTGATCACCTGCACTATGCACTGAATTAACAATTACTTCCTTCCATTCCTCTCCTGCTCTCTGCAGTTGCCCTATCCCTTTTGCATCTGTCTGACCTGTCTTTCATGCAAATGCATCTGGGTTTTTTTGATCACTCAAGGTAATCAGAATCCAGAATAGTAAATAAGCATCTGAGAAACACCCAGAGTTGCCTGTACAGCTGCTAAATTTACTGTATCACCCAGCTGGAAAGAGGATATGAGGGTTTTGAAATGGTTTTGGGAACCTTCACAGAGGAACCAGATACTGGAATATCTATCACCTATTCCTGGAATACCTATCACGTTCCTCTTTCACACCCCATTAGCATTCAAGTCACTGCAGGTGTGTCATCGGGTTGTTTGGGAGAGAGTGTGTTGATTCCCGAACACATATTCTTCTCAGCTGGATTATGCCATTAAAAATGACTTTTCAGATTTCACTGTCTCATCCTTTTCAACCTGAAGTGCAAGTAAGGAATTTGTGCTTCACAGAAGCAAGCCAAAGTTATAAAAAAAAAAAAAAATCATTAGTAACTTCTGTTTCTCACATTCCTCTTCTTTAAGGAATAACAAGTCAAATGTTTTAAGGTGCTTTCAGTCTGGGAAGACAAGAAGCTAATTTTGAGATAAAGGAGATAAAGCAGTAAAACTCAGAAGTCAAAACTGAAAAACTAAAACTTAAGAACTTTTTTCTTTTTTTTTACTTAAAACCAATTTGGAAACACTTCATCTTTATCTTCAGAATAAATCTGGCAATTTTCAAGCTAAGGCAGTTATAGAATGGCTTAAAGCAAGGTTTATATTGAAAGATTTTTTTAACCATAACTTTAGAGAGCAGAACGGATCGGTGAAGCTTTAGATGGAATTCGACTCCCATGGAATATGCAATTTCACAAAAACAGATATGCTCGACAGAAAGAATGCAGCAATGTAAGAAAGGCCATACTGTGTCAAGTCTAAAATGTTGCTAATCCAGTTTTCTCTCTCCAGAAAGAGCTGGAAGAAGGTAACTGAGGAAGAACATATGAAAAGATAAAGCACACCCTGTGGCTTCCGAGATTGGGAGGTGCATGAGACAGAGGCAAAGTCTTTGTGTTTGAGAGCTTATGATGGATTTTTCTTCCATCAGTTGTTTATACTTTTTGAAATAAGTAAATTGGATCGCTTAAAAAAGAAAGCACACATATCAGATAAAAATCCTGCAATGGAATAAAAATGTTTTAAAGATATTTGATAACTCATTTTGAAATAGCTTCATTTTTATTTTTTTTACCCCATGTTACTATGTACTATATCCCATGTACTATAACAAAATATTTAAAAATCAAAGAGGAAGGGAAATATTTCTAATTTATTGAAATTAAATATTTAGTATGAATCAAAGCAATATCAGGGTGCATTTGTTTGGTGCTTTTCTTTTTCTTTATGAAGAGCTTTGACTTTTGGGAGTGTATTTCACCTTAGAAATTTAGCCAAATTTTGCAAATCTTGACATCTTTTGAAAACAGAAGGCCCATCATGCAAACAGCTGTAGACATTGCCTCTCCACCTGGGACAAATCCTTAACCTGTATCTTGCATGTTGTGCTTTGTAAGCTGTACAAACAGTAGCAAACTATTTGAGCATCTTTAAATCCCTCTGAAGACAACTGAATGTACAACAAACTAGGCTCAGTCAGAAAATGCATAGGTAAGGATGGGAGGGAGGAGATTACAGTCACCTGAGATGAAAATATTTAAAAATCTTTGAAAAAATAAAAGAGAACTTCAGGTGGCAGGTTTTATATTGTCACAGAGGTGGTTGTTACAGTACACCTTTTTACTAAAAGATGGTGCCTTCTCAATAACTCTCTGTATGTGACCCAAAAGTTATCTACCACTAGAATAATATGAATACATATTTGAATTCATCAGTCATATTTGTTTTAATGAGTGGTTAATCTATTGTTCTAGATTGCGAAGGTCAGTGATTTTGTTAAAATTAAAGTTTCTTATAATAAAAACACCTTATTCCAATAAGCTCAAAGGCTTTTAGTGTATACAACATGTTTAGGACACCTGATGAAGGAAGCAATTCCAGATGGAAACAAGCAAGAGACAGGTGAGTGACGGAAAGTACACTACTTTTAACATGCTGACTGGAACAAAAAAAAAAGACCATGGAAATATAATCATATCACAATTGCTTAGATGTTAGAACATTAGCAGTGCCGCGAATTCTCATAATTTTATCATGAAGTGCTTTTTTTTTAGCCTCAAACCACAGCCAAGCCCTCTGAACTGAAGATAAATGAGTAAATAAACTTCTAGCTTTAGTTTCTTATGGAGAAAAAAAAAAAAGTATATTTTCCCAAATATTTTGTTTTCAAAGTGATTGCGTTCCTCACTGGGCTCCTGAATACGTCAAGACACCCCCTCTCTTCCTGCTCCCTAAACCTACCAAACAAGAGGACCTAGGGACTGCACCGCAGTTGCCATGAGGCCTGTGAAGCAAGGTCCCTTAGAAACAAGAAATAGCATGTAAGAGAGGCCCATGTCCAGGTCTCATCCCACTAGAGAATGGCCAGATGAGGCCAGATGAACACTCACACCCAGTCCTAGGAAAGTCTCCAAAACGAAGTAACATAGGTGTAGCCAAACACAGACATCTGGCTGGAAAAGGCAATAAAAAGAGGAAGTATTAAGAAAAAAAAAAAAGGTATAATTTAAAAAACTTAAAACTCTTCTGTGAGTCCAGCCATTCTTGGGATTTGGTCCTGGCCAGCAGTGGTTTTACCAGGGGCTAAAAAAGTCAGGCCACCTTCCCCTGTCCCAACACCGCTATGATGTAGCACAGCTAAGGTAGGGAGATAAAGAAAGATGGACCACTCTCTGCAGATCAGAGAAATGCATTCAGCTTTCTATGTTGTGACAGCAAAATGTTTGCTCTTCTTAGCACCCTACCAGCCAGGATGAATTTTCTTCAAAAGTCCACTGTACAATGCACAGAATTTCTCCAGCATTTGTTCTTGCCCTTCCTTTGTAATAACTGAAAGACTCACTGGAAGTCGAAGAAGGCATTTAATAATTGACTGTATTTTTTTCCCTCACAGAAAATAGAAATTTTCTTTAAAAAATAGATTAAAAACTCCTGATTCTGTCAGATAAAAAGTGAGTTAATTATACCGCACTAAATTGCAGCAGGTCATACTGACATCTGGTGGCCTTTCCTACCTACTAAAATTGCTCCCACCAGTTTCAGCAAATAATTCATGCAAGAATGGTAACAATGTCAAAATGACATTGTTTGTATCCGCCTGGGCTTAGAGGGTAATATTCAAAACCTGAGTTAAGAGGTAATGAGTCCACTCCTCAGTACCATGCTGAAGTGCTGCCTTTTAATTAGCTGCCGTGTTAAATCATGTTTGCTGCTGGCCCTGGCTGCAGGCATCAGAAAGCCACAAGCTTTCATAAACAGCAATTAAGGGTGTCCGAGATGCCACAACAGTTCTGCAGCTGCTCTGGGAGTTATCAGGAGATTTCATAATGACACATTGCATTGAACAGAGCTGCAGCCAGTAGGAGTAAAGCATCTTATTACTATTATTGCTGGTACAGGATCTAGTAGGTCTAGTTACGAACCAGGACGACATCATGGAAAGCACTATTCAAACCATGAGAATGATGGGCTATAATATAATTATAAGACAAGGAACAGTCAAGAGACTGAAGGGGCTACAGACCAACACATCAGAGCCCAGCCCCTCAAGTGATGTAATTAAATAGGCAGTTTTGTTTTAAAAAGCAGAACCCTCTTGTGGCAGTGAAAGCAAGGTACAGTAAAAATAAGGGGTGGGTGTATGGGGGTGTGTGTGTAAATAAAATTAATGCCTCCATGTGTTTCATGTTATTTTCAAACAGCCACTCTGAGAAGGAAGGAGTGTCTTCTTCCTGTTAAGAGAGCACAAATTTTGAGAGGAAAATATCTGAGGTTCATCTATGGGGAGGATCATTTATGGAACAGGAGCAGAAGACCCCCTGAATGAAGTACAGAAAAGTTCTTGGGGAATACATTGTGCCATTACTGCCGTTAAAAGATGAGAGAAAATACTGCCCTTTCCTCTTTGAAACAAACAAAAGTTGTGTGTACTTTTGCACTCACTGTTGTGAAGGAGACTGCTATGTTTCTCTGACTCTAAAGTCTCTTGTTGGAGAAGGGGAGAGAAATGGTACAGACCACTCCTCCATGTGCAGAAAGGAAAATCAAATGAGCCTCTGCTGTTAGCTGTTATTGAGAATTTCATTTTAGCTCAAGAGAACAAAATCCTCTCAGCAAAGGTTTTCCTGTCTGTCAGTTCCCAGATGCCGACTCCATCATAAGAGGTTATCAAGAACTAGGGTCTCCATCCCAGAGAACTGGGGGTCTACCAGAAATTGTATTAATCAATGAGATATGCTTCATTCCAAATCTGCCCAAGGAGACATGTAGATATTTCCCAAAGAAAAGACATTCAGAAAGACATCTCGTAGTGTTAAAACCCTTGATTTGTGTCATTTTGGTTCATTTACTTTTCTCAGCTGTGATGTTGTAAGACTAAGGGTAAGGTAGCCAATCTATGGTTTACGGGCAACATTTGACCTGTTCATATGATAAAGATGAAAGCCACTTTTGACTGCAAAACCCAACACCCACAAACACTTCCATCTCGTGGCTGCTAGGAGTCCATTGAACAAAGGGGAACAAACCCTTTTTGGTGGCGGCAGGACAGACATGGCCAGTGAAGCAATACAGCACCACTCTTGCCCAGAAGTGCCAAAGTGAGCAGAGAAGTAGAGTGTGAGCACAGTAAAATGCTAAGTATTAGCTGTAGCACTGGGAAATCGACACAGATGCTGCAAATTTACAAATTGGTATTTTAACATAATAACATCTGTTTGTATCGAAAAGTTACAAGAAGATGAATACAAATTACATAAGTTAAATGCAATATTTGAATACTGCTAGAATGTGTAGATTTGACTTTCCTTTTGAAAAACGTCATAAATTCAGTACCTTCCTGGGAAACATTTCAATTTTCATAAAATTACCTTTATGACAGAAAACATCTCTGTCTTAATTGTTTCATCCAGTTCTAGTTATTGTTATTATTATCATATTTTCAGCAATAAGTTAAGCATTTTAAAGGCAGGCATAAGGCACAGACATTTCCAAATACCTTCACAATCCAAGTAGACCACACAAATGGAAAAGGCAGAAGTGTAAAAAAAAAAAACCAACCCAAAACAAAAAAACACTAAAAACAAAATATAGATGGACAAGAGGTGTCTATACTTGTCTATACTTTAGCCCTGTAATTTAGTAAGGGGCAAGAAAAGTGGGAAATCCCTTCACAAGTTATGGACCATTCCAGAACGGAGGAAGTGTGAAAGCCTGTAGGCTGAAATGATTTGATAAGAAGGTGCTGGGAGATGTGGCTAATTGGGAGAAGACGTCAGGGCAGGTTTGTGAGGGCAGCTTTGGTCAGCATGAAGCAGGCAAGGAAAGGAAATGAAGGAGATGAGATGAGAGATAGACTCAGGAGCTTGTTATGGCCCCTGGCCATGAGCATTGCTTCAAAAGAAGACAGTAAAAGGGCTGCAGATAATCCCAAGAGTGAGCAAGGAAGATGCTTTTGAAGGAGGGGAAAAAATCTTCAGCCACAGAAATCCACCAAAAACAGAGGCAAGCATAGAAAGGATGCTTACATCTTGATGTAAACAACTGGTTTCGTAATGGGTATGGAAGAGAAATCTTATAAGTAAATGCTGATGAGCCCGCAGAATATGACTCCATATTTTGATTGCCCTCCAGGCAAATCACCACTCACAGTTCTTAAGTCTAAACAAAAAATAGCAATGGAGTTTTTTATTATAACTGCCCACTAAAACAAACACATTTACCTAATGACCTAAACCCAATAAAATATCCCAGTTACTCCATCAAAATCAAAACACTTATTTTCTGACAGCCCATTTCATGTTAGCACAAGGCACCTGCAGTAAGCTTTTGAATTTAGTTCATCTTTTGTTCTTACTGGTCGATAGGCTTTTAAAATTTTGCAGTTTGCACTGTGTTACCCAGTAGATACTTCTATATTATGTGATTTTCAATATAAAACTATTTCTAAGGTGAATTTTTTAAAACATATACAACAGTATCACATTTTTAAGGAGAAATAACAAAATTTTTGTGGCGCATTCATCTGATGTATCTTCTTGTTAACGAAGAGAGTTCACTGGCTGTACATTTACAAGCCAGAGAATCAACGTATTATCACTAGGGTTAAATTGAGGGACGTAGTGTGTTTGAAAACCGAATGTGTTTTATTCATGCACTAGTCTGCTAAACCAGAAAAGCTGTCAGCAGTGGTCTAAAAGCCTAAATCACAGTAGGAAAACTGCGAAGATTCATATTCATCAAGGAACACTTTCATCATTTTCTATGTTAATATAAAACCGGGAAGTCTTCAACTGCGGTATACTAGAAACTAAAAATCAAGCCTGAAGAAAACTTCACAGTCTCAACTTCATTCAAAAAATCTAAAATAAAATTTATAGAGAAAACTAAAAGAATTGGATACAAATATATCAGAGAAGTCCACTTCTTAGATGTATCAGTACACTACTACCTCAATAATATTTCTAAAAAGCAAAGGCTTTGTACATAAAAAAGATGATTTTCAAAGAAGAACACAGGAGACTCTACACAGAACCTGTAGTTCCAGCATGTGGCAAAAGAAAACTTGAAGTTGAAACCACTGTGGAAAGTAGCATGATTTAATAGCTGTTTCACATCTGTAGCCTCAAGAGACTGCTAGAGAGAAGCTTTCGGCAAAGCATATACTGGCTTAGTCAGGAAATTGATATTGCTCCTCATCTCAGCTTCTCATCACCACTAGTTCATTCTATGGGCATTCTGTGTCCTCTATCTGAAGTCAGCCCACCACTCTGAAGCTCTTAGGACCATGAAGATATTTGTAGCTGAATTGTCCCGGTGCTTTCTAAATAAATCAGTTAATAGAAACTACATCTGATAGAAAACTTCAGGCAAATGTTAGTCAAGCATCACTGAACTATGAAAATAAGCAGTAGCAGGGCAGAAGGATTAGCTGCCTATATCAAATTGCTAGCTTATTAGAAAAGAGCATGCAAAAGAACTTGCAGACATGATTTAGAATTGCATTACTTTATAATGCTTCTTTCCTTTGAAACCATAACTCCAGAAGGCTTCTTGGACTACTTAGGAGCAAGCCAGATTAGACCCACCAGGTAGTGAACTCTTGCATATAATTCATTGTGGTGAAATTCTGGATGCGATTTGTTTTACAGCTTAAACTGGAATGAAGCCACTGGAGTGCAGACGTTGCCTCTGGCAGTCACTGGGACAGCAGGTCAGGCTGGGTCACTCCAAAGGTTCAACAGCACACCTGGCAGAGAGAGCTGGCTGTAGGAGAAAAAGGCCTTTGAGCACCAGATGAGTCCCCATTTACAAAATCAATTATTTAGAAGACATCAACACGGATTACCTAACAACTGTGCCTACAAAGTGGTTTGCTTGCCCTGCTCATGCATCCACATGCAAATATTAAGATTAAGTAAATTATTTGAAAGAGAAAAAAATTTACATGATCAGTCTCCCCATTTTAAAAATATGTGACTCCAGGAGTATATATCACACAAGGCAATAGTATCATCTGCTGTTTGATACAAATTGTCTTAGATAAAAGAATACTGTGTGTGAAAATTGTGTGGATCACACAGCCCTAGAAAGTAGGCAGCCCTAGAAAAATTAAGAAATTGATATGTGCAAGTCGCCACTTTATTTATTGACCACTCCATAAGAAAAAGGCACAAAGATTAGCTAGCAGGGAATATTATCCCCCAGACTTCACTTTAATATACACTGTGTTCAGTTTCCCGGCAGCAGAAGCAAGAGTGTACGTATGCCCCAGCTCTATCTCAGGGCATTAGTTCATGAATTCAAGTAATGAGGGTTAGAGCAGCATTAACCTTGGGAAACTTAGAAAATACTCCCCACACTTTCTTAACTATTACTCTTTACATTTACACAATACAGTAGAACTTTTAGCATTCTGATCTTAAGAATAATCTTCTATCATTGGAAAATTTAAATTGCTCCTGTATAGCTTTATTTACTGGGATAAAGAGTCCAGGTAGTGCAATAATTTTGAAATTTACTTCAGTCAGTGTTTAAATTTTAAACATTAGACAGGTCCCCATAAACAGTAATGAATAACCAGAGGCCAAACTAGAGTGTCATGCATCAGCTTTCATTCAGTCTAACAGAAATTGATCTCTGTTTAAATTGAGTAAGATTTCCTGAACAAATCTTCAGACTTCCGCCTTCGACAAATCTTCTCTCCTCTCTAAAAAGGAATTCTTCCCTGTCTCATAAATACAAAAGCCTTCAAGAAAGTAGGACTCTCTCATTAATGTATATAGGAAGGTCTCATTGCAAAACAATCCTGTGCAAGTTCAACAGAATTTCATACTTTAGTCCAAACAAAAGGAAGAAGAGACAATGAGGAGCAGCAGAGCCTTAAAACCCTTCCACAGTGAAATCTTGTGAAATCAGCTGTGTGTCAGCAGCTGTTTGACCACAGAATGAGCTAAGCTGGAAGGCGCTTCTGGAGATCATCTACTCCTATTCCCCATCGCAAAGCTGGACAAAGGACAAAGACTCCACCACCTCTCTGGACAACGTGTTCAGTGTTTGGTCACCTTCTCAGTAAAAAATGTGTTTCCTGATACTCAGACAGAATCTCTTTCACATTTGGGCATGGTTTCCAGGAGGATGTACTCCATCGCTGTTCTAGGGAGTGAGGTGAAGTTGATCAGTCTGTAGTTCCCCAGATTATCCTTCTTACTCTTCTTGATAGCTGCCTCCCAGTTCAGAGTCACCTGTGCCCAAGGTGCCATGTAAGCGTATTTGTGTGGTCTGAATCCAGCTTACCATGTCCTGCACAGGAGTGGAAGAGAGCAATGACACCACAGCTCTGCATAAGCACATAATTACCAACCATCTGGACAGATTCTTGCTCATGCTTGGCTGGTCTGGATCCATCTGGAAAACTACCTGTGTCCATCTGTAAAGAGACTTGTGCAAGAAAGTGAGCTGCACGGTAAGAACCTCAGAATCTGAAGTGTTGGGCTGAGAGTGCTGTCACTACATTTGGGCATAAAGTTAAACACTTAAATATCATCTAGCCACTTAGGGCTCTCTTCAGAGTCAGAGGAACAAGGCAGAACAGAGAACAATGGCCAGGCAGAGTAACAGGTCACACTCTAAGTTTCTTTTTTCAATAGCTTTTTACCTCTACTATTTGTCTTCTAGAATAATACAATTCAAAAGTTCAGCCTTTCATCCTAAATCATATTTTTTAAATGTCTGGTTATTTTTATTATTCTCTTACATGTTCTTTCCAATTTACCAGTACCTGCCTTAAATGAAATACTGAGCATCAGTCACCAAACTCCAGTCAAAGCTTGGTGGAAAAAAACCTTACTACTGCCAGCTTAGCAGTGATTAGTTGCCATGTCCTCAAAGCAAAACTTGCATTAGCATATCCCACAATGATACTTCCTGTTAATGGTTTAGTATTGTGCTGTTTAGTCAAAACCAGTTTGTACTCACTCAAATCCTTCTTTTCCATGTTAACTGTTGTACTTTGCTTTATACTAATTCTTAGCAATGAGTCCTTGTTCTGCCATTTCGTGCCATGTCTTCTTGATATCCATCATTAAATCAACCTGACACAGAACAGTTGTATTTTCCTTATCTTTGCCATGCACCCAGACATATCACACACAAGCAAAGAGGGTTTGTAACAGCATCATTTTACTTTCAGAGCAGCTTTAGCAAAATAATGGGTAAAATGGTAGAAATTATACAGTACAATATATTCTAAACCAGGAAGAGTGATGACAACCCATGAAGCAAAATCTTCCCCAAAACTGTAAGCTTTCCAAGTTCATGAAGATACGTCGCTAACCAGGACAAGTAGAAACCATGAATTACTATAAAACAATATTAGAGGCAACAATGTAATTGTTTTACATGCTTAATTACTCATGTAAAATATAAACCTTGTTAAATTAAAACAACTACTGAGAAAAAGGAGAGGGAGGCTAAACCTTAAAACACGGACACCCTAATACATGCCCAGGCTAAGGAAAGTAACATCAGAAGAGCTATAAAACAGAACAGGGAAAGAGAACTATAACAAAATGGAAGTGTCGTTACCAGGGCAAGAGGTAATTAACCCACCAACAAGGTAACAGGCTGCAGCAAGGAGTTCAAAAAGAAAGTGTAGAAAGGTGAAGGTGCATTTTAAGACAGACACCATGTCAACTTCAACTGAAATGAAAAAGTCATAAGGGGCAGAGTTATAATCCAATCCAAGGATTATTTCTTGATGTCACTAGTATGCATGAGATAACAAAAAAAAAAAAAAAAAACCAAACCCAAAACAGGTTCTCTGTTCGCATGACTGACACACATCCAGTCTCAAAGCGAGGACTATACCATAATTTTCTATAACATTTAGTCCAAACATGCAGAAAATATCACTGCAATCACTACACAGGAACAATACCAACTTCCTGGAAATTGCCAGGAAATATTCTATGTCTTCCGAAGAGCAGACCTAGAAATGCCATCAAGACTTGAAGACTGTATTTATGGAACTTTTCCTTTTTCTTACCTTTTTTTTTTTCCTCTTTGTTAGTACTCCTTTGGTTGTAAAGTATATTCATTTTTGCATTCTAATAATTAAATCATATCAGACAAGAAAATATACTTTTATTTGGCAGGGGGGAAACAAAGAAAGCAAGGGGCTATCTCTTTCCTCTTGTAACTTGTGTTTGACACAGTGAATTAGAGCAAAGACTACAGTTTATCAGTGTATAGGCTGCATAGGCCAGAGAATAGAACAAGTTACTGCAGTCTTAAAAGGAAACTGTTCTCGTAGGAACTTTTCTAAAAATACATTTACATGAATTTTGTATGTTAATTGCAGACATGTGGGCAAAGAGTAGATGTGCTCTCCGGCACTAGAAATATCAGGACCTGGCATAGCTAATTTTTCCAAAGACAACTGTAGAGAATATTTCACAGGTTTTATTTCATCACCTCCCCACTTCAGTGACTTTAGTTCATCTCTCTTTATGTGCCTTCTTTTGTCTCCCACCTCTTTACACCTGAATCACCTATTATGCAACTTTCTGGTCTAGTTTGTCCAACTAATTGTTATCAGTGGTATAATAGTATAGAAAAAAGTGTATAAATTCATGGTTTGGGTTTCAGGCCAACTAGTGAAAACTAGTAACCTCTGTATTGTCTTAATTGCCTTTGTTCACCCTTATTTGCCCTTAAAATATATAGCTGTTTTTCCCTGCTTGTAGCAACAAGGTATTAGGAACCAATTTTCCACATGCAGTCGGGACTAAAACTAGTGATAAATATAAATGAGTCTGACATAACATTTTTCTACCTAATTCTTCAATTGTGCATATGTGAGCTGCTCTCACATCTTGTCACACTAGAAGAATGCAACAATTATAGAGTGTTGCTCCCTTTGGAAATAGTTTGAGATCTCTATTTATTGAGGCTAAGGAACATGTAGACAAGTAACAAGAAAAAGAAAAAAATTTTCTCTCACAAATAAACAATTCAAGAAGGATTGAACAACCTTATTGTCTTTTATTTTACTTTGTGAATCAGGACTTCATAAATAAATTTGCAAAACTAGCTGTGAATTCACTTTTAAAAGGAAGAAAAGACACATAATGAGTTTTTTCGGGATCATCTCTTATTTTTCCAACTCATGAGTTAAAAGAAGTGTCATTACAGAAATACAGAAATACAGAATCACTGAGTGGCCTCTGGAGGTCATCTGGTTCAAGTCCCCTTCTCAACAGGGTCATCTAGAGCTGGTTGTCTAGGCAGCTTTTAAATATCTCCAGGTTCGGAAACTCCACGACTTTCCTGGGCAACCTGTGCCAGGGCTCTCTCACCTTCACAGTATTAAAAAATGTGTTTCCTGATGTCCAGAGGGAACCACCCATGTTTCAGTTTGAGCTCTCTGCCTCATCCTGTCACTGCACAGCACTGAAAAGAGCCTGATCCTGACCTCTTTTCACCTTCCCTTCAGGTATTTGTACATATTGATGAGATTCCCCCAAAATTTCTCTTCTCCAGACTAAACAGTCCCAGCTCTCTTAGACTTTCCTCAAATCTGAGAGGCTTCAGTCCCTTAATCATCTTAATAGTCCTTTGTTGGACTCTCTCCAGCAACTCCACCATCTCTTTTACTGAGGAGTCCACAACTGGACACAGCACTCCAGGTGTGGCCTCTCCAGTGCTGAGTAGAGTGGAATTATCACCTTCCTTGACTTGCTGGCAATACTTCATCTCAGGCAGCCTGGAAGACCATATTTCTTCCTTGCTGTAAGGGCACATTGCTGGCTTATGGTTGCCTCAGTGTCCAGCAGGACTGTTCCTCCCCAGCTGTGGGATGTTGCACTCCCAATTGTTGAACTTCATGAGATTCCAGTCAGCCCATTTCCCCAGTCTGCTGATGTCCCTCTGGATGGCAGCACAATCCTCTAGCGTACCAGGCACTGCACACAGTTTTGTGTCATCAGAACACGTGGTGAGGGTACACTCTGCTACATCATTCAGATCACCAATGAAGATGTTGAACAGGACTGGACCCAGTATTGACCTCTGGGTTACACCGCTAGTTGACGGCATCCGACTAGAAGTCACACCACTGATCACCACTCTCTGGGTCCAGTTACTCAGTCAGTTTTCAATCCATTCTGCTGTCTGCTCACCTAGCCCATGCTTCATCAGCCTCTCTATGAGGAAACACTGTTTCCACTACTATACGCATTTATCTTGAGAAAAAAAATCAATAACAGTGAATGCTTTAACACCAGAATTATTTTCAAAAGGCAAATAGAAGTGCCAGAGTTCTTTCTTCTAATTATCACTTTTACATGATACTAATCAACTTCCAAAGGTACTAATCAACATTTAAGGTTTCAAATCCCATAAAAATTGGGTACCTGCAGAGGTGAACCTATGTCTTATTTACGCATCTGAATTACAGATTTGGCTTTGATGGAATAAGTGCCTTCAAGCCCTATCGGCAAGTGTTTGAAAACTGTGGCTTTGAGGGTTTTTTTCATCAGAAGTAAAACTTAAGAAGTTTCCATTGTCTCATTGCTTGCTTCAGCTACACCTGAAGGCCTTCCTACAACCATGTTCCCTCCAGGAGAAGAGCAACAAATAACTTCTCAAGGTTGTACTTGAAGTTACAGTATCCCACTAGCAAGATATCAGGAGAAGTCAACATGGATTTACCAAGGGGAAGTCATGTCAGAATAACCTCACTATGATGTCGTGACTGGTTGGATAGATGAAAAGAGGGCAGTGGATGTTGTCTACCTTGACTTCAGCAAGGCTTTTGACACTGTCTCCCACAGCATCCTCATAGGCAAGCTTAG